>OZ014476.1:26594950-27298950 GCA_963965965.1 Trididemnum nubilum | reverse complement strand
TTTGTTGCGTTTGTAAAAAAAGTACGCATTGCTACAATGTTGGCTACCTATTTTCTTTACAGTTAATAAATGGTTTATGCTGGAATTAATGCTTCATGTGTATTTTGCTAAACTATAAAAACGGCACCTTCAAAAGAAAGCGTGTATTAGCATCAAATAAATGTTCACAGAATATAAAAAGTCGCGATAACGTAGATCTATGCTAGCTTACTTGCAGTATTGGTTCCGGAGGCTTTTGCTACATTTTTCTGTTGTTTTGTCGTTGAGAGTCTTTTGAGGCAAATCGGTGGCCTCTGATCTTATAATAAAGAATTGCTACTTGTAACATGCAAGAAGTGCATGCATGGTCATTATATTCCTCGCCAGCTATTTGTTTCATTTAATCTTGAATAAGATGACACACATTCAACAGCGCTGTAGATATCGATGTGCTTTTGAGTTCTGCTTAGCCTAAACGTCTCTTCGAGACGCATTATTATTTGTAAAAAATACTCTGAAATTACGCATAAAGAATCCATATTAACAACACATTTGTTTCAGGAAGTGTTTTTCTCCAGGTCCAAGTCCTCGCTTTTGAAGCAACTTTTTAACGATATATCCCCCAATGTATTTTATGAGAGACTCATCTCGCTGTGATGATAACGATTCAGCGGCTTGAATATTCAGTTCTTTTGCAGCTGCAATGCGTTCGTTGCGGATCAGCGGGATAGCATTAAGACATTTCAGCACTTTTAGCGCAGATAGGTCAGTGCTCGCAGATATTTCTCTGGCTGATTTAGAAAATTTGCGCATTAAGAGTGCCTTGTCTTTGCGCTCACAAAATTCTGCAAAACTTCGTTTAGATTACTCGAATTTTTTTCAAATTTTCAGCTTAGACATATTAAGATGAAGTGTCCAGCGCTGCAAACTATCCGAAGAATGGAGAAAGGGCAAAATCAACGATAAATAAAGTTTAGGTATATCAATTATTTACCTTCGTACAGTGTCGCCATTTTCTTAATAGCTTCCTCAGTCACGGAAGAACTTTCTGTAAAAACTCTGCATTTGGCCGCCATTTCGATGCCCCGCTGAGTTACAAGATTTCCAATAAGAAAAGCAGTTGAAAGCTGAAGTTATTTAAAAAAAAACGCACCAACTCGACCGTTAAATCGTAATATAAAGACTGAGCGTTATGCCAAGTCCAATAGCCGACCTCCTAAGGAATTAATGACTAGATGTAAGCAGTACTTAAATTGTAGGGGGGACGCATCCCCCCATCGAGATTTAGGTGTCCTCCCACCGAGATTCAAGCGCTGGGTGATCAGACGGAAAAGGCCATATTCTTTGCCTAATTTTGGCGAAAAACCACTTCAATTCCCGGCGAAGACCTTTTTTTTTGGTGTTTATTCAATTTTAGGCGATGGAATTACGTAAACTTCACTAAAAGTACTTTCCAGAGGAGGAGTCCTCGAGGACACATTTTGAAGTCCTTGGCCTCGAAACCTTAGGTCCTCGAAAACTGCCCTGTCCTCGGCTCGAGGACAGCACTATTTTTTGAACCGTTGAAATTTTGTTGGAAAACGCCAGAAACCTCACGGAAAATTTGCAAATACCTTTTTTGTTTTCCGCAATTGGAGCATAAGCTTAGCCAAGCGGGCCTCCCCCCCAATTGAAATTTCACCAATGACAAAAATGTGACAAAAAAGCCTATTGTTTCTTCAGTTTCTTTTTAGTGTTTTTCGCTTACACCAGCAGCGAACAACAATATTGAAGACCGGGACCCCCTCAAATCAATTTTTGCCAGCCAATTTAAACGTAAACCTGGAAGAAATGGATAGTTTTCGTCCTAAAAGTTGCTATCTCAGGATCACATCTAGCCTTTTTATGAACGTAATGCATTAACTAAGGCCGGATTTACCACAATATGGCGCAGTACCAGCTAAGGGCCCTGCGCTCAAATCTTT
Source organism: Trididemnum nubilum (assembly GCA_963965965.1). Taxonomy (NCBI): domain Eukaryota; kingdom Metazoa; phylum Chordata; class Ascidiacea; order Aplousobranchia; family Didemnidae; genus Trididemnum; species Trididemnum nubilum. The sequence continues at coordinate 27,297,007 of OZ014476.1, read as the reverse complement.
TAGACTTTTTATGGTCTTCACCTACATTTGGCAGAAAGATGTTGCGAAAATCTCCAAAGTGCCAGGGGCCAAGCGCGATGTAAATCCGGCCCGGCAATAACATGGTTAGTAAGCGTAACCATCTATTGTACTATTTTTCAATAACAATTCAATAATTCACCTCCATCTCGCCAGTTTTTACGCACAAAATACTTTAAAAAAATTAACCATGGAAAATGCTGATTGAGCAAACCATTGAACTTCAATTGAGGGGGCCTGAGCCCCTGGCCTAACATGCACTTCTATTACTGGTTATTTTCATGACAAAACAAAAATCTCTAAGGAAAATCTTCGACTGGGCTTTCATTTACTGCTAAAATGTTGCACGAGACAATGCACCTTACTTCCCCCTACCTGGACCAAATCACGTACAATTATACTTTAACACCAAAATGCAAAATGTTAAACGTATTTTGGACTTAAATTGCAACTAGAAGGAGGATTAAACAATTTAATTTTTTTAATTGGCTTTCAAATGTCAAAATTCTAGTGCTTTCAAATGGCTCTAAACATGTGCGAGATGTGATTCAATGGCATTAAAACACCGTAGCTTTGTTTTTCCAAAAACTTCCAAAAAATCGCCCAACAGCGGGGGGCTTCACTCCCAGACCCCAAAGCTCGCTGGGGGCTCCGCCCGCAGACTTCCCATCTGTGATACGTTTGAGTTACACTGGCTTTCTAAAAACGTCTCCAAAATTACCTATTTGCATTTTTCAACTATATTGGTTTAAGCCCTCTCTTTGCAAAATCCTGGTTAAGTATCAACAGGCAAATTTTTGATGACGTCATTGCATGTGATTTGTGGTTTATTCCCCCCCAATCAAAAATTCTGGCTACGCCTATAAATTGGAGATTGCCTGAAAAACTTTTTTGAAGACCTTTTTTTTGAGAACACTTTCGGCTGTGTCCTTGGCCTTGGCCTCGAGCATTCCTGTCCTTGGCCTCGAGAGGGTCTGTCCTCGGAAAGGCTGTCCTTGGCCTTGGCCTCGGATTTTTTTTGTGTCCTTGGCCTCGAGCCTTGTGTCCTCGACTTTACCTCTGCTGACTCCTAACCGTGCAAGTGTACAGTAACCATCATTAAGCTTGCAATCGATCTTGTTACGAGTAATTTTGTAAAACAGGCAACATTATCAACGGTAACAACGCTTAAGGTAATAACTCTAAAAACTTGGCAAGCTCTGTAAACTATTTGAACTATATTAACTCTATCTCGCCACGCCCAGAACAAGTTATATACAGGTTCCATGTCTGCCTTTTTTGTCCTAATGACGTCGAAATTTGGCAAAAAAGAAACTAACTTGAGCTCGCGCGCTCACAGATAAAAAAAGATAGAAAACCATACGTTTGGGAATCTGAATCACTTAAACGAGGCAGATATGGAGCAACGCTGATACATCGCAAAAATAGGACACAAAAACAAATTGAAGCGTTCGGAATTTGGTTCGCTTGGATAAATCATCTGGTACATAATCTGCGTGATTGCAGAATTTGCACATAAAAGTGAAGATTGCAGCAGATAAAAGTGAAGAGCAAAAAAAAAAGGTCTTCACCGGAAATTAAACAGTTTTTGTCCCCGAAATCATGTAAAGACCGAAAAAAGGTCCAAACATCATCCAGCACTCAGATGCAGACCATAGTCCATTTATTGGGGAGGGATTCAGATGTAGACCATGGTCAAATCATTGGGGGGGAAACAGTCAAGTTATTGGGGAGATATATCCCCCCGGGTTTCGACACTCCTGGTCCCAGTGCAATGAAAATTCGGCCCGAGAATGAGATGGTTAGATAGCATGACCATCTATCGTACCATTTTTTAATACCAATTCACCTCCACCTCGCCAGTTTTTACGCGAAAAAAAACTTTTGAAAAAAAAATTAGCTAGGAGAAGTGCTCATTGAACAAATTATTAAATTTGAATTGAGGGGGCCTGGGCCCCCTGGCCGTACATGTACTCCTATAACTGGTTAATTTCATGACAAAACAAAAATCTCTAAGGAAAATCTTCGAGTAGATTGTTATTTACTGCTCCAATATTGCAGGAGGCAGTGTACCTTATTTCCCCCTACCTGTGCCAAATCACTGTTAATTTAAGGCAAGATGCAAGATTTTAGGCATGTTTTTGACTTAAATTGCAAGTAAAAAGAGGATTGAACAATCTAATTTTTTTAATTGGCCTTGAAATGTTAAAGATCTAATCCTTTCAAATAGCTCTGAACACGTGCAAAATGCCATCCAATGGCATCAGAATAGGTTTTTTCAAAAGAACTACAAAAAAACGCCTAGAGGCTGGGGGCTTGCCCCCAGACCCCCATAGCCCCCGGCGGCTGGGAACTCCGCCCCGAGACCCCGTCTGTAATGCGTTTCAGTTGCATTAGTTTACTCACAGACGTTTCCAAGGTTAGACATTTGCACCTTTTGACTATTGGTTTAAAGCCATTTCCCCATAGGTGGGCAAGCTAATGCAAAACGTTAGCTTCGTTAACCACTAGTCCGTTAACAAACTTCACACCTCCGTTAACGTTAATCCGTTATTTTCAGCTTTAATTAACGGAAGTTAATAAAGTCCGTTAATTCGTTAATATTTTAAGTGTAATTTACATTTCTTTTTATTTACTCGCTTCTAGAACACGTATTGACGCTGTTGAGTTGATTGTAAGGACAAATTTATTGCTGTGATAGTGTTTTTGTGTTTTGGAAGTTACATTTTACAATCTAATCTAATTTCAGGATAAAAGTAAGTTCAAATGCAGTAACGAAGCTGCGATGGGAAAATCTTTGGAAATTGCGAGCAGCGATAATTAATAGACTTATGAGGCTGCAGCTTATTATTTGCCACAAAAAAGAGCTCCTTTCTTCGCTTTTCTATAAAACTCGTGCTAATACGCAACAAGTGTTACCAGTGCAAACTGGTTTGTATGGGTACGATGAATGAATGGTGCAAAATACGATAAAAACCTTAACGGAAGTTTACAGAACTTAACGGAAGTTAATTTAGTCCGTTAACAGAACTAAACGGAAGTTAACTTAGTCCGTTAACATGAAAAACTTTTTAACGGATTAACGAGTTAATGAAAAAGTTAGCTTCGTTATTAACGATTAACGGACTTGTGCCCACCTATGCATTTCCCTTTACCAAATTCTTCTTAAGTGCAAAACCAAGCCACGGCTTCTGATCTTCCATTCTACGATATCTTTGTCCCATAAAAGGTTTCTCTTTTGAAAATTTCTGATGACGTCATTGCATGTGATTTGTGGTTTTGCCCCCCTCTCAATCAAAAATCCTGGCTACGCCTATGTAAAGAATCATAATTTTTTTGTTTAAGGAAATTGAATTACCTAAGTGTAATATTTTGCGTGATATCAATACAATGAATTTGCTGACATGTTTATTTCATGAAGCTCGCTAAGAGCAGAGGTGGAGTCGAGGACACAAGGCTCGAGGCCCAGGCCAAGGACACAAAAAAAATCCGAATCCAAGGCCAAGGACAGGAATGCTCGAGGCCAAGGCCAAGGACCAAGGACACAAGCGCAAGTGCTCTCCAAAAAAAAAAAAAAAAAAAGGTCTTCACAAAAATTTTTCAAGCGATATCCACAAAAAAACGTTTTCCAAAAAATTTTTCAAGCGCTCCACAAAATTTTAACAATTCAAAAAATAGTGCTGTTCTCGAGCCGAGGACAGGCCAATTTTCGAGGACTTGAGGCCTCGAGGCCAAGGCCAAGGACTTGACCTTCAAGGCCAAGGCCAAGGACTTCAAAATGTGTCCTCGAGGACTCCATCTCTGGCTAAGAGACTGACTAATAAGCGCTACAGTTGATGCGACGTAGTCGGCGTCAGTGTTGCCAATAATATTAATACGATTATATCGCACTGAGTATTAATTGTAAGAGGTACCCATGCTGTTACTCCTGTTCGCAATATCGTTCAAGATTTCCCGGACAAGAAAAAAAGTTGTAATTAATAGTTTTTGTAGCTTCTTGTTTTTCTATTACGGTAAAAAAAGTCAGACTTTAATCTTTTTGCGTACTTCTGGCCTAAAAGCTACCAGCGCGGAAGCAGGGGCGGATTAAGAGATCGCGGGGCCCGGGACAGATAAGAGTGCGGGGCCCCTAAATTATGGAAGTGAAAGCAACTAATATCCTTTTAGATATTAAATTTTATTGACATCACACAATTAACTGAAAATTTTATAAAATTTATGGGTCAATCCATGCTTAATTTGACAGGCTGTCAACCTATGTTCTAGATTCTTCTCCAAACTTGGCATGGAAGGCTTCCTTAACCATATTTAAATATCCTGAAACACGTTCAAATCATTTTTATACGCCAATATCAGCGAATTAAATTGGATGCAAGTACATTTGCTCAGACTTAAACTTTTCAGCAACATTAAATTTTTCGCTAGCAGTATACCAAAAGGTTAAGAGCATGGATTTTGTGGCACGCTGGTATAACTTTCATTGGTGGGTGGGTCTCATTTTATATGTAAATGAACCACGACTGGAAGTTGATGTTAAATTTATGTGCCCACAGCCCGCATGGCCAATCACCATCATTTTATTGGCCTGAGCAAGATGACGTTTGTACTATTCCATACAACCAAATTAGTTGCGCAATTGACACTCCTTCTACTTCATCCAGTGGAGGAATCTACAAACTTTCTAGACTAAGTCTGAAAACAATTGAACAAAATATTAACAACTAAGTTAATTAGCTTCAAACTTTATTGTTTACATTGGCGTAAATCCATTGTACAATCAATTCAAAATTATTAATTTATTTATTTTATCATCATTTAAACTTTCGAACTACATCCCAATGCATCTTCTTAAGTTCAAGTTTGATTTATTATTTGTTGCTTTAAGATGCAATAAATGACACACTACATAAAAAACAGTATACAATAGCAAAACAAAAAATAACTTTTTTCACGACCAGAGACTGGAAGGCACCTGTTACGTTCACCTAGTCAAACAGCCGCCGGTTATGCACCTTTTTGCTTATAAGAGCTTCAGGTCTATTTGAATTTATTGCTTTAAGAGAGATGAGATGAGACATTTCTAGTAAAAATTCTGGTTAGATATTGTTAAAAACAACTGCTTAAAATCAGATTTAAACTTGAAGAAGAGAAAATTTTGATGTTTGGGGGAATAGAGTTCCAGGTTTTAACATCCTGGACCTGGTGTAAAAAAGACTGTTGCAGCTTCGTACTTATCATAAATGGGACAGTAAACATGATAGAAGTGGAACAGCGGGTAGGGCGGAAATGTCTGACATTGGACTGTGTGAAGTATTGATTTAGTTTTCATGGATGTTGGTTAAGGTATACATTATACATTATTTTACCAACTTCATATTGGTAAAGTTTGTTCAGTTTTAAGACCTTTAGGTTGGTATGTGAAGGGTTTGCCCTGGAATTCCATTTTGTCTGGGTAACGATCCTAATAGCTTTGTTTTGGAGAATTGAAACTTTACGGAGATAAGATTTGTGGATAGAACCCCATATGGGAATCGCATAGGGAAAATAAGGATAAATTAGTACATGATAGAGCTGCAAAAGAATTTTCTTGGGGAAATAGCATTTCAATTTATTGAGTATACTCACTGCGAAGGCGATTTCACCTACAACAAATTTTAGATGAATGTCAAATTTAAGGTTTTCGTCAATCCATAGTCCCAAGTACTTGACATTACTATTTACAGCTATTGGACGACAATCACTAAGATTTTTGGTTTTGTAAGGCAGTTTTAGCTCCCTGAGTTATACACGTATGTAACTAATGCACAAGATTTTGCAGCGTTTATGGTGAGCTTATTAGCTTTCATTCTAAGACTAGCTATTTCTTATGTCTAATTGAATTCTCAAATGGTGAGTTAAAAAGATATAAAAATCAGGTTAATGACTTGAATGCTTTTGGTTACTGATACGCTATTTCTGAAATTGTGTTAAAGTTTTACATGGTGATCTTCAATCGGTATTGTGACTTGGGTCAACACGTTTAGTATGACCATGCACAGCTTGCAAAATATCAAGCTAATTTTGATAAAAAGCCTTTCATGCATGCTTTAAACAAAGAAATGTTACAATTAAAAAGTAATAGAGTTATATTTAGGAAAAAAGCTTTGGAAAAGTTAGTTATCGTGTGTGACATGTTTCTAAAATGAAAAACTGAAGAAATGCATGGTTTATTAATTTTGATGCTTTATAATACATGTTAAATTAGCTTGACAAAGCTTGGTTTCATTTTAGCCATGAAAAGTGGTCATTCAAGATGGGGTTAAAACATTTTTAAGAAAAAAAATTCAGAGCACCCCATAATCGAGGCCCAAAGAGAAACACCTAAATTATTAAATAACTCAAAAACAATCCTTTTTGCTTAAAAATAACAGTTTTATTGGACTAGGCATGGTCAAAAAAGAGGGTGTAGTAATTTACTGCATCCTCCTACGTCAACTTTGAGCGTTAGAGGTCAAAATCACTTATGCGTATCCTCAAAATTCTTTTATTATCCCTTTTTTTAAAGACTATATCTCAGGAACGGTTTGTGCTAGAAAGGTGAAATTTTTTGCAAACAGGTTTTTTTACTCTGTTCTACCCCCGTGCCAAGTTTGGAGAAGATTCTAGAACATGAGTCGACATTTCAGAAAAAAAAATATAAATTAAGCATGGATTGACTTATCAAACTCAGGTTTGGGTCGCTCTCAAACGGATGTAATGCTGACAATTTTTTATTTTGATTATTATTAATTTAGATCAAAGAAATTGAGTCTTAAATGGTTATTTTGATTTGTTAAAACTCAGTAGAAATGTTCTTTTTTAAAATAACGGCTAATGCCATTATCATACGTTCTTTTGGAATTAGTGAAACTCAGAGGTGGGCACAAATAACATTATATCTAAAGCGCAGCGCAAGAAAACGCAACGATCTTTTTAACCTGTGAAAGCGCAGCGCAAAATGCCCGATTGAATTTTGTTAATTTCTGAAGCGCAGCGCAACTTCCGCAACGAACTTTTTGAATAAGTTGAAGCGTAACGCAATTCTGCAATTGCGGAACGGCATTTTCGTACCTAGTTAAAGCGCAATCTAACTTCCGCATTTGAAATTTCACAACACAATGCAAATGCAGCATTTTTTGCTATTTTAGCCAAAAAAGAGTAAATAATTTGCAAAAGACCGACATTTATCAAAATTACGATCGAAACGGAACAAAATTATGCTCAATGTATAGAATTGCGCTATTAACCGAAAAAAATTTTAAAAGCGCAGCGCAATTAAAGCGCAACATAATTTAAAGACTTTTGTCCGCAATGCAACTTCCGCAATGTTTCAAAACAAAAGATTAAAGCGAAAAGCAACTTCCGCAATTGCGGAGGTTGCGAAAGTTGCGCTTTACGCTTCTGATTGCGCTTTGCCCACCTCTGGTAAAACTGATATTTGTTTTCTGGTTTAGTCCATTTTCAAGGATGTACAGGAAATCATCATCAATATTTTCCCACAAAGCTGGATCATTGCTATTGTTTTCAGTTACCTATGTAGATGTTTGCATACTTTCATTTGCATCATTCACCACTTTATTTTCAGATTCAATGTGTAAAGCAGTGTCAAAAGTTTTCTCTGCTGTACTCTCAAGCTGAGGTAGAGTCTTCGAGAATGTCCTAGGCCTCGAGAACGCCTTGGCCTCAAAGCCTCAAGTCCTTGAAAATTGCCCTGTCCTCGGCTCGAGTACAGCACTATTTTTTGAACCGTTAAAGTTATGTATTACTATTATTATTAATGGGCAGCGGTGAAAGCTAATCTGCTACCGTTAGGTAAAGTCTCCCTAAACATTGGGTAGGCCTCATTTGGGCCCATTGCAATTGTAGCTGCTACGTTACTGTAGTTTTGTTTGGTTACTGGTCGAACTCAGAAAGCCTTCCAGCTTCCTTTAAGTACATGGCGTTACCACATCGTGAACAGTGGTTTTGGTGATTCCAAAATATTTAACACGAATATCTTGGTAAAGCTTGCAATTGCCAACATGATGATTTGGTGTTTCATCCTCTAGGCTACATTTTGGACACAGAGAAGACCTGTAGTTTTCTTGTGCCGCACGACCTGTAGTTTTCTTGTGCCGCTGTAGATTGCAATGCCCAGTTAAAACTTGCTCTCCTCTATTTAATTAAGGCCTCTTAAGGTTAAGGAGACGTATTGCTAGTCGTGGGGACGTCCAACCTACAGACTACTTCATCCTCAAGCAGTCTTTCCGTTTATTCCACATACGAGATTCTCGTAGATCTTCATCTATCTGAGGACCAGTTCTTAACCGTGCTAACACAACTAGCATACGGGACTGTAATAAAAGGTTCACGACCATGCAGTTTTGATTTAGATCCTGGTTTGGCTACATAGTCTGTCACTTCGTTACCATGCACCCCTGCATGTCCAGGAACCCAGGCAATACTGACGTGGCTTTGTTTACCTAACTGATTTTGGTTTCTAATGCAGTTGAGCACTGTGATTGATGTTACACAGTGATGGGCACAGCGGTGCTGTTCAACAGCGGCACTACTAGCGCCGCTACTTTTTCAGCAGCGGTAGCGGCAACGCCGCTGCTTTTTTTCGTCACCAGCGAAAAGTGGCAGCGCCGCTGTTTTTTCAGTCACAAAAGCGGCAGTGCTTTAGCGCTGTTTTTTAAGCAAATTTTCTGCCGCTGCCGCTACTGCTATTAAACTTCTTCCAAGACTTTTTTCGATTTAAATTTTTACGCGTTGCTGTTTGAAGTCTTTACAATTTTTTTTCACTCTGCTCTTGCTACTACATTATTTTAGTTTACCAGAGCAAACAATGCTACCTTTGTGACGTTTTGTCGTTGTTTAATAAAGGCGAGTTTTATTGTGCGTGGTCTTTTTTTTCTGAAGCAAAATTCAACAAAATAATGTGGTCTGGTAGCGGGCCAAATTAAACTCTGTGTGTAAATTAACATTATGGGGCGCCGTTTGTGTACCCTAGTTTGTGCAATGTTTTTTCGCATATTTAATTAAATAGTCATTTTAATTAAGTGTACAAAAATAAATATACAAAAACAAAACATGTGCAAAAATAAATATGCAAAAATTTTTGAATATTTATTACACCATAACTTGTGCATTGTTTTTTTGCATATTTAATTAAATAGTCATTTTAATCAAATATACAAAAATATATGCCGCAGAATAAACCGTTGCAAAAATAAATAGACAAAAAACTGTTATACAAAAATTTTTTGCCCAAAAATTTCTGACGCAAAAATTGTTGTTGCAAAAATAAATCCACAAAAATTTTTGTGGATTTATTTTTGAAACATCATTTTGTGCATCAAAATTTGTTGCATTACAATTGTTTGAGTCACAAATATTTCTACCTTTATTTTTGATAGCAAAGAAACAACACACGCCGAAATAAATGTGCAAAATTTTGTGACGCAAAAAATGTTGATGCAAAATTTCTTGTCGCAAAAAAAACGCGTTCAAAAATAAATCGTCAAAAATATTTGACTGTTTAGTTCGTGTCCATATTGATCAAGGGTTGAATCTATGCGGGCGGAAAGGTACCAGCAAGGTATAAAACTGGAACATCAGGACGAAAGCTTCAAGCTGTACGGCAGCTATAATAAGGTGCTAGCCTGCTTATAAAACCTCTCGTTGGGCTAGAAAATGATGGTTCATTCACCCGTACCTTCCCGCCTGCATAAGTTTAACTCTTGATCATTATGGACACGAACTAAACAGTCAAATATTTTTGACGATTTATTTTTGAACGCGTTTTTTTGCGACAAGAAATTTTGCATCAACATTTTTTGCGTCACAAAATTTTGCACATTTATTTCGGCGTGTGTTGTTTCTTTGCTATCAATAATAAATGTACAAATATTTGTGACTCAAACAATTATAATGCAACAAATTTTGATGCACAAAATGATGTTGCAAAAATAAATCCACAAAAATTTTTGTGGATTTATTTTTGCAACAACAATTTTTGCGTCAGAAATTTTTGGGCAAAAAATTTTTGTATAACAGTTTTTTGTCTATTTATTTTTGCAACGGTTTATTCTGCGGCATATATTTTTTTGTATGTTTGATTAAAATGACTATTTAATTAAATATGCAAAAAAACATTGCGCAAGTTATGGTGTAATAAATATTCAAAAATTTTTGCATATTTATTTTTGCACATGTTTTTTTTGTAAAGTTATTTAAATATGCAAAAAAACATTGCACAAACTAGGGTACACAAATGGCGCTCCATATAACATACTGATCAATGCGTTGGTGCAGTTTATCAGTTGTCATCGTTTTGAGAAAATTGCAAGCTACTGAAACTTCATATAGAACAAGACGAATCATTTTTTTTCGAAAGCAAGTAGTAAGTACTAATGCTACCTGACAGTCGGTTTCTGAAACTCCCTTCTTACTCGTACAGAATACACATACACACCAGACAGTTGATTTTGATGCAGGTGTTCTTCGTTATTGTCAAGAGATATTGTTTGAAATCAGTTTCATTGAAGAAATGAGAACTAATTGTGGTAATAAGAGATGCCCCAAACCTTTTTCCACAATTCCGAATTCCTCTTATTCGCAAAAATACGTTTTAATCCGTTCGACTAGTACCTTAGGTGGGCAAGTTAATGCAAAACGTTAGCTTCGTTAACCACTAGTCCGTTAACAAACTTCACACCTCCGTTAACGTTAATCCGTTATTTTCAGCTTTAATTAAAGAAAGTTAATAAAGTCCGTTAATTCGTTAATATTTTTCGTGTAATTTACATTTCTTTTTATTTACTCGCTTCTAGAACACGTATTGACGCTGTTGAGCTGATTGTAAGGAAATATTTTTTGCTATGGTGGTCTTTTTGTGTTTTGGAAGTTATATTTTACAGTCCAATCTGATTTCAAGATAAAAATAAGTCCTAATGCACAACGAAGCTGTGATCGAAAAATCTTTGGAAATTGCGAACAGCGATATTTAATGGACCTATGAGGCTGCAGCTTACTATTTGCCACAAAAAAGAGCTCCTTTCTTCGCTCTCTTCGATAAAACTCGTGCTAAGACGCAACAAGTGTTACCAGTGCAAACTGGTTTCTACTGGTACGATGAATGAATGGTGCTAGATGTTAACGATAAAAGCCTTTACGGAAGTGAACAGAACTTAACGGAAGTTAGTTTAGTCCGTTAACATGAAAAAACTTTTTAACGGATTAACGAGTTAATGAAAAAGTTAGCTTCGTTATTAACGGATAAACGATTAACGGACTTGTGCCCGCCTATGACTAGTACTATTGGCAACCTTGCTTTTCGCAATTTTATAAAATCACAAAAGGCGTACTGTTCTGTAGATCTGTTCTGGTAGGCTAGGATTACAGGTTCCAGTGACAATAGCCAAGTTTTCAGATTTGGTAATAGCTAGACTACTCACTGCTACTAGTTAATAATCGCGTTTCTTAGTTTGCAAGAATTTTTGCAAAATTTTGCTTTTTGTGATGTCACAAAATTGCGAATGCAGGGTTGACAATGGTACGGAGTCAAACGAATTAAATCGTATTTTCGCAAATAAAGAAAATTGTGGAAAAAGGTTTGGGCCAACTCTTTGTTACGTCAAATAGTTCTCATTTCTTCAATAAAACCGATTTCGAGCAGCATCTCTTTAACGAAAATGCGATAGTTACAGTTCGATAAATTGCTGTAATTTTGCAGCAGGTCCGACGCCACGGGGGCATTCCGAGGCCGTGCCCCCCCCAAATCACTTCTTGTGCCCCCCAAACAAAGATTGTGCCCAAAAGAAAGTAACTGGCTCGGTGCCACTGAAATACAGTTTGAGGCCTGAGACTCCCAAGATACTGGTTATCACCCCAGAATTCGTGAGCAAGAACTGTTTTTTGCAGACTTTGTAATAAAGACCATTTTTTTGTGGTTTCACCCCGGAATTCGTGAAAATTCGCGCATTTTTTGAGATGAAGAGCTTTTTTTTGTGTTCACCCATGAATTCGTGAAAATTCGCGCATATTTCGAGATGAAAACCTTTTTTTGGTCCACATTCTCGGATTCGATGTATTAAACTTTTTGTGCCCCCCCCAAAAAAAATTTGTTTATGCCCCCCCTCCGGTATGTAACGTAGGTTAAATAGGTAAAAATTTATTAATGGCCACTGTTAAATTAGAAATTTGCCAGTTTGTTGGTGGTGCCAAAAATCTACAGGATCAATGTGCCGTAGTAATTACCCGCCAAAAACTTTGTCCTTACGATTAAATTTGCCCGTAAATTTTGGAAATTTTGAAGTAACGCCGCTAATTTATGCCATTTCTTAAATAAAAAGTTGGCTAAGCATTTTGACGCATCATTTGCACAATACACAAACTTTGGAAAATCAAAAAGGCAAAGTGTTGTATTATGTATACACTACCAAATATCACAATATTATTCAGGATAGGGACATTTTTTCCAGGATTCTAAAGCGGGCAATAATATTAATTTCCAAAAATCTTTGGAAATTTCTTGAGCGGCAACGCATATAGTCTAAAGAATGATTTCCAAAAAGACGATCAACGAAACAAAAAATAAAAAGATTAAAAAGATAAAACTAAGATTGAAAGTGTTGGTAGGCCTGCAGCCTATTTATTTACTAAACGTGCTGAGCATGTCATCAAAGTCGTCTTGTGCAACCCTTTGCCACTTCAAAAAGTCTAAGTTTTCCTTCACAAAAACAAGCCGTTGGAAGTTTTTTAAACTTAAGCCTTTTTGCTGTAAGAATAGCAGCACATCTGGGAAATAATCGTTCCGCAGCAGAGAAACTTGGTAAGAGGGTGTTGTACTTTAGAAATACATCCACCCAAATCTGTCGATGCATTGAATCGTGAAAACCTATGTTTTTGGAAATTGCAGAAACGATTCCAGTGATGTTGTTGAGTTGCGGTAGATTTCAATTTTTTTACCGAGGATACAACTTTTAGAACAAAAATCCTGAATTTCTCTCTGGTTATACATTTAAATTGGTTGGCAAAAATTTGATTTGAGGGGGCCCGGGCCACCTGGTCATCAATCTTAGTATTAGTCTGTTGGGCACGTATACTGTTGTACGCGAAAATGCTAAAAGAAACCGAAAGTGATGAAACATTAGGCTTTGCTATTGTTTTTATCATTGGTGGCATTTCAATTTGAGGAGCCAGCCTCTTGCGCCCCCATCCCCCCCCCGTTTGGTTACGCCTATGACAAGATAGGTTCATAAAGCCTCATCCTGGGAAATTCCATTCGTTCACTGCTTGCAAAACTTCTATTGGATTTACAACAATGGTCTTCTTTCACTGAAACTTTTCTCTCTGAAATACTTTTGCCGATTTTTCGAAAAAAATTTTCCCATTAAGTATTTAAAAAAACGGTTGTAAAATCAAATTTTAACCTAAAAATTATTTTTGTAACTGTCTTTCTAGAAATAATACGGTACTCTTTTCTAAAAAATTTTGAACTTGCTTCGGGCATTAAACTCGTTACTCGCAACAGTCTGACTTTTATTCATCGTTTGCGTGCTATCTGGCCTAAAGGCTACCAGCGCGGAAGCCTAAGGAAGAGTCACCAGAACGGCGACTACTTAAAAGCAAGCAATGCGAAAAAGTTGTCTTCCCGCAGGAATCGAACCTGCAGCCTTTGGATTACCGGTCCACTGCTCTAGAGCAGCTTTTCGACCAAGGTCAAGGACAGCCTTTTCGAGGACAGACCCTCTCGAGGCCAAGGATAGGAATGCTCGAGGCCAAGGACCAAAGACACAGCCGCAAGTGTTCTCAAAAAAAAAGGTCTTCAAAAAAGTTTTTTAGGCAATCTCCAATTTATAGGCGTGGCCAGAATTTTTGATTGGTAGGGGGGCCCAAACCACAAATCACATGCAATCACGTCATCAAAAATTTTCAAAAGAGGAACTTTTTGTGGGACAAAGATATCATAGGATGGAAGATCTGAAATCGTTGCCGGTTTGCTCTTAACCAGGATTTTGGAAAGGGAGAGGGCTTTAAGTAATAGTTGAAAAGTCAAATATCTAACTTTGGAGACGTGCTGAGAAAGCTAGTGTATCTCAAACGTATCACAGACGGAGGTCTGGGGGCCCCAGCCGTCGGGCGATTTTTTGTAAGTTTTTTTGAAAAAACAGCTATTTTAATGCCATTGAATCACATTTTGCACCTGTTCAGAGCCATTTGAAAGAACTAAATTTTTGAAATTTGAAAGCCAATTGAAAACATAAAATTGTTTGATGCTCCTTTTACTTGCAATTTAAGTCCAAAATACGTTTAACATCTTGCATGTTTGTGTTAATTTTAATTGTGATTTGGTCTAGGTAGGGGGAAGTAAGGTGCATTGTTTCTTGCTACATTTTACCAGCAAATAATAATCCACTCGAAGATTTTCCTTAGAGATTTTTGTTTTGTCATGACAATAACCAGTTATAGGAGTATATGTTCGGCCAGGGGGCCCAGGCCCCCTCAATTGAAGTTCAATGGTTTGCTCAATCAACATTTTTTCGTGGCTAATTTTTTAAAAAGTATTTTGTGCGTAAAAACTGGCGAGGTGGAGGTGAATTATTGAATTGTTATTGAAAAATGGTACAATAGAAGGTTACGCCTGCTAACCATGTTATTGCCGGGCCGGATTTACATCGCGCTTGGCCCCTGGCACTTTTGGGATTTTCGCAAGATCTTCCTGCCAAATATAGGTGAAGATAAAAAATAAAGTCCCACCATCTGATCGCGAGGTCCTGGCACTGTGCCATAGAATAAATCCGGGTCTGGTTGTTGCATTACGTTTATAAAAAGGTTACATGAGGACGTAGGTAGCAACTTTTAAGAGAAAAACCCTTAATTTTACCCGGGTTATATATTTAAATTGGTTGGCAAAAATTGAACTGAGGGGGGCCCGGGCCCCTGGTCTTCAATATTGTTGTTAGTTACTGTTGTAAGCGAAAAATGCTGAAAAGAAATTGAAACTGAAGAAACAATAGGCTTTTTTGTCACATTTTTGTCATTGGCGAAATTTCGATTGGGGAGAGGCCCGGGCCCCCTGGCTACGCCAATGCTCCAATTGCGGAAAACAAAAAAAGTGTTCGCAAATTTTCTGCCAGGTTTCTGGTGTTTTACAACAAAACTTCAACTGTTCAAAAAATAGTGCTGTCCTCGAGCCGAGGACAGGGCAATTTTCGAGGACCTAAGGCTTCGAGGCCAAGGCCAAGGACTGGAGGCTTCGAGGCCAAGGACTAGAAAATGTGTCCTCGAGGCCAAGGACGTCCCCGAGGACTCTACCTCTGCAACTCAGGTTTCTGATACTCCATTTTACGGTATTTTTGTTCCATAAAAAGTCCCTCTTTTCAAAAATTATTGATGACGTCATTGCGTGTGATTTGCGGTTTGGCCCTCCCCCCAATCAAAAATCCCGGCTGTGCCTACATATCTCGTCAATGTTTTTACTATACTTTAGTTACAGTTGATTGAAAAATATTCATTCCCAATCGTATTTGAATTGCACTTGCGCTCAAAATTGCAAAAATACTTACTGCGCAAGCGTCAGCGCTACCATTTAAAAATAATTGCGGCGCAAGCGCTATCGCAAGTAAAATAGTTGCGCCGCAATAATTGCAGCGCAAGTGCCCACCTCTGGAAATTAATTTGCTATTTAATTTGCACAGCCCTCTCTTCACCGTCATTAATTGTGGTATCTCATAAAGGCCCCAGTTACTGAAAACCATGGATCAAAGTTTCCAGCAGATGCTGATCCATTTCTGTGCAATAGCTTTTTTACTGCCTAATTATGCACTTTTGCTACTATTATAATTTAGTCTTAAACTTACCAGTCAAATCAAATGTGATTTAAAGATTGTATTAGGAAAAAAATTAAATGAAAAAGAGAAAACAACGTCGGTTGACAAGTATATTGACGATCACAACATCACAGGAATCCACAAGTAAGCATCCTCGACCGGTTTCTTCCTTGCTCAAGGGACTCATCAAGCGGAAAGACAAAAATCGTGAAACCAAATTAAGCAATGCTGTGAGGGAGAACAGAGCTAGCAAATCGACATTATGTATAGGCATCAAGGCAAGTGAGTGTGCCTTGTCAAAAGAATAAAGCCATAGGGACCCTAAGCAGACTGTCAAGAACTATATAAAACCACCAAGGAAACCATTAGGGTATCAGAGATATCACACCTCCGGGCGGGAAACTATAGCAATTCAAGTGAAAAAGAGAAAACAACGTCGGTGGACAAGTATTGTTCCATAAATTGAGCCCGTATTATTGAAAATAGTTGAAGTCGAAATGTGAACCGAACCGCTCATTGTGCATGCTAAATATTAACGCTCAATTTTGCTTGTTTACTGTTAAGTGCGACCGACTTAGCGTGTATAGATAGGTGTCCTGGAAAATGACGGTACTGCAAATGCCGGTACTGGAAAATGACGGTACTGGAAAATGCCGGTACTGGAAAATGACGGTACTGGAAAATGACGGTACTGGAAATTGACGGCACTGGAAAATGCCGGTACTGGAAAATGACGGTACTGGAAAATGACAGTACTGGAAAATGACGGTACCGGAAAATGACGGTACCGGAAAATGCCGGTACTGGAAAATGATGGTACCGGAAAATGCCGGTACTGGAAAATGCCGGTACTGGAAAATGCCGGTACCGGAAAATGACGGTACTGGAAATGTTTGTACTGGAAAATGCCGGTACCGGAAAATGTCGGTACTGGAAAATGCCGGTACTGGAAAATGACAGTACTGGAAAATGATGGTACTGGAAAATGCCGGTACTGGAAAATGTCGGTACTGGAAAATGACGGTACTGGAAAATGACGGTACTGGAAAATGCCGGTACTGGAAAATGACGGTACTGGAAAATGACGGTACTGGAAAATGCCGGTACTGAAGTGTTGCCATTCAGTTTGCAGTAGGCTTTTAATGCAGAATAGGCTCACTCAGCCCTGTACAGTCATATAGCTGTATGTAGTAAACTGTAGTAGTAAACTATGGTATAGGGACAGTGCAGTCAGTGTCATAGCAGGGTGATCAGCTATTGTTGGAAATGAGCTGTAGAAAATGTTGTGTGGTACTAGCTACTTCAGACTTGTAGCTGTGTATTCCAAAATGCTGGGACAGAAAAAGGCTGTGCTATGTTATGGATTAGAATTGTAAAGCACCTGTATATAGGCCTACTGTGTAGATGGAATGTACACAAAGGTGCTCAACAAAATTGATGTAGTACTAGTATGTATTGTATTATCAGTTTGCGTAGCAGTTGCAACCTTTAGGCTATATATAATAGAGACTAATTTCTTAAATAAAAGTTCGGTAGAGGCTAGGCCATGCCAACTTATGGTGTTTACAGTAGCCTGCACTGTACAGTTGTGGTTGGTGTTGGTTAGGAAAAAAATGCTTGATTCAAAAACCCTAACCAATGGTTTTCAGACATTATTATCGATAGGCAGTAGGCCTACTTAAATTCTAAAATTTTGTATGGGGGGACGCTTTTGCAGCCTTGACCAAACCTTAGTGAAGATTATGTAATTCTGCGGACAAAATTGAATAAAGACCAAAAAAGAAAAAGGTCTTTGCCGAAAATCAAAGTCCTTTTTTGCCAAAATTAGGTTAAGACCTAGTAAAAAAAAAGGTCTTCGCCAATGGTTGAAGTGTTTCTCTTTCTGAATCACTGAATTTGGTGCTGTATTTGACCAGAATTTGTAGGTCTTTTTCCTCTGATTATCCAGTGCTCAAATCTCGATGGAGGGACACCTAAATCTTGATGGGGAGACGCGTCCCCCCTACAATTTAAGTACTGGCCCAGTACTTTTTGAAATTTTGCCCCACGCTGCAGTAACTACAAAAAAAATTTTTGCTAAATTTATTCTGAAAATTTCAATTCGATTGGCCTACGCGGTACCAACGAAGTGATATCAACCTCTGACCTTGAGTGACTGCAAAACACCCTAAACCAATTTTGACATATTGATATGGACGATGTTGGCCAGAACTGACTCCAGAGCACCCAAAACCAATGCTGGTATACACAATACAGAATAGGCTGAAGCACTGAAAAAAGTTTGACTTAATTGACTTTGTTGGCTTACACTGACTTCATAACACCTGAAAACAATGTTGGTATATACAAATAGAGAATAGGTTCAGGCCCTGAAAAAAGTTTGATTTGACTTATGAGGGCCATAGTTAAAGCATCGGTTATTGCAACTTTTTGACAAAAAAATATGTATTCATATTTCATTAAATAACCAATATAATTATATTATTTTTCATGGTAATGTACTCGTACTATTAACCTAGTCTGGATTGCATAAGTACTTAGAATGGAGTAAACCTGTATTAATCAAACTTCTGCCTATTCTGGATCAATATCTGAATCTCATGGAATCCTTCAATTTGGTTATCAGTGGATGTATAATGTTTTAATCTATTTTGAAATTACCTTTACTGCAAGCAATATAATGTGGAATATTACAAATTTTGCTTGGTCTTTTCAATTTGGTAATTATATAATATGCTTATTAGCTTACAGTTTTGTAATAACTGTCAATATTTGTATGTGACATGTCAACCATCCAAATTTCTTGAATTTGAATCAGGTATTGTATTTTGTTGCTCTTTGGCATTGGGAGGTGGAGGGTCTGGATGGCACTACCTTTTACCTGTTTTTCTGTACTACTTGGCCAATGGTGAGCAAACAGCAACTCGCCGACATAAATTTTGTGGCTCTTGTATTGAATCGTAATATTACAAAACTGATGAAGATTATATATACTTTACAAATATAGTATCTCGTGGTTGAAATTGCTTTCATTTAACGATAAAAGGGTTGTTTAGGTTGTTACTTCCATAAGGACATTAGTAATTCTGACTCACATACACTTTGGTATACTTGATACGATGAGGACTACTTTTAAGCAGTGTTCTATGGCTAAGTTAGGCTTAGATACTGTTAAATACTGTAGATACTGTTAGATACTACAGTACTTGCTGACAAGCAACAGAATGTTTACATAAACCACATACAGACCATGGTATGCCAGATACAGAATTCGTGGAACTTGTTAATACCCATACAGCTCAAATGAATACTTAATATGATTCTGGAGCTGCAGATCCGTTTTCGAATCCGAGTCTGATCAAACCAAATTAAAAACAAGTAAGCTTTTGATTGCTTCCCTGTCTTTTCCTTGCAGTTCTTTGAAATTTTTTACGACTATCACTTTGAGGTGAGGTTGTTTTCAGGAAAACGAAGTCGCTAGTCTAGGCGGTTTCTTCATGCGAACACTATCATATATTAACAAAATATACATTACGATTTCGTGTTTTTGTTTGCAGAAGCTGTGTTGAAGAATCCTCACACTATGGGTTCTGATAAAAATGCTGTAGAAAAAGAAGCGAGCACTTGGATGTGGAACTGGCGGGACCAATGCGTCAGAAGAAAAAAAGACTGGCAATATTCAAAGTCTCACTGATGAAGGAGCATGCAATCTACCAATCAATTTCAATTTATTTACCAAGTGACAGCAAAACAGTCTCTTGGCAAGGAGGCAGCGAAAAAACTATGCAGTTATCATGTCTGCTGCCGCCTCACCATGCAAGCACGAATTTGCACTGCACAAAGGAAAAAATAACCCAGTTCACCATTCAACAAAAAGCACAGTAAAGACAAATAAAACATAGCAAATATTCAGGCATTCACGCTTCCAGACCATCACCGTTCAGTATAACTAGCGGTGACATTGATATTTTACTCTCCCAATTCCATTATCCAAACTATTAGGTTTTCATTCAGAGCACTAGCCCATTCTTGGTGTGATTAATCACTATCTGACCATTGTCCATTTCACACTGATGTTAAACCAGACCCGGCGCCGCCGGGGGGCAATATAAAATTTTGCTTTATTGTCATTTTATATCATTATCTCTCAGTTTAGTGCACTCAGAACTCATCCCATTTGATCCTGTAATTCAGTTTTGCACAGCCGCAACAAACTCACCTTACTACTCTTCAACTGTTGACTGTAGGCTACTTGTTTTGTCAGTATTCCGTTGCATTCCAACATTTATAGGTATCAGCTGATTTTCTTATTTGGTAATAATTCAGATTTGTATGTCTTTTTAAAGCTTTGATAGCTATAATTTTTTAATTTGTCTATTATTTTGTTCCAGATTTTTACCCCTGTTACTAATAATGGTTTTTGCCTCAATTTTATTCTGGTTCTTGAACAACAAAATGTTTTTTTCTTCTCTGTCTTGTGTCATGTGTATGGTAATTAATTAAAAATTTTAATTAATTTAAAGTGTCCCTGTTCAAATGATGTGATCATTTTATTGTGGATTCTATACATGATTTTAGCCATTTCAAGCGTGTAGATGTCACTAATTTTAAGGCATTTTGACTGCCAAAACAGAAGATTAATATGATCTCTACATTCGCCACTACTCATTATTCTAATGTAGCGTTTTTGGAGTGCCGTTAATGGTTGTGCTAAATTGGATGCATTTCCACTTGCTTGGCTGTTTGTAAACTGTTGTACAAAGCCCAACCGAATGTAAGATTGCGGAAATAACCAGAGATTTGTTTAAGTATCCCCGCGATTGTGAGGATAGAAGAAAAAAAAACGGGAAAATATGACGTCGCAAAAGAAGACTTAGGCGTGGGGAAATTAATATTAATGTTTTGTTTAGTTTGAATTCTTCATATGGTGCATTTTCTGTAATAAACTTTGGCTTTTCTCTAGTCGCAGTGCTCTTTTAATACTTAGATTATTGGCCATCCACTCATCAACATTTTTGTGCGATGACTAATAATTGTTAAGCGTATTATCCAAGGATGCAACCACGTGACCAGCGAGCGGATTAAATCCAAATCATGTGATCATGGTCGGCCTTTACCCTCTCGGCCGCAATGTCGACTCGTTAAAGTTAGGGGAAAATTGGCGCGAGAGCTGACTCCCATCTGAATGCGCCTGGCTGGTACTGTCACAACTTTTGATTAACAAAGTAAGATTGTATTAATTCAGTAGTTAATTTTGTTCAAACGCACATTTATTGCGAATACAGAGTCTATGTTGCAATAGAAAACACAAACTAGCAAGTAATTTTGGTAGATGACTACGCACACACTTATTACAACAGTGCACAATACGTATAACGTAGAAACATCTGCTCCGCTCAGTTGTAAAATCCTATGGACTCGGAAAACTGTGCAAAGTGTAAAGGTTTTACCTTTACCTCGTTTGTCCTAACGACGACGAAATTTTGTAGAAAGAAACTAATCTGTGCTCGTGCACCGACAGATAAAAGCTAGAAAACCATTCGTTTTGGAAATCTAAATCACTCAAACGAGGCAAATACGAAGCAACGATGATACATCACAAAAACAAGTTGAGCGTTAAGAATTTGGTTGCCTCGGATACATCATCTCATAAATAATCTTGCCAGTTTCTTCAACGATCATGGCCAGTTTCTTCACACCGCACCATAATCCCCAACTTTTTTTTTCAGTACCGTCATCTTCCAGTTAGGACATTCGGCGCGAAAGTATACCAGTCGTCCTTTTTTCAGAAACTTTATCATTCTTAAAATATCTTGATATTCAGCATTGGGAAATTTGTTTCTGTTTGTCCCTAACACCATAATAATGAATGCAGAAAAAATTCCTAAAGGTCGTGGGTTTTTGTACAAATGCGGGGATAACTTATATGGGATTTACAAGGGGAAAAGGAATGGAACGAAGTACCTAAAATGCGTCAATAAACAGTGTTCTGATTGCCCAGGTACAGCAAAAATGGAGCTGGGGCAGCAGCTAATTTTACTGGTAAGTAGCTAAACACGAACGGAGGTCTTAGTAGTAGCCTAATTATTGCTGGTAGGCTATTTTGACTACGCATGTACTTACTGCAACAGTTCACAATATAACGTAGAAACATCGGCTCTGCTCAGTTGTAAAATCCAATAGACTCGGAAAACTGTACAAACTGTGAAGGTTCCATCTCTGCCTCTTTTCTTCTAATAAAAAATGCACCATACATACGAAGAATCCAATTTATGCAAAACAGTATTCTTCTTTCGCGACGTCATATTTTCCCGTTTTGTTTCTTCTTCCATCACGATCGCGGGTATACTAAAACTGGTAAGCTATTTTGATTAATCAATACATTCATTCTAGTCCTATAGGTAGGTCCTTTCTTATTTGCAAATGTTGAAAAAATACGTAACCTACCATCGGTATTATGCTGCCACCAGCCTACCAGAACTAACTGACAGTGATCCCATGAGTGCGTTTTAAAAGCATCATGTGTTTCAAACAAACATTTTAAAAAACAGTTCTTTTTCGACAAATTTTCAACAGAAGTTTCAAAAAGAAACGTTTAAGTGCGCTGGAACCTTTCTTCTTTGGATAATGCCTTCCTTTCACCAACTTTCCAAGTAGAATTGTATCGAAATCTTTTACGTGAAGATCACCTCATTTCTAACTGTTTTTCACAAAGGGATTTGTTGTAGACCTTATTTTTTTGAGATATCTTTTCAAAAAGCCTCCTGCTTTGGACTTGCAAAAAGTCTTCAAACAGCAATTGTTAACTCACAATGTTGCATTGCTCTTCTGCAATAAGAAACTGCCTCAATGCATGCAATAAGAAACTATCTCAATTTTACCACAGCTTTTGCGCGGATTTGCGAAATATTAGTCTTGCAACGAACTAGTAAACAATCTAGTTAATTGTCTTCAATTTACTTTATTCAGCGAAATAAATTAAGTAGAGCGCAACAAACGCAGCAGGACAAAGCGAGGCAGTACACACTTCCAATTACACAATTTATGTTATAAGTACAGCAGCGAAGTCCATGCATAGGGTGGAAAATAGCACGTTCTTTAGTTCCATTGTGGGGGCCAAAATTTTTGGGTTGGTCTGCTTTTCTCCGAGTTTGCTGTTGATCTCAAAAAAGGGCATCGCAACAAATTGGTCTACTTCTCTCCGAGTTTGCTGTTGATCTCCAAAAAAAAAGTTATCGCACCCAACTGGTCTACTTCTCTCCGAGTTTGCTGTTGATCTGTAGACAAAAAAAAGTAAAAGGGGGCGCCGGCCTCTTTTGCGACCCTGCCTGAAAGAGACAAATAGCAAAAAGCCCAGCCCACACCCAATTGGCATTCAGAACTCAAGACAATTTGCACCCAGAAGCCGTTTCAATTTAAGATAGAGACCTTTTTTTGCTCTTTACCTAAATTCGGACAGAAAAACCGCTCCAATTTCGGTGAATACCTTTTCTTTAGTTTGGTCTTTAAATGAATTTGGACACAAAACATCCCCCTTTGTACATTTCTGGCTTCGCACCTGACTAAGTACAGTACAGCTCGGTGCCAAGGGGGCATTTCGAAGCCGAATTCAAGAGAAAATTAAAAAACCGACTTAGAATATGCGACAAAGACCGTTTTTTGGTCTTCAATCCGACACTCCCGAAATCAAGTGAAAAATTACGATGGAGACCATGGCCGTAGGAGCTCAAAATGATTTGGTAGGGCACCAAACTTTTGCCCGAAAAATGACTTGATGCATTGCGTTTCTCTGTCGAAATTGAGACGGTTTTTTCTGCCCAAATTAAGGTGTTCTCCAAAAAAAGGTCTTCACTGAAATTTGAACGGTTTTTCTGCCCAATAAAAGGAGTTCTCCAAAAAAAAGAAAAAAAAAGGTCTTCACTAAAATTTGAACGGTTTCTCTGTCCAAATTGAGGTGTTTTCCAAAAAAAAAAAAAAAAAAAAAAAAGATCTTCACTGAAACTGCGACGGTTTTTTGCCAATGGTAAGCCCAAATATACAGAATATTTGCCCAAATAAATAGACTATTTGCCCGAATTTTCGACGTTTTGAACCGAATGGGGGGCCCCGCCTCCTACGGCTATGACGGAGACCAACATTTCGCGATGAAAAATGTTTTGTTTTTTTGGTTTTCGTCCCTGAATCTGTGGAAAAGAACCGATATCTTTACCACAGAATCCGTCGGGCCCCACAAGGCGAAGATTGTTCGCCCCATACCAAAAATGTGCCCCCAAAAGCAATCAACCTGCTCGGAAGAGCACGTTTTTTTGGTCTTCACCTCAAAATTCGAGAAAAAATCATTTTGTGCCCCCCTAATTATGGTTTACGCCCCTCCAGTCACGCTACTCGAGCACCGAGCCTGGTACAGTACCACAAACTTATTCAATAATTAATAGTAAGTCACACCATTCACACTGCATCTAAATAAACAACTATGTTTCTCCTTCCCAAAAACCAAACAGCTCTTTAAGCCACCTTCGTTTAAACTTATTACGAGAGGTAGAGTCGAAGACCAATCGTTCGAGACCAAGGACGAAAAAAATACAAATAAAACAAAAATCCGACACTCACACTATTGTAGAAACGCAAAAATTATTACCAATAAGGGAATCAAACCCGTCTTTACGGACTCCCTTCATTCTCATCAACATTTACAATTGGGAAGACGAATGCCTTAATTCTCATCAACATTTAAAATTTCATTTCTTCTAATCAAATTTTTTCTGCAGCAGTCGCTCTATCCACTCGATCACTGATCGGTGTTCTTTGGTATTTTTCAAGCCAATCATTTTCAAGTTATTGGTGTTCTTCAACCCAATCACGTCTCGGCTATTTCCTATACATTGCTGTTCGTTTTTCTGCGCTCTCCATTCTGACGATTCTTTTTCGCGAATGAAAGACGAAAACCTTTAAAGAAATTAACATTCTGATGAATAAAACACCTTTGTTTCATTACAAACAAATACTTTACGCTAAGTAGCGCTTAAAAGTTAATTAAAATTCATTGCAAATCGGTGTTTGTATAACGTAAAAAAATGAGTAATCATTTGGTCCATGACATCGGATTTAGTTTCGCCAGTTCCAACTGAGGCCGGGAACTTAAGGTGCTAATAAAATTCCAATTCACATGGGTCATATGTCTCTCGGCCTAATCATTACTGTGTCTGATGGAAGACATTCGAGGTTGTTTTTTTTTCCTACTCGAGTTGGAATAACCGACGCTGGCATTACGCATTTTTTAAGTTATTTGCTTCGAGTTAAGTTTTTTCTTTTTGTGTAGACACCTCATCGATGCAGTGGATCTACTGAAGACATTCAACAATTGCAATTCAAAGCCGAATGTCTTCAAAAAGCAGCTCGAACGTCAACAGGTAGTATGAAAGCAATATTTAGTGAAGTGTCCTCAGCAAGACAACATCAAGGGGCGGAAATGGTTTCATTTTCCAGCATGGAATCAGCAATGCACAAGCGAAGGAAACTATCTTGGCCACCATCTCCCACAAATTTCTCCGAAATACGGGAAGCGTTAAATCAAGCGAATCTACTAAACATCGAACCTGGCGAACCGTTTTACCGAGCCGCAATTGAGACGGAGAGCAATGGCAACGCCATTTTATTTGCTTCTCAATACCAGCTCAGCCTCCTGAGTGGGGCGCAAGATGCTATGATTGACGCAACGTTTAAAACCGTGCCCAAAGTCGGGTACCAACTGCTTACAATCATGGTTAAACGTGGAGCCATCGCTTTTCCGGCATGTTTTGCGCCAATGTCCACCAAACAGGAAGGCTTGTATCAGGAAGTGCTCAATTCAATAAAAGGATTAGCCCCGTATTTTTCCCCAAACACAATTATGACGGACTTTGAAGGTGCCCTAAGGAATTCTCTCAATCAGGCTTTTAATACATCTTCAATTCTTGGATGTTGGTTTCATTTTACTCAGGCGGTAAGAAGAAAGAGGCAGTCATTAGGATTGGCAAATGTGATCGAGGACGAAGAAGGGGCACGTTACCTTATCAAAAAAGTAATGTGCCTACCTCTTTTACCAGCGGAGAGCATACCGGATGGACTTAACCAAATAATGGAAGAAAACGAGAGTCTGACATTATATCCTTTGTTCGGCTACATAAACCGGTTTTGGCTACGCCAAATCGGAGCGGAACAACTGTCATTATACAACAGACCGTTCAGGACCAACAACGCCATTGAGAGTTTCCACAGTAGGCTCAAACGCATCATGGGAGTGCACCCCAACATCTACAAATTTGTGCAGAAATTGATTCAAATAGCTAACGAAGTGAAAATGGACTGCCACCGATTGGCCAGAGGTCTGGCCATAGCAAGGAAGAAAAAGACTAAATATGTGCTGCACGACCGCCAATTGCAGTTATGCCAGGATCGCCTCGATGCTGGTGTTTACAGCATTGCAGAGTTTCTAAATGCTGCCAAATACCACATCGGACGATTCATTCCTTCGGGGCCTCTGCCATCGGTTGGCAGCCAAAACGACGAAGACAGTTCCAGCGAAGTAATCGATGATATTCAGGAAGAGCAATCGCATGAAGAAGATGATGAAGGGCCGGAAAGGGACGGAAATGTTGACGAAGACGGTGAAGGATCGGAGAACGAAGAAAGAATCGAGGTTGAGGTGGTACAAGATGAGAGTGAAGTGTGTGTGGTGTGCCTGGTACAACGCAAAGATGGCCTCGCCCTGGTGCTATGTGGTCACCAACAATTTTGTAGAAGGTGTATAGAAGCTTTTTACTGCGAAGATGACGGCGGGCACTGCCCAATTTGCAGAAGTGACATCACACAAACATTAAGACTATTTTAAACATTAAAATTTGAGTCAATCGCTTTAGTTTAGCGTCGACTCCTACTTGGCCCAGCCACTGCAGAGATATTCTATTTCAAACAAGACGAAGGGGTTTCCCCAACTATAATTGCAATTGATAATCTTGACTTTTTAATGCAGTAGCCTAGCGCATAGAGAAAGCTTAGTATGATTGCAAAGTAGCCCTAGGATGAGATAGTCTTAGGATAAGCTCCTACATTTTGTTTGAAATAGAATATCTATGCAGAGGCTTAGCCGAAAAGGATGGATTCTCAAAACATCACAATTAAATTATTGTTAACATAAGTAAGTTTGCAATGTCGTCATTTCCTGTGCACTGTTGTACTAGCAACATCAAAAAAAGATGACCAATTACACAAATTTTTTTTTCTTTCTTTGCTCAAGCAACTACATGATGTGTTTGTACTTTCATAAGCTAATTATGTTTCTACAAATTTAGCAATACCAATAAAATATATTTTCTTATTTCTTGGTAGTACAAAAGCCTTACTATAGCCTACTTTACCTTAAAGTGCTGTTCCTCATGCGCAACACTTGACGACAGTTTTTTTGAATGCTTCTGGCATTTTTAATTCTTTGCAATGTCCACTCACAGCTGCAAAAACAACGTGTTCTTAGACAACAACATAAGCTAGTGTTGGAAAATTAAAATTTTTTAGCAATTGTAGCAAATGCTCCAATGAAGGTATGTACACAATATGAGATTTTAAACTTTCTCAATTGTTTTTTTAATGGATTTAAAGTGTTAAATATGTTCTTTTTCTGTCAAAAATGTATTTTGGTGTTTTAATGCCAAAGTTTACAATCTACAACATAAGGCCACAGACAAGTGTGCACAGGAAATAAGTGGCTCCAATGTAAAAGTCAAGAGACAAGTACAAAGAGACATACTCCTCCCTGCCATACGCGCTAACATTTTCATGCTTTGAAAAAGTATTGACAGGACTAAATTATTATCAGAAATATACTATCATCAAAAATTATGATCAAGATGCAAAACTTTTTCTTGCAACAAACATTGATACAACTGAATAATGCAAGACCCTTTTTATATTGTATGTTCTTTAATATGTGATTTGCAAATATTGTTACATTACTACAAACTTTTAAGAGCATTTTAGAGGCAGTACTGCAATCTGTTTCAGTTAATTGCAAAATGTGTTATTGATAGTAATTTAATTGTAATGTTTTGACATTGGCAGGCCAAGGTTCTAATGTTTGATTGTTTTGTGTGCTTCTGGCCTAAAGGCTACCAGTGCAGAAGCCTACGGAAAAGCCACCTAAAAAAAAAAAAATCTGTTATGTGCTTGATGTGATTTCTACGCAGGCATTATACATGTGATTTCTTTACATATTACATCTTCAAATTTTCCACCTTTAGATATATATAACGTCTTAACTGACTGCTTATGGCTGATGCTAATCTCTGTAAATACTTGCGTTAATTACATTATTCTGCCCTATAGATAGTACTTGCATTAGTTAGCTACTGATATTTTGTGTACTTGATTGTAATTTTTGGGTGGTTGTTAACTAGAGCTTATCTTAGGCACATATTTTTGAAGTATACAACTGGTGTGGCTTGTTGTAATTTGGAAAATATGGTAGCATCAATATTACTGTTTATTTTAAGCTATATATGAATGATAATTATGTAATTATCTCCAGACAAACCTGAAGCGCTTAAGTTAATAAAATCAATCAAAAATGGACCACTGTTTTTTTGAAATACTAACCTTTATAAAAGTCCAATACAGTCACTTATTTTTAATATTTTAGTGTTTATTGTTGAAGTTTATATTGTTATTTGTCAAAAGATATTAGTTACCAAAATATATTACCGTAATGACAAACAGCTAGATTGTGTTCAAATTCATAACAATTTCATACATAGAACAGGATAAAATCCAAATTAACAATTTTATTTACTGAACTAGTAAGATAACTTAGGAAGAGAAAAGCACAATAGCTTACTTGGAAATGCTCTTGCAGATCTACAACATAAGGATGCAAAGAAATAAGGATGGCTGTAGACAAAAACCTGAGATTTGTGGTTGGAATAATGCTGCTCTGTACTTCTAGGAATGCATTATCACAAGTTATTATTTATAGACCTACTGACCTACGATGTAAATTAGCAAGATGCTACAGTTTTTCCTGCAACAGAAACTTTATAAACAATATATCATGATAGGCCTATTGATATTACAAAACTTTTTTTTATTTCAAATTAGGCATCATTGGCAACCTATTTTTGTAAAAGAAATTGCTTACTGTAAAGGTGCATTTATATTAGATGTAAGGCAACATGAAGCAAAGGTAGCCAACCTTTGTGAGTAGGCGCTTATGCCCCTTAATCAAAATAGGCCAACCACTCAATAATCGCTTACAAGTTGGCAACCTTTCAAAAGTTCTTCATGATGTCAAACTGTGGTTGCTTTGCGTTGCTTCATGTCCAGTGTCCTAACGCACCTTGACCCAATCCTTAAAATAATCTCAACCCTAACAACTGATTATCACTGAAAAATGCCTTGTATGTGTCTAAGAACGTACACAACACAAATAATATCCACTGCGGTTATGAACCAATGCGATGTAATATACACATTTAGCCAAATAAAACACTTCTTTTTAGAAGTTTAAAAAGATTTGTTTTCAAACATTTAGAGAAAACTGAACAAAATTATTAAACTATGATGATCAATTGCTAAGAAGAGAAAAAGTAGAAAAAAGTTGGCGTAATAGGTAACAAACACTTCTACATGGAAAGAGAGTAGACCTATGTCATCATTTCTGTTGACACAAACAAAAACTTATGCAGTAACATAATTGAAAAAAAAACACTTATGAGGGTGAAAAAAACAAAAAAACACTGGAATATAAATTATACTCCAAGCAGATAATGTTACTAGTAATACGCTAGACAATGAAGATACTAAAAGATAATAATATACACTACAGTTCACAGTGGTTAGTCGCAGGTCAGTTTAAAACAAAAACACATTGAAGCCCAACATAACAGGTGCAATAATTTCTACGCAGCTACCGATACTTTCCGAAACATAAAGAGGTAAACCATTTGAAACAGTAAGTGAAGTACGGGAAAAACTTGATTCACATTTGTTGCAGGCTACTTCAAGTTTAATTGATAGATTTTTCCTACAAAATGCATATCACAGTTACAAGGAAAACCATAAGTAGCAAGTGGTTTATGCTGGGCACTGTTGAAGGCAACTAAAACAACAATGCCTAACCAACTTAAAAATTAACAAAGCAATTTTAAAGTTAATACAATACATACGGTATATCAGATTTTATAGGTAAAAAGAGCAGTTTCTTCAAAAAGCCACGGAGCAGAAATAAACATCATCAACAAAGGCATAAAACAATTACAATCTTACTTCCCTTGACAATACCTATCTTCAGATCTTCAACCTTGAGTGGCGAAGGTGAAGCTAAACATTCCTTGCCACTGCAATGCTGACTTATCAGTTATAAGAGGTGATAATGCTATGATTAAGTTAAGCCTATATATTCAATTACCCTATCTAGTAGCCTACCGGTATCTATGACAGATTAAAGTCTTTAAACACTAACTGCTGAAGATCATTAACTTATTAGCCTATAGCCTAGGCTATTACGTTAAGTCTCCTAGCCAGAAACTGTAGTTAAACCTTGCTTTGAAGTGATGTAACTAAAGGACTATTAGCCAACCTGCCAAGTGCCAACTACAATATACCTAGTACTAACTCACTTTTATATCTACAGCTTTTTGCATTTTCATATCTACACCAGAAGTTGGCATGGCCTAGCCTCTACCGAACTTTTATTTAAGAAATTAGTCTCTATTATAGGCTATATAGCCTAAAGGTTACAACTGCTACGCGAAACATCAATTTTGTTGAGCACCTTTGCGTACATTCCATCTACACAGTATATACAGGTGCTTTACAATTCTAATCCATAACATAGCACAGCCTATTTCTGTCCCAGCATTTTGGATTACACAGCTATAAGTCTGAAGTAGTTAGTACCACACAACATTTTCTACAGCTCATTTCCAACAACATCTGATCACTCTGCTATGACACTGACTGCACTGTCCCTATACCATAGTTTACTACTACAGTTTACTACATACAGCTATATGACTGTACTGGGCTGAGTGAGCCTATTCTGCATTAAAAGCCTACTGAAAACTGAATGGCAACACTTCAGTACCGGCATTTTCCAGTACCGTCATTTTCCAGTACCGACATTTTCCAGTACCGTCATTTTCCAGTACCGTCATTTTCCAGTACCGGCATTTTCCAGTTCCGGCATTTTCCAGTGCAGGCATTTTCCAGTGCAGACATTTTCCAGTACCAACATTTACAGTACCGTCATTTTCCAGTACCGGCATTTTCCGGTACCGGCATTTTCCGGTACCGTCATTTTCCAGTACCGGCATTTTCCAGTACCGGCATTTTCCAGTACCGTCATTTTCCAGTACCGACATTTTCCAGTACCGTCATTTTCCAGTACCGTCATTTTTCAGTACCGGCATTTTCCAGTACCGTCATTTTCCAGTACCGTCATTTTCCAGCCTACCGGCATTTTCCAGCCTACCGTCATTTTCCAGTACCGTCATTTTCCAGTACCGGCATTTTCCAGTACCGGCATTTGCAGTACCGGCATTTTCCAACGACCCGTATAGATAAATAAGTGACATTCTGGAAACCGGAAAACAACGGGCTCGGCGTTTGAGTGATTATATTGTTTAAGAAGTGTAAAAATCAGAGCACAGACTTTTTTATGACGTATTTGCTGAAATTGCTAGAAGCAATATGTTTACGAAGCGTGACTAACCCTTGGGAGAGAAAAATATGTTTTGGGACTGTAAAAAGAATAGTACTGCGTTGGTTATGACATAAGTTGCGTTAGTTTGATTGAATTGTTCGATTCTCTTTAACCCCCTTGTTTTTCATAACAAATAACTGCCCCCGCCTCGGAAATTGAGTGACCAGCTATTCGGAAAACAACGTGATGACTAATTTGTTTTTGCTGTTGTTATGCTTTATCAGCTTGGCTTTATATATCGGAGACCCACATGTCCAAATTATAGAGAGCGATTTCGCTTTTTAATCCAAGCCTTATCCACTTTGGAAGTGATCTACCACGGGCGCTGTATTCCGGAGCTGATGCGGTTTGTCAATAAAAGATTTTTTGGGAAAAATCAGTGTGTAATTTTGCTTCAAAGACGGACGGCACGAATCGAGAAATCTACGAAGTTAGTTTCTCACGAGAGTTTAGGGTTGTGTTATACGGTTATAACGCAGCCAGTTCAAGACACGGTTGTCTTGAACAAGTATATCAACAATCATGACGTACCCTTGTGGTTCCCTTGGTCGTTTTATGTAGTTCTTGACAGTCTGCTTGGGGTCCCTATGGCTTTTTTCTTTTGACAAGGAACACTCGCTCGGCGTGATGCCTGTACATAATGTCGATTTGCAAGCTCTGTTCTCCGTCACTGCGTTGCTTAATTTGGTTTCTCGTTGATGCCCCAGGCCATTTTTTGTTTTTGCGCTTGATGAGTCCCTTGAGCAAGGACGAAACCGGTTGCGGATGCTCATGTGTGATTCCTGTGATCGTCGATATACTTGTCTACCGACGTTGTTTTCTCTTTTTTATTTGAATTGCTATAGTTCCCCGCCCGGAGATGTGATATCTTTGGAACCCTTGATGGTTTTGTGTAGTTCTTGACAGTCTGCTTGGGGTCTCTATGGCTTTGTTCTTTTGACAAGGAACACTCGCTTGGCGTGATGCCTAATTGCCTATACATAATGTCGATATGCAAGCTCTGTTCTCCGTCACTGTGTTGCTTAATTTGGTTTTTCGTTGATGCCCCAGGCCGTTTTTTGTCTTTCCGCCTGATGAGTCCCTTGAGCAAGGACAAAACCGGTCGCGGATGCTCATGTGTGATTCCTGAGATTGTCGATATACTTGTCCACCGACGTTGTTTTCTCTTTTTCATTTGAATTGCTATAGTTCCCCGCCCGGAGGTGTGATATCTCTTGTACCTTAGTGGTTCCCTTGGTGGTTTTATGTAGAAAAAAGCAAGTACGGAAATGTAATTTATTTCTCCACACTAACAATCTAAAAAAACTAAATTTTTCAGACTTATCCTAGTCTTAAAAATGACAAAAATTTTTCCATTCTTCTCAAGACTGCGTGAGAGCCCTGTAACATTACATAGTTATTAAATGCTCAAAACTTCTTTCAGCGTATCTTTAATTTCATAAAACGTAATAAAAATACTGTGCATGAAAAAAGTGCAAAAACACTGAAAACGAGCTCAAGCTGCATTACGATCCACACAAAACAAACACTTGGTGCAAAGCTTAAAAATATACATCATACAAACTAAACGTTACGTAAGCATGCAATATACACAAGGTAGAAGCAATATGGTAAACTTTAAATCAAATCAAAGAATTCCGTATGAAGATACAGTGCAAACCTAATTATTGAAATTCAAAATTGGAAAAAATGCTTTTTCAATATCGACAAAAATTTCATCGGGTGTGCGCTCGGAGTCGATCTGAAAACAAACGACAAGTTGCACTTTCATGATAATTCGGCAAAATTGACTTGTTGCTGAAATGGAAGCAAAAACCGACAAAATAAGGTAAAAAAATAACAGCAAGACGTATTTTTAAATTTTGAAAAAAAAAAGCGATCATCACTGGTATTTTTGAGCATTAAGTAATTGTTTAATCATTCGGGAGTTGATATTGATAAGGCTACCTAGCTAGCCTTGCTGAAGAAAGGTGACATTTCTAGAAACAGCACCTGTTCTAGGGTGTTATATTTAGGCCATCAAGACAGACATAAGGTGTAACTGATGAGGTGGTTTATTTATTTTTTGACTTTAAAGCCTATGTTCAATTTTGTTGGGTTATATACCAAAAAATCACAAACATTATTCTAACTTCACAAAAAACGAGAGTTAACTTTTCCTATTTTTGCAGAAAAGCCCAAAACCCATCGTCTTCTGCGACGTACTCTACGGAACATGCTAGACCCTTTTGCATTCGTTTTCAATGAACTTATTTAAAATTGCTGTGAAGAAAAATTCCTCTAAAACTTTTCATGGTCCTTCAGAGCGTGATACCTTGCTGATATTTACTACAGAAGTTTTTTGAACAAAAAGAACTAGTAAGCCAAGTAAAGTGTGCAGTAGGTCGTATCAAAAATTATCAAATTTTTCAAATTTAGTTTGGGTTTCACAAAAGATGAGGCTTGACCTACTGACTTGAAATGCATAAAAAATTTGAAAAGACAATGTCGTTTGAACGTGTCCCGCCGGCCTGTTTCCATAGAGACGAACCCGGTTTTAGCAATCCATACGTCGAAAACTATTGATAGTAGAGACATGGTTTTAGGCTCAAAATGTGCGGAAGATATGGTTTCCTATATGCTATTATTTCTTCTCAAGTAAACAGTTCTTGAGATAATTCAAAAAAAAAAATTTTAACCTAATTTTTAATTCAGTGTTTATTTCAAGACTTATAAAGTCCATATACAAGCAACACACAAACACATAGAAATATAGAGACACTATTTTCAATTGCTTTGATATTCTACTCACTACATTTTGTAATTAAACTTAAAAAAAAGATGCCATTTGTAAAAAACTTTTAATTAATCTACAAAATTTCAAAGTAATCAACTGTTACGAGCTTTTCGTTATGTGCACACAAAATCACAATCTCCACGTAAATGAATGCAATTTATTGTTAAAGCTAAGCCTAATTTAACTCTTATTCAAATAGAATCCAACAGTTAAAAAAAAGAACAAAGACAAAAAACACTACTCGAGACGAACAACTAAAGCATCCTTCGCTATCCACTGTTAAAAAAACTCCTCGTTGTGAACTATATCACGTTATGCACAGTGGCGGATCCAGAAAATTTTGGTGGGGGGGGATTTGAAGCACAAAACCTCAAAAATTCGGATGTCTTCACCAAAATTGAGAGTGATTTTTCGGCCGAAATCGGAAATTCAATCGTTTTTTTCGCCCAAATTCAGGTGGTCTCCAAAAAAAAAAAAAAAAGGTCTTCACCAAAATTGAGAGTGGTTTTTCGCCGGATTAGTTACGTTTAGGTCGGTGGGGGGGGGATGCATCCTGAAATGGAGCCGAATTATTCGAAACAGAGGCTGATTTTTCGGCCAAAATCGTTACTTTTAGGCTGGTGGGGGGGGATGCATCCCCCCCATCCCCCCCCTAAATCCGCCACTGGTTATGCACTATGAGATAAACAAGACAAATTAAAGGCGAGCAAAGTATCGGCTAAGTTTCTCGCCAACCGCGTCAGCGAAGCATAAAATGACAAATGGGCTCTAGGTTGCACAAACACACGCCATAGATACGAAATAACTAACTAAGCGAAAATGACTAATGCTTGTGAAAGTTTAGCGAAAAAGAATATTAGAGGTTTCAAAATCGTGACATCACCCCCTTTTTCAGACGAAACTTTATAAATTTCGATCACAAACAGAACACATTAGCACACAGAGAATCAAATGCAACGTAATTGGCTATTTACACCAGCCGGCTTAAGCAATCAGAGCCAACGCAATCTTTCCCTTTTATGCATTGATATTTGATACGATAATTCTGTAAGAACAATGCCCATCTCATTACTTTGTCGTTGTCATACTTGGTGCGATCAATAAATTGCAATGCTTAGTGGTCAGTTTGAAGCACAAATTCTACACCATACAAATAAACACGAAACTTCTTAATAGCCCACACAATAGCTAAGCATTCTCGTTCAATAGTGGAATATCGCTTTTCAGTATCGCTTAACTTCTTACTCGCATAGCTAACTGGAAACAACTCTCCGTCATGGTCCTGCAATAGCATTTCACCAAGTCCAATCTTGGATGCATCACAACGTAACACAAAAGGTTTTGATGTATCAGGCAATTTCAATATAGGCGCAGTTGCTAAACTTGTCTTGAGTGCATTGAAGGCATTATCCTGGGCAACATCCCATGGTACAACATTAGGATTGCCTTTGCGAGTTAAGTCAGATAAAGGCGCAGCAATAGCAGCATAATTAGGAATGTAGTCACGGTAATAACCAGTCAAACCAAGGAAAGATCTAACTTCCTTCTTGGTTCGGGGTTGAGGAGCATTCTTAATTTTAAGCACATTTTCCTCGTGTAAACCGATAACTCCTTCCCCAACCTGATGACCAAGAAAATTCACTTTACGAGCACCAATCACACACTTAGAGGGCCTGATGGTCATACCAGCTTCAAGAAATTTACGAAAAAGGCAGTCTAAAATACGAATATGCATATTCCAATCACAAGTGTGCACGATAATATCATCAATATACATTTCTACATTGTCAAGGCCTTGCAGTAATTTTCTCATTGGGCGAACAAAGGTAGCAGAAGAATTAATCATTCCAAAAGGCATTCTTAGAAATTCGTAGCTGCCTTCATGTGTTACGAATGCGGTTTTGAGCACGTCATCCTTCGCAACAGGAATTTGCCAATAACCCTTAGCTAGATCAATAGTAGTCAAGTAGCGAGCATTACACAGTTTCTCAAACAGATCAGCACTGGTAGTCATAGGCTCAGGATCAAAAACAGTGATCTTATTTAGCTTACGATAATCAATGCACAACCGATTTGACCCATCTTTTTTTCCCACCAACACCACAGGTGAGGCATAGGGAGAATTAGAGGGCTGTATAATACCACTCTCCATCATTGCCTTTATATCATTTGCTAAGCCCTCACGCAAGCTAAAAGGTACAGCATAAGGTTTTGAACGCACAGGTTCAGCACTAGTCAAAGTAATTTCATGCTCAATTAGATTAGTGCAGCCAGGTAAATCACTAAACACATCATCGAAATCATGCAACAACTCAGTCACCTCTTTCAGTTCTGCATTAGTAAGTTGATCATCTAATTTAACCATATCAACCGTCTCACTTGACTGTACAGACGCAAACTCCAAAAAGTCACCCTGCGCTGCCATAATGTCGTCGAACTCTAGATTTTGTTGCGCACAGCAGCTTGACGTAACAAGGTCACCCGTGTCTCTCATGTGATACTTTTTCAGAAGATTGGCATGCATCAGCTTCACCTTACCGTTGATGTCGATCTTATAATCCACAGGGCCAACTGCTTCTACTACTTTGAATGGGCCTTTCCACTGCATTAACAGCTTGTTGTTGTCAGTTGGAAGCAAAAGCAAAACAAGATCGCCAGGTTGGAATTGCCGTTGCTTGACTTTATGCTTATCATAATTCGCCTTATATTTGTTTTGGGCCCTGGTCATCTCTTGCTTTACCAGATCAAAAGTCTTATCAAGCCTTTCTCTAAGGTCAACCACGTAACGGTAACTGCTAAGCACTTCAGGTTCAGTGTTGTCACCTGACCAGATTTCTCGCAAAATATTCATCGGTCCTCGAACGGGTCTACCATACATCAGCTCAAAAGGTGCAAACCCAGTTGACTCTTGTGGAACTTCCCGATAATCAAAAAGAAGGGCGTCCAAGAAACGATGCCATTCCTTCGGTTGATCAGCGCATAGTTTCTTCAGCATACTCTTGAGGGTGCCATTGAACTTTTCCACAAGTCCGTTACACTGCGGATGGTATGGCGTTGTAGACAAATGACGTATTTTGAGTAGCCGTTTCACTTCCTTCATGCAATCTGATATGAACTGACTTCCCATATCACTCAGAATTTCCTCAGGAATACCAAGTCGACTGTACATAGATAAAAATCCTTCAGCAACGTCTGCTGTGGATATATTTTTCAAGGCCACTGCCTCGGGGTATCTTGTAGCGTAATCCACTAAAGTTAAAATGTATTTAAAGCCAGCGCCACTTGGTGGGTGAATAGGACCAACAATATCGACTGCCACTCGTTTAAATGGGATGTCGATTAGCGGCATTTTCTGAAGCGGCAATTTTGAAATGTTTCCTTTCTTCAGCGTTCTTTGGCATGTGTCACACGACAAGCAGAATCGTCGCACATCATCTTTTAATCCGGGCAAGAAAAAATTGCTTAGAATGCGATCCGTTGTCTTTTTAATTCCCATGTGACCGTTCATCATCGTTTCATGGGCTAACTCCATGGTCTTGATTCGTAACGACTTTGGCACTACAAGTTGTTTGATTTTCTTTCCCCCATTGACATTGGGATGTTGGAAGAAGCGGTACAACAACTTGTCCCTTTAAACCGAAATAAGACTTGCCTTTACCTTTTAACTTCTCTTCTCCCGCTGAACGTAGCTTCTCAAGGGATTGATCTGCCATTTGCTCCTTCTCAAATTGAGCACGATTTATAGCAGTCCATTCACTGCCTCCTTCAACTTCAAGGGGTTTAGCAGAGCGTTTTCGATCACGAGTTTGCGACCTCGTAGCTACAGCAAACATTTTAGGCTCATGGCTCAGATCATCATGCGATTCACCA
Organism: Trididemnum nubilum; assembly: GCA_963965965.1. Lineage (NCBI taxonomy): Eukaryota > Metazoa > Chordata > Ascidiacea > Aplousobranchia > Didemnidae > Trididemnum > Trididemnum nubilum. Next base: position 27,258,780 of record OZ014476.1, on the reverse strand, counting down.
CTAACTACATTTCCGAAGATAAGATCGTGTAAAGGATCTTTGATGCACAACGCCTCCACGTGACCATTGTAAAACGGCGTATTGACGTTAATCACTGCAATCGGAGCCTCTATCACAGATCTGTCCAACAAGGTCAACCTTCCGGTTCTTCCAGTAAATTGGTCTTCCTTCACCAAATTTTGTCTAACCACGACACCATTGCAACCTGTGTCTCTAAGCACACTAACCACATTTTCTCCGACCCTGCCAGCAACAACAGGTAAACCGTCCACGTTAAGCTTTTCCTCGCTAGTGACAACTGGTTCGAAAACCGGAATCTCTCTTTTTACTTCCAGAGTAGCAGCAGCAGCTATCTGGTTTTTCTCGGTGGCTTGGCTTCGCATCCTGCAATCTCGGGCCAGATGACCACTTTTGTCGCAAATAAAGCACTTCCTGCTCCGGTCCAACGCACCAGCTGGTTTCAGTTTTGGACATGCATAAGCTCTATGACCAGTTTGATGACAATTGTAACAAGTTCCAGCACTGCGACCATTTACCTCTTTCTGGGGTTTTGGACTAAGAGAACATAACTGAGAATTATGGGCTTGCAAAAAGTGATCCGCGACTACAGACAGGTCATCCAGGGTCTTGGGCGCTTGCTCCTTGAGGTAAACTGCCAAATTCTTGGGACAAGAGTTGAGAAATTGCTCTTCGACTAGCAAATCTCGAATTGCCTTCCACTCAAATCCGCAACTTGCCATCTCGACCCATCTCTGGACGTAGTTACTAATTCGCACAATAAATTGCGCCGAAGTTTCATCGTTGATTGGAGTCGCCTTCCTAAATTTTGCACGGTAGCCTTCCTCCGTTAGTTCGTATCGACATAACAGCGCTTTCTTTAGCTGATCATAGTCCACTGCATGATCTTCCGAAAGGCGAGAATATACTTCAAGAGCTCTTCCCGTCAACAGAGCACTCAAGCAAGTAGCCCAATCAGAGCGATCCCAATTATTTGAGGTTGCGAATCTTTCAAACCTCAGCAAATAATTGTCCAATTCATCCTTCTCGTCGATGAAAGTGGAAAGCTTGGGTACCTTGGCTCTCCGACTAGCCAACTGGTCGGTACTCCGTCTCTCTTCCTGGATTCGCGCCAGTTCCAATTCTACTTTCTTCAGTTCTAGCTCTTGCTGTTTTTGTTTCAATGCGGCTTCAGCGCTTACTCTTTGCAATTCTTTTTCGGCCTCAGCAGCCACTCTTTGCGCTTCTCTTTCGGCTTCAGCAGCGGCTCTCTTCTCCTGAACAGCTTTAGCCCTTTCTTCTCGCTCAGCCGCCTGCTGTTCCTGAACAAACTTCAGCTGCGTATCGCCTTGCAGTACCATTTCCTTTCCAGCTGCTATTAACTTATCCATTGCTGTTCTACGTGCTTTGTGCGAGTTCTGATTTTGCAACTAAAAGCTTCGAAACTTTTGAAATATATCCCGGACGAGCCCCCAATTGTTACGAGCTTTTCGTTATGTGCACACTAAATCACAATCTCCACGTAAATGAATGCAATTTATTGTTAAAGCTAAGCCTAATTTAACTCTTATTCAAATAGAATCCAACAGTTAAAAAAAAGAACAAAGACAAAAAACACTACTCGAGACGAACAACTAAAGCATCCTTCGCTATCCACTGTTAAAAAAAACTCCTCGTTGTGAACTATATCACGTTATGCACTATGAGATAAACAAGACAAATTAAAGGCGAGCAAAGTATCGGCTAAGTTTCTCGCCAACCGCGTCAGCGAAGCATAAAATGACAAATGGGCTCTAGGTTGCACAAACACACGCCATAGATACGAAATAACTAACTAAGCGAAAATGACTAATGCTTGTGAAAGTTTAGCGAAAAAGAATATTAGAGGTTTCAAAATCGTGACATCAACCACCCGTTGAGTGCGACCCCATATTCACCATTGTAGTCCAGTAAGACCAGTACTTAAATTGTAGGGGGGCGCGTCCCCCCACCAAGAGTTAGCGTCCCCCCATCGAGATTTAGGCGTCCTCCCATCGAGAGTTGAGCGCTGGATGACCAGAGAAAAAATAGCCAGCCAGGACTAAAAGATCCTACAAATTTCCTGCCAAAAATGGTCGCAAATTGCGTCGAAGACTTTTTTTTTGGTCTTCTACTAATTTCGGGAAAAAATGACTTCAATTTCCGGCGAAGACCTTTTTCTGGTTTTTGGTCTACATTCAATTTCGGCGACGGAAATTTTTCATTTCCACTAAACTGTTTGTAAAGTTGGTCAAGGCTGCAAAAGCGTCCCCCCATGCAAAATTTTACAATTTAAGCACTGAGTAAGACCACCCGCAAAGATAACAGTTTGAGGGATGATAAATCTACCCAATGAAAGGTGACATTCCTTGAAACGGCAGCATTACTAAACTGCTATTAGATATTATTATGGGTAGGCTATCAAAGCAGATATTATGAGGTATAACTCTAGGATTGTGGTTCATTTGTCTTCAACTTCTTTTCAAGAGGGTATTATGCCTTACCAACTGACAGGGTTAAGTGCTCTTCATCTTAGAAAAATTAGTAGCACACACCTCTATTCTTTTTTGCAGCACTTAGCAAAGCTGAGTATTATGAAGTGCTAATAGGAGCCTTATTGTTATTCTATTTCAAGGTTTTCCTTGTCATTTGTTAACCTATAACATTTTCATGGCAAAGAGATTAAAGTTGATACTAAAATATACCTTTTCGATAATCGTCCATCTATTGTTGCTGAAGAAAACTAAATAAAATTTACAGGTGCACGTCTACACGGCTTCCAACAGTTCCAAATGTTTTTTTAAATTCTTACGGGCAACATAAATATCTTCGAAACAAACTGATAATCCAGCAAAAGAGATGCTGCTAAAAGATAATCCAGCAAAAGATCTTAATTATTGACATGGTGGAAAAACAGAGGTGGATTTTTGCTAAAAAATAAAAAAAATTGATTGATATGATAATTGCATTGCACAAAGAATGGAAAAATCTGCACAAAAAGAAAACTGTAGGAAATGACTTTCGGAAAAACAAGAGAATCGCACTTTTGCAAAACTGCGAGAAAACGGTTTGGGTAGTAATGCTCAATGGGAAGGAAAACCGTGAGAGAGAACTGATCCTAAAGTAAAAAAATGACTAAGCCTTTTCAAAAGACATCAAAAAAACAAATCACACAGCAACAGTTGGAGGCTTGGATAGAAGATACCGAATTACAATTGCATATAAACGAAAAAGCATAAACGAGAACAATAAGCGCTGTGAAAAGGAAACTCATAGAACATTGGCTGAATACCAAGAATATAATGATTCATCTACCAGCAGCAGTGTTTCTGAAACTGGTAATGAAGCAGACATTGTGGAAGAGTCAAGTTCCAACTGCAAACAGCCAAAATTATCAGTGCTAAATCTCTGTAGCTGACAAGCATCCAGTCAGTCACCGTGCACTCATTAAGTAGATTTATCATCCATCGAATGACGACACTGAACATTTCGCTATGCAAACTCTTATCTTTGCGGGTGGTCTTACTGGGCTACAATGGTAAACATGGGGTCACACTCAACAGGTGGTTGATTACTTTGATATTTTGTAGATTAATTAAAAGGTTTTTACAAGTGGATTCTTTTTTCATTTTAAATAGAAAATGTAGTAAGTAGGATATCAAAACAATAGAAAATACGGATATAAAAAGCAAAGATAGTGTTTAAAAATTATGTCAAAATTCGGAGCATAATGTTCGGAACTTTGAAATATCTTTAACATAAAACACAAAGCCAAAATAAATGGAAACATATCTTGATGTTTCGTGAAACTACTTCTCACATTGTCAAAAGTAATGAATGGCGAAAAAATGTTATGTTCCGAATCGATACAAACAAAACTTGGTCTGGACGTTACTGCACCAGAGATATAATATTTGTAATAGGTCACAGTTACGGAAAAAAGAATTTCAAAAAATTTCAAACCTTCTCGAGAAAAATGGATTTCCCTTAAACTACATAAACCGGCAAATCCAACACTTTCTCGCCAAAAAGCAGTCGAAAAAACCCAAAACAGACAAGAAGGACGACACAAAACGGAGTTTTATGAAACTTCCCTAAAAGAAATGAACGGCCATATACCAAAAGAAATTAATGTTTTTTTTTTAAAACTGAACTTTAAAGTTACATTTATTTTAATCAACGAAACGTTTAATTTAAAGAGTCTTTTTACCTTTAAAGAAAGCAAAAATAAGTTACGTCGTTCCAGTGTGGTTTATCGTATCACATGCAGCTGCAAAAGCGCGTATATTAGTCAGACTTCCAGGAATCTAAAATCACGACCCCACTTCGCCAACCTACCGATGTATCCAAACATTTGACAGATAACCCCGATCATAAAATTGATTTTGACGGAACAGAAATAATGGCCCAAACCAATCACTGGCGAAAATTGTTGATCATTGAAATATTACTATTTCAAAAACACAATCCCAACTTAAATGTCAACAGGACCTCCATACCACTGTATTTGTTTAAAAAATGAGTAATATGTTTCTGTTTAGTATTAAAAATGAGTAATGAGTAATAAGCTGCTGCTTCTTTTTGATGCTTTAAATGCTTGTGCTTTGTGCTTTTTCGCCATTCATTACTTTTGACAATGTGAGAAGTAGTTTCACGAAACGTCAAGATATGTTCCCAGTTATTTTGGCTTCGTGTTTTATATTAAAAATATGCTAAAATTATTTTTTTCCAACTATCTCAAAAACCGTTCTCATGAGAAGAAAATAAAGCATTAAACAGCATTAAGGAAACCTTATCTTCTGCACATTTTGAATCTAAAACCAGGTCTCTACATTTCAAGTCAAGGGTCAAGCCTCACCTTTTGTAAAACCCCAAACTAAATTTGAAAAATTTGCTATTTTTTCGGTACGCCCTAGTACGCAGTTACCCGCCATACTTACACAATTGCGGACTAGATAATGCGCTGACCAGGTAATCTTTTGTTTGTAACCGTAAATTCACAATGGCCAATAGTTATTAGACAATAACAATGACGCATAATTTTGTTCTCAAACAATGGCAGCAATTATATTTGCCCATAGCAAACGGCAGCTCCGACAGGTCGTGGTGGCTAAAGCGCCCTTAAAAAAACTTTTGCAGCAATACCAGCACGGCATCATATGCTCCATTGAAACACGATAAAAAGTTTTCTTTTTCTTTACAGCAATTTTAAATATCAAATTCATTGAAAACGGGTGTGGTGTATTTCCCGGAGTACGTCATAGAGGAGGACGTTTTCGCGCTTTTTTCCAAAAGTAAGGAAAGTTGATACTTCGTTGTTGTTTTTTTGGTAAAGTTAGACTAATGTTTGTGATTTATGGCACATAACTCAGCAAGACCGGACCTAGACTTTAGTTGTTTAAAGTTGAGATTATTTTCCCAAGCTTCTGCCAATAGGCTAAGAAGGTAGTTATAATGCTAATAAAATATCATAACATAACCCAGTATATATATATATGTCAAAAATTAAAAACCCTTCTGGATCATCAGGGGTGTCTGTAAAAAGTAACACAGAGTTTAAAATTAAAAAATTAGTTTTCCGTTCCGGTACCGGGGCCATATCCGGCTCCAGGGCGGCCTAAAGAACACTTAACTGGCGAAGAAAACCGAACCTGGCTTCGAACAGTCTAAGTCACTAGGGAGCCGAACCCAAGACTCGGTACCGCAACGGGAAACTAATTCTAATTTTTTAATTTAAGATTTTAAACTTTGTGTCACAAATAAAAAGATCGATGACTAAGACCTGTAATAGTAGGCCTATCAAATACTTACTTGCACGACTTTATTTTGTGACTGAAAATGCTGTATTACGGGTTCAGTTGCTTCTACGAAAGTTTGTAGTCGTTTTCTTATTGTTTCTTCATTATCGTCAACTCGGCCGCTTGTCTCGCCCCTCTTCAGAAGTCGCTGAACCATGGTTTCTTGCGAGACATCCAGCCACAACACCATCGAGCAAGACCCAATCTAAAAAAAAAAAATAGCAACATTATGTCGCACTGTAAACAAAAATGTGGGAAAGCGGTTAACTTTTTGTAAAAGTGGAAGCACTTAGATGAAAGAAACTGGAAGCGGACTCGAAAGCATAATTAAGACTTGTTGAGGAACCAAAAGCAGAAACAATTTTAATAAAATAGTATGCTTCCACTTCCTCTAATTTTGACTTGAAACCTCCGAGATGAAAATAATAATAACCAAGTATATATGTGAAAGCGGGAAATAGAGCAAAGGAAAGGTGATAGCAAATTAATTCGGACTAAGCTATCCGCCTAAACTAATCAACTTCCTGGCTTTTCTTCACACTAAGTTTTGTGTTTCATGCTGAGCAGCGCTCAACGAGCATATTATGTTAATTTTCAAAATGTAAAAGCGGAAGCGTTTCGACAAAAACGATGTAAAAGTTTTTGACTGCTTCCACATCGCTGATTGTAAACAAGGTTGAATATCATTTTCATCACGATGAGCAAGGGGTGACGACAAGTAAATCGTTGCTACTCATATACTACCATTTAGTTTATACCAAATAGTAAAGTTTAATGTATAGTATAGTCAAGAAAACTTCAAAAAATTTGAACTTACAGTTTGTTCAAATTCAATTCCCTGTTGCAGCTCTCTGGGATAACCGTCGATTAAAAATCCTTTGCTATCCTTCTGTTCTTCCATTTTTGCCTGAATCAACTTCAAAACCACGTTCTAAAATTCAAAATAAAGATTGTTTAACCCATTTTATTATTGCTTGAACAATTATTCACCTTTTCTCATTAAATGACATAGGAATCAACAAATCGCTAGAAGTCAGCAGTGAAAGTTGTTGCTTGTACGTATCCATTACGTAGCCAACATAAATTTAATTTGAAATACAGGATATTTCAATTAACAAAACATTTCGTTTGACAAACAAAACTAATAGGTGGGCTAAATTTTTATTCTTCTACGCTAGCCGATTTTGTTTCGTTTGCTTTAGCTCAAGCCCAATCGCGTTACACCGCATAAGAAACCTATATCGATTATCGCATAGCTTCGAGATGCATTGTAACTTGTTTGTCTCGGCTTGCGTTGAATATTCCATATTAATGACGCCAACAAAGACGAAATGTCTACAATAAATTTTATGCTGTCATAATGACTGCTGGTTAAGCAATTAATTAATTATGATATCAAATCAAATCTTTCATTATACTTGCTGCAATAGGCCGAAGCGTGTGACAAGCTTGCACGGCCCATCTCCGCGTCATTGCGCCCGGGCTACACAGCTTCTTTCAAAGAAATGTCGCAGCGGTGGCGAGCCGTTGGCGACACTGCGTCCGATTTGACCGGCCCGAGATTTGAACCTCCGACCTCCCGCTCGAGAGACGAACGCGTTACCGCTCGACCAACTGGTACATTAATACTCAATACTAAAATACTTTTTGTTTCTAAAGTTACTGTATATTGAACTATTTCTTTCTTGACCCAGCTGTTCTAGAGATATTTTAAATTCAACGTTGATTTTCCGGATTTTAGCGCACGTTGATTAACCTGGCCAGTGATCAGGCACCGCCGGTTGCTATTTGCAAACGCATTTCACGCAAAGGGGGGCAGGGGGCAAAAATGCCTCCCTGACTCCTAAAGCTGAAGTCACAGGATCAAATTTGACATGCGGATTGTTGTTCACCAGAATTTAAAAAAATAGGAATTGTAATGCATGACATTATAAAAGTAATTGTAGTGATATCACCAGAATTAAAAAAAAGAAAATGTCGTAGGCGGTTCGAATTTTGCACGCAGGGTTGTTGTTTGAAACTAAATCATAAAATGCCTAAGTCAAAGTGGTTACGTCACAAAAACATCTTATGGGACCAAAAACGCTTAGATTTCGAAGAGTGATTTTTGGCAAACCTCGAATTGAAAAACTTTCTCTTACCTAAACAACTTTAAATTGTTAAAAGATACTTGTGAAAATATTTGACTCCCAGTCGAGTTGGTTTGAATGAAAAGCTTATTCTGTAAGGATTTATTACAGACCGAGACGGAGGTATTTTTCAGTGATGCAAACAGCTTTACAAAAAATCGGCGAGCTTTTTTTAAATATGTTAGCAACGTCTGGGGGGCAAAGCCCCCCAGACCCCCCGTTTACCGTCCCACAAGGTTGTATATTTTATCAATGATGTAAACGTCGTCGAAAAAAGTCCACGAGCAGCAACAAAGATTGTGTAGCAACGTCTGAAGGTCACCCAACCCCCCTTAAATGAGAGTCAAATTTTATGATAGATTTACCACCGCAGTCATCGCTATAATCCACACCTATCAACTCAGATCGAGCCACAAAAAGATGAAGTGCAAAAACGAGAAAAATTGAGTAACTGTGATCAGTTGTGTCAAAACCGTGGCAAAAAAAAAATACGCGCTTGGAAAAAACAGTAAGCTTACCCATCGAGCAGGGGTCCGGAGCGCAACCCGGAAGCTTTAGGACTAGCACAAATTTTATCAACCTAAAGATTGCGTAGCGCATATCTACTATAGCAATCATGGGACAATCGTCATCAATACATGAAAGCACTATGCGGTATGCAATTGTTTAAATGTTGTGTAGTGTTGTCGTTTGCGAAATTGGTTGCGAAGTTACAGCGACTCAAACTCGCTTTAGATTTGCAGCCAAGAATCAGTGAAGCCACAGTGCATTCAAATTGATTACGCCATCGTGGCGAATTGTTTATGAACGGTTTGCCATTGCTATGCGACTCCAAAAAGACTTCATGATGAAACTACTGAAGTACGAATAGAGCCGCAAGTGACGTCCCAGAAATAAATGCGATATAGATCAAAATAAGGAGCTAGACTTAAGTCCACAAAATAATACAGGCATGCTGAACACATTTATTCAAAAACAATCAAACTAAATTCAAATTAGCCAAGATAACAATTGAGGTTAGAGAAACAAACTTTTATCTACGTTTCTAAAATTTAAGTGCCCGCAACAGAAGAGTTTTTTAGGAAGAACGCAAGAAACTAACAGATTTTAAACTTGCTTAACTCCAATTGCTATAGTAGATATGCGCTATGCAATCTTTAGGTTAATAAAATTTGTGCTAGTCCTAAAATTAGATGTACGAGTATGTGCCAATGTGTGCGAGTACTTCAATACACTTTAACACGGTATGGCGAATAAGTTGCAAAATCCAAACACCTTTGTGTAAAATAGGGTATCGATTATAAAAGCAATTTACAAGCCAAAACCTGCAAGAGGATTTGCGGGAGCTCTGCAACATTTTGATCTTAAAAAAACAGTGTACCATAGCAAGCTTTCAGCTATCTCAACCACTACTGTAATTTGCAACACGATCGAGAGAACGTGTATACTGTACACCAAAACCAGACAATTTTTGCCAGACGTAAATACCACTTTACTATTACTGAAGGGCCAAACATATCTAAAAATATAGAGTCAAAATCGTGCAATAAACAAAGGTCGCATAACGGAGAAATTTAATATTAACGTTTTGGCCCAGTGAGAACCTAAGACGGCAATCGATTCTTTACACCTATTCATCATAGTTTCAAATTAATAAATATGTAAGAAAATCTTAAGAACAAAATTCATCATTCAGGGCACCATTGCGTGGAATGAACCTAATAGCAGATAGGCAACAAGTAAGATAGAAAACATCCAATAAGTAAAACGGGCGAAACTACGCATCTTGCTGTTTTTCTGAAGCAGCCAACGACTATTTTAATTAAACAATGTATCGTCTATGAAAGATTCACATACAATCAAGATCAAACAATACATAGAAATCGACTTGGCTTCAAAACCGCTAAGCTTTGACGAAATTTTACGAAAGTATCCATTTTAGAAAAAACTAAAATATGACATCGCAAGTGATATCCGGGGACTTCGCGAAAGTATCTAACTTTACTGAGCTAAAAAACTTCACAATTGCGTTAAGCGTGTTTATGGTTATTGATAGTCAGATCTGAAACACAATCGCTTTCGAATTTCATAATGTTCCATTAACTTGATCAGGTTTGTGGTTGACAGCTTTCAAAATTTAAATGTCTAGAAAACGTATCGATTAAAACGCAGGAACAAAACTTTTTGATCTGAAAATGCCAATATGATTTTCGGGTTTTGTAACTAACATTATCTTGACCAGAAATTTGACACACTATCCTAAATACCAAATCTACACCCTAAACTAGCCCACTGCAATAGTTTTTTTAAAAGAAGAATTTTATATACGCACTTGTATGAACATTTCTACTGATTTTTCTCAAACTTTAAAAACTAACTCAAAACAACGTCTGCCTTAGCAATTAGCATGGAAAAAGATGCGTACACAAACAAAGATTAGAAACAAAAAATCACATTCTTATAAATTTATTAGTGATATTGCAGAGTCTACCTTCACGATGACTTCACATTGAAAACGGATTTTAATTTACTCAACTCTACGCTTTCCAGTACCCTAGGTGTAACGTTTGAAGTCAAGCAACTATCTACCAAAAATTATCTACTTCTTTTGCAGATTGTGCTTTCTTTAGTTAATTTTACCAGTGTTGAGGTTATTCGCTCTCAAAGTTTAAAGTTTTGAAAAAGTAACCAAATTATGAAGTAACCTGATACAAAAAGCTATTAGTAGTTCCTACAGTTTTTCACTTTATTATGAAATAGCTGCATCGCATACAGAGATCTTTAAAATTCTAGTGACTTTATTACATCAGCCAAACTTAATACTAACCACGGCAAGAAATATGCACACATTTTAAAGCAATTCCTACTGTGAGAACGCTATTTGGCAGTGCGACCGAACGGCCAACATAATGGGTATTGTGCAGTATATTGTATTGCATCCATTATTCAGCACGAAAGCTTTCTTGATAAAATTGTCCGAAATCTTTCAAGAGTAAGTAGAAGATTTTTTCAACGTCTCAAATGACAGTTTAGTGAAAAAAACTTGGACATTCAGCTTAAACCTAACAAAGCCATTAAGCTCAAGTATATACTTCAACGTTTTAAACGTAGGGATAATCCCCTAAGTTTGACTCTTCTACTTTTTTGTGATACCAATTCATTGTGAGAATTCATCTTATAGTTTGAAGGTCCATTCAAGGTCTAATTGTTCAACATGGCATTGCGAAGTTTGGCATGTTTTATCTTCAGTTAAATCCTCAAATTTTTTTGTTTTACATTTTTGCCTATCTTAAAAATTTTAGTGTCTAGCTTGAGCTGTTGAAATTTTTAAAGGACTCGTTGGAGGAGCATTCCCAATTGTGGAACCTGAAATTAGTCAAATTTTATTTACCTATTCTGATTTTATCTTTCTTTTATATCTACTAATTCTGAAAGGTTGATGTGTCAAGCTTGAATGATTGAAAAGTTCGAATTTTGAAGGACCTCATTTTGTTGCCCCAAATTTTGTAAAATTTTATCTTTTCTTCATATTTGCTTGCGTATCCTGAAATTTCGATGTATCTAGCTTAAACGATTAAAAACTATGAATTTTGGCGTCCTCGTTTGAGGGGGACCCCCATTATGGTATCCCCAAATTTTGTCAAATTTTATCTTTTCTTCATATTTAGGCTAACTATTCTGAAAATTTCATTAGTCTAGCTTAAGTGGTTAAAGTTTGGATTTTGGTGACCTTGTTTGAGGGGGATCTTCCATTTTGGTATACATTACTAATTTTTGTCAAACTTTATCTTTTCTTCGTATTATTTGCCTATCTTAAAATTTTTAAGTGTCTAGCATGAGTGGTTAAAAAGTTTTAATTTTGGTGGCCCCGTTTGAGGGGGACACCCTCATTTTGTTATTCACAAGTTTTGGAAAATTTTATCTTTTCTTCATATTTTCCAACCCTGAAAATTTCATGTGTCCAGCTTAAGATAAAAAAGTTCGAATTTTGGAGGGCCCGTTTAGGGGGACCCCTCATTTAAGAACTCTCAATTTTTGTTAGATTTAGTTTATTTTTGATATCTACCCACTTCGAAAATATTATTCATCTAGCTCTAACGCTTTAAAAGTTTTAAAAATTTGAAGACCCGATTGATGGGAATCCCCCCCAACCTAGCATCCCCGATTTCAGTCGCACACTAGCCCTCCCTGATATCTTCAATCGCTCAAACTTTGAATACAGTGTGTACTGTATAGCGGTTTAAAAGTAGATAGCATGGGAAGAAAAAGACAAAAGAAACAAAACAAGAAAAATAGTATTTAAGTTGGGGTAAACGAACATAATCAAAAGAAAGGTGGTTGATAGTGTGCTCAAAAATCACAAACCATTTTTATCAGTATCGGTTATGATGGAGATGTATCCGTTCAAATTTCTCAACTTTTTGCCCATTTTCGGCCTGTAAAATTTTGTTCACGTGACAGGGCGCCCCCAAACTCGGTTTGCATAAAGCATTTATAAGCACCCACATTGCGCACAAATTTCAGCTTTGCACGTCAAGAGGCTTTTGAGTTATAAGCGAATAAATAGATTTTCAAGCCAAAGCTCGCCGTATTTTTGTGTCTTATTCACGATCATGTGACCTAGGACCCCCAAAATTGGCACACATGACGCTACCAACTTTCAACTTTCTAGGTTTTACCGTTTGCTAGTTATGAGCAAATCAATCGTCATCGAACAAAATTTGCGAATAAAAACAAAGGCACTACGAGCTTGCGCGAAGTTCCAACTAGTAACTGCCTAACTATTACACCTTTTGGGCAAAACCAGTGGCGTAACCAGAGATTTGTGTCTGGGGGGAAGAGCTTCAGGGGGGTTACTATTTGATGGCACAAGTTCAGAAAAATGGGCTTCACAAGAATTTGGCAATTTGTTTCGTCAATATTAGCTGAGGACCAATCAAGATCAAGACTTCGTTGTTGGTTTAGACCTGGGAAGTGGCAGAGGCGGCATTTTACGAACAACGCTGGCTTCAGTAATTCGGCATGAAGAAGTAATAATCAATCCGCATCTGGAATTAGCTTCAAAGTTTTAAAGACAAAAACATTGAAAATAAATAAAGAACCTAAATTTGAAGTTTTAGTTAGTGCTTTTTTTTTGCAATGAAAAAATAGAGCGCAAAACATAAAGCCTATTTTCCACCGGAGCAAAGCGTGGCGATTTTATTTTTCCTTGACAGCTCATCAAAACAAGTCAAGTGCAGCGCGTCACAAGTAGCAAAGAAAAAAGAATAATTTTCGCCGCGCTCGGCTTCAGTTGTAAAATGGGTTTTAGGCAACATCCGCATCTTCATTCTTCAAACCAAAAAATCGCGTAAAGAGTGGAACTTTTTTAACTCCAAAAACCACTGTGCTTTTTTGCCGTGTTACGCAGTAAACGCACTGGAAATCGCTTTGATCAAATGTAAAAAAACCACTTAAAAATGAACGTTTTGTTTTTTCCGCTTAATCTACAATTCCTTTTTTTTGCATGCGTTACTCTTTAGCGCTTTTTTTCTCAAGCTGTAAATTTTCAATGAAGCAGTTTAGCGCTTTTTTTCTCAAGCTGTAAATTTTCAATTAAGCAGTGACTTTGAAAAAAATAACGACGTTTTCATAATTGTAACTTTGGTGTTGCAAAAACAAAGCTTATTTATACTTTCAATAAAGAACGTGCATTCACAGTTGCCCAACCCCCCCTCCATACCACAAAAATTTTCTCATCGGTTCTGGACGATTTACAAAAATGACCCATTTGGTCTAAAAATCGGCGAATTCCGCCGAAAAGAGGAAGATTTGCATCACTGATTTTTCCCCTCCCTCCCAAGCGTAAAATGGGGTTAGTATCATCGCAATAAGTTTTAAAACCATATTGATTTTGCCTGCAGTTTCTCTTTAAGCAAAGTGAAATACCCCAAAAGATCTGAAATGGCAACACTGGTAGCCTGATGAAATCTTTTAACTTTACCTTAAGATTTACATACCATGGGTACAAGATCTCCTCTTTCCATGATGGCCTTCAATTCCTCTCCTATCTCTGAACCGGATGCGACCTCAGCCCTCAACAAATCACCGGAAGAAAGATGAGTGAACCCAAACTTCTCGACTATTCGATCACATTGCGTGCCCTTGCCCGAACCTGGGCCGCCTTAAACAATCAATTGTTTTGAATGAGTCTTCGTTTTTCGTTGACCTCAAGTCAAAGCACGGTTAACCGTAGTCGAACAGAAATTGGATGTTTCTATACAGCAGCACGGTATGTCCCACCACTTCGACCTTGTAACATCACTGGATTTCTTAATGGTGCATTGCAATGAGCTGTACCAAGGCAGAACACAAAAAATACGCAAAAAACTTTAAAATCAGCGTAACTGAAATGGAGGATTAACCTGGAATAGGCTGGCGACACCTGACATTTTAGCGGCATCTAATCACCAGTAAGTGAGTGGTAAATTTCAGATTTGTAAGTCCAGCATGCCAATATTTTTGCAGCTTTAAAAATTGAGCAACTAAAGATTACAAATCTGAAATACCAGAAAAAGCAAGTTCAATTTCATGCCCAATAACGCTATAGGGGAAGGAGACTGAGTGTGCTTAGTCTCTTCTATTAGGGGAATGACACAAAAACCACAAAAGAACTTCAACCATGGAACTTTTTAGGGAGGCATTGTGCCATATACCTCACTAATTGGGTCATGATATGATAGTAAGTACCGCAACTAATGGGGGCAAAACGGCACGCATTTTAATTATTTTCAAGCCAATGCCAATGTAGAGTTTGCTGTCTTGCAAGCTGCAAATTAATTGTCACTAATAAGTCTATGGCAACCAAACTTATTTCCTTTCTTGGTTCGCATGCCTGCAGCAGTACAAAAAAAAGAAAATGGCAAGTGATTTCCATTCGTTTTTATGCCTATTTTGCATGTTTTGCGCTGCTAAAAGATACGTTTTTCAAACACACATTTAAACAAAAATAGTAATAAAAAGCAGTAAGATTTGAAATTCTACTTTAACCCTCCACCACGGTTGTAAATAGACGATGGAGTAAATGAAATAAAAGGGGAAATAGGAACAAAACAAACAGTAGACAAAGGATGTTTAATTTATTAACCGCAATTTAAAAAAACAATAAGAGAATTTGCCTCTCCGCATAAACCGAATCATCACACAGCCCATAAACTTTCGATACAACTTGATTAGCATGACTGAAATAAGTAACGAGCATCTCTATATGACAAACTTAAGATTGTTTTGTAGCTGCCTTGGCGACTCATTTCAAGAAGCTAAGCAATAGAGCAACTCATATACGCCGATAGTATTCCACATATTAACACATAATAGCCACTAGAAAGCTGTTGCAGTTAGAAATTGAATACTCTAGGGGAAATATTTCAACCAATTCATTGAGGTGCGCAGGTAACCAACTACTTTTAACCTTATTATTGATGGGCAACGTGAGTATTTATCCGATTATACTATTAATTTTTATCGTTAATTGCTATCGTTTAACACCGATTTTCCGGTATCGCCGATCTACTAAATCTATGAGTTAATGGAAGTTTATGTTTCGAATTTAAATTTTATCGCTGTACCATACACGCAATAAACCACGCGCAACATGGGTGAACCCGCAAATGGTGAGAACGCGCGGCCCCACAGCAGCGTGAAATCGAAATAATCAAACACCCTACCTTTAATTTGTAAGCGCATTTTGACGTTTTTTGAAAACATTTTTACCGCAGACGTAAATATGGCCGATGCAATATAAATATTTGATGTTATTTTGACATGCAACAGCAATGAAGTCGAGATTAAACGCGCGAAACTGCGAGGCCATACCGTAAAAATTTCCGAGTTAACGACTAAATGGCGAGGAAAACGTTGTGCACAGTGAACACTTATTTCATTGATATTCTTTGCAAAATTTTTGTCGAAATCTTATTATTTTGCTAGCTCAAGAAAGCCATATCAAAATTGAAGATTTCGATGGAAAATCTCTTTCTCTACTAACTCCGTAATCATCTAATAATAATCATGGAATCGCCGGTCATTACACTGGTCGATATTGCGCAAACTTCATATGGTCGCGAAAGCATAAATTACGTCCAACCATTACAGACATATCTTATAGATCGAGAAGCTAGATTTAGTATTTATTTGATTTTAACCCACACTTGGATACTCAGTAATCTCAAGTCTAATTACTATAACTACTAAAACGCCAGAGTGCTTTCTAAATTATGAACAAATCGTACAAAACTTTTGTCACTTACCAATAACAAAAACGATCTTTTTGCTTTCCATTGGCGATTCTAAATTTGAAAAATGGACGTTATTTGCAGGTTTTTTAGGTTAAAAAATAATTTGTAGGTTTACCACACTACTAAATTTGAACTATAAAGTACGGACTTTCGAACAGAAGCAAGCGTAAAGACTATGTACACAAAATGATGCAGCAGGGCTTAACGTAATAAATATAAATGGGGAAAATATATCATACGATGATAGACTTCGAGTACAAAACACATTCTTAGACTTCTGCAGCTAAAATAAACCTTAAACCGGTAATCGTCCCTTAAAGTGGTCTCTTTCTGTTACAAGTAGAACTTTCGTAGTAAATACGATTCAAAATACCGGTTAGGGGCCGAGGCAGTACAGAGTCTGCTCCTGAAATGGTATACTCAAGTTCGATTTAATTATCGGTTGAGTAAACCAAGAACTAAAACTATTGTTATTTATATCGTTTCTGTTAAACATCAAGAGGTAGTGTGAAGCCTCGACCATGTGTGGTAGACAGGTGAGCAGGTGGTAGCTCAGCTTGACTTGAAGACCGAAAAGGTCCCTTCGCTGTCTCCCGCCAGGCGATTTGGTAAAAAATGCAATTATTGCATTAGCAACAAAAATGAAAAGACAGTGCTGGTTTGGTGGTAAAAAACGATATTTCCGTAACTATACTTCATACATTCAAGTACATAACTGCAATTCTTACCAGCTACGTTTTCCGTAGTCTCAGTCTAAAATATTTCGTTATAATTCAACTTTTACCAACCTTACACTTCACGAAGCAGCTGCGCAGCTAGTAAAATGCTGCCTTGACAATTATCACTTGGTAGGAAGCTGAAGACTGTTTAAACGCATCGTGCAAGTCGTAAACGTCACTAGCACGTTAGATATTCAGTAAGTGACTGTCAATGGCTGAACTGAGTGAGCTAAGTATGACGTAAATGCTACGCAAATTCAGTAGAAGTTCTGTAGTAACAAAGCATTTGCAACACATGGCCTGCAATCTTAATGATGCAATGAGTGAATTACTAGAGAAACGATTTTAAACTAACTCGAATGGTGCAGCAGTAATTCAGTCAGCATGTTTTATCAACAGTAATGAATGAATTTCGAATCACGACAAAAACAGAAAAAAATCTGTCAATCAAATTTCATATCTATTGCCAAGAAACTAAGAAGCTGAATTGGTGAAGGTCAGGGCGTCGGCAAGGGGGGGGCAGGAGGGTCATAGCCCCCTCCTGGATTTTCACACAATCTCTCTTTAACTTCCCAAACTACAAAAATTCTTCCATTTTTAGAAGTTATTACTGGCGCTATTCTTATCGCCCCAACACAGAAAATTCTTCTACCGACGCCCTTGGTGAAGGTTTAACTCAGAAATCTAAATCAATTTCAATTCGTGCTTTGTTGCAATGACCTAACTCCTAAATGGTCTAAACTTATTCCTAGACCAGATAATCTAGTTCAACACTGTTCAGCAGTCATCTTTCCGCTAAGTAAGTGATTAAAGCATATAAGTTTTAAAATAAGAAACCTTACTAAGAACACCAAAAACATCCATTATAATCATACCTTTTGAACTTTAGTTACCGATTGCTTCTGAGCCGTTACGTCTACAATTAAAACATAAAAGTGTTTCAAAACTGACCAAACTTGATGCTTTATTATGACATAGTCAGGGTCCGTTGGTTTTCAATGTACGGTATTTGAAAGCCTCGAAAAGAAATAATACGTCAGTATACAAAACTGTGACAGAACTTGTATCGTCAGTATCGATAATAACAATTAGCAAAAATGAAGGACAATTAAACTTTGGTTATCGACCAAGTCGGTTTTCGACCAAAAAGTTCGAGATTTTTACGTCTCAGACTTCGAACATGAATTCGAGTCACGACCAAACCGAGCGAACAGGAACGCGCCATGATGCTGCATCCGTCGGCATTCGAATTCAAAGTTCGTTCGGAGCAGTCGTGTTCGTCGTTATCTCATTTATTTTAAAGTTTTGCATAGTGTATTAGTCCCTCGTCTTGGCTCGAAAGAAAGCTAGTGAAAGTAGTAAAATTGTTTCGGATTTGGAACAAATCGCTTTTCGAACAGCATTCCCGAACGGATTGTGTTCGATAACCAGCAGCGTAGCCAGGGGGGGCTATAGCCTTCCCCTTGGCCTGAAGAGTATGCAAAATACCACGTTTTTAGCACTTATGAGGCCGATTTTTGCACTAAAAACAAAAATAGCCCCCCGCCATTGGCATTGAAGATGAGAATTGGTCAAGGACCTGATGTGATTTTGACCAGAAAAACTGGGTTTCAACCCGGCTAAAGACCTTTTTTTGGGGGGGGGGCACACCTAAATTTGGACAGAAAAACCGACTCAATCTGAGTGAAGACCGATCAAAATCTGTGTCAAGATCGTTTGATGTTATTTCCAGCCTCCAAAACAGCCCCCTCCCCATTGCTAATTCCTGGCTACGCGTCTATCGATAACCACGGTTTGACTGTATTGCTTAAACCGAGATTTCACACAATTCGGGAAAGGTTTTGTTTCTTTTGAAATGTTCGCCGGCATTTTCAAATCCAACGGCTTTGTGCATTTCAATCAGAATCTCCATCAACAAATAAGTTATTTGTAATCGCTTTATGCTGATATTTGCAAGAAACATCTTAGTCGGTGCGTAATAATTTAACAACCACGTAGTTGGTGGGTATTTTGGCGCATTATTGCAAAAATGTAAACCGAAAACAAAAGAAATACGTGGAAAAGCAGGCAACCGCATAAAAACAAATACATTTCCGAGAACAAGGACATTAAGAACAGCGGGCCAAATACCCCATGCTTAATGAAAGAACATAATTATGATACTCATAAGTAACACAAAGAAAGAAGTTCAAAAAACACTTAAAAATATGCCTGTAACTGCAACATTACAAGTTCAAACATCAATTACCCCGGATTATTTTTGCTTTTACTAAAAACCTTAAAATTATGGCACCATATGCAAACCGGTACTGCATATGATGCAATATAAAAAACAATTCACAGCGCACTAATGCTACATTAAACGAGATCAGAGCTTTCGAGTAGGCCCAATGAACGTTAAAAACGCATGTTGAATAATATGATTCTCAAAAAAGCATTTCGTTTTCCGTTAAGAAAGCAATTCAAAAACATTTTCTTCGGCAGCAACCACGGAGGGCGGTTGGATTCCCAAACAATGCCGAAACGAGACCATCAACCACATAGTCAGTGATCTTAAAACATCTAAGCTTAGCTTAAACCATTTAAAACAAGGCTGCGAACTCGATCGATTTTTATTTGTATTCAGCCTATTTTAACAAGTCCGAGTTCTCTAATTTAGTTTTTTTGAGTTCAAGTTCGGCAAAAACATCAAGTTTTTCGAGTTTGAGTTCACACTAACAAAAATACTAAGTCAACGTTTCGAAATAAACAAGGACTAAAGGCTGAATCAATGGGGGTATCAAAAGTGATTGCAATCGCATAAGACTAGATTGCCGTCGATTCCATCCTTCTTGACCAGCCGTTCCAGAGATATTCTACTTGATACACAACGTGGGCGCATCTAATGTTATAATTCTTATTGGCAACCCTGACGCTGATAGCTTTAGTGTCATTAGCGCCGCGGTAAAGTCTAGAACACCAAAAGAATGCAGTCAGAATCGACACGCATGAGTGATTTTCCAATTTTAAATTTTTGTGTGTTTGTTCGAAAGTTTTCGAAAAATGTAACAAAGGCATTTTTTAATAAACAATATCCAACAACGAACGAGTTTTGTGAATTTATCTCAAGCATTAATCAAGAAATCACTTAAGCGTGTCGATTCTGATTGCGTTTCTTTTGGTGTTCTAGACTCTTCCTAGCGACGCCATCCATTTGCAACTTAAAGCATGCCTCAACAGACTTTGCACTGGAGTCGTGAGAACAAAGAGCACTTTGGCGAAGTGGGGTTACCACAGCGGCCCCACTTTATGCAAATGCAAAAGTTTAGAAGATATAGCTGAATACCGACTGCTTGTACTCTGCTATCACAAGTTTGCACCATCCAGGATCTGTCTGAATACAACAGCGTTGCAAAGGAAACGGTGGAACTTTGGAAGGACTTTGTGTAGAGACTCGATCACCCTCATCACTTGAAGAAAAGCCGCTATTAGGTTACTGCATTGCGTCGTTTCGCTGCGCACTAACCAGTTTGATCTTGTAAGCAGAACAGATCCGAGCTGGAAAAAAAAAGAGTAGACTGTACTATAGCCTACGTAACAAACGTCTAAGAACTAGCTAAAGTAAGGCTAGCGGAGTACTAAGCCATTATTGTATCCAGCTTATAGTTGGTGAAGTTTATTCTAGGGTCACAAAATACCGTAAGCCAGTGGCGAAGGAGGTGGGGGGGCCGGGGGGGCGCTGGCCCCCCCGCTTGGTTTAAGGTGTCGAAATTTCGGGCAATTTCAAGTTTTTTGGGCATTTTTATGTTTTTGCTTTTGCCCCCTTCAAATATTCAGCATTCCCACACAAACCCTCTTTCCTCTTTGTTTCGTTTGTTTTTGGAAAACAACAGAACAATCTGTGTCCATCTTAATTCAAGTGAGGACCTTTTTTTTTGTCCGGAGAACACCTCAATTTCGACCGAAAAACCGATTGATTTATCATGCATCAAGTCATTTTTCGAGCAAAAGTTTGGTGCCCCTCCAAATCATTTTGAGCTCCTACGCCCATGCAGTAAGCAAATACAATAGACCTACTCCGGTACTGGTAGTCTAATTATCAGGTGTGCCTGGCCTTGCACTGGTCACTGCCCCTCTCTTTCCTCTTCATCAAATATTCGATCAACTACTCCAGCCGCTAAGTTTTACTTACTTCTTGTGTGCCTGCATGTGTATGTTGATGAGTGTGAATGATTAGGCCTACATTGTACGTAAAACTGGTGCGACAGATGTAGCAACCATGTAAATAAAAATCGCTTTTTTTTATCTTCAATATCCTCTGCATGTATTAACCAGAGGAGGAATCCTCAAGGACACATTTTGAAGTCCTTGGCCTCGAAGCCTCAAGTCCTCGAAAATTGCCCAGTCCTCGGCTCGAGGACAGCAGTATTTTTTGAATGGTTAAAATTTTGTAGATCGCTGAGAAATTTTTTTCTAGACCGTTTTGTTTTGGAGATGGCTGGAAAAAAACTTTTTGAAGACCTTTTTTTTTTCGGAGAACACTTGCGTTTGTCTCCTTGGCCTCGTAAGTCTGTCCTCGGAAGGGCTGTCCTAGGATTTTTTTTGTGTCCTTGGCCTAGGCCTTGAGCTTTGTGTCCTCGACTCCACCTCTGGTATTAACGTCTGACGTTGCGTCGCTACTTCCTTTTCCTGACTCTACGTGTTATTATTGTGTAACCATGCATTTGCTATTGTTGTGGTGGTCAAGAATAAAAATAATGAACTATGTATTTTGTAGCCTAGTAAAAGCCTTATTGCTAGGCAAGGGTATGCTTTAGACTGAAATGTATTTGACAGCTTGATTTTTACTGAGATCAATAGACTACCAAACAGTCTACTCTTTTTACCAGGTCGGATCTGTTCTGCTGACAAGATCAAACTGATGAGTGAGCAGCGAAACGACTCAATGCAGTAGCCTAATAGCGGCGTTGCTTTAGGTTGGAACTGGTATGGCATCGCTAACGACACTAAGACTATTAACGCCAGGATTGCGAATAAAAATTATAACATTAGAAGCCCCTACGTAGTGTAAGAAACAGCATATCTCGGGAACGGATGGGTTAAAAAGAATGGAGTCAACGCCAATCTAGTCTGATACGATTGGCCTAATTTTAAATACACCCATTGATTTTGCTTTTAGTCCTCGTTTAATCGCTCTCTTTTTGTTTACAGGCTATTTTTCCAGGTCGTCACGGGACAAACTTGTGAACGACAATCTCAATTTACATGGCATGATCAACAAAAAACATTTTCTTTGCTACAACTTTTTATCTTTAAATTTCATTTTAATGGACTCGAACAGTTTTCTTCGAGTTCAAGTCGGGCTAAACAACCGAGATGTGTCGAGTTCGAAGCCCTGATTTCAAAAACAACAATTGTTGAGTGGCACATTTGGTGGTCCATAAGGAGTGTCCTTCCCCACGTTTGTCTTTCAAATGTCTATTAACATAAAGGACATTTGCTTTCTAGCTTAAGCCGTTTAAAAATCATTATTTGAGAGGAGGTTCTTTGAAAAGGTTCTAAGGGTGTGGCACCTTGTGCGTATTTTCATTCATTGAAAAAATTTTTTTGCTCCATGTCCAAAAAATCAAGAAATTTCGGATATGAGATACGAAAATAAATGAGCTAATCGCGAAGAGCTTAACTACCGTGTTTCCCCGAAAATAAGATCTAACCCGAAAATAAGACCAAGTCCGAATTTTAAAAATGATTTTGATTTAAGCCCTACTCTAGAAATAAGAACTAGGCGATAGGGAGAAATTTTTTTGTCCTCAAGTGTGTTTTTAGTTTACTCCTTAAAAAGTTATTGTGGGAATTTAGGATAAAAAGTAGTGCTAGTCAATAGATTAGCTGAATAATGATCATATTCCCATCATTAATTTAAAAGGTGTGGGAGAGGAAAAAGTTGGATGACTTGAGATAACATGAAGATCACGCCACTATTCAATCTATGAACAGCTGTTTTTAAATAAAAATGTGTTATTTATAAGTAAATGGATACCGGTTTTCATATTTTGTGTATTTGAAAATCTCGTAATTTTCCACTTGCAATTTTGTTTTTGATAAATGAAAATAAATGATATCCCCCTAAAATAAACCCTGTGTTATTTTTCGAAAGAAAATTAATATACGACCCTGTCTTATTTTCGGGAAAACAAGGTAGTTCCACATGCATGGTTCACGTGAAGTAGACGTCAAAACTATCGTTCTCAGTTTCATCTCACAGCATCTGTTCTATCATAACCAAAGCGCAATCAAAGAGAAATCATTCTGCAAAACAATTAAGTGAGGAAACGTTTATTTCATCTACGTAGAAATTGTCTGTGAAGGTTTCGACCGTGCAGATCTAACATAAATTCTTGTATCTTTTGGATAAATGTAAAACGTGCACATGGCCATTACCTATAGTTTCAATTTATTCACATAAATATATTCTATGCTGGTCCCTATTTTTTGTTAATAATAGTAATTTTAAACTTATATCTCAAATAAATGGCTACTGTAATATTTCTTTTTTTTGTCTCTTATCTACTGATATCAAAAAAATTACTGTTCCGGCCCAAAATTTAAAAAATGATGGGGGTCCATTTGGGGAGTCCCTAGAGGGTGATATCCCCAAATCATGTCAAAATATTTATTTTTTAAATACTAATGATTTTAAAAACAATTAGCTCTCTTGCTCAAATCGTTAAAAAAGTTGATTTTTAAAATTTTTGAAGGTTCATATTGAGAGAATGACATCCCCAAACTATGTCAAAATGTTTGGGTCATTAAATTTTTATTGAAATAAAAATGGTTATCTATTAAACCGTTCAAAAAATGATTTTTGGGGGTTGACACCAAAAAATTTCACGACACAAAATTGCGTTTATTGCTCAACAATCGCAAAAAAAATTAATTTCAGTGTTTTGCCGTTTAGAAGTGCGTACAAAATTTAAGAAGATAGAAAAAGCAAAAAAAAAACAAAACTTATCATGGTCAAAAGTGGATTGGTAGAAAGGAAAAGGTATCGTAAGACATACAACCACGAAAAAATTTTCCCCCTACTTAAGCTGTTTTTGAATAAAATCGTCTATTTCGCTAAACTTTCCGGGCGGTTTTTGGGCTCTAAAACTAAAATCACGTGACCTACTGCCTTGAAATTTGGTACGAAGATCTTTTTATTCTTCAACTGCTGAAAAAGAAGTGTTATACGCAGATGATCTTGTGCTACTCAGTAATATTTGGAAAGAGGTGAAATCTCGATACACACGATAGAAGAAAACATTACATGACAAAGGAATGAAAATATATGTAAATAAGACACCGTAGGCTTTTTCTACAAGAAGAACTTTTGTACGAATGGAAATTCGAAAGTATCCTTTCTCCGTATGTGGCAAAGGAGTGGGAAGGAACTCTGTGCTGTGTAGTACAAAATGTCAACACTGGGTGCGCAAGAGATGTTTTGGAGTTCAAGGAAGTTCAACCAAAGAGAAAGATTTTACTTGCAAAAATGTATTCCTGGTGTGTTAATCGAAAACGAAGATAAAATGATAAATTTGAATAGAGACAGCATAGAAGTGGCGAACAGATTTTCCTACTTTGTTGATGTGCTCAGCGCGAAAGGAGGAGCTCAAGAGGCTGTAACATCAAGAACTATATAGGCACGGAGAAAATTTAAAGAGGTTTCGAATGTATGCGGAAAAAGCATATCATTGAAGGTTAGAGGCACCTTATATGTGAAAAGTGCTGAATGTAGGGCATTGAGAGTAGTTGAGCATTGAGAGTAAAAGAAAGACTACAGAAATGAGAATGCTGCGAATAATATGTGGAAAAACCTTGAAGGATAAAACAAAGAATGGAGAAGATTCGTGAGATAACGGGTGTGAAGAGATTGGAAGAGTCTCTGAGAGAGCATAGGTTGCGATGGTTAGGGCATGTGAAGAGATTAAAGGAAGAAGCCCAGTAAAGGCACTACACCTCGAAGTTCATAGGCCAAAAAAGACCGAAAGAGATGGAAAGAAATGCTGGAAGGTGACATGATTGCCAGAGCTTTGCAAAGGTTGGAAGCATAAGATCGTGAAAGATAGCGACAAGGATGCAAAAAACCAGCTGAGCCCTGCGTGCGGGAAATAAATGCTGGGCTCTAGGAATAAAAGGAAGATGCATACTCCTGGAGGAAAATCATGATGCTGTCCAAATTTCATGTAGCTAGACCTAACCGTTCTTAAGTTATAAGCAAAGTGTAAAATTTCGCACTCATTAGCTGCAAAACGGTCAAATAAAAACAAAACACGCGACGCGAGCGTCTGTCGTTCCAATCATGTAAAATCAGTGACATTAACTGCTAGTCTTTTTGGAAAATTTTTGAAGGGAGCACTAAAGTCCGAAAAACGCTGCCCAACTGTGCAAACTGTGACCAATATGGTTCGAGTGCAATAAATAAATACTTGTGGTCGAAGGAGATTACAATGCCAACCGTCATTCCTTACCTTGCGAATTTCTAGCAGATGTGGATTCAACCTATGGCAAAGATAAACGTAATGGATTAAAAAAATCAGAAATGAACAACTCGTTAAGAGCTCAGAAGCAATATTAAAAACGCAGAATTTAATTGTTACATAGCATGCTGCAGCCCATCTGCCGTAACTCGACACTGAACGAAAATTTAGGACAGGATATTTTGTTGTTGCTGTAGCACATAGTTATCCTCCTATCACCGGACAGCGTCAGACGCTAAATATTGGACGATCCGCGCACTTTTCATTGCAATAACTACTTCGCGGTTGGAAGAATACGCCCCTGCTCCGGAGTTTCAAGAGATCCAATGTTCTGTGGATTTCTTCAAATTCTTGTTCACCGAATTTGCTACTTATTCAAAGCCACCAAGCAGAGATAATCATCGTAAAACTTCTTATCCAAGGACGCAATAACGTGACCAGGGTGCGGGTTGAACCCAGATTATGCGATCAGGATCGTCGTGAAAACGACGCCTTTACCCATATTTTTCAACAAAAACTAACAGAGCGCTCAATAGCTGAAACAGTCAGAGCAGATCGCGCAATAAAATCACTAAATGTTTGTGATTCAACAAAAGCATGTGAAAATGCAAGCAGAGGAATTTCGCTCTAAATTAGGGGAGCCTAAACTTTTTGAGGAACGAGTCGCAGTGAATTTAAGCGGGCAGAACAATCAGTGCCGGCCCGAACTAGAAAACGGTTTCTGGTGAGATTTGTTGCAAAAACTGGCGGAAATTTAAGTGAAGATTTAGTCTTATGCGGACTGCATGCGGCACGCAAAACGGGGTTTGGGCAGCCCGCTCTTAGATTCTGCTGTATTCGAGTAGCCCAAAGCCTTCGGAAAGCTACTTGGCGTTTAGCTGATCACCCAAGTTCACATCACGAAGCCACCGAAGACCTTTCTTGGTCTCTTTTTTCGCTTAGATGAAAAAATGTGAGAACTAGTTGATGATTTCAGAAGGTGCCAACGAAAAACACTTTAACACTATCGCTTTATACGCAGCATTTATTCTTGCAATACTTTCCCTTGGCCAATTAAAGCTTAAAATTTATAACTCTTCGCTGAGTGAGCTTCTTACATCAAATTTTCGCAACAATCAAATCACATAAACCTACTTGAAATTCAATAGTGAAGTCTCTTATTTCTGAATTTTCTGTAAAACACAAATTATTATTACGAAGTGCATTTACGCGTAACTTCTGACAATAACTAGACGAGAGCTTGCTGAGAAGCAAGCCCACTGAACGACCGAAGCATGTGAATAATGAGATTAAAAAAACTAATATCACGAAAAAACCTGTTTTAGCTCAAAATAGAAATTTAGGAGATCTATTTGGGGGGTTTCGGGAGGGGAGTCACCTTTAAACCATGTCAAAATATCCAATTTTCAAAGATCAATTGATATCAAAAACAATTAGCTTTCTAATAAGTTGTTTAAAAAAACTGATTTAGGGGGTCCAACTTGGGTGTTTCCCGAAGAAGTGGCACCCCTAAACTGTGTAAAAATATTTTTCTCTTAAATACGAGTTAATATTATTAAAAACAATTAGCTCTCTAGCTCAAGACGTTCACAAAATTAATTTTGGGGGTTCATTTGAGGGATTTTCGGGGGGTGGCAACCCCACGCTATATCCAAATATTTGTCTCTTTGATATCAACTGAGAGCAAAAAAATTAGCTTCCTAGTTTTAGCCGTTCAAAAAATTGATTTTTGAAGGGTCTATTTGAGGGGGTTCGCGAAGAGTTTTTTACCGATCTATACTATGTCAAAATATTTTC
Source organism: Trididemnum nubilum (assembly GCA_963965965.1). Lineage (NCBI taxonomy): Eukaryota > Metazoa > Chordata > Ascidiacea > Aplousobranchia > Didemnidae > Trididemnum > Trididemnum nubilum. The sequence goes on along the minus strand of OZ014476.1, from coordinate 27,231,548 downwards.
TTTTATATATTAACTGAGAGCAAAAAAAAAGCTTCCTAGTTTGAGCCATTCAAAAAATTAATTTGGGCAGTTCCGGGGGTGGCACTCCAAAATTATGACAAAGTATTTCTCTTTTAAATATAAATTAAGAGCAAACAGAATTACCAATATAGCTTTAGTCGTTCAAAAAATTGATTTCAGGGGTCAATTTGGGGAAATTTCCGGGGAGTGGTACCCCCAAATTATGTCAAAGTTTTTGTCCCTTAAATATCTACTGATACCAAAAAACTAGCGATCTAGCTTAAGCCGTTCAAAAAAATTGATTTTCGGGGGGATGGCATCCACAAAAGATGTCAAAATATTTGTTAAAATATTAACCATGAGAGCAAAGAGCATTAGTGATCTGGCTCAAGCCGTTTAAAAAATTGATTTTTCGGGGTTCATTTAGGGGGGTTACCAGGAGGGTGGCACCCTTAAACTACGTCAAAATATTAACCTTATAAGTATTCACTGGTATCAAAACAAAAAAATAGCGCCCTAGCTTAGGCCATTCAAAAAGTTGATTTTATGGGACCCCATTTCGGGGAATGGCCTCAAAAATTTTCGGGAGACAAAATTGTATCTGCAGCTCAACAACTTTACACAAAAATTAGATTTCGGCGTTTGTGGTTTGGGAGAAGAGCGTGAAAGATTTAGCAAGAAAATGTTTATTTTCTCGAGAAAAATAAAATGGGACTTCCGCCAGTACCTTTTCATCCGCATTCTTCCCTTCGTACTTTTGTTATTTTATTACTTTTTATAAGGTTGCATTTTTTTCTTTTGTGCATACTATTGTATTGAAAGCTGGCGAAATAAATCTGAATCTGTTTAAAGTAAAATCAAAATTTTGCAGAAAAGATTAAAGTTGTTACCAAACAAAGTTTGTGTAGTTTGAGAAGCTACTACAAATATGAAGATCCATATTATAATCAATGGACGTTTGTACCGGGGCCCTAACTGATAAAGTTAAGGCCTCAAAATTGACCATTTCCACGTTTAAAATTTATTTATTTTCATTCACGAGTTACGGCCCTAATTGTTTCATCGCCACTTCCGCTTATACATCTCTCCACTCATCAGTATCCGTCTAGCCTAGCTACATAGCCAGTCAAGCGCTAACAGCGAGCATGAATTCGATTCCAGTGTATAAAAAAATATTCATTGCATAGAATATGGCACAAAATAGTCATACGTCATTGCAGTAGAATTGTTCCGAAAATTTTAAACTAGCTGCATTTAACTAGAATGATACTAGTTTCCAAACAAATATTTGTGGCCAATTCAGTATTCGAACCTATGACATGCTACTCAATGCTCTATTTCAGAATCCAGCAGCAGTTTCTTAAATACTTTGAGAATAAAAAACAAACTTAGTCCGAAGCGTATTAAAATTTAAAACAGAATCGTAAAATAATTCTTAACAGAGAATAAAAACTGAAGCCCTCAGATCAAATGTAATACCAAAAAAAATTAATATTAATTTCTGCTTAAAAAAAATTAGCGTTGATTTTTTTGTGGTATGGTAAAAACCAACAACCGATCAGATATTCGAACCCTTTCTTGACTTATTGTCCAGACCTTGGGGTGTGGCCCGACTGTTGGGTCTTCGCGGAGTTTCTCTGCACCCCCATCCCTCGGAAGGGGTCGGAAAGTACCACCACCAACCCAGCTTAGTTCAATCAGCACTGTTCAAACAATGGCGCCGTTAACCTCAAGCCATCACAGCACATGCGGGCCCGCATAAGAAAAATTTTCTCGCTCGCATTAATAACGAGAATTTTTTAAGAGTACGAACAAAATACTCACTAAACGCAAGAGGATATTTTTTGCACGTGCATCTGAAGCTCTGCGAGCTCGGTAACGTCATTTTTGCTCGCTAAGTTGCTTGGATCGATTGCGAGAGCAAAAATACGTCACATTTTCTCAGCAAACTTAAAGACGATTTTGAAGCACTCTATAGGCGTGCAAGAAATCTTTTTTTGTTACAGAAATTTATTGGCGAAATGTTAAAATCTTCTAATTAAAGCGACTTTTTGCTGAAAATTAATTAAAATGGTAGCCATGTTTGCTACTAGACTGCTAAAAAAAAAGCGAATTGCATTGACAACCATTTGATGTTTCGACTGATAAAAAAAATATTAAGTAGCGCCGGTTGACAGAAATAGCAGTACACTCTTTTTATAAGAACAATTTTCTAAGAACACGAGGCTCATTTTTTGCTTAAAATATAAGAACAAATTAAAAACAATGCCAGCCTCTGCAGCAAAATAAACCAAAAACCTACAAAAAAATTCAAATCAATGAAAGAAATTAAATTTTGTAAACAATAAAATTTAATGATTTTCTTGCGTTGCAAGCAAAACAGCAACTATTCTAAGATTAAAGAACGCTGTTGCTCTGCGCAAGCAATTGTGAAATTTTTTTTGCAGTTGTTGAACTTGAAAAACAGCTTGCGTTTTCTCTCTTCCAATTTTACGATGCTGCAACAGCAGGAAAAAAGCCTTCACTTAAGTAGACAAGAGCAATAGTAATTAAACAGTGTTACAAACATGGCCGCTAAAATTGATATCGATGCTCTCAAAATTTATAAAAAGTCAAGAACAAATGAGGCTGAAAATTGGCAAAAAATTGAAAACAGTCGCTCTCAACTCAAGACATACTGGCTCTAAAAAAGAAGAGTGTACTTCGACTTGTTCACTTTTGAAAAAGTTTGAAACCTAAAATTATTGTTAACATATCACTTTACCCACAACAATTTCAAGGGCGCTTTAATCATTTGAAATAATCGTAGTATGGAAAAAGTTGTTCTTTTTTAACATTGATTAAAAAATATAATTAAATTCTGTCGTTCATTAACTAATTATTACCAGACCAATTTGCAAGTTTAAAATAATAACGCAGAGCTTATAATATCTTTTTCCGAAACAACGCAGTACATACAATACGCTTGAACGCATTATTTTGAAGTAGAAATGCATCTGACATCACAATCAGATATTTATTACGTACTAACACAGGTTACGACCATCTCGCAAAGATATTCGAGGGAGCAGTTTTAACGCATGTTGGCCGAGACGGTTCGGAAATGTCAGTTTGTCTACGAAGATTTTTTGTTCGTTAGCGCCTACCAGCGAGCGAGAATGACCTGTACGAGCCCGCTCACACGTTCTGTCATGTGGGCCATGATCTGGTTGACTAAAATCAATTATTACTCTTTGTTTAAAAATAGAGATAGGTTTGAGGCAATTTCTTGCTTCTCCAAAATAATAGCACCCAAAAATTTTGCTAACTAGTAGTTTTCATCAGGTTCAATACATTTGCAAAGTTTTGACTGATAAGTTCAAGCCACTTTTAAAAAAATAATTCAAAAAATCACAAGTTTTGGGCCCGTATCCCCCAAACCACGTGACCTAGCACCGCCAAAAACGCAGGTACATAACTTCATACATAGACTTATCATGCCTCCAAATTTCAAGTTTTAAGGTTTGGTGGTTTCTGAGTTTTTGTACAGACTGGAAAAGTTCGTAATAGAAAGGAAAAAATAATTAAGAAAAAAAAAGTGTCGGAACTCAAAACATTTAAATATCGGGGCTGAAACTGTATTCTCTGGCGGTACGAAATTTCTATTCTCCTCCTGCAGTCAGACCAGTTTGAACCTTTGATTGGCATTTTGGTTTATTGGCATGGAAACCCGCATCATGTAACTGATTGCCCCCAAAATTTGCTCAAAGGTTGTTCCACATGTTCTCTATCAAAGTTCTGAACTTCAAGTTTCTTACTTCATCCGTTTTGATGTAATAGCGATTCCGGCCTCTGGTAGTAGAAATTTGAAACAAAAAAAACAAAACAAAGGATTTCCGACGTGAGGCATCGCGGAAGTTCCAAAACCTCATCGCGGCCAAAAGTGGGTTGGTAGAGATGAAACGGTTTCTTATGACATATAACCATGCGAAATATTTTTTGCCGGACTTCAGCCGTTAATGAATGAGACCGTCTTTTACGCCAAACTTTAGGGCGGTGGGGATTAGGGCTTTTTACTTTAGGGCTTTCGGGTCCTAAAACTAAAGTCGTGCAATCTAATACCCTGCAATTTGATACAAACAAACATCTTATAAAACTCAAACTGCTGTCCAAATTTCATGTTGCTAGACCTAACTATTCTCGAGTTATAAGCAAAACTCTGAAATTTTGCATTCATTAGTTTGAAAATGACCGAGTAAAAACAAAGGAACACGCGACGCGAGCGTCGGTCGTTCCAACAACAACAAAAGCGATGATAAAAATCTAAATAATTCATTCTGGTATGTGATATCTTAATTACTCACTTAACGATTCTCTGGCAGAAGTGGTTTCAGCCTGAATTAAAAAAAAAACAAACTCGCCAATACACCATCAAACTGAAAGTTTCTACAGTATCTTGGCAAACATCTAAAAAAACAACTTAGGCCTTGACTGCAGTACAGCGGCGCAACCTGGAGGGGGGGAGGGGGCTAGTTCCTCCTCCTAAGCTAGTGGTTCTCAATCTTTTACAAATTACGTAGGCTACCACTTGACAACTTTTTACTATCACTACGTACCACCAAGATCGTGACCTAATTTTTAGAAAAAGTTAGTTTTCTAAAATGAAAGCACTGCTCTAGTTTAAAGTGAGGTGTAGAACTGTATTCTACGTCCAATTTGATCTAAGTAAGGATGTGTGGCCATACTGAAAGCACATCTGAAAACATGTTCAGACTCATCGAAACGGTTTGAGTTGTCATTATGACGGAGAATCCATACTTTGTGGCTATCCTGTGCTTTATTTTCATTTTGCTTACAATTCTTGAGTTGAGTTTCGAACTCGTGGTCTCTGCAAGCGCTCGGGTTGGTGAGATGTGATGCGCGCGGCACGTCTTGCTTGCCGCGGGACTTGCGGTGATTAGGAGCTCAATCTCCGTTTCCTTTATTTTTGAACGTTTAGTGCAAAGTTTGATTTACAATTTGATTTGCAACTTAAATACTTGGTTTTCAGTTAATAGAATTCAGTTGGTTTTTCCTTAGTTGTGGTCATAGGTGATCGATAAGAAGCACAGTTTTCAGTTCTAGTTTTGAGTTCTTTAAAGTAAACTAAGTCAAATAGTGATAACTTTTCCTCTCATTTGAGAAGAAAACCACTAAGGAACGGTATTGTAGGCCAGAGTGGGATACATGTATAATTCAGTTGCGCCAGATAACAATAGTGAGCAACAATGGTTGCAACAATTTATCTGAGTGCGACACTATTTAACTGACGTGTAACAGATATCTGGTCGCGTACCACACTAAAAGCTCACATGTTGAGAATCACTTTTATAGGCCCAAACCAAGTCATTTAGAAAATTTAATAAACATATATACTGTATATCAACTATAAAATACGTTTTGGAATTGACCAGCAAGGGTGAGCTGGAGGAGTGGAGGGGATAATGTGTCTCTATTCTAGCGATTTAATTCTTTTAGATGCTTCCAAAACCAAAAAAAAATTCTTTAAATGGACTTAAACAGGCCATTTTTAACCAAGAAATTAGCAAAATCGTCCTTACACAAGTCTGTCATCTTTTTGAGATACATCAGTTTCCGTATGCTATTTGACGGAAAAATGGAAAAAAATCGTATTTGGTTCAGACAGGGTTGCCACAAAAACTTCAATTTCAAATTCCAGAACTTTCCAGGACTTTTCAGATCATTTTCCAGGACTATTTAAGGTTTTTTTGCAAGACTTAAAATTTCATTTTGACTATTACTCTTTCATGCACTTTTTTGTACTTGTGATTGACGAAAAATTTTGATGTAACGCATTTGCATTCCTAGTACTAACTACTAGGCAGGTGCAAAGCCAGAAATTTGTAATGGGAAGACTATGCTTTTGGGTATGGGAGCAGAGCCCCAGGCCGCCTGAAGCCATTGGGGATCTAGGGGCAAGCCCCCAGCGGTCGAAGATTTTACAATTTTTTGTGCAATAATAACTTTATTTTAGGCCTAGTTTGGTAAAGATTATTGCTTTTAAAACGTAGCACAGAAATTACCACTGCAAAAACATGATTAAATGGGCTGCATAAATGCGCTACAGTACGTGGGTGATGGCTAGAGCTCGACCAATATGACTTTTCAGGCCGATACCAACATTTTGGAAATTTTTAGGCGATAACCGATACATTAATTTATTAACCACGAAAATTTTGTCACTGTTTTTCAATTAACTTCCAACTAAGCACATAGAACGAAAAAGCGCTCGTACTTGCTCTAAAAAATAAGCAGTTTAAGGTAATTGCGCCGAACCGATATTTTATTGGCGGTTGATAGCCGATACGATGTATCGGCTTGACCCTGATATCGGCTGATCGCTATATCGGTCGATCTCTAGTGATAGCTAATGCTAAAACTTCAGTCCTAGCCTGATTTCCATCCAGTAAACCATAAAATCCTACCATTTGAAAAAGACAGAGCTTATTTGCACGCCAGTGTTCAAACAAAAAAGCGCTGTCCTAGCTCTAACCCAAACCTTAAACTTAACCCAAACTGTAACCCTAGCTCTAACCTTAACGTTATTCCTATTCCAAACTCAAAATCTAAATCCTAACACAATGATAATACATCAAAAAACAAGAGTAAATGAGCACCCACTCTTGCTCTCTTATTCTCTAATAAGCAGAGCTCATTGCATGCTAGAGCGCAATTGGGCAATTCCTTTGAAAAAACTCACAAGTGTTTATCCAAATCGTCTGTATTTTATAACGCTAGATAAAGATACTTTGGGAGGAGGGGCTAATGAAACGAAATTTGAGAGAGGTAATTGGTAATTAACAGTATTAAATACTGAATAGACTCCTTAAAATTTTTTTTACAAAGCCTACATTAAGTATTTAGCATCAAGCGATCAAATTGTTTATTTTTAGCCTTTTTAGTTGGTTGTCACTAATTTTATTTTGACCAATATTAGCCACTCCCCAAAATGATGAGTCAAAAATGGCTTTACATTATTTTAAAGTTCCTATTACTGCAAAAAACTGCCTCAAAAGTATAGAGCGAAAAACGTCGTATTTTTCTTATTGTGCATTTTGGTCAACGGGCCAATGGGGGGCATACAACCCACAATGTTACTAACTGTACTGCAAATTTTGGCATTTTAACAAGGAAGTAATAACTTGCACTCTAGCGTACAAGTAAGAACTACTTTAAAAAAATAAGAGAGCAAAGAGCAGAAGAATGGGCGCTAATTTACTCCCTTCTATTTTTAAATTGTTGTTAGGGTTTGGGTAAAGATTTTTTGAAAGTTTGGGTCAGGACTAACGTTAGGGTTAGAGCTAAGGTGACAGTTTGGGTTAGGGCTAGAATAGCGATTTTTTTGTTTTTGTGCCAGTGTACAAATAAGCTTTGTCTTTTAACAATAAAGCTTTTTGAACGATCTTCACCAATCTGTCCTAGTAAATCAAGGGAAAACTTTCCAAATATTTTCCAGGACTTATGAACAAAATTCAACAAAATTCAAGGACTTTCCAGGACAGCAAAAAAAATCCAGGACTTTCCAGAGCAGCAAAAAAAAATCCAGGACTTTTCCAGGATGTGGCAACCCTGTTTAAAGCCTCTCTCTAACAAAAATCTCGGGTGGGTGTTTGCTATGGAGACAGAATTGCAAATTGCACAGATCAAGCGATAGACGCAACAACTAATTCCACTAGCTGTTAAAACCTGGTACTTCGTTTGAGGGGAAAAGTGACCTTACAAATTCTAATCCGACGCAAACTTACTTGAGCTTCAGCAGTTGAATCTCTTTTTTCTTGATCTTCTACAAACATAAATTTTCAAAAAATAAATCAGAATATCGATGCAGCAAAATAAAGTTAGCAAAACCAATTCTGCTAAAAAAAACTAAATGATTCAGATATTTAAGATGGTAAAATACTTACTCAAAGAACCTCTTGCAGATGCAATTTCATCCTAAAACGAAATCAATCAATAAGTAAAAACTACTGATTTATGAGATTAAACTTGCAATTTCAACTTTGATTAGACAACAGCAATTCCTGATACAGGGTTGCCACAGAAACTGCAAAATCAAATTCCAGGACTTTCCAGGACTTTTTTAGGTCATTTTCCAGGACTTCTCCAGGACTGTTTACAAAATTTTTTACAGGACTTAAAATTTAATTTTGACTAATTACTCTCATGCACCAACTCCTTTGTACTAATGATTGTCGAAAAATTTTGATGTAACGCATTTGCATTCCTAGTACTGACCACTAGCCAAGTGCAATGCCAAACATTTGCAACGGAAGGGTTGTGCTTTTCGGTATGGGGGCAATCCCCAGCTGCCAGAAGCCATTGGGGGTCTGGGGGCTAAGCCCCCAGCATTCGAAGATTTTGCAATTTTTTTGCAATAACTTAATTTTAGGCCTAGTTTGGTAAAAATTATTGCTTTTAAAACGTGGCATAGAAATTAGCTCTGCAAAAACATGATTAAACTGGATGCATAAATGGGCTACAAGTATGTGGTTGAAAGATAGAGCTCAATCGATATGACTGTTTCAAACCGATACCGATATATAACTCATAAACTACCAAATTTTGTCCATATTTTTCACATGACTTGACACAAAATGCTTCACTAATCCTCCTCCACAGAAAGACTATTGCAAACACAAGTCATACTAAGCAAATAGAACGCAAGAACACTTGTGCTTGCTCTAAAAAATAAACAGTTTAAGGTAATTGCGCTAAGCCGATATTTTATCGGCGGTAGATAGCTGATACCATATGCCGGCGTGGCCCTGATATTGGCCAAAATATATCAGCTGAGCGATAAGTCGAGCTTTAGTCATGGGCAAGTTAACGCAAAACGTTAGCTTCGTTAACCACTAGTCCGTTAACAAACTTCACACCTCCGTTAACGTTAATCCGTTATTTTCAGCTTTAATTAACGGAAGTTAATAAAGTCCGTTAATATTTTGCATGTAATTTACATTTCTTTTTATTCTCTCGCTTCTGGAACACGTATTGACGCTGTTGAGCTGATTGTAAGAAAATATTTTTTGCTATGGTGGTCTTTTGGTGTTTTGGAAGTAACATTTTACAGTCTAATCTAATTTCAAGATAAAATGAATTCGGATGCACTAACAAAGCTGCGATCGGAAAATCTTTGAAAATTGTGAACAGCGATAATTAATAGGCTGCAGCCTATTATTTGCCACAAAAAAGAGTTCCTTTCTTCGCTTTCTTCTCTAAAACTCGTGCTAATACGCAACAAGTGTTACCAGTGCAAACTGGTTTGTACCGGTACGATGAATAAATGGAGCAAGATATTTACGATAAAAATCTTAACGGAAGTTAACAGAACTTAACGGAAGTTAACAGAACTTAACGGAAGTTAATTTAGTCCGTTAACATGAAAAAACTTTTTAACGGATTAACGAGTTAATGAAAAAGTTAGCTTCGTTATTAACGGATTAACGGACTTGTGCCCACTTATGGGAAATAGTAAAACTTCAGTTCTAGCTTTACTTCCATACAGTGAACTATTAAATCTTATCATTTGAAAAAAACAGAGCTTATTTGAACGCCAGGGTGCAAACAAAAAAATTTTACCCTAGCCCTAACCCCAACCTTAAACTAAACCCAAACTGTAACCCAACTCTAACGTTAATCCTAACCCGAACTCAAAATATGAACTCCAACTAACCACTAACGTTAATAATTTACAAAATAAAAGAATACGGTATTTGAGCAAATGAGCACCCACTTTTGCTCTCTTTTCTCTATAGGGAGCTAGCTCATTTGCACGCTACAGAGCAAATAGGCATCTCCTTTGAAAAAACTCCCAAGTACCGTATTAATCCAAATCGTCTGCATTTTATAACGCTAGATAAAGATATAATTTGGGAGGAGGGGCTAATAAAACGAGATTTGAGACAGTTGATTGGGAATTAACAGAATCAAATACTAAATCGACATCTTATAATTGTTTTACAAAGCCTACGTTAAGCATTTTGCATCAAGCGATCGAACTGATTGTTTATTTTTAGCCAATTTTAGTTAGTTAGTTGTAACTAGTTTTATTTTTGACCAATACTAGCCCTTCCCAAAATCATGGTCCAAAAGTGGCTTTAAATTACTTTACTATCCATATTACTACAAAAAACTGCCTCAGAATTATAGTGCGATAAACGTCGTATTTTTCTTATTGCACATTTTGGTCTACGGGCCAATGAAGGGCAATAGCCCACTATGCTACTGCTACTGCAGTATCGCACTGCAATAAATTACTGTCCATAAATTCACTCTTCCAAATAATATTCAATAATCTATACATACTGTATTGCAAAGCGCAAATTTTGGCTAACTGGAGGAAGAGCTTATTTGCACTCTAGCGTACTATTAAGAACTGCATAAAAAGAACAAGAGAGCAAAAAGCAAAGAAATGGGGGCTTACATTAATGTAGGTTAGAGCTAGGATTGCAGTTTGAGTTAGATTTAGGGTTGGGTTAGAGCTAGGATAGCAATTTTTTGTTTGTGCGCCAGAATACAAATAAACTTTGTCCTTAAACAATACAATAAAGCTTTTTAAACGAACTTCACAATGCAAATTAGTTCAACAATGGCTTTGTACAATCAAAAGGTACCGTACCAGTTATTATAAAAAAAACAACTTCACATTCTGTCCTGGTACATCACGGGAAAACTCTATAAACATTTTCCAGGACTTTCCAGGACTAACAAACAAAATTCAAGGACTTTCAAGGACTTTTCAGGACAGCAAAAAAATCCAGGACTTTCCAAGGACTTTTCCAGGATGTGGCAACCCTGCTGATATGACGTGGCAGTTGACTAATTTCGTATTGCTAAACAGCATGAAATGTGACCCTTAAGATGTTTCCTTTTTTCAACTATTTTGAACTAAGTCTCCTCTAGTGATAATTGAGGTACAACATATTTTACTCTTGTGAAATGGTACACCGACAAGGCTATACGAAGAGGGTACTAAATGTTTAAACGCCACCTAATGCCCGCAAAGCAACGCCCTTAAAACGAAAAAATATTACTAATCGAATGCTGTACACCTGGTTTAGATACACGTTCTCAGTTTCAAGAAAATGAATAGCCATTATTTACTCGGGATTACCTTTCGCGTTTTTAAAAAAGACATGACGTCATCAGACGTAGAGGCGATTTTGCAAAGGCAGGTGATAGCAGCTTACTAGTCAAAAAGTGTTGCACTAAAAAGCGTAATTAACTCAAAGTAGTTTCATTGCTAAATTCAAAAGTGAATTACCCGTAGTAATCAGCTTTCACTACAGTACTAGTATTGAATAGCAGTTTTACTATCAGTAATGACTCTATCACTCTAAAAACTCCAACAGTACAAAACTTTTCGTATTCTGTCTGGCATATCCGTACCCAATACCGGTAGGCAACCACAGTGTAAAAAAAAGATTTTGGACACACGAAACTACTGAAAGCTTATAATTATGCAAAAATATTTTACCCTTCTAATACCAGTAGGCTACTGTTGGTTTCTGCGTAGGATTAGGAATATACCGGTACCGTACGATACAAATGATACAGCTATCAGATCAGTAGCCTGGTTTGGTTTGTATTTCAGTGATTGATCTTGTAAAACAACAGAAAAAACAATGACCTAGTCAGATCGCTGGATGCTTGGGGAGTAAATTACTGGTAGATGGGTAGTAGGTAGGAGTATTGCTACGATAAGCTAATAATGGCAAGGAAGTAAGTACCGCATGTACCGGTATGTTACATTGGTGCGATAGGGAAAATGTTACCATTACAGGCAGCATTTTTGTACTACAAATTCATATTTACAATACTGGTACTTGTAATAAGTTACCTGCACTTACTAATAGTTGTCTGGCTGTTCAGATTTGAGATACCAGTACACCAGTCTGATACTGGTGGCCTAGTCCGGTCCCGTGAACTGTAATACCCTAGCAGATTAATCCAGCCAAATATATTGCCAAAGTAAAATATTTACTCAAATACAAATCAATCCACTACTGATCTCATAATGGTACCGTTTCTACTATACATATCCTTTCCGGTATATTCTTAATCCTAAGCAATGAACTACAGTAGCCTACAGGTATTAGAAGGATAAAATATTTTTACATAATTACAGTATAAGCTTTCAATAGTTTCTTGTTGAGTTTAAAATCTTTTTTACTTTATGGTAGCCTACCGCTATTGAGTACGGATATGCCAGATAGAATACGAAAACTTTTGCACAGTTGGAATTTTTGAGTGATAGAGTCATTACTGGTAGTAAAACAGCTGTTGAATACTGGTAATAAAAGCTGATTGCTACGGGTAATTTACTTCTGAACTTAGCAATGAAACTACTTTGCGTTAATTACGCCTTTTTTGTGCAACACTTTTTTGACTAGTAAGCTGCAATTACATGCCTTTGTAAAATAGCTTATCCTCTGCAATGATAAACCAGCTAAAGGCACCAAAGTTTTGGGTCTAATGGTGTCATGTCTTTTTTAAAAACGCGAAAGGTAATCCCGAGTAAATAATGGCTATTCATTTTCTTGAAACTGAGAACGTGTATCTAAACCAGGTGTACAGCGTTCGATTAGTAATATTTTTTTCATTTTAAGAGCGTTGCTTTGCAGACATTAGGTGGCCTTTAATAAATAAGGATTTAATCGTACGCTCAGAATTTTAGTCTACACGAAGACCTGGTCTAAAATACTGGTTCCGACATAACACAAACTAAGCATTCACTAATTAACCACAAACTCATACCACAAACTAAACCGATATAATCCAAACTTACTTGAGTTTCAGCAGTTGAGTCTCTTCTTTCTGATTCTACAACAAAATAAAAACAATATTTCAGCCAACATACTCTCGACGGGATTAAGTGAGTATCACCGCAAAAGCTGAAACAAAAAAAAATGCTTACTCAGAGAATCTCGAAGAGAAGCAGTTTGCGAGGTTCTGCCGGGTTCAATCTACAAAAAAAAAACATGAGAAAGAAAAAAAACTCTATTTGACTGCACCTATATCTGCACCCAGCTTTGTAATGCGTATCAACACAAACTTACTTGACCTTCAGCAGTTGAGTCCCTTTTTCCGGCATCTTCTACAAAACGCAATAAGTTAAATGTTAAGTTCGCCAAATTGCAAAAAACAAACAAGTACAGCCAGCTGATCAAATTCAATTTTCTGAAAAATTACTTACGCATAGAAGCTCGAGCAGAGCCAATCTTTGAGTCTTTAGCGAATGCAGATTCAACCTACAGACGGAAAAACATTGAAATAAAATGCTGCAAAAGAGTTAAATGCCATACTACAATTTTCCCATAATTGTCACGTGACCAGAAAGGTTGAGATGGTGGATCAATAATATAATTGAGGTAGAAAACACTACTTCAGAATTAATCTGTTGTATTGCATATTAGTCTTCCTGCCACCAGACAGCGTCAGACGCTAAGTAACTATTGAAGGACCAGCACCCTTTTCATTGCATTGACTATTTCGTGGTTGAAAGAATACGCTCCCGCTTAGGAGTTTCAAGTGATCGAATGTTCCTGTGGATTTTTTCGAATTCTTGTCCACTGAATTTGCTGCTTGTTCGATATCACCAAGCAAAGATAATTATCGTAAAACGTCTTATCCAACGACGCAACAACGTGACCAGGGTGCGGGCTGAACCCAGATCATGCGATCAGGGTCGTCGTAAAAACGACGCCTTTACCCTCTCGGCCACGGCCGCGCTGCCATCTTTGGATGTAAAACGGTGATCTTCTTTCGAGTCATTCAATATTTGATTTAGTTTGAATGCGTAATAAACTTTATTGCTTGATGTTTGTAATTTAAACTTTAGCCGGTTGGAGGAATTTAAAAGTCAGCAATTGAGAGTTTCAAAACTACAGAAGTTAAACAGCTCGTGATACGTGCATTCGTTCTATCCTTATGTGGTTGTCCACAGTACCTAAGGGAAACCAGTAAAAACTGACTTGACTTACTTCAGCTTCAGCAGTTGAATTTCTTTTTTCTTCATCTTCTACAAACATATAGTTTCCGAAATTTAATCAGAAAAATCGACGTAAAAAAATAAAGCTATCAAAAACAATTCCGCTGAAAAACTATATCGCAGCTAATTTGCAAAACTGTCATATGTCCAAAATTATGGTTTTGAGAAAAATGCATTTAACGTCAAGTTTTTATTTATAAATTGTGCAATTTTCCATTTAAAATTTTCAAATCTTAATTTATTGTTCTTCATTTTAACAAAGTATCTTTCATAGAAGTTTAATACAAACTTGGTTTCTTTAAAGGGTGAAAAAACGGTAAATTATATTGGGAGCATTGAGTTACTATACTTCTTTTTTTTTTGTACGTATTTGGACACATACGACACTTGTCTGAGAAACCTTGATAACTATAATTGCAACCTTCATATACGTCTTTCAACCCCATTTCAGCAAGTAATAAGGTTTAAACTCAAAAAACACAATCCTTTAAATTAAAAAAAAAAAATACATGCACAAACACACCAAAAGGCACAATGACTGGAATCCAAACATTGGCATAATAATAATGTCTTTCTCTGCCGTTAGTTATCACTGCAAGAAATTACTGTAAAAACCTAAAACTAAACTTAAAAGTGCAATATACCAGCAACACAAAAGCTAAGCAATATACAACCAACACAAAAGCTAAGCTGTTTTAAAATTTGCATTTGTGTATTTTAATTTTTTTGGCGTTTTACTCCTGCTTAAAGTAAAAAGCAAGCACTTTCAACTTTTGAAAGAAAACATGGTAAGTTTGTGGAATGGCAAGATTTGTGCACAGCTTCAGTAAATCGTCCTTTTTGCTTTTGGTAATTGGCCGGCTTCCTTTATCATTTGTCACTTTAAGAGTCAACTGTTTGATTTGTTTAAATCGAGTATTTACTGGCGAAAGTTCTTCAAGGGCTGAATTGCAGTAAAAAACGTTCCCTTCTTCATACTTGCATTTTTCAAATTTTACAATTAATTGCCCTTATGTGAAACAGTTTGTTGAAAAATATCTTCGACATCAAAAATTTGAGAGTTGTCCAATTCAATTACATTGCATTTTTTCTTTTTGGGGGAACTTTTAATAAGCATATACCATTGTTCCGGGACAAAGGTTTCCACTTTCTTTGCCGCTCGTTCAATGACAAAATGAACTGAATCATTTTTATTTTGACTGTGCCCAGATTCAAAATAATAGTGGATGATTTTTGTAATGGTTTTAGCTTTGAAGCTCAGAACGCTTCTAAATAAAGCCAAAATGTTCCAGTTGCGGTTTTGTCCAGCACATGTATCGCTAAAAAAATTAACTTCCTTGATTGCACCCAGTTCATTCCATTTTTGTAGTACATGCAGTGTGCAACTCCCTATTTCATTGCTTCCGCGTGCAGATACAGCCTCATGCTACACAAAACATGTCATTTCATCATTTGTGAGGTCGGTTATCGAAAAATTATAAGTTGAAAGTTTTCTTGCATAATAAAATAGAGAAACTTCGGACTTGGGTGTAGGCAGTGATTTTTGCAAATCAAACACAGCGATCATTTTGCTTTTATCTGCTTCTTTTTTTTCAATCAGCCTTGATTTCATGAATTTCTTCAGCAAGTTGTCGATGATGTTGAAAGACATCACGCTCCTCTTTTTGTTCCGGGGTGCTTAAATTCCGGAGTCTCTCGCAGGTTTCACATCTATCCTTCTTTTGGTGAGCAAAATGCCAAATTCATTAAATTACAAATTTTCCAGTAAGTTGCTGACCTCAAAGGTTTTTGTTTGTTGTGCAATGAGCACAATATAATTGGTACATCTTTCAATCTTTGATAATGTTAAATCTGATGAAAGATGAAGCAAATTACTGCTTTCTCTGCAGTAATGACTAGGCACTTTCGGAAACAACTAAATATGCTGCTTGAGTTCATTTATTCGTTGCTGCATGGCTTCATCTTTTCTTCTGTGCTTGCCTCGAAAATCTCGTGAAACAACTCCATCGCAAATCATCTTCTCAAATGCAGTAGTAACAGTTCATTCACTAAATCAGAGCGTATTCAAAACAAACGTTTTACATACTTTCACTATCGTTTCATCGATAGAAAAATAATATTTAAGCGATTGTTTTCATCGTGAGTTGTTGTGGATTGTTTTTTGTCTTTCTTTTTGATTTCTTAGGACTGCATTTATGATGTACTGTCTTTGTTGGTTAATAGTTTCCATTCTCCAGTATAAATCAAAAAGCTGTAGCCGGTTTTCGGAAGACACTTTAGAGCTGCAGTTTAAACGTTTACAATTGAAGAATTTTTGATTGATTAAGCCTGAACAAATTTTCCCCTTTTGTCTTTATAAAAAAGGCCTGAATTTTTTCTTTATTTGTTTCGATTCTTTTGAAATTGTCTTGTTGTGGTGGTGGTGGTACTACCCGACCCCTTCCGAGGGATGGGGGCGCGGAGGAACTCCGTGGAGACCCAACAGTCGGGCCACACCCCAAGGTCTGGACCATAGATCGAGAATAGAGAGAGAGGAGCCAAAGATAGATTTGCGAAGGGGTTCAGAAGCAGGACAGTCGAGGAGGAGATGATTGAGGTCCTGTAGAGGGTGTCCACAGGCACTACAAGCAGAATTCTCCTTACGACTGATCCCGTGAAGATCTGAAGATAAAAGAAGACTGTGGCCATGGCAGCGAAGACGAGAGAGCTCACAGCTAATGGAGCGAGAAAGGAGAAGTTCCTCCGAAGAGATTTCGGATATTGGAAGTTCAGACGGAAGTGGGAGATGAGACGTCTCCAATGACGGTATTGGAAATAACGGACTTTGGCAATAACTGGGGGGAGAGGGCTTGGAATCGCATCAGTGGGCAGAGAGGCACCAGTTTTGGCAAGTAAATCCGCTTTTTCATTTCCGGGGAGACCTGCGGGTTCGGGGATCCATTGGAAGCTCAAAGTGGTATTGTTGGAGAGGGAGGAGGCGAGGGACCAAACATTCCAGAGGGACTCAGGCAGGAGATAAGAGGGGGCTGAAGAAAGGATAGAGAGGGCTGCTTGGGAGTCGGTTAGGAAAAGAACTGACTGGAATTTGCAGGTCATCAAATGGCTAGTACACCAAGCAAGACCTTGCTTGAGGGCAAAGGTTTCAGCTGTGAAGCTGGAGGCAATTGGACCGGAGGAAAAGGATAAGGAATGGGATGTGTTGCATTTGGAGCATGTTACATACACTCCAGCACCACCGGGACCAAAAAGGGAGGGGACAGATCCGTCAGTCCATACTTGGATATCAGACGGGGGGGAGGGAGGATAGTCTGCTTGAAGCGGTTTGGAATCGGGCTGTACTGTTGCCTGTGCAGTCGGGAATGAAGGGGGAAACAGTGAAGTGGGTTGTGGACCATGGGGGGAAAGGGGGGCACGTGATCAGAGTCTCGCGTGGGGATGGGAGTGGTTGTGTGGCTGAAGAACAGAATGATCTCCAGAAGGGTTTCTTTAGTCGACAGGGCACGTTTCTGATTGCCAGGGCATAAAGGCTGGAGAAGTCGGGGGGAAGGCGCAGAGCACGTTCAAAGGAGTAGAGGGTCTGATGCTCTAGAGTCAGCTTTAGAGGAGGGAGTTGGGCCTTGAGAAGGAGTAGTGAGGAGGGAGTGGAAGAGAGGCATCCAGTAATGACCCTGCATGCAGCTCTGTGTAGAACTTCCAGGTGCTTGGTTGCAGTGTTGCAAAGGAATGCGAACCATCCAGGAGAGGCATATGTGAGCACCGGACGGACAAAGGCTTTGTAGAGTAGGGAGAGAGATTCTTTAGTGGGACCCCAAGAGGCAGTGGCAATTGAGCGAAGGGCTTTGTGGCGTGGATAGAATTTGGAACACAGGGATTGGACATGGGCCCCAAAGGATAGAGTCCGATCAAAGGTTACACCAAGGAATTTAGGGGTGGGATTGAACAAAAGAGGGAAGCCCAAGAGATTCAGCCGGAGTTGGAAAGTGGCTTGATGGGGATCTGTAGAGAAAAAGGAGGACTCACACTTCTTAGGATTGAGTGGAAGTCTCCAAGAGTTGGACCATGTTTCCAGGACAGTGAGGGAGGATTGGACAACAAGGAGGCTTTGAGCGGGTCTGGGAAGGAGGACCAGATGGCCAGATCATCAGCATACAAGGAGGCATGGGCACCCCGAGGTAAATCCTTAGTGATATCTTCTACAAACAGAATGAAGAGGACTGGACCAAGTACCGAGCCCTGTGGGACCCCACGTCTGATGCGGAAGGAGCGGCAGTGGGAACCACCAACCTGGACTTTAGCTTTACAATCAGAAAGGAAGGAGCGCACCCAAAGAACGAAGCAAGGGGGGAGTTTGAGCGAGAGGAGTTTGTGAAACAGAGCAGAGTGCCATACCGAGTCGAAAGCCTTGGAGAAGTCATCAGAAGCCAAAATGGTTCGGTCTGGAGGTTTTTCTTTTGGAAGCCGTCCCAGATTGATTGAGACAGAGTTAGAATTTGGTCAAGAGATGACCTGCCAGGACGAAAGCCGGCCTGGCAAGTGGAGAGGAGATGATTAGATTCAAGGTGAAAAGTTAGGCGAGAAAGAATCAAGCGCTCAAAAAGCTTGGAGATGCAAGAGGTGAGGGAAATGGGGCGGAAAGAGGACGGAGAGGAAGTGGGTTTTCCAGGTTTATGAATGGGAATGATAGTGGTGGGTTTCCAACAAGAGGGGAAGGTGTGAGAGTGCCAGGACCTGTTAAAAAGAGAAAGAAGGAGGAGCTGTGCTGGTTCAGGCAAATGCTTTAGTAAAGGATAGGCAGTCTGGTCAGGGCCAGACGCAGTGGAAGAGGAGAGATTGCTGATGGTAGTGGAGAGTTCAGTCAAGAACGGGGAGCAGAAAGAATTATGGAGGGAAGAAGCATCCTCACAATTGGCTTTCCGGAGTTCATTCATGAACTGTCGTTCAGCTCTGCGCAAGGAACGGGGTGTCGTTTGAGATAGATGTGAGCGAAGATAAGAGGCATAGTGGTTGGCAGTGTCAAGAGGGGAAGTGCAATCAGGAAAAGAAGCGTCTTGGGAGGTGTTCTTTTTGCCAGAGAAGGCATTGAGAAGCCTGAAGACAGCACGAGGATCAGAACGGGGAGACAGGCTAGAACAGGTGGCTTGCCAAGTTGCAGATTTGGCTCTAGAAATGACTGAGGACGCCCTACGAGAAGCGTCTATGTATTTGAGGCGGTGTGACTCAGATCGGTGTGCCACGGAGCGGGCCCTCCGTCGTTCCCGCACTGCAGATTTCGCTTCCTGGGACCACCAGGCTTTGAGGGAACGACCAAGGCGGCCAAAGGGGATAGAGGTCTTGGCAGCTTCGACTAAGAAGAAAAAAAAGGAGTGGGCAGCCTGGTGGATGTTGAGTGCATCAAAATCAAGATAGGGAAGGTGCTCAGCAATATAAGATTGGTAAATATCCCAACAAGCCTTTTTGTAGTTGAATTTGGGGGGACGAGTGTTTGGGTGACGAACTGCAGAGAGGGGGAGGACAATTTCAATGGGGAGATGGTCCGAGCCAAGGCCAGAGAGAGTGTGCCACTCGCAGTGGGGAGCGAGAGACGCAGGAGCTAACGAGATATCAGGGAAAGAACGGCTCCCAGTGGAATGGTGAAGGAGCGTGGGAGAGGCGGGGTCGTTAAGAATTTCCACACCGGAGGAAGCGATCCAGCAAAACAGGTCATTTCCGAGCGGGTTAGGGGGAATGAGTCTGTCCCAGGTTGGGTGGTGAGCATTGAAGTCTCCGAGGATAAAAGTGTCAGGGGAGTTTGGAAGGATGTCAGGACAGAAGGTCCTGGTGCGAGAGTCAGAAGGAGTGTTTCTGATGGGAGGGGAGTAGAGGTTAAGAAATTGAAGAGGAGAGTGGTTGGAGAGAAGAACTTTAACACAGGTGTAGTCTGAGTAGGGGTCTCGGGAAGACAGAGAAGAGACAGAAACAGGAGAGAAAGCCAGATCAGAGTGGATGAGAGTGAGGACACCACCACCAGTGTTATGAGTACCGAAAGAAACAGGGCCTTGTCTGCCGAATGTCCGATCCGTGCGAAGGGTATAATAGCCAGGGATTTGAAACTTTTTGGTTGACGAAAGATGGGTTTCTTGGAGGAAGATGAGGTCATACTGGTTGCCAGAAAGAAGGGCGATTAGTTTAGCACGGCGGGAGGAAGAAAGACCGCCGGCATTCCATTGCAGAATTTTGAGATTGCGGGAGAGGCGTGAATTTCTTTGAGGGTGAGGCAGCAGGTTGTGGATTGGTTGCGAGCTTGTGGGTGGTGGAGATGAGACAGGTAGGGTGAAGGCGGAAGGAGGGTAGGTGTTAAGGAAGGGAGGATGTTAGGGGAGAAGTAAAGATGAATCCATGAGATCTGAGCAAGTAAGTGGAGGGAATGTCGGTGGGGGCAGAGCTGGAGAGATGGGTCGGGGGGACGCTGGCTGGTGGGTGGGAGAGGCAAGGCCCCCATTGAGACAAGCAGGGCAATTCCAACCCATGGGGGAGCCGGCCGTGCAGATTTTGCGAAAGTCAGCCCGGGTCAGAGAGGAGCAGGAGAAGTGCACCCACTTGGAGCAGGTGGAGCACTTTAAAGAATCCTAACCTACCTCGAGAGAGCAAATGGAGCAAGGGTAACGTGGGGGGCCCCCGAGGTGGACGTGATTGATAAAAGCCAGGCGGTAGTGGGGGAACCCGTGGAGAGGGGGTGGAGGGGACGCAGGCGGCGTAACAAGGAGACTGGTCTGAGTGGGGGAGCCAGTTTTTGTTTGGGGATGGCACGCTGGGCATCGCCAGCTCACTGCAGTGCCAGTTGCACAGATTGTGCGAAAGTCAGCACGGGTAAGGGAGGAGCAAAGGAAATGCAACCACTTGAGGCAAGCAGAGCATTGAAGAGAATCTCTGCCCACATCCAGATGGCAGATGAAGCAGGGGTACCTGGGGCGAGGATGGTTGCTGATGGGGCCAGGGTTAGGATGGACATTGCCACTAATAAGGAGCAATGCCAGGATAAGGAGACGCCAAAAGGGGGTCCGATCAATAAGAAGAAGAAGAGCCGCCCAGTTGTGATCGGTCAATGGGCGTCCCAGCAAAAAAACAGTCCGAGACAATGGGAGCGACCTTTCGGTCGAGCCCCTCGGGAGATCTGTCCTGCCATTTCGACCCATCCCCATTGGGGAGGGGACTGCACCACCACGTTGAGGTGGCAGGACGTTGGTGCAGAAATTGTCCTGTTCGCTTGCGACCTCGTTTTGTTTGATTTTGAATTTGAGTTTCGCAGTCTTTCAAGCATTCAGCATATCACGGAGCATGTGGAATGCCTTCATTTGATTCCATTTGCTCCTGTATGGGAATAGGCCTATCTAGAACAACTCCCTCTTGTTCTCCTTCCATTGGTTGTTGTTCATCTGATGATGACTGTTGTTCGTGCATATTTTGCTGTTCACGTAGAAAACAGGGATCACAGTCACTGTCATCCCAGCCACCTACTGATTTATTACTGTTGTTGAAAAGCAGGTCTTCTGCAATATTTTGAGCGGATAGTTTTTTGGACGTAGTGGATATTTTTTGGACGTAGCGGATATTTTCAGCGCTCTAGCTCAACTCGTTCAAAATAATTGATGTCGAAAAAATACAGATCTATTAGTAGTCCCAGATAACTAAATGGAATATTTACAGTAATTATTAATTATAACATCAATTTAGAATAATAAACAATGCACATCAACAAACAACGACAAGAATTTTTCATATTAAAATAAAAAAAAGCTATAACATTATGCACGGTTACTTTATTTTAG
The DNA here is from genome assembly GCA_963965965.1 of Trididemnum nubilum. Classification (NCBI taxonomy): domain Eukaryota; kingdom Metazoa; phylum Chordata; class Ascidiacea; order Aplousobranchia; family Didemnidae; genus Trididemnum; species Trididemnum nubilum. Next base: position 27,209,714 of record OZ014476.1, on the reverse strand, counting down.
CATGCTGTTTATTTTGGTGAAACAGTCGTAACTCCGTAAAAACAATATTTTAAATTTTTTAAAACTGTCGTAAGCGGGAGATACGACAGTTTTGAAAAACTCAAGTTGAACTAGATGTTCATTTTCCCGGGGGAAAATAATACGGGACTTCCGCCAGTTCCATTTCACCATCATTCTCCCCTTTATACTTCGAAGGTTGCCGATATTTCTGTAAAACTCAATCGTATGCAATACAAACAAAGTGATTTTGTCTCATGAAAAAAATAAATGTGGATTTTTTTAAATCGTTTGTGGTTTGGGTAAAACTGATGTCCGACTGAGTTTTTGAACACAGCTCAGTTCATTCACGACAATTTCAAACCCTGGCGCCTTGACTCATGACGCCAGCTCAGCATATGAACCCAATTGACTAAAATCAATTGGTAAATTAAGCTTTCAAAAAGGGATTTTTGGGAAAGTTCATGTTGGAGGTTGGTACCCCCAAACCATGTAAAACATTGTCTTTTAAATATCTATTGATATCCAAAAAAACTAGCGCTCTAGCTCAACCCACTCAAAATAATTGATTTTGGGGGGTCCATTTGGGAAGGTTCCGGAGGGGACTACTCAAAACTACCTCAAACATTTTGTCTCTTAAATAGGTTTTGATGTAAAAAAACTGGAGCCTTAGCTTAAGTTCAACAAATTGATTTTTGTGGGGTTTATGTGGGGATATCCGGGGGTGTGGTGCCCCCATATTATGTACAAGAAAACTGGAGTTTTAGCTTAAGCCGTTCAACGCAATGACGTTTGGGAGTTTTTGAGGAAAGGGTACCCCCAAAGTATGTCAATTTTTTGTCTCGTAAATACCTACTAATATCAAAAACAACAAAGCCTTAGATTAAATCGTCCAAAAATTGATTTTTGTGGGGTTCATTAGGGGATTTTTGGGGGGTGGCACTTTCAAAGTATGTCAAAGTGTTTGTCTTTTCAGTATTTCATAACATCAAATAAAAACTGGAACTCTAACAAAAGCCGTTGAAGAAATTGATCTTTAGGGGGTCCGTTTGGGGGGTCCTCGGGAGGGTGGTACCCCCAAACTCTGTCAAAATATTTGCCTCTGAAATAACTACTGACATCAAAAACACAGGCATCGTAAGTTTGGTCGTGAAAAAATTTGATTTTTGGGGGTCCACCTTGGGGGTCCCCAGGGGGGATGGCACTCTCAAACTACGTCGAAATATTTGTCTGTTGTATCTGTTGATATCAAAAAATAAAACTGACGCCCTAGTTTGAGGCAAACAAAAAATTAATATTTTGAGGGTCCATTTTGGGGGGGTATTCCCAAATGATGTCAAAACATTCGTTTTCTAGATATGGACTGATATTAGAAAAAAAAACTAGAGCCCTAGTTTGAGGCAATCAAAAAATTGATTTTGGGGGGTCTGTTTTGGGGGGGTGGCACCCCAAACTATGTCAAAATAATCATCTCCAACATATCTACTGCTGATATCAAAAAACACTGGCACCAAAAATTAAGTCGTTCAAAAGATTGTTTTTGGGGGGGATCTCCGAGGGGGGCCATACCCCCAAACCACGTCGAAATATTTGTATCATACATATCTACCGACAGCAAAAATCACTGGCACCCTAGCTTGAGCCATTCAAAAAATTGTTTTTTTGGGTCCATTTGGAAGGGGGCCTCAGCGAGCTGGTACCCCCAAACTCTGTCAAACTATTTGCCTCTAAATATCTACTGATAAGAAAAAACACTGGCACCGTAAATTAGGTCGTTCAAGAAATTGGTTTTTGGGGGGTCTATTTGGGGGGTCCCCAGGGAGGGGATTGGCACCCCCAAACTTGTCGAAATGTTTGTCTGTTAAGTATGTGTTGATATCAAAAAAAGTGGCACCTTAGTTTGAGCCAATCAAAAAATTAATTTTTGGGGGGTCCATTTTGGGGGGGTCCTCGGGGGTAATATCCCAAACAATGTCAAAAGATTTCTCTCTTAGAAATGTGCTGATATCAAAAAACTAGCCAATTAAAAATTGATTTTTGGGGATCCCCCAGGGGGGGGTGGTACCCCCAAACCACGTCAAAGTATTTGTCTGTTAAATATCTACTGATATCAAAAAACACTGGCACCTTAAATTAAGTCGTTCAAAAAATTGATTTCTGGGGGTCCATTTTGTTCCCTAAAGGGGGCAGTACCCCCCAAACCCTGTCAAAATATTTTCCTTTTAAATATCTACTGGTATCAAAAAACACTGGCACCTTAAATTAAGTCGTTCAAAAAATTGATGTTTGGGGTGGCCACTTGGGGGGTTCCCCAGGAGGGTGGTACCCCAAAACTATGTCAAGATATTTTTTTCTTTATTGCCTCTTGATATCAAAGATGTAGCACCCTACCTTAAGCCGTCAAAAACACTGATATTTGTTTGGGTCCATTTGGAGGTTTTGGGGGGTTGGTCCCCCCAAATTAAATCAAAATAGTTTTGTTCTGAAAAGTTCTTCTGACACCCAAAAAAAGTAGCGTGCTTGCTTATGGTGTTAAGAAAGTGTTTTTTGGAACATCTTCATCGAGAATGAAACCTGATACCCTCTAATCATACCTAGTGTCGAACAGAAAATATTCAAAGCGATTTTGTCATAATGGAAAAAAAATGTTAGATTCGATATAATGTTGGTTTGATAAAAGTGATGGCCAAGTAGACAATTGAACCCAAAACTTAGGTTTCAAGCACTGGCGCGTGTAACCATTCGGCCATGGCAGCACGCACACGTAGGTGAGTATCTCCAAAGTACGTCAAAATATTCTTGTCTTTAAAATTTTTAGTGGTAGCAAAAAAAAACTATCGCGCTAGCTTGAGGTCTTGAAAACCTGATTTTTGAGACGTCTTCACAGAAAATGAAACCTGATACCCTCTGATCATATATAGTGTCAAACAAAAAATATTATAAACGATTTTGTCGTTATCCAAAAAAAAATTAATATGCTAGATTCAATATAATATTAGTATGGCAAAAGCGATGACCAACCAGAGTATTGAACCCAGGTGTTAGGTTTCAAGCACTGGCGACTTTAACCATTCGTCCATGGCAGCACGCGCGCGTGCGTGAGCAAAATCACTTAACAAACTTCGCTGTCACAAGTTTAGGGTGCATATGCCACAAACCACGTGACGTAGCGCCTCCAAAATTGCAGTGACGCAAGTCCATGTATAGACCTATCATCTGTCCAAATTTCAAGTTTCTAGCTTTGGTGGTTTCGGAGTTTTTGTTCCCATAATGTGATTAGCTTAAATAATTAAATAAAATTAAAAAGTGTCGGAATCGTCATGGTTTATTTTTGAGAGCTGAAAGGGCATGCCCAGACGCTTCTAATCTCGAAAGTTTTATTCTCCTAGTGCCATTAGTTTTCGAGCTAGAGCTGTTTAAAGCTATAATTGCAGTTCAGTTTCAGTATAATTGCAGTTATAACCGACTGCCCCCAGAATTGGCACTAAAAATGATTCATATGTGCTCCAGCTAAGATCTAAATTTGAAGGTTTTACCTTTAGCCGTTTCAAAGTTATAGCGTTTTTTATTTTTGTTTACGAATTCGTAAAATATGCCGGAAAAAACATTAAGGACTTCCAACGCAAAGCGTCGCGGAAGTCCCAATTACGACTGTTCATCGAAATTCATATCTCGAAAACTAAATAAAAGACACAAAACCCGGCTCATTTTGAAGAGAATCATACAGATAGAAAAAAAATTGAAAAAAAGCATTTTTGAAAATTTTGGACTTACGACAGTTTCGCGTATTAGCGACGATATGATTCAGATATTTAAGATGAACAAATACTTACTCAAAGAATCTTTTGTAGGTACAATTTCATTCTAAACAAAATTAAACAGTAAGTGTAATGCCAAATGTGAGATACTTACAATTATCAAAAATGTGAGATTAAAATCTGCGAAGACAACGACCATTCACTTTTTTTCTCTATGGCTACCCAGAGTGGCTGCAGACTCGAAGACCTCACGATCCCTTCGTTGTTGCTCAGGCACTGCTTCCTTCTCAAATAATAACTCTACCTATTGCGTTTCATCTGTTCTTGTTTTGTTTATTTAGTGGTGTCATTAACAAACTTGAACTTCCGATATGCAGTGGTAGTTACGAATTTCATATTGCTGAACAGCATGGACTTTGACCCTGACTTGCGGTGTTTTCTTTTTTACCAAACTTTGAACTTCGAAATGCCTACGCTCCTACTGGCGATAATTGGAGTGCAAAGCTTACAAGTAGTTAAAATATTTTCCGCTTACAGGCAGTCAAGTTTTCAAAACGAAAAAAATAATCGTTAAATACAAAACAATAACAAAAAATGACAATTTTCACGTAAACCGCAGACAAAAAATGACAATTATTTATTTTCGTAAAAGCAGAATAGAAACTACTGCAGATGCGCTAGATGCAACAAAATAAAACGAAACTGAACGAGTACTTTTTACTCTTAAAAACTGAACGCAATGGCACAAAAATACTCTGGTGAAATGGTCTTATTTTTGGCAAACACAGGGTTGCCACTCAAAAACACCGATTTTATTTATGATTTTATGACAAAGAGGGCAAAAACATTAGGATTTTTTATGAAAATATACACCGCTTTTTTATGAAATTTTGCGAAAGTTTAGACGAAATTTTATGACACTTATTGTCAGTCAAAAGCAAAATACAGAGACGTGCAAAATTGACAATTATATTACTACAAAACAATAAATCGACGTTAATTGTTTATTATTTCATTGGATATTAGACATACATTGAGATTATAGTGATTACTCCAGACATGACCAACATACAGACAAAAAGGCCGCAGCGAAGAACTACCTCTGATCTACCTCTGCCAATCTCTGTGTCTGGACTGATGGTTCCATCCCAACAAATTTTGGACCCAGTGGCGCAGGAATCTTTTTCTATGCGACATCTGCAAGGACTCAATATCACTTTCCTTCCCCGACAGTCCAATATTATCCAGCTTCACTGCTGCAGAGAATCCAATTTCATCCAGCTTCACTAGAGATCACAGCCCTTGGATGGTGCCTCCAACATCACTCCACTTGCTCATTAATCTCCTTGGCTGTCTTTATACAAACTCCCAATCCTCCCTCTCCCTCCTGAACTCTGCCTCTAATCTACTTGCCCCAAATGCTATGTGGATAATTTGATCCTCTATCGCTGCCTATCTGATTTGGCCCAACTGTCCTTCCATTGGATCCCTGGCCACGGTGATATATGTCCCAATGAGATTGCGGACCTGCTAGCCAAGACCGTCGACGGCATCCTCTCCTCCTCCCTGTCCCTGGGTTTGCGCGTACTCCTAACTCGCTCTACTCCTCATGGAGGTGCTTGTCAAGCTAAACTAAGACCTCCTTCTCTACCACGTTCCAGATGTCTGAGCTGAGAAACTGGTGCTCCCTCGTAACATACGCTGTGCCCTCTCTTACCTTCGCTGCAATGGGCATAGCCTCTTATTTATTATCGCTTTACCTAGCTAGTATAGCCTGTGGACACCACACACAGGATCTTCGACACACCCTGATTGCCTGTCCAGCTTATATCTCTATGCCAAAGAGACATCTTCGGCTCTTCTCTATCCCTTTTTGATCTCTGGTCACAACTATTGGGCATCGCCCGTACGCTGGGTCTCCATGGAGTTCCTCCACGCCCCCATCCTCCGGGGGGGGTCGGTACTTTTGCGTTGTACTATCAGTTCCAGAAGGAAAACAACAATGCATAACTCTGTATAAAGTTGGATTGCGCGGTGACAGGTAATGTGAACCAAGAAACTCAAGTCCTTTCAACCACTTGTGTCAGTGGCCAGTGGCCACTTCTGAGAACTCAAACTCGCAGAACTCTTTGTCTTTTTCACCAAACTCGAAAAAGCCATCATAACCTTTTCAGCAAACAAGGAATTATAACGTTTAGATGAAAGTTGAGTTCAATCTATTTTTTTCAGTACCATATCGAATACCGTAGGCTACCGTGGTGACCTACTTTTTGTAAAAGTATCAGTACCGACTAAAAATCAGAGTGAAGTTATGGAATGTGCTATATAACAGGCTTAAGAGTAAAAGGCAATGACAAAAGAAGTTGTCACAAAAATGTATTGGAGAGTGTAGGTTAACCACGAGGTAAATTATTAGGCTGTAGTCTCAATAAGACAACACATGGCAAACAAAAATAAATTTAGCTTATTGGGAATAAACGCAAAATGCAACGTAAAATAATAATTTTTTATGACATTTTATGACTTTTTATGATTTTTAGAGATTTTTGAATTTTTTTTATGAAATTCTATGATTTTATAATAAGTGGCAGCCATGCAAACACAATGTTGGCAATAAAAAAAGCGGTTTTGATTCGTTTAATGCCTCGGATAATTGGTATGAATTTGTCGTCCATATCGAGCTGAAAGTCCTGATTGCAGGGTTCTTGCACATTTAAATTTCCAGACTTAATGTTTTGACAAATCAACGAACTATCGCTTACATTCTTTACTATCAGGAATTCGCTGAAGAAGAGGAGGGATGACACAAAAAAAAAATTATGCTTTTTATTCAAAAAACTTCATTCCGTGTATCATGCACGGGGTCAGCAACTCAAGTGTATCATAGCGCTCCCAGCCAATTTTTGTAACTGTCGAAAAATATAGCCATTTCAATTAGATTTCTCAAGCTTTTTTGAGCCATTTGAAAAACTAATCGTTAGCCCCTTCACCTTCCTTTACTTATTGGTCAAGTCATCACACGTTTAAAATCATAACACGTTTAATGGCTGTCTCTCGTTTTCTGTCCGCTTCTTGCTTTCTGTCCGCTGTTTGTTTCTTTTTTTGTTATTTTGCAATTATTTTAATTATTTTTTGCCCTCTGTACTGCTGTGCTTTCTGGCTGTTTTCTCTTCGCAATGTTTGAACGAATTTAGTCAGGGAGCACCTTGATTTAAAAACTTCCGGGTTGTTCGGTGCTTCCTGGCCTGATTGTTAGACTTATTGTGCGATATCTTTATTGTTCTATTGATCAGGCGAAACAATAAATAAATGAAATGAAAGTTATACACGTTTAAAAGTCACAACACGTTTAAAATCATAACACGTTTAAAGTCATACACGTTTAATATCTGGATTAAATTTTCCGACCCACTTTGGCTAAGGGGGTATGCAATACCATTTATGCAAAAAGGTATGCAAATAAAGCAAAAATGCCCACGTAAAGTTATGTCCACTTCTAATAAATTAAAAACGCTAATTAATGAAAATAATGTTAATTTAAACTGTGATTGCATCGAGCCAGATATAAACTGTTCAAGAATGAAAACAAAACTGTCACATTGCATTTGAAACGTTTCATTATGAAGTAAACATCTGGAAGTTTAAGTTTTTCAACTGTTAAATACACCTAAGGATATCTGTAGAATCGCTAATGGCAGTCAACAGGTTGCGCATTGCACAACCATAAGCAATGCCGTCACAAAAAAAAAAATTATTTCTACAGTATTGTAGAAATTGCAGATTTGTTGCTTGAAAATTTGAGGCGCATATTTGAATTGTTTGTAACTTTGAGATGTCGGTATGTAATGCGGAGTAGAAAGTTGTTAAAAAATTGTGAGTTTTAATTTTAAAGCCAAATTTCGTACTTTTTTGAACCATTTGAAAAAATAAAAATGCAAAAATAAGCAGACTTCAATCCCTTTAGCCTCCATCACTTGCTAGTTAAGTGTAAAATGTGCATATACTTTTTTTTTACAAGAACCAGTAAATTTTGGGTTGAGGCAATTGTTCTTAAATCTTCACATGTTTTTATTTGTTCTTAACTTGATTGGAGAATAAAATGGCACAAATTCATTCTTCAAGGATAAAAGTTGTTTTTTGTCAAGGTCATGATTGTCGTAAATCAAACCAACAATGGCTATACAAAAAAGTCCAAGAAAGCTCTGCTGATTAGTGATTGATTACTTACAAAGGCGTTGCACTAGTTTTTGTACATAATTATTTTTCGCTCTTAAATTTTGAGCAAAAATAAGCCTCGTGCTCTTATAAAATCGCTCTCATAAAACAGAGAAGATTATACATTAGATGAAATTTTTTAATTCGCTTCACTAAAGAAGTGGGATGATTCAGGGGAGCAAGTCTGGAAAATTATTGTTTTCCATACTAAAAACCTTCAAAAAAAATTTTTTTGCAAAAATTTTCCAGCGTAAAAAACGACCGTATTTTTTCAATAGTTTTCAAAAGAAGAACATAAGAACATTGTGATAGGGACGCTATTTCAACCAGATTAAAACTTTTCAGTTTTCACCCCATTTAAGTTTTTCGACTGTTTTTGTTTTAATGCTTTCTACTGTTCACGAGTGGGTGCAAAAACTACATAAAGAAGTAAAGGGAGTGGATCAAGCACACAGAAACTTAAACAACAGCAGTAGAATAGCTGAAAAAAAAAGGAAAAAATGACACACTTGACAACCTGCACTTCTGAAATGGTACGCCGGTAAGGCTGTATACCGAGGGTACTGAATTAATACAAGGAATCGACCGTATGCTTACCATTTTAGACCACATATAGACTGTAGACTTGGCCTAAACCCCTGCTTCGAACAACTCATACCACAAACTAAACCGATACAACCCAAACTTACTTGAGCTTCAACAGTTGATTCTTTTCCTTCCGATTCTACAACAAAATATAAAAAAAATATTTAAGCCAAGATGCTCTCGACTGCGTTTCACCGCAAAAGCACCTGAAATCAAAATGCTTACTCAGAGAATCTCGAAGAGAAGCAGTTTGCGAGGTTCTGCCGGGTTCAATCTACAAAAAAAAAACATGAGAAAGAAAAAAAACTCTATTTGACTGCACCTATATCTGCACCCAGCTTTGTAATGCGTATCAACACAAACTTACTTGACCTTCAGCAGTTGAGTCCCTTTTTCCGGCATCTTCTACAAAACGCAATAAGTTAAATGTTAAGTTCGCCAAATTGCAAAAAACAAACAAGTACAGCTAGCTGATCAAATTCAACTTTCTGAAAAATTACTTACGCATTGAAGCTCGAGCAGAGCCAATCTTTGAGTCTCTAGTGAATGCAGATTCAGCCTACAGACAGAAGACATTGAAATACATTGCTGCAAGAGTTAAATGCCATACTACAATTTTCCCATAATTGTCACGTGACTAGAAAAGTTCAGATGGTTGATCAATCATATAATTGAGAAGGAAAAGTACACAACAGCAGAATTAATCTTGGAATGAAAATGGTGACCTTCTTTCGAGTCATTCAATATTTAATTTTAGTGCAAAATAAGATTTATTGCTTGATGTTTGTAATTTCAAATTTAGCTGGTCAGAGGACTTTGAGTTTCAAAACTGCAATTAAACAGCAGCTGATACGAGTATTCGTTCTATCCTTTCGTGTTTGTTCGCAATGCATAAATGAAAACAGTAAAAATTGACTTGACTTACTTTAGCTTCAGCAGTTGAATCTCTGTTTTCTTTATCTTCTACAAACATAAATTTTCCAAAATTCAATCAGAAAATCGATGTAGCAAAAACTTAAGCTATCAAAAGTAATTCTGCAAAAAAACTAAATGATTGAGATATTTAGGATAAATAAATACTTACTCAAAGAACCTTTTGCAAAAGCGATTTCATCCTAAACAAAATCAATCAATAAGTGTAGTGTCTATACTGGAGTCTCAAAAATTAAGTTTGAGAGATTAAACGTTGCGATTTAGTTTTGATAAGACAACAATTAGAAGACTGGTAAAAAAGAAAGCATGTGATGGAAAGAAAAGGCGAGGCGTGGTAAAGACAATGACCATACGACATCCGGCCTACTCCGTCGACGGTGATAACACCGGATCCAAAATAAGATGATGAAGACGATAACAACTCCTGATATGTATCAGCAGTTAAAGGCAATTATTCCTAAATTGTTTTAATGGAAATTATTTTTCAAATTCATTAAATCTATTGTGATCACTTTAGTATTACAGCAAGGTATTTCATAATTTCATCAATTTTGGTTTTAAAAATGGCAGTGGTTGCTTTAATCGTGGTATTTGGGCTGCTTATCGGTGGTAGAGGTTTACAAGTTTTTTGACATATTTTACGCTTGTAAAGTGGTACGCCGGCAAGGCCGAGAGTACTGAATTTATAATAAATGGAGCATACGCCCCCAATTTTGCGCCACGTGTAGATCTAGCCCAAAAGTCTTGTTTCGGACAACTCACACCACAAACTAAAAACCAATACAGCTTTAACTTGCTTGAGCTTCAGCAGTTGAGTCTCTTCTTTCGGATTCTACAACAAAATATAAACAATATTTAAGTCACGATACTCTCGACTGGGTTTCACCGCAAAAGCTGAAATCAAAAAAAAATAAATACGTACTCAAAGAATCTCGGAGAGAAGTAGTTGGCGAGGTTCTGCCGGGTTCAATCTATAAAAAACAATAAAGAACAAAAAAAACTTGTAGTATTTGACTGCACCTACCTCACTTGGGCCCAACTTTGTAATGTACCTTAACACAAACTTACTCGAGTACCTGCGTAAAAAAATGCTCTACATACCAAATTTCATGGGGGATGCAGGACAGCAACTAAAGATTTAGCGGCCTAACATCACATTGCAACGTACTGGACAAGCTTCTGTTCCTGTTTTCTAAGCTTCAGGGTGGATTTACACAGAATCCGTTTTTCGTCCGCTTTTGCTTCTCCATCAAAAAGTATGCGCTTTTTCTTCCCCATTTTTATATTGTGTCCATATCCGTACTAATCCTAGTGTCACATACTATGTAGACAAAGTTTTCCGACTTTTTTTTTCGTAAAGGGCTACAACTCTTATTTCGAAATCTTGCTCTCACCGTTCATATCCGAAATTTTTGAACAAATTTATATCATTATGTCACAGTCAACTTAATGCAGATATGGACACAAAAATGCAGACGAAAAACGGCATACCTTTTCATCTATTGATTGATCCATATTTATCCTTCCCTCACGAGGAAGCGACGGTTGCGCTTTTATTTTGGACGAATATTGTCCTCACCAGAGTTGATCATTTTTCAAGTTGTCCGGTTGACTTCTTCCCACGTAATTTTGCTGCTTGTTCAAAGACTAAAAATGCACCAGATCTTATGATTACTGTATATTGCAACTGTTTAGTACAATTAAAACATTTACTTGAGCTTCAGCAGTAGAGCCTCTTCTTTCTTCATCTTCTACAAAATAATATACAATAGTAATCACTTAAAGAAGTCAACAAATTCAGCAAAATTGATTACAGAATAAATTGAGAAATAAAAAAGGATTTTTATCAGATATTTATAGCACTTACTTAGCGATTCTCTTGCAGAAGCGATTCCATCCTAAACAAAACATGAAAACCATGCCAAGCTAAATGCATATATTAGGTTGGAAGAAGAGCCATATTACGTTTAACGATACCATATGTCTCATTAGATGGTCCCTTTTCGATGCCATTTTAGGTTCTGTTTCGTCATTAATTTAGAATTGGCTAAAGCTAAGTTACGTATTTGGGGGAGGCTTTTTTGCGTGATCAATGGAAAAATTTTCGCTTGGAAATCACACTTCCGTACCTTGGGGAGTAATGCGTGACAAGTTAAACAACTACAAATATGAAGATCATGCTAAAACATTTTAGAAAAGAAAGAATGTCGCTGGCAATTTTTTGATGATGTTCGTACTTAGTACTTACTTCAGCTTCACCAAAAGATTTCTTTTCCTCATCTCCTATAAAATTGCAACAACTTAACTCTGTTTTTTCTTCGTGCAATGTAACAACTTAATTTCAAATAATTTCAAAAAGTCAATTTCCAAAAAAAGCATAAGTTTAATACAGTATACTGTTCGTTCATTGTCCAGAGATGGCGCCAAAACTTGAAGGAGAAAACCCTGAATATGCAAGTATATGATTTGAAATTATTAAAGGTGCTAAACTAATCCTTTTGTTGCAAACAGTACATCCGATATGTGATAAGTACAAATAGAATGGGGCTTCAAAAATTTGCGCAATACCCGTAATATTACGGTAGATAATATTTATGTTAACTCCATCCTTTTTAACCCAATTGTTTACGGAGATATTTTAGATGAAACACATCGTCGTGTTCCCCGACTTTCTCGCAATATTGATAATTGTAAAGGGCAACACTAGCATTAATTACCTTCGCGGTGCAATTGAAACGCATCGCTGATTACTGCTTTGAGTTGTGTTGCAGCCCAACGACCAAAGCAAATTCAAATTTGAAGCTAGATGGAACTTTGCAAGCAAATTCAACGAACGACGCATGTTGAATAAACTGAAAGTGCCACCCCCAAACTATGCCAAAACATTTGTTTCATCAATATAGTTCCCTAGCATAAGTCATTCAAAAATCAATTTTGGGTGGTCCATTTATTTTTTCTGGGGGGAGGGCACAGCCAAATTATGTCAAAATAATTATCTCTACGGATATCACAAAATTAGCTCTTTATTTTAATGTTTAGAAATCAACTTTGGGGAAATTAAGTTTCAAAAGAAATTTAACCCAGAACCATGTCAAAATATTTGTCGGTTAAATTTCTTCATGATTTTTTTTTAACGCCCGGTCAACATTGAGGGTAAAATTGTGAGCGTACGAGATTATCCTTAGTTTATTTTAAACTCGATACGCCCGGCGTGTCGACCTGATAGCGCACAAACTGTGGTTGGCTAAAACAACCAAGGATACGCTCGTATGCTCACAATTGTACGCCCAGAGGCAGCGTAGACTGAGTCTAAATAAAAGAATCAATTTCTTCTGCGATCGAAACTATAAGAAACCAAGGTGAGGAAATTTGTGGTCTGTGCAGTACCACCACCCCTTCCTCATAATTTTACACGACTGCTCAGTGCTCCATAGCGCTTCCCTAATAACTTGGTCAGTAATTAGTCATAGAATGTCGTACACAAAGGTTGTGCATACTACGTCAATGTTGAATAAGAGCAAAACTTACTCAATGAGCTTTTCTTGGAAGCAAACCCATGCTAAAAACAAACTTTCGTTAAACATCACAGTCTGAATACAGACAGAAGTGTCTAACATGAATTTTAGACGCTTCGAGATAACTTAGTGCATTGTCAGTAAAGTCAAACAGCAAAAGCATGATCTCTCATCTAAGCGATTTTTTTAAACCGTAGAAATTGAGATGAAATTTGAAACAAAACTGCTCAAATAAACTTACAGGACTTTAACTACAAGTTGAAACTTTTTTAGTTAATTGCTTTGAAATAAACCTTTTGTTTTAGCATCCCTGGAGACTTTCAACGCAAATTTTAACACTATTAGCAGATTTTAGCAAAATTTTCTGAAATAATTGATTGCTAAACTTTAATCTGTATTGTTTTGTAAGTATGCATTGTAATTTCCAATGTAAACATTCCTAAACACATCGCCATTTTTTGCACACCAAAAATTTCCTTTTAGCAAATTGAAATGAAATTGAGTATTTTTAGACGTGAAAATTTGGCCACGAAAAATAATATAAAACGGTGCCCGACAAGAACATGTTGAAAATCATTCCAATACCTTGCAATAGACATTAAACTGGAATAAGCTAATTTTGCCTTGACTAGGACGACGTGGTGGTAGGTTTTTAACCTTTTTCCACAGATGTACTGTGAAGTGTCCTCTATAATTATAACAATTACGGCCCGCTTTACCGAAACACGTAATATCTTTTTCAATGTAAATGTAAACAAGGTAAAATGCACGCAATTAAATGACACGTGTATTCGATGTTTTTTCACTGAAATTCGATGTTTTTTCAATGCACCAAACAGAAACTTACTACCAAGTCTTGTTCGAGGTCTTCTACAAAACAAATTGCATGCTGTGTTAGTTAGTACGACCACCAATAATAACACCACCAGTTATTTTCGAAGATTAAAAATCTATAAATCCACAAGCAAAAATTTAAAATCTATAAACAGCGTGTTGGTTGCGCAGAATTCTAATAAGGCTTGGAGTAGCGTCGAGAATTATGATTTTTTTAAACTCTTTGAAAAATGAGTAAGGGTAAACTTGACAATGGGCTGTTCTTAGACCTAGCGTTTTCGTCCTGTTCTCTTCAGGCATCTACGTTGAAACGAAAAAAATAATAAAAAAAAGCAGTGGTACCACACAAATGAAGAAACACTAAACAAAAAGATATATTTTAGTTTTTTTGCATAGCAACATAAATTCCTGAAGAGAGCTGGACGAAAACGTTCTAAATATAGCTTCGTTCGTTCGTATGAGCCGGGCACTCTGCGTCTGTCTAACCACAAGGACGCAGAAAGCTTTTTTTGGGTTCTGTTTGCAAGTCTTTCGTCTAGTAGCCTACAGTTTTTTCAAAGGTACAAACAACTTTTTTCAAAGAATTAAGAAATGATGTTCCAACGCTTTTAAAGGTTATATCAAAATCGATAAAAAACTAATTCCTTACTCATGGATTCTGTGGCAGACGTAGCTTCAACCTAAAAAAATTTAAACTTATGTTTACAAAATTGAGTTCTTTCGTTTTATCGCGATTCTATGGCTTTTAAAGAGATACTACTCGAGATCGGTTTTATTAAAGAATGACAACCACTTGAGGTAACCAAGAAGTGCCCCAAACCTTTTTCCACTATTCCCCATAACCGCAAATATAAATTTAATCTGTTTGACTCCGTACCATTGGCAAAAATGAGTTTTCAAATTTTGTGACATCAGAAAAGGATGACTGATCGAACATCGCGTTGCTTATTCTACATTATGCAAATTTTGCAGTCATCATTCTCTGATGTCACAAAATTTCGAAACGCAGGGTTGCCAATTGTACGGAGTCAAACGGATTAAATCTGTTTTCGCAAATAAGGGAAATAGTCGAACAAGGTTTGGAGCACCTCTTTATTGACTCATGTAGTTCTCATTTCTTCAATAAAACCATTCTCGAGCAGAATCTCTGTAATATCTACAGTTTTGGTTTGGAGAACGTCATAATTGAAAGCATGCAGTTGGTTTTAAAACGAGTCGAGATCTGTCGCGATCGGTCAATTTCATGTAATCCAATTCGATGGTTATGTAACAGCATAAGACACTTATATTTATAGTGTACAGCTATAAAGGAGTATTTCAGTTCAGTGGTTATTTAATATTCCTCTTTTTATATTTGCATTCAAAACAGATGACGTATACTATCCTGCACCAGCGTCCTGCCACCTCATCGTGGTGGTGCAGTTCCCTCCCCAATGGGGATGGGTCGAAACGGCAGGACAGATCTCCCGAGGGGCTTGACCGAAAGGTCGCCCCCATTGTCATGGACTGTTTTTTTGCTGGGCTGCCCGTTGACCAGTCACAACTGCGCGGCTCCTCTTCTAATTGATCGGACCCCCTTCAACGTCTCCTAATCCTGGCATTGCTCCTAATTAGTGGCAATGTTCATCCAAATCCGGGCCCCATTCGTTACGATCCTCGCCCCAGGTACCCCTGCTTCATCTGTCACCTTGATGTGGGCAGAGACTCCCTACAGTGTTCTACTTGCTCCAAGTGGGTACACTTCCTCTGCTCCTCCCTCACTCATGCTGACTTTCGCACAATCTGTGCAACTGGCACTGCAGTGGGTTGGTGTTGCCCGGCGTGCTGCCCCCAAAGTCAAACTGGCTCCCCTACTCAGACCAATTCCCTCGTTACAACGCCAGCGTCCCCTCCTCCCCCTCCCCTAAGGTTCCCCCCACTACCACCTGGCTTTTATCAACTGCGTACCCCTCAGGGCCTCCCACGTTACCCCTGCTCCTTGTGCTCTCATGAGATAGGTAAAGACTCACTAAAGTGCTCCACCTGTTCCAAGTGGGTGCACTTCTCCTGCTCCTCCCTAACCCGAGCTCACTTTTACAAAATCTGCACGGCTGGCTCCACCATGGGTTGGAATTGCCCTGTTTGTCTCAATGGGGACCTTGGCTCTTCCATCCACCAGCAAGCCTCCCTCCGCCCAGTCCCTCCAGTTCCGCCCTCTCCCCCTCCCACACCCCCCACCAACATGTTCACTCGTAGTGGATTCATCTCTACCTCTCCTTTCACACCCTCCCCTCCTTAAACACTTACCCTTATTCTGCTTTCACTCTACCTTCCACACCACCACCACCCACAAGCACACAACCAACCAACAACTCGCCGCCACACCCTCAATGAACTCCACACCCCCTCACGTCGTGCTGAACTAATCGCCTTTCTTTCCAACAATCAGTATGACCTCATTCTCTTTCAAGAAACCCATCTTTCGACAACCAAAAAGTTTCAAATCCCTGGATATTATACTTTCTGTACGAATCGAACATTCGGCAGACAGGGCCCTGTTTCCTCTGGATGTTATAACACCGGTGGTGGTGTCCTCACTCTTACCATTCTTGACCTGGCCTTCTCTCCTGTTTCTGTCTCCTCTCTTTCTTCCCAGGACCCCTACTCAGACTACATCTGTGTTAAAGTTCTTTTTTCCAACCACTCTCCCTCACAATTCCTTTACCTCTACTCCCCTCCCATCAGAAACACTGTCTCCTTCTGATTCTTGCACCAGGACCTTCTCCCCCGACATCCTTCCAAACTCCCCTGACACTTTTATCCTCGGAGACTTCATTGCTCACCACCCAACATGGGACAGTCTCATCCCCCTTAACCCGCCTGAAAATGGCCTGTTTCGCTGGATCACTTCCTCTGGTCTGGAAATCCTAAACGACCCCTCTCCAACGCTCCTCCACCATTCCACTGGGAGCCGTTCATCCCCCGATATTTCGTTAGCTCCTGCGTCTCTTGCTCCCCACTGCGAGTGGCACACTCTCCCTGGACTTGGCTTTGACCATCTCCCCATAAAGATTGTTCTCCCCTTCTCTGCAGTTCGTCACTCCAACACTCGTCCCCCCAGATTCAACTAACTACAAAAAGGCCCGTTGGGATGCTTACCAATCATATTTTGTTGAGCACCTCCCCTCTCTTGATGTTGACGCAGTCAACATCCACCTGGCTGCCCACTCCTTTTCCCTCTTCTTAGTCGAAGCTACCAAAGGCCTCCATCCACTTTGGCCGCCTTGGTCGTTCCCCCAAAGCCTGGTGGTCCAAGGAAGCGCAATCCGCAGTGCGGGAGCGACGGAGAGCCTGCTTCGAGGCACACCGGTCTGAGGCTCACCGCCTCAGATACATAGATGCTTCTCATAGGGCGTCCTCAGACATTTCTAGAGCCAAATCCGCAACCTGGCAAGCCACCTGTTCTAATCTGTCCCCCCGTTCTGATCCTCGTGCTGTCTTCAGGCTTCTCAATGCCATCTCGGGCAAAAAGAACACCTCCCAAGACCCTTCTTTTCACGGTTGCACCTCCCCTCTTGACACTGCCAATCACTATCCTTCTTATCTTCCTCACATCTATCTCAAGCAGCACCCCGTACCTCGCGCAGAGCCGAACGACAGTTCATAAATCAACTTTGGAAAGCTAGCTGTGAGGATGCTTCTTCTCTCCACAATTCTTTCTGCTCCCCCTTCTCCTTGTCTGAACTCTCCACTGCCATCTCCAAACTTTCCTCTTTCACTGCATCTGGCCCCGATCAGATTGCCTATCCTTTACTAAAGCATTTGCCTGAGCCAACACAGCTCCTCCTTCTTTCTCTCTTCAACAGGTCCTGGTGCTCTCACACTTTCCCCTCTTGTTGGAAACCTACCACTACCATCCCCATTCACAAACCTGGAAAGCCGACTTTCTCTCCGTCCTCCTTCCGCCCCATTTCTCTCACCCCTTCCATCTTCAAGCTTTTTGAGCGCTTGATTCTTTCTCACCTAAGTTTTCACCTTGAATCTAATCATCTCCTCCCCACTTGCCAGGCCGGCTTTCATCCTGGTAGGTCGTCTCTCGACCAAATTCTTACTCTGTCTCAATCAATCTGGGACGGCTTCCAAAAGAAAAAACCTCCAGACCGAACCATTTGGTCGTCTTTTGACTTCTCCAAAGCTTTCGACTCGATATGGCACTCTGCTCTGTTTCATAAACTCCTCTCGCTCAAACTCCCCCCTTGCTTCGTTCTTTGGGTACGCTCTTTCCTTTCTGATCATAGAGCTAAAGTGCAGGTTGGTGGTTCCCGCAGCCTTTCCTTCCACATCAGACGAGGGGTCCCCCAGGGCTCGGTACTTGGTCCAGTCCTCTTCATCCTATTTGTTGATGACATCACCAAGGATTTGCCTCGGGGTGCTCATGCCTCCCTGTATGCTGACGATCTGGCCATTTGGTCCTCCTCCTTAGACCTGCTTAAAGCATCTTCTGTTGTCCGATCCTCCCTAAATGTCCTAGAAACGTGGACCAACTTATCGAGACTTACTCTCAATCCAAAGAAATGCGAGTCCTCCTTTTTATCTACAGATCCCCATCAAGCCACTTTCCAGCCCCGGCTGAACCTCCTGGGCATCCTCTCTTGTTCAATCCCACCCCTAAATTCCTTGGTGTAACCTTTGATCGGACTCTATCCTTTGGGGCCCACGTCCAATCCCTGTGTTCCAAATTCTATCCACGGCACAAAGCCCTTAGCTCCAAAGCTACTGCCTGCTGGAGTCCCACGAAAGAATCTCTCTATATACTTTACAAATCTTTTGTGCGACTGGTGCTCACATATGCCTCTCCTGGATGGTTCCCATTCCTCTGCAACACCACAACCAATCACTTGGAAGTCCTGCACAGAGCTGCATGCAGGGTTATTACTGGATGCCTCTCTTTCACCCCCTCCTCCCTACTCCTTCAGGCCCAACTCCCACCGCTAAAGCTAACTCTAGAACACCAGGCCCTCTCCTCCTTCGAACGTGCTCTGCATCTAACCACAGACTTCTCCAGCCTTTATGCCCTGGCAACAAGAAACGTGCCCTGTCGACTACAGAAGGAACCAACCTGGAGATCATTCTGTTCTTCGGCCACTCAATCCCTCCCATCCCCATGCAAGACTCTGATTATGTGCTTCCCTTTTCCCCCATGGACTGCAACCCACATCACCGTTTCCCCCCTTCATTCCCGACTGCACAGGCAACAGTACAGCCCGACTACAGTCTGCTTCAAACAGACTATTCTCCCTCCCCCTTCTGATATCCAAGTATGGACTGATGGTTCTGTCCCCTCCCTTTTTGGTCCCGGTGGTGCTGGAGTGTATGTAACATGTTCCAAATGCAACACATCTTATTCCCTGTCCTTTTCCACTGGTCCAATTGCCTCCAGCTTCGCAGCTGAAACCTTTGCCCTCAAGAAAGGTCTCGATTGGTGCACTAGCCACTTGATGACCTGCAAATTCCAGTCAGTCCTTTTCCTAACCGACTCCCAATCGGCCTCTCAATCCTTTCATCAGCCCCCTCTTATCTCCTGCCTGAGTCCCTCTGGAATGTTTGGTCCAGCGCCTCCTCCCTCTCCAACAACACCACCTAGTGCTTCCAATGGATCCCCGGTCACGCAGGACTCCCCGGTAATGAAAATGCGGATTTACTTGCCAAAACTGGTGCCTCCCTGCCCACTGACGCAATCCCATGCCCTCTCTCCCAAGTCGTAGCTAAAGTCGTTATTCTCAGTACCACAATTGGAGACGTCACATCTCACACTCCTATATGAACCACCAAGTCCCCGAAGTCTCTTCGAAGGAACTTCTCCTTTCTCGCCCTACTCGCTGTGAGCTTTCTTGTCTTCGCTGCCATGGCCACAGTCTTCTTTTATCTTCATATCTTCACAGGATCAGTCGGAAGGAGAATTCTGCTTGTTGTACCTGTGGACACCCTCTACAGGACCTCAATCATCTCCTTCTCGACTGTCCTGCCTCTGAACCCCTTCGTAAATCTATCTTTGGCTCCTCTCTCTCTATTCTTGATCTATGGTCCAGACCTTGGGGTGTGGCCCGATTGTTGGGTCTCTGCGGAGTTCCTCTGCGCCCCCATCCCTCGGAAGGGGTCGGGTAGTATCACCACCACCACGTATGCTAACCTCTCTACTCTACACCAACGTTTGGCCGCCTCAAGGCGGTGGCGCAGTCCATTTCTCGAGCGTGGAGCGGGTTAAAATGGCAAGACAAGCTTTCCCGAAGGGCTCGATAAGATGCCATCTTCTACTTAAACGAGGACTAAAGGCAAAATGAATGAGGGTTTTTAAAGTTGGAGCTATCATATTAGATTAGAATGGCGTTGACTCCATCCTTCTTGACCTAGCCGTTCAACAGATATTCTACTTCAAACACGACATAGGGTCTCCATGATAATAATTTTCATTAGCAAGCCTGACGTTAAAAACATTGGCAACGCAATCCCAAATTCTATTGTAATGCAAAACGGCAATTAGGCTGGTTTTCCTTAGATAAGTTTCGAACGATATTTAAACGTTGCTAATAGCACGGTGTATAATAATAATAATAATATGAAATATATTGAAAATGTAAAATACTGGACTTAGTGCAAAAAACAAAAAAAAATTAGAGAAAAATCATTGCATTTTAGTACGAAAAATTACCTGGTCTTCGGCTGTTGAATGCCTCTTCTTACCACCTTAAAATAATTATCTCTTTACCTTCGTTAAAAAATAAAAACAACTTACACTTTTAATAGATGGACAAACTAGAAAAATTTGAATAGCTACATGCAACAACAGTTCGGTCTTAGCTAATGCGTAGCTGGTATAGAACAACACTTACTTCAATGCCCGTTATTTCCAAAGAGATGAGGACTACTATATACCTTTCAGTCCTTAATTACACTGCTAGAAAAACTGTCGATTTCTGAAAGAACTACAGTATGATTAGGGATACGTCAATCAATAGATCAATTAGAGACTCACCAAGTGAACCACTAGCAGAACCAGCTTCTACCTAAATGAAAACTATTTGATCAGGTGCGAAAAAAACTTGAAAGTTAATAAAAGGCCGATAAATGTTTTTATCTTTTTGAAATTTCGTTGAAAAAGTTGCGTGCACATATACTCTGCCTTACAATAAAATCGTCCAAGAACACAGAAAATTTTTGGTTTATTTAATTTCTGAGTCAAATGATGTACCACAAGAGTCACTGAAAACTCAGTTAAAATTATCCCTTACGGAAACCTAGCCTTCAGGACTAGCGTTAGGAATCGCAAACAATCAATATATAAGAAACCAACAAACGTTTGTAAAAACGAACTTACAGTACTTGGTTTGGGGGTAGAACCGGATGTGCTACCTATTAAAAAAAAACACGATTTATTTCACTCTCTCGTCTTCACTTCACAAGCTCACAGAGCTAGATAGCGCTGTCTAAGACTTATAGTCCTCATCAGCCATACTCAGAGCTGCAAAACTGTAATGATCTAACGGTTGTAGCAAATATGAATGGTAACTAGATGATCATTTTTCCGGAAATAATACGAGACTTCCGCCAGTTCTTTTTCACCAGCATGCTCCCCTTCATACTTTCAAGGTTACCAATATTTCTTTAAAACTCAATCGTATGCAATGTAAACAAAGTGATTTTGTCTGATGAAAAAAAGTTGATTTTTAAAGCATTTGTGGTTTGGGTAAAACGAATGTCCGATTAAATATTTGAACCCAACTCTGTTCAATCACGACAATTTCAAACACTGGTGTCTTTAAACATTACGCCAGCACAGCACATGAATCCAATTGGCTAAAATCAATTGTTAAATTTAACTTTCAAAAAGTGATTTCTCGGGAGGTCTATCTGGGGGGGATTTCCGTAGGGTTGGTACCCCCAGATTATGTAACAAAATTGTTTCTTGAATACCTACAGATATCAATAAACAGTGGAGCCTTAGTTTAAGCCGTCCAACAAACTGATTTTGGGGGGTTTCCGGGTGGAGGTGGTACCCCCAAACTATGTGCAAGTATTTGTCTGTTAAATATCTACTGACATAAAAAACTGGCGCCCTAGCTTAGCCGTTGAAAAAATTGAATTTGGAGGGGTCCATTTGAGGGTTCAAGGTGGTTGGTACCCCCAAACTATGTCAAAATATTTTTCAATTCAATAGTACAATTTTCATATCAAAAACAAAACCAAAAAAATAGCTCTTTACCTTAATCGTTCAAAAAATGATTTTAGGGGGTCCATTTGGGGGTTTTTGGGGGGATGGTACCCCCAAATTTTGTCAAAATATTTGTCCGCTAAATATTTACAGATTTAAAACAAAACTGAAGTCCTAGCTTCAACTGTTCAAAAAAAAATTGATTTTTTTGGGTTCATGTGGGGACTTCCGGGGGCGGTACGCCTCAAATTATGTTCAAGTATCATTTGTTTGTTAAATACCTACTGATATCAAAAAAACTAGACCCTAGCTTAAGCCATTAAAAAAATTGATTTTGGGGGTTTTTGTAGAGAATGAAACGAGAAACCTCTGACAAGACAAGACAAATTTTATTTAGTCGCTCAGTAACAATACAATGGCAATCATTAAAATTGATTAGAATAGCGACAGGGAAGTTGTGAAGGGACCTCACGGTCATCAAGTCAAGCAACCACCCTAAATGTCAAGAGAATTTACTGATTTAGCCCGTAATATTGAGATTTGAATATTTTTTGGTGAAATGTGCCGTTGTTAGATTTTATTGTTTTACTAGCATGTCATCGACCAAACCAAATAAATCTACCGAAGAAGAATCGGAAGATCCAAATAGTTATTGCGAGACGTGCAAGCGAAACTAATTGCTACTGATTTAGCAGAAAATTTTTATACTGAATTTTAAATCTTTTATAAAATAGCACCCTAATTTTTTGAAGAATGGAATTCCAGATCTTGACTCCCTGATATTTAATGCACCTTTGCAATTTATTTGTTCGGTAGCGTGGAATATAAAGATTCGAATTATCACTTCATTGTCTCGTAACTCGGCTCGAATGTTTGCAATTTTGCAAAAATAATTGCGAAACGAATTAGGAGTTTTGTTGGTTATATTACAATGAACAAATTTCGCAATTTCATACTTTAATAGATCATCAATTTGCAAAATCTTAAATTGATTGTAAAATAGTTTTATTTCATCTCGGTAGTGACATCTGGCGACCGCTCGTATTGCTCGATTCTGTGAGGATTTCAATCTGTTAATGTACGTGGGATAAGTGGTTCCCCAGATTGTAATACCGTAGTATAAGAACGGTTGCACTAATGCATAATAAAGTTGCAGCATAATGTTTTGAGGAAAGAAGTGCTTTAATTTTGATAATATTCCAACTGAGCGAGTCACTTTTCCTTTCATCATTTTAATGTGCTGTTTAAAATTGAGTTCGTTATCGATCACAACTCCTAAATATTTAGCGCTATCAACAATATTCATCGCGGATCCATTACTTGTCAAGTGAAGATGAGGAATTATTGCATTCGTTTGTTTAGGGGGAATAATTATGATGTTGGTTTTGGAAGGGTTGATCGAAAGTTTATTTACGCAACACCATTGATGGAGGTTTTGTAATTCCGAATTAATTTTGATTTGCAATTGTTCAGGATTTAAGCCTTTCACAATTAAACAGGTGTCGTTAGCAAAAAGTCTAGGTTGGCTTTTTAAAGCAAAATTTAGGTCGTTGACGTAAACGCAAAAAAACAAAGGGCTAAACGATGAACCCTGGGGGACTCCACAATGAGTTAATTTTAGGTCGGATTTTGATTGATTGTTAGATACAAACTGTTAGATACAGATAAGAGTGAATCAACTTATAAGCCACACCCCTAATACCATAATTGCTCAGTTTTATCAAAGTGTTTTATGTGACACTGTATCGAAAGCTTTTTTTAAATCGACAAAGATAAAGCTGTATAACAGGATTCGTTAATATTATCGTAACAGGAGGTTACAACATCCAGCATTGCATGCACAGTAGAAACATTACTTTGAAATTTATATTGATTTTCGTAGATTACATTGTGTTTTTTAAGGAATTTGTAGAGTCATGCGTACAGAGTTTTCTCAATAATTTTAGAAAAGCAGGTGAGTATCCAAATGGGCCGGTAATTATTCATGTCATCTTTTGCTCCGATTTTGTAGACGGGGACGACCCTGGCAACTTTGCAATTGCTAGGAAAAATACCTTCGGTAAACACGAAGTTAAGAAATAAGTTGAGATATGAGGCGATAACTAATCTGGCTACTTTAATAAAAAATGGCTGGATGTCGTGACCCACTGCTTTATTTTTCAGGGCAGTAATTTGATTTAAGATTTCATTTTGAGTAGGAGGTTCAGGATAAATGGAATCAGATACCTTTTTTTCAAGAATATATTTAGATTGGTTACGTAGTACAAATTATGCTATCGGCCAAATTAGATCCTATGCTACAGAAATAATTTTTGAATTGATTCACAATAACGTTTGGGTCCTGTGTTTCTTTAAGCGCAACGGGGGGTTCACGGTTTGGTTTACACGGCAACGCTGATCGTATTATCTCCCATGTTTTGCGCGGATTCTTTTTGTTTCGTGCAAATTCGGAACAAAAATGAATCTTTTTAGATAAGGCTTTGATTCTTGTAAGCGTATTGAAATAAAGCCAAAACAGAGTTTTTTCAGCTAGATTACCTTTAATGAAATGAGTTCTAAACATGGCATTTTTTTTCCGTATGGAGATCAATATTCCTTTAGTAATCCAAAGTTTACTTGCAAGTTTTTTGCTTCCAACTCAGACGTTGGAGCGGAGCATGCTTGTCGATGATTTTAGCGATTAAATTTACAAACTGGTCAAACGTCTCATTAAAATTGTCACGATTCAAAGGAAAATTATTCAAAATAAGGTTGCCTAATTCCCAATCTAGATTGTCAGAAAAAGCTTCTGGACAGAAGTTTTTTTTATTTCTGTAGAGAGGAATAAGTAATTTTTTGCCAAGCTAATCAATTTTGCTAATTTTACAGATAATTGCGTAATGATCAGTTACAGAAGTAAGTATAACAAGGGGTAAAATTGAGTGCCCTGTACCATTGGTGCTAATATGGTCAATTACTGTTGCCGTTTTATCCATGACCCAGGGTCGGTTTAGTTATAAGGGAAAACGCTCCATTACTTGTTATCACTGGCATGTATCTGTCAGCTTGAGGACTATTTTGATTAGTTTTATTGATGTCAACGTTAATATCACCAATAGTGTAAAACATTTTCTTTTTATCAGTGAGCTTTTCCATACAATCTGGAAAATCAACTAAAAACTTATTTGAGTCTTCGGTTGGATGCCGGTAGATAGAGCCTATTAGAATTGTTTTTGTAGAGTTGTTGTTCCAGATTTTTAACCATATGGATTCCGTCCCAAACAGCAGAAAACTTTTGAGCTGAGTAAAATTAAATTTTATACTCAAGTAAACTGCTACACCACCCGCTTTTTTACCAGGTTTAGGATTGAGAAAATTATACCCTTGTAGTTGGATGTTTTTCAAAGGTTGATTTATACGAGATTTGGATAGACATATTACCATAGGTGGGCAGTACCGCGGTACTTTCTTGGTACCGGTACCGTCGGTACTTTTGTGGTACCGGTACCGCGGTACTTTGCTATTTTTTGGCGGTACCGGTACTTTAGTTTTGTTTTATTTTTTAGTAGGGATTTTACGAACGTAATTCAAAACTTGAAACGTTGTAAAAATGCTTGCGAATAAACCGAATAAACAACGAATCTTTTTTCTTAATTTAGTGTTAAACAGTTGGTCTTACTCGCTACTACCACCGCAGGGACTTAGCGTTAGCAGTTTTCTGGCCTATTTGAAAAATTGACGTTTTCTTACAATGGCAAAATGATGCATTACCAGTATTCATGCACCAGCGAAACAAAAGTAGAACCGTTAAGAAAAAATTGTAAGAGACGACTTACGTAATGAATACTCATCACATCAGACGTGAATACAGTAGCGAAGCCAGGGGGCAAGCGGGGGGACTATAAAAAATTATTTAAAACATATTTTAAAACGTTTATTGAAGGGGGAGGGGGCTAATTCGTCAAAAATAGAACCTATAATTCAGAAAAAAGACTTTAAAGAATGGTCGAAAATTGGTAATCAAACTTGATCGCTTATTGAAAAATGCTTAACATAGGTTTCATTACAAAAAAAATGTATTTAAGCGCAGAAATAGGGGGGGAGGGCTATTCAGTATAAGTTAATTACCAACCACTTCTCTCGACCTTCCTTCAATTAGCCCCCTTTATTATATACAGTATCTTTCACTATAAAATATAGCCGTAATAGATTACTCCTTGAGAGATTTACCAACCTACCGAACTAGAATTTTATGATTTACCAACTTATAAATAAGAGAACCGAAATGGTAGCGATAGCTACCTCCTACATAGCCCATTTATGAAACTAGTACGGTATGCCACGTATTAATAGCATTAATTTTTATCAAAATAGGCTTAAAATTAAGTTATTTTTGCCAAAAAAAAGTTTTTTTCGAGTGCTGGGGTATCCGACCCCCACACCCTATGCCTCCGGTGGCTGGAGGTCTTGTCCCCAGACTCCAATTGCCTCCGGTGGTTGGGGGATCCGCCTCCAGACCCCGCAACGCCTCCCCCCTATCGCAGATTTTTGGCTACACGCCTGCATGAAGAAAAATTTACTGCACGTTACTGCAGGCCTCCATTTGTATTAGCTTTTAGTTTTAAATATGCCTGGAACGTTTGGCGAAGAAGATGTTCTCATTCACAAATGGTGTATAATACGGCCAAAAGTATTTCATCCGATAATACTTATACAGAAAAACTATCTCAAAAAATCCTTTCATCTGCACCAATCCCACTTTGGCTTTGGCCGCGATGAGGTTTTTTTTCTGAACATTGTACGCTCTTTTAATAAGTTCTAAAGGGCAAAACAACGCAATTTAATTTTTGAACAAAATTGTCGAGTTAAAAACACGGTTTTGTCTCTTAAAATTTTTGCGTGCCACCTCCCCGGAAACCCTCAAATTAAACCCCCAAAAATCAATTTTTATGAAATTACACCTCTTTTAGAACCCCCGAAATTGAACCTTACAAAAAATAAATATTTTAACGGCTTTAGCTAAAAAGCTAGTTTTTTTATAATCAGAAGAGACCAAGAATCTTCTTGAGAGTTCCCCAAAAGCGTGGCCAAAAGTGCCAAAGCTTTTTTGTGCAACAACCCTAATTACATAATCTGTGTTCAACCCACACTCTGGTTACGTTGTTGTGTCCTTGGATAGGGCGCTTTACGATAATTATCTCTGCTTGTGGCTTCGAATAAGTAACAAATTCAGTGGCAAGAAATCGAAATTCACGGAACATTGGAAAACTAGAAAATCTTAAGCAGGTGCAAATTCCTCCAAGCACGAAGTAATCATCACAATGAAAGCGTGCGGAATGTCCAATAATTAGCGTCTAACGCTGAGCTGTGACAAGAGAATAAATATGCTATACAACAGCAATAAAAAATGTTGTAATTTTGAAATTGTTCTCATTACGGGGGAACAAAAGGATTTTTAGAAAATCACCATTAACATGCGTCGTTCGTTTATAGGCTGGCAACTTGTAAGCACCCATCTAGCTTTAAATAAGAAATCAAAAAGTAACTGCAGCAACGAATCAACTAAAAACAAATCAAAACAGCTCACTTTGCCAAAAGTGCAACTTATCCCCCAGTTACTAAGTTTTGTGTGAATGTCACTTGAGCCATAATTGGTAGCTCATGTATCGTCAGAGTAGCCTTCAGTGCCAACTTACGCAAGTGATGCTTTAGAGATGACTGCTATTTGGTTATTACTGGTGACAAGATACCAGAGGAGGAGTCGAGGACACAAGGATCGAGGCCAATTCCAAGGCTAAGGACACAAAAAAAATCCGAGGCCAAGGACAGCCTTTCCGAGGACAGACACTCTCGAGGCCAAGGACAGGAATGCTCAAGGACCAAGGATACAGCTGCAAGTGTTCTCTAAAAAAAAAGGTCTTCAAAAAAGTTTTTTAGGTGATCTCCAATTCATAGGCGTACCCAGAATTTTTGGTTGGGGGAGGCCTAAATCACAAATCACAGGCAATGACGTCATCAAAATTTTCCTAACAGGAAGTTTTTGTGGGATAAAGATATTGTAGGTAGGAAGATCTGAAATCGTTGCCTGTAGGCAGGTAACCAGGATTTTGCAGAGAGGAATTAAACTAATACTTAAAAAGCGCAAATATCTAACGTTGGAAACGTGTTGAGAAAGCTAGTGAAACTCAAACGTATCACACATTGGGTCTGGGGGCGGGGCCCCCAGCCGCCGAAGGCTTTGGGGGTCTGGGGGCGAAGCCCCCAGCCGTTGGGTGATTTTTTGTAACTTTTTGGAAAAAAAAGCTATTTTAATGCCATTGAATCACATTTTGCAGGTGTTCAGAGCCATTTGAAAGCACTAGATTTTTAACATTTGAAAGCCAATTGAAAAGATTAAATTGTTTAATCCCCCTTTTACTAGCAACTTAAGTCCAAAATACGTTTAACATCTGGCATTTGGAGTTAGATATTAGTTGTAAGTGATTTGGTCTAGGTAGGGGGAAGTAAGGCGCATTGTCTCTTGCTACATTTTAGCAGTAAATAATAATCCGCTCGAAGATTTGCCTTAGAGGTTTTTGTTTTGTCATGAAAATAACCAGTTATAGAAGTGCATGTTTGATCAGGGGGCCCAGGTCCCCTCAATTGAAGTTCAATGATTTGTTCAATCAGCATTTTCCATGGTTAATTTTTTTTAAGTATTTCGAGCGTAAAAACTGGCGAGGTTGGAGTTGAATTACTGAATTGTTATTAAAAAATGGTACAATAGATGGTTACGCCTACTAACCGTGTTATTGCCGGGCCGAATTTACATCGCAATGGGCCCCTGGCACTGTGGAGATTTTTGCAACATCTTTCTGCCAAATATAGGTGAAGACCAAAAAAAGTTTTACGATTTCAGCGTGGGGCCCCTAGCTGGTACTGCGCCATATTATGGTAGATCTAGCCCTGATTAATGCATTACGTTCATAAAAAGGCTAGATGTGGACCTGAGATAGCGACTTTTATGACAAAAACTCTCCATTTCTCCCGGGTTGTACGTTTAAATTGGCTGGCAAAAATTGAATTGAGGGGAGCCCGGGGCCCCTGGTCTTCCATATTGTTGTTAGTTACTGTTATAAGCGAAAAATTTAAAAATGAAACTGAAGAAACAATAGGATTTTTGGTCACATTTTTGTCATTGGTGAAATTTCAATTGAGGGGGACCCGAGCCCCTTCCCCTTGGCTACGCCCATGCTCCAAGTGAGGAAAACAAAGAAGGTGTTCGCAAATTTTCCGCGAGGTTTCTGGCGTTTTCCAACGAAATTTCAATTGTTCAAAAAATAGTGCTGTCCTCGAGCCAAGGACAGGGCAATTTTTGAGGACTTGAGGCTTCGAGGCCAAGGCCAAGGACTTCAAAATATGTCCTCGAGGACTCCACCTCTGCAAGATACTGTTGTAGAATACGTAGCCCCATGACCGTAGTCCGTATAAGTTAGATACTTTATCGAGTCAATTCCATCGCTAGTTAGTACTTTGTACTCACTATAGTAGTAATACTAATACTGCAACTGCTTCCTATTCTACTGCAAACTTTCTGTAAAACGAACAGTAGGTCTACGCATTGCGCTCTAGTCGCGGAAACGAATCTAATTGCTAAAAGTGATGATTTACAATCCTGTAAACGAGGTCAATCAGTCGAATTTTTTTCTTATAATTTTTTAAAAAAAGTACCACAAAAGTACTGCGGTACTTTTAATTTGAAAGTACCGGTACCGCGGTACTAATTTTACCAAAGTACCGAGTAACGGTACCGTGCTCGTACCGTAGCGGTACTTTTGCAAAGTACCGTGCCCACCTATGCATATTACGTCTGGTTTGAAGGGAAGCAAGCTGAAAAATTCATGCAAATCGTCAAAATTTTTATGAAGTGATCTAATATTAAGGTGCACTAGTATCAGGGAGTCGTTACCATTCCAAAGATTTAAACTGTTGTCATAAAAGTCAATATAATCACAGTCAGCAAAATTCGAATTTATCGAATTAAAAATTTGGTCGCACATTTCACTAGGTTCATTGTTAGGGTTGGCTGCTCGACTCGTGCACAGAGCCTCTGACAATTCCCCATCACACAAAAAACGTAGCGCCATGACCAAGCAAAATCAAAAAAAAACACACAAAACAACAAACAAACAAACAAACAAAACAAGATAAAAGTAAAATAAGGACTGTATAGAACTCACAATGTTAGTCACAAACAAAACCCATCATAACAAACAGCTATCAAGTTGCCAGACTCACTTTTTACATAGCATAGATACACGGTGCATTCTGTCAAATATATTGAGCAACAGCATTTGCAACGCAATATGCAATTTTATCCAAATTTCAATGACTAAATCTGATGATATCTAACGTCAAAATAAAAAATATTAAAAAAGATTTCGTTAGAATCCCCTCAAAAAATGTGCTTGATTCAATATGATTTTGAATGAGAAAACCGATAGCCAACTAAATAATTGAACCCAGGTCTATTCAATCACAATGGTTTCATATGCTGGCGACTTAGCCACTAGGCCACAGCAGCACATGTGTATACGTGATGAAAATCAATTACTAAAATCACGTCATCTTCATCATCAGAAGTTTTGGCGCGTCTGCCCCAAACCACGTGACGTAGCACCTCCAAAAATGTAGGTGCATTAACTTCATTTATAGACTTATCATATCTCCAAATTTCAACTTTCTGGCTTGGTGGTTGCGAAGTTTTTGTTTCCAACAAACAATTCTAAATAAAGCAAAAAAGTGTTGGAATCGTCATATTTTAAATTTGGGAGCCAACACTGCATTCCTAGGCACTTCTAATTTCGAAACTTTAATTCTCCTGCTGCAATTAATTTTCGAGCTAGAGCTGTTTAAACCTCCAATTGGTATTTCAGTTTTTGGCTCGGAAACCCGTATCACGTGACTGATTGCCCCCAAAATTTGCAAAAAAAATGATCCATATGTACCCCATTTAAGTTCTAAATTTCAAGTTTTTACTTTTGGCCGTTTTAAGGTTATAGCGTTTTCGACCTCTGGTTGCCGAATTTGTAATTTTGCATGGAAAAAAGCATAGGGACTTCCAAAGCAAAGCGTCGCAGAAGTCCCAAAAATACCTCCTAACCGAATATTCCAACCATTTGGGCTTTATAGACTAGCCCCAAATTTTATCTGAATAGGACTAACACTCCAAAACAGACTTTTCCAGCTCTATTAACTTTGACTTGACAAGCTGCAGCTCTTTCTCCACTGAGAAGGTTGGAGACAGAGTGGCCTTCCAACTGTACCAAGAAAGTTAGTTTCAACTTTCAAACAAGCCAATCGACAACCTTTAGCCTTCTTCAATTGATCTCTTGTATACAATTCGAGTCAAATAAAGATAATTTAAGTGAACCGCAAGCCAACCACCCGACAGATCACAAAGTCACGTACTCCACACTCGTACAGCAATAATCCCAGCAAAACTTTTGACAGTTAGACTCTCCGAGTCTCTGTCCATTTATAGCTAAGCAAGCAATCTTTTTAGGTTTTTAGCGATGGGAGCCGTAGTCTTAGAGTAGCCTATGATTGAATATCTTAGATTTCGCCTTCCACGTTATGACACCACCGCGTCTTAAGCTGAATCTAGTATTGGTAAAATCAACATTGTTGGATATTCCAACAAAAGATCTGGTTTAAGTTTTATGAACAATTTATACATGTCTGATGTGTTCCAAAGCACTACATGCAGAATCCAATGGAAACTTCACAACTTTGAAACTTACTTAGACTAAGTGCTCTTTCATAAACCGCATGGTCAGAACCCTGCAAAATCAATTAAAATAACGTGTATCATGCAGTTTAAATTAAAAAATAATACTGGTACTCGACCAAAAATTTGCTAAGGGGGAGGGGAGTCAAACTCAAATTCGTCTGTGTCATAAAGTTTTTCCAGCTGGAGGATCGTTGAACAAACCGTTGCATCTCAAGTGCATCCAGACGAAAATTAAGGTTAGGCGACGCTGGGTAATTTTTAGAAAAAACAAAATAGGCATTTCGACACTATTTGGATAACACTTTGCACGTTTTTAGAGCTACTTGAAAAACATTAATTGCTTCAATCAGGATGCCAATTCAAAAAAATATGTTACTCAGCCTTTCCCTTCCCCTTACTTATATCTGGTCAAGCCCAAAACACATTTAAAGCTGCCACAGTTGACTTAACGTTTTAAACTAACCAGGCTGAGGTGGGCTTAAGCCCCTCTGGTTGCGCCAATGCAATCAACGTAGAAAAACGATTACTTAACAATTCAAGGGTTTATCAAATGTTTAATGAGTAAGCATTCACGTTCCACAAAATGGGCCGCCAAGAGACGAAGCTCATCATTTCAAATGTGGCGAAAAACAAAGCAAGATAAATGCCACATTCCTTCAAGTTTAGACCGTAAATAAGAGCAGGATCTATTTTTAGTGATTCATATGTGCACATTGATTGGAATAATTTAAACAGTAAATAAGCAATATTTTGTTGATTCAAAAAATAGTATTTTAAAACTGAAAAACACTTTGTCAGAATCACATCAATTGATACATGATAAACTTGACGAGGTTGAAGCATTTATAACTATTTAGATAGCAACAAATGCGAATTAGTTTTGCAATGCGTTAGTACACTGAACGTTGCAAACAATTTTGTGGAATATTTTATTTTAACCCATGATTATGGTCGAGATATTGCATTTCCTTGATAAGGAACGAGTTTTATTTCTACACTAAAGAAAAATACATACGGTAGTTTTCTTTCTTTTTCAGTCACTTCAGCTGAAGCTTGAATATCATTAAACTGAACATAATCATCAGAATGCGTTTTTTAAAACCAAGAAAAATAATGGTCCACGCAAACTGACCGCCAACTAACCCAAGCCCTGATGTTGGAGGTCAGTTAGTTCGCGATCAGTTTGCAGCGGTCGGTTGACTTGGTTCAAAAATAATCCTCATTGGCGGATCGATAAGCTCAGCATTCAGCAGAAAAATACTTACGCCTTCAGTTGGTTGAAGACTGAGGACACTGGAACCTACTTTGGAAACACCTGTAAAATTCGGAAATAAAACCAATGGCAACACTAGATGTTCATTTTCCCGGGGGAAAATAATACGGGACTTCCACCAGTTCCATTTCACCACCATTCTCCCCTTCATACTTTGAAGGTTACCGATATTTCTGTAAAACTCAGTCGTATGCAATGCAAACAAACTAATTTTGTTCATGAAAAAAATAAATGTGGGATTTAAATCGTTTGTGGTTTGGGTAAAACCGATGTCCTACTAAGTATTTGAACACAGCTCAGTTCATTCTCGACAACTTCAAACCCTGGCGCCTTTAATCATTACGCCAGCTCAGCATATGAACCCAACTGACTAAAGTCAATTGGTAAATTAAGCTGTGCCCTAGCTCAAGCCCTTCAAAATAATTGATTTTGGGGGGTCCATTTGGGAAGGTTCCGGAGGGGACTACTCAAAACTATCTCAAACATTTTGTCTCTTGAATATCTTTTGATGTAAAAAAAACTGAAGCCTTAGCTTAAGTTCAACAAATTGATTTTTGTGGGGTTTATGTGGGGATATCTGGGGGTGTGGTGCCCCCATATTATGTACAAGAAAACTGGAGTTTCAGCTTAAGCCGTTCAACGCAATGACGTTTGGGAGTTTTTGGGGGGAGGGTACCTCCAAACTATGTCATTTTTTTGTCGCTTAAATACCTACTAATATCAAAAACAACAAAGCCTTAGATTAAATCGTCCAAAAATTGATTTTTGTAAGGTTCATTTGGGGATTTTCGGGGAGTGGCACTTTCAAAGTATGTCCAAGTGTTTGTCTTTTCAGTATTTCATAATATGAAGTAAAAACTAAAGCTCTAACAGAAGCCGTTGAAGAAATTGATCTTTAAGAGGTCCGTTTGGGGGTGGGTGGTACCCCCAAACTCTGTTAAAATATTTGCCTCTGACATACCTACTGATATCAAAAACACAGGCATCGTAAACTTGGTCATGCAATAATTTGATTTTTGGGGGTCCACCTTGGGGGGGCCCCGGGGGAGGGGTGGCACCCTCAAACTATGTCAAAATATTTGTCTGTTGTATCTGTTGATATCCAAAAATAAAACTGGCGCCCTAGTTTGAGCCAAATATAAAATTAATATTTGGAGGGTCCATTTTTGGGGTCCCAGGGGGGGTATTCCCAAATGATGTCAAAACATTTGTCTCTTAGATATGTGGTGATATTAAAAAAAAACTAGTTCCCTAGCTTGAGCCAATCAAAAAATTGATTTTCGGGGCTCTGTTTGGGGGGTCCTCGGGGAGGCGGCACCCCCAAATTACGTCAAATATTTGTATCTTAAATATCTTCTGACAGCAAAAAACACTGGCACCCTAGCTTGAGCCATTCAAAAAATTGGTTTTTGGGGGGTCCATTTGGGGCCTCAGCGAGATGGTACCCTCAAACTCTGTCAAACTATTTGCCTCTAAATATCTACTGATATGAAAATACACTGGCACCGTAAATTAGGTCATTCAAGAAATTGGTTTTTGGGGGTCTATTTGGGGGGTCCCCAGGGGGGGATTGGCACCCCCAAACTATGTCGAAATGTTTGTCTGTTAAGTATGTGTTGATATCAAAAAAAACTGGCAACTTAGTTTGAGCCAATCAAAAAATTAGTTTTTGGGGGTCCGTGGGGGTAATACCCCAAACGATGTCAAAATATTCGTGTCTTAGGAATGTGCTGATATCAAAAAAAAGTAGTGCACCAGCCCGAGCCAATTAAAAATTGATTTTTGGGGGTCCTCAAGGGGGGTGGTACCCCTAAACCACGTCAAAGTATTTGTCTCTTAAATATCTACTGATATCAAAAAACACTGACACCTTAAATTAAGTCATTCAAAAAAATGATGTTTGGGGGTCCATTTTGGTCCTCAAGGGGGGTTGGTACCCCCAAACCACGTTAAAATATTTTCCTCTTAAATATCTACTGGTATCAAAAAACACTGGCACCTTAAATTAAGTCGTTCAAAAAATTGATTTTTGGGGGGTCCATTTTAGTTCCCCAAGGGGGGCGGTACCCCCAAACCCTGTCAAAATATTTTTCTTTTAAATATCGACTGATAGCAAAAAACACTGGCACCCTATGTTAAGCAGTTCAAAAAATTGATGTTTGGGGTGGCCACTTGGGGGGTTCCCCAGGAGGGTGGTACCCCAAAACTATGTCAAGGCATTTGTCTCTTTGTTGTGTCTTGATATCAGCGATGTAGCACCCTAGCTTAAGCTGTCAAAAACACTGATATTTGTTTGGGTCCATTTGGGGGTTTTGGGGGGTTGGTACTCCCAAATTATGTCAAAATAGTTTTGTCCCAAAAAGTTCTTCTGACACCCAAAAAAACTAGCGCGCTTGCTTATGGTGTTTAGAAAGTGTTTTTTTCTTTTGGGCGTCTTCACAGAGAATAAAACCTGATACCCTCTGATCATACATACCTAGTGTCGAACAGAAAATATTGAAAGCGATTTGGTCGTATCCGAAAAAAAATTAATATATACTAGATTCAATATAATCTTGGTTTGATAAAAGTGATGGCCAAGTAGATAATTGAACCCAGGTCTTAGGTTGCAAGCAGTGACGCCTTTAACCATTCGGCCAATGCAGCACGTGCGCGTAGGTGAGTACCTTCAAGGTACGTCAAAATATTTTTGTCTTTAAAATTTCTAGTGGTAGCAAAAAAAAACTAGCTCGATAGCTTGAGGTCTTGAAAACCTGATTTTTGGGACGTCTTCATCGAGAATGAAACCTGATACCCTCTGCTCATATCTAGTGTCAAACAAAAAATATTATAAACGATTTTGTCGTAATGGAAAATAAAATTAATATGCTAGATTCGATATAATCTTGGTTTGATAAAAGTGATGGCCAATTAGATAACTGAACCCAGGTCTTATGTTTCAAGCACTGGTGCGTTTAACCATTCGGCCATGGCAGCATGCGTGCGTAGGTGAGTACCTCCAAAGTACGTCAAAACATTTTTGTCTTTAAAAGTTTTAGTGGTAGCAAAAAAAAAACTATCGCGCTAGCTTGAGGTCTGGAAAAGCTGATTTTTGGGACGTCTTCACAGAGAATGAAACCTGATACCCTCTGATCATATCTAGTGTCAAACAAAAAATATTATAAACGATTTTTTTTAATGGAAAAAAAATAGATTCAATAAAATATTAGTATGATAAAAGCGATGGCCAACTAGAGAATAGAACCCATGTCTAAGGATTTCAGCACTGGTGCCTTTAACCATTCGGCCAAGGCAGCACGCGCAAGTACATGACTAAAATCACATAATAAACTTTGCTGTCACAAGTTTAGGGTGCATATGCCCCAAACCACGTGACGTAGAGCCTCCAAAATTGCAGAGACGCAAGTTCATGTATAGACTTATCATCTGTCCAAATTTCAAGTTTCTAGCTTTGGTGGTTTTCGAGTATTTGTCACCATAATGTGATTTGCTAAATAAATAAATAAATAAATATATAAAAAAAAAGTGTCGGAATCGTCATGGTTTATTTTTGAGAGCTGAAAGGGCATGCTCAGACGTTTCTAAATTCGAAACTTTTATTCCCCAAGTGCGATTAGCTTTCGAGCCAGAGCTGTTTAAACCTATAATTGGCATTTCATTTTTTGGCTCAGAAACCCGTATCACAAAACCGATTGCCCCCAAAATTAGCACTAAGAATGATTCATATGTGCCCCAGCAAAGAGCTAAATTTCAAGTTTCTACCTTTAGCCGTTTCAAAGTTAAAGCGTTTTTTATTTTTGTTTACGAATTCGTAAAATATGCCGAAAAAAACATAAGGACTTCCGACGCAAAGCGTCGCGTAAGTCCCAATTAGGCATAATACAGTTGTGAAATACCAGTAAGTAGCGATCCAAGTAAACGAATCCGTAATAAATGAAACTTAGAATTTTTTCGGACATGAAGTGATTTATTGAACAGCTTTATGGTGGTGCAAACATTTGAAACAGATTAAACAACGTTAGATTCATGGCCTTTTCATTGTTTGGTAGTCTTTAAAAAAGCCGTTTAAGTTTGAATCGAATTGTTTTCGTCCCACACTTGCGAAGATTCAACGTGAGAAAAAGTGAAAGTAGAAAGAAAGATCTTTCTACTTTCACTCATTCCCAAGTTGATCTTGATAAGTGTGGAACGAAAACCGTTCGATTCAAAATTAAAGCCTTCTATATACGACCTTAAAAACGACCTGGATACGATGTTGCCTAACGCAAAGTGGTTTACTGTGTAAATATAAACACACAGAAAAATCCCAATAAGCAGATTTTTTCATCCAAGTCAAAAAAACGCGAAATTACAGGATAGAGTGCATTATCAGAAACACCTCACAGTAGCGCTACGCCGCCACACATAAAATATTCAAATCTCCACAGACTGTTTCACCGGTTGTCAGGGTTGCATTCAAGTTGCAGGGTCATCAGCGGTGTTGCATTCAAGCAGACTTTGCTAACAGCATAGAGGCAATCCTGACATCGAATGAGAAGTCCGTAGAGATCTAAATTTGATCGGGAATACCAAGTATTTCTGTTATCCTTGCCTAAGTCACTATTCCAGTTGAATCTACATCGTCTCAGATGTCTAATACTCAGATGTCTACATTTGACAATTAGGGATTTGACAAATTAGACAGGCTTGTTAAACAGCAAATATGCAAGTCATTAAACTGTTGTAGAAGGCATGAAAGCCATAAAACACAACTCCATAATCAAGGAATTGCAAATAACCGCAGTTTCGACTGTCAAGCTCGATCGAAATTCTAAATACCTAACGCTAAGAAATTGTTTGAATCAAAAAATACAGTAGCTTCTACTCACCCAAACTAGAGTGCCTCTGAATCGTCTCAATGACAGATGCCTAAAACAACAGTACTTTTTAATAATTTATTTTTTGTACCAATCAGGTTCGAGCAAGATAAACAAAAAACCAACATTACCAACCCTGCTTAAACAAGGATTGCAGGCAAAATCAACGGGGTTTCTAAAGTTAGGGCAATCGTATTATATTAGGTTGACTTTGACTCTATTCTTCTTCACTCAGTCGTTCCAGTTCTACTTCAAACACGACGTAAGGGCCTTCGTGATTTGCACTTTTATTGGAAACCTTTACATCACTAACATTGGCAACGCCATCCTAGCTCTATCCTAAGACAAAGCCGCAATTAGGCTACCGCATTGAGCCGTTTCGCAGCGCACTAATCAGTTTGATCTTGCAGCAGAAACAGATCCGAGTTGATAAAGAATATTGTACGCTAGCCAAACGATCTCAGTAAAAATTAAACTGCTAAATTGTGTAACAAACGTATAAGAACAAGCGAATGAAGGTTAGAAGGTCACTATTTCCAACTTGGTTGGAAATGTTTATTCTAGCGTCACAAATTACGCCCATACGGTAGGCCTATCTTCAGGTACAGCTAGTCTTATTATCAGGTACGAGTTGATAGTCTAGTAATAGATGGCCTTACTGTTATTCTATGGTTTGGACTGAAACGTATCTGACAGCTTGATTTTTACTGAGATCGTTTCGCTACTGGCAGGGGTGCCAAAACCCGGGATGGGGGGGATATATCCCCCCAATAATTTGGCTGTATCCTCCAATAGTTTGAGTATGGTCTACATCTGCATCCCCCCCAATAATTTGACTCTGGTGTGCATCTGAGCGTAGGTGTCCGCTTGAATTCGGGGAAAAAAGTGTTCCATTGTAGGTGAAGCCCTTTTTTTTGGCCTTCACCTGAATTTGGGGAAAAAGTGTTCCATTTTTGGTGAAGACCTTTCTTTTTTTTGGTCTTCACTTAATTCGCTCACCTGAACGAAATCGTGGTCGAGGTTCATCCTCCCAATGTTGAAAATAGGGCAAAATTGGGGTAAAATTGCAAATTATCCCCCCAATGCTCAACAAAGATCCGCACTCCTGGCTACCGGTACAGTAGGTTAGTATGCTCTTTTCTCCAACTCAGATGTGTTTTGCTGACAAGGTCAAACTGATTGGTGCGCAGCAAAATGGCTCAATGAAGTAACCTAATTTTGGCGTTGCCTTAGGATTGACCTGGGATGGCATCGCCAATGTCATCAACGTCAGGGTTGCCAATAAAAATTAAAATCACAGAGGCCCTATGGCGTGTTAGAAGTAGAATAACTCTGGAA
The DNA here is from genome assembly GCA_963965965.1 of Trididemnum nubilum. NCBI lineage: Eukaryota > Metazoa > Chordata > Ascidiacea > Aplousobranchia > Didemnidae > Trididemnum > Trididemnum nubilum. Next base: position 27,170,471 of record OZ014476.1, on the reverse strand, counting down.
CGGCTGGGTCAAGACTGCAGAAGGATAGAGTCAACGATAATCTACCGTACGATTGCCTTAACTAAGAAACAGTAATGCTATCCAAATTTTGCATGAACCGGTTCTCTAAACTTAGCAACTAGTTAGTTCGAGTCAAAAGCCCAATATATATCTATGCAAACAACTTTTAATAACCGTTATCTAAATTTAGGAACCGGTTCACGAAAACCGGTTGAATAGCACCACTGCTTAAACTCCCTTCCATTGATTTTGCATAAAGTCGTTGTTTAATGATTCAGGGCAATGCTATTAGCATCTGCAGTAGTCCAAGCAAATAGTATTGCAGCTTAAATATGAAGCTGCTGGTTCATAAAACCCAGCTGCAATTTCAAGTCAAATCTTGCTTCCCAAGATGAAAACTTAAATGCTAGTTTTAATGCGTACAATGAAGTTTTCAATGGTTAAAAATACTCTAATGGCTAAAATATAATTATAAGCTACGTACGAAGAGCCATTATAAGTTTGCGAACAACCCTGAAACAGTAAATCAAAATACTCTTTACTGCATATTGAACATGATTGCTCTAAATAATTTCCATCGGTAAACACATTTTTCTGATCGCTTCTTCACCTTCAGGGCTTCCCGACCCTGAAAAAAGTCTAATTGAAAAAATCTGCTGGAAAATCCCCCAGAGGCTTTCGTGAGGCACGTTTTCCTTCATTGTCATCCTCATCAAAAAGTTTGTGTAGTTGATGAGAGAAAAATAAACAATTGTTTTTATACATACAATGGTAAGGACTCAAACTTGGGTACATATAAGCTAGCACGATGACGTACAAACAAATTGATATCACTTAATTGTTTGTATATAAACGAAAAATTGAGTTTTGCTGTAAATAACAAAAAAAAATTGAATGCATTGCCTTCTAGCAAGCTTTGCTGCTGCTGCTGCTGCAGGCAACCAAAGTGTTTTAATTCCGGCGAAAAAATGGTTATTCATAGTTGTCTGATGTACGATTAAAAATAGCATGACTTAACAAAACTTTTTATTTGGTTCTTAGGCCAGGATCACTCGACCAAGCTTTTTGTACCTGAACACCTGAAAATGAAAACGTCCCAACTCCAAGTTTTTAGAAAATTGAGTTATTGATTGTGCACTGCTCGTAATACCAAAAAGCGTTTTTCTGAGTAAAAAAATGCTCGAAATCACTTCAGCAACCCTGTGGTTTACCACATTGAAAATTTGTCTAAGTTGAAAAATAACGCAACTTTTGGATTTGGGCTATTGTTCGATTTAAATTGCTGTATCTGACAAATGCGAATTTCGTTTTCTGCTCGTGATTTTAACTGTTGTTTTTCGTAATAATCGTTCAATGCATAAAATGCCTTGTTTTTTTCTTAAACACATAAGTAAAGCAGACATTATTTTTGAAAACTCCTGGTTTAATTTGAAAAAAATCGCCACGAAGTTTGGCTGCTTTTGAAGAGAAAGCACCGAGGAAGCCAAAGAACATGATGAAAAAGATACACTTCGCTTTGATTTTTAGTAAAATTTGCCGTTTCCTTATTTGCCAGTAAGGGAATTTTTTTACAAAGACTGTTCTGGTTCTATAACTTTTCTATTCATTCATGCACCTTTGGAAAGCCAGTAAGTACACTTGGCTAAAATGTTTTGCAAAACGTGCTTACAACAAGGTTATCAGCTGCTTGCATCATTACATCAAAACCAAGATACCCAGAGTTGTAAAAAATCTCGATCAGTTTTGTGATCGTTGGAGAGGACAAAATCATAACATCGTGATTGTGAGGTTTCTTTTTATCCTAGTTTTCAAAGGCGATTTTGAAAGATCACATTGCATCTGCCTGTTCGAGGGCACTCTTTTCTTCCATGCAATCGACATTTTGTAGTTATCGAGCAAATGAAGCAAAAGAAAGTATGAGTGTGTTGAAGTCAGAGAAAATATGATCTCTGATCATAAAGGAACTTTTGAAGAGTACTTCAAGAAATATGTGTCCGCAAACAAAGAAAAACTTCTTATTAGTAACAACTACAAGACGTTCATCTTTTCGGCACCATGCAAGCATATAATTAAGGTATCATCGTCAATGTCTGGTTTAACGGAATCAGCTTTTTCACTTCTTAAAGCAAACGAAAGAGCAGACTTTCCATGCAATACAGTGTATTCTAGCTTGATTCCTATCAAAAACGATCAGCTAAAGGATGTGCGATCACTTTTCAAGTATCTTCGAGGAGATACCATTGAGTCTATATCTGCAATACCAAAAAAAGAGTAGTAAAGATGCTGGTAATGACAGTGATGTTATGGATTAACACTTTTAAACAAAAAACAATGCTTTTTTGCTGAACTTTTATTTCTACCAAAACAAAAGTAGTTGCTAGCAGCTACGGCTACATTGATCAATAACTAATTCGCTTAAAATACACGGATTTTAAACTGTATGAGTGCTTTGGGTGACTTGTTAGACGCAAACGACTAATTCCGGTTGCTAAGTAATAAAATCTTTGTCTTGTTTGGGCATGAAAGTGGTGTAAGATTTCTAAAAATAAAAAAAAGTGTATTTTATGAAAAACAACGCAAATCCACAATTTTTATTTCTTTATTATGACGTCAATTATCGCATTTCCGAAAAATCGCATTGAATAAATCAATCACCACGCTAAGTAGCTTGATTTGTGAAAAATTTGTTTGGATTAGGTTTTTGTTAAATTTTTGTTTTTTGTTTTCCACCAGTCGTGAAATTTTAGTGTGAAATGCTTAGTTAGTTAAGTTTATTGGTAATTTTAGCGTGAAGGTAATAAGCAACAAAACACGTAAGAAATTGTTTAATGAGTAAGAGACAACAACGCTATGGAAGGAGCAAAAGAGCGACGCTCATCTAGTCTGCTGCCACCATTGAGTTATGAAACTTTCGACACATTTTTTGAAGCAAAAAAAACAACAAAACACACACATGCGACTAATATTTACAGCTACAGCACATACAAACCTATACATAAGACAAATATTTACAAAAAAACATACATACAACTGAACACACATGTTAAAATATACGTACAAGGCTGTAGATATGCAAAATGCAGATATTTGAGATAATTAAAAATTCAAAAAGTTTAAAAACTTTTTCGGTTTGAACTAGTCATTAGGGGTAATGAGATAAGTTACTAGTTCTGATATTTGTGAATTAGATAATTCTTGTAGTATTTAACAAATTTATGATATGGATATTGTTTTATATCAACCGGAATCGCATTTCAAAGTTTTGTGCCATGAAACAGTAATGAACGTTTGCCTGCTGTAGTGTTAACAGATGGGAGAAAATAACACTTGGATGAGCTACTTCAAGTATTATAGGAGTGGATTTCATTAACTGGAGTGAAATAATTTTCTGTAATGAATAAATTAGGCACCTTAAATTTGTGATAGCGGTACATGAACTTTGCCAATTCTAATCTAGCGATGTCTGAAACTTTCAACATCTTTTCGGCATGATAAACTTGATCTAATTTTACATAGTCGTTCCATTTAATACCAGACATAAGTTTTAAGATTTTGTTTTGTTGTTTTTGTAAGGGTTCAATTATTGTTTTGCTGGAGTTGCCCCAACACAAGACTCCATATTATAAGTAGCATTACGCAAAGCAGTTGTAAACTAATTTTAAATGTCTACCTGAAACATAATTTCAAAGTTTTGCTATAATGCCAGCAGCTTGAGACATTTTTTTGGAAACATGTTCAAAATGTGTTTTCCACTTAAGATCGTCATCAAATATAATACCAAGATATTTGTACAAATAGCAGTTGCTGATTGGAACTTTGTTTATTGTTACTTCAAAATTTGATTTAGCATTTTTGTCGTATGAGATTATCATAGATTTGGTTTTTGTGTAGTTAAGAGTTAATTTATTAGATTTGAGCCAATTGTCAATGTTAACTAATTCATCATTTACTCTTTTATTAAGGGTGCATAAATTTTTGTCAAACATAAATAAGGCAGTATCATCTGCATAGAAAGTCTGATGTGAAAAGTAGTAGCGGAAGGAAGGTCATTTATGTAAAGTGAAAACAGCAAAGGTCCAAGGGTAGATCCTTGCAGAACTCCACATTTAAATAATTGAGAGGAAGATATGTCTTCTTCGATTTGTACATATTGTGATTGATTATGTAAATAACTTTTTAACAAATCTCCAAAACTTCCTCTCAGGCCAAATTTGTGCAGTTTTTTTAAAAGTACGTCATGATCAACTGAGTCAAATGCCTTGGACAAGTCTAAAAGTATTAAGCAAGTATGGAGCTTTTGATCTTTTTGTGCCTGTAACTGGGTGTATACATCACATGCAGCATGTACCGTAGAGTAGTTATTTCTAAAGCCAAACTGTTTATCACTTAAAAGGTTAAATTTAGCCAAGTATTAGTCAAGTCTATTGTATATTACCTTTCGAAAATTTTTGAAAACGAGGATAAAACTGATATTGGCCTGTAATTCGTACTGATATGTTTAATTCCACCCTTATGCAGTTTAATATTTTAACCAAAAAGGGCATATAACGGATGGACACTTGATATTTTTTGTGAGTTCAAGTTCAGCTAATCAAGATCCCAATATTTATTTTTCCGAGTTCGAGTTGGACCAGATCTCGGGATAGCTGTTTCACTGTGCTTCTTCTGACATTAAGGCGATGGGGGCGACTGCTGTGTCGAAATAGCAACAGTCAATCAATCTTGATTTGCAAATAAGGATATGTTTGACTGACTGCTCTAGTAGGCGAGCTCAGTGAGGTCGGCTGCCTATGTTGAGTAAACTGAACTGGATCTCGCTGACTACGATTCACCAGACAGTTCTTTGGTTCTGCTCAAACTTCCTGTCTATTTAGACGTATTTAAACAATATCAAGATCAATATTTGGCTGAGGCCAACGTAGGTTGACCCGCTTAACAAATCAAATCAGCAGTAAAAACAGCGCAGACCTGTCCACAAAGTTGGTTTTTAAAATGAACGAGAAATGATATAAATCACTTTGCTATAATTATAGCGACAATTAGCATTATGGATAAAAATGAGCATTTGCAACGTCATAATCACAGTTTTACAAATAATGCTATCGCAGCAAGGGATGAATAGCATTCCTTCTGCAGGAGGTCCATTAAATATTAATTAGCCGTTCGGACCACGAGTACAAATTTTGCAAATTATTGAGTTTTTTAATTTAAGTTCGGATTTCGTTAGGGGAGCGACTATTTCACCAGAAAATTTTAAGCTAAAGAGAGTAAAATAAAAATGTGTAATATTCATTCGCGCATTTTTCATCAAATTTAGGGTTTGAGTTCGGATTTGAATTAGGTTTGGTTAGAATTAATATAAAATTAGATAAAAATTACCGGTGAAATAGTTTCTTCCTTTTGTTAAAAGCAAGTTGTAAAAAAAACATCTCACAAGAAGAAATTTATTTTTCCTTTACTTTGCAATATGCATCACTCATAAATAAAGTTTTAACAAAAAACATTTAAGTTTCACGATCTAAATGTGTACTATAAATAAGTTCCAGAGGCACTGTCTTTCTTCGATTTTGCTTATTAAAGGTTAAATTTCATGTTTGAACTACAAAGAATTGGGTAATGGTCAATTGGTCATGAATATGCGATCGCACACAAATATGAGGAACAGCAAGTAACACACGTCTTTGAAGAAACATAAGAAAAAAGCAGGCACAATGTTATGTTATGATACGTCATTGTCGATTAAATCAAAGGAGGCAAAATTTCTTACAGGATTTTCGCTTGATAATCGTGGCATATTCGCTTTCAGCGTTGATCTCGACCGCATTTTTGTATTCTGAGGCTCAATATTTTCAAATGCACGACTAAAAGCTCCAGTTTTCTTTGTTGAGAATGGCGGCTTTTTGAAAACTTGCGGGCAAAAGAGAGCTCGGTTCTACTTCTCCGCAAAGAACTTAGCAGGACTTTCCAGACACTGATTTTTAATCTCACACGAGCTGTTCAATTCAACTGATGACAGGTGCCCGCAATAGTGAGTCATGGACTTGCGTGGTATTTCACACAACTCATGCAAGAAAATTGTGCAAAAAACCTGATCGTGTGATCCCGAAGTTGTGACCTTGAAGCTGCTAATATTTTATGGTTCACTTTTCGCTCCAGATAAAGAGAAAAATATACATTGTTAGTGAGTTTTTCGAATAGAATCTGGAAGCCCAAAGGAAGCGATCAGAGAAATGCGTCGCTCTGAATGGAGGTTATGCAGCAAAAATATTTAAATTAATTCTATTATGATAGGGTTGCAATATACCACCTAAATCGAACGTATACTATACATCATACATTACCACTTCTGATGGTGGAAAACTTTTTAGGTCTGAAGTTTCTGTTAAAATAAATCAATTCTCATTTCTCAGTAACAGGAAAAAATTCAACTAGCCCAAGACAATATATAAAATTGGACGAAATGAACCACTCCAAGCACCAACAACAAATTTAGCTGAGCGATTCTGAAAGTTTTTGAAGGAAAATTTGTACATATTTAGTTTTTATTTTTGATACTCTTGGCTCGTTGTAGTAGTTGTTAACTCAACTGCAAAAACGTTGTGACCATCAGAGGTGGAGTTGAGGACACAAGGCTCGAGGCCAAGGACACAAAAAAATTCGAGGCCAAGGACAGCCCTTCCAAGAACAGACCCTCTCGAGGCCAAGGATCAAGGACACAGGCGCAAGTGTCCCTCAAAAAAAATTTTTTTTTAGGCGATCTCCACAAAAAAAAGGTCTTCAAAAATTTTTTTGCCAGTGCTAGAGTTAGCCTACGTAGCAGGGGCTTTAATGTCCAAGCCTATGCCGATGATCTAGCAGTGCTGGTCACTGGTGCTGATATGCTTTGGATTAAAGGTATGGCCCAGAAAGCAATAAATATTGCTGCAAATTGGGCTTCGGAACAAGAGCTACAGTTTAACAGCTAGAAAACTGAAATTGTTCTGTTCACTCACAAACGGAATTCAGATTTGGGTTTCTTGTCAATGAACGGTTCAAAACTTGAACTTTCCAAGGAAGCAAGGTGGTTAGGTGTTACTCTGGACAGCAAGCTAACTTGGAAACCTCATATTACCCGCAAAGCAACTACAGCATTAATGCAATTAGACAAATTGTCGGTAAAACGTGGGGAATAAAACCATCTATGATGAAATGGATATACACAGCTATGATACGTCCAATCATGTCGTATGCATGTACATTATGTCCTGGGCTGGCGGTCTCAGCAAAAAGTATCTAGTGAGGAAACTCACAAAGGTGCAGAGACTTGCTTGCCTGATGATTTCATCAACTTTTCCTGGCACCCCTCTACTGGTGCTCAAGAAATATTGCTCAATATAACTCCCATTAAAGAATTCTTATTGGCTGAGGCAGTGCGAGGTTCATACAAAATCACTGTTAGTGGGCTGTGGCATGTCAACCGAGTTGGTTCCTTTGGGAAAACGAAAAGCCATGTTGATGTTTGCAATGAGGCTAGAAGATTCTTACCTCTAATGCAAATGCCAGCTGACCGAATAAAGAAAATAAAGGTATTCGAGAGAAATTTCGAATGTCAAATTATGGATGAAAAGAATGTATTAGATATGAAAGTGTACTAAATCAAAACACTGTCAAGGTTTACACCGATGGATCGAAAGTAGATGGGAGAGTAGGTGCGGGTTTTTATGCAGAATACCCCAACAACTTCCCAAAACAAGCATTTTCTCACCTTGCAATTTACAGTACTGCGCTCCAGGCAGAAGTCTTAGCTATTTCAGAAGTGGCAAAGAACCTGCCTTTGGAAAAAATGCACAATCAAAGTACTGTTGTGCTGGTTGATAGTCAAGCAGCTATTGAAGCACTCATAAAGCGCACTGTAACATTAAATACAGTGCTCAGCTACATTAGAAACCTAAATCAGTTAGGTAAACAAAGCCACGTCAGTATTGCCTGGATTCCTGGACATGCAGGGGTATATGGTAACGAAGTGGCAGACTATCTGGCTGAATCAGGATCTAAATAAAAAAAAATGGTCCTGAACGTTTTATTACAGTTCCGTATGCCAGCTGTGTCAGCACGGTTAAGGACTGGTCCAAGATACATGGAAATCCATATGGAATGAACGGAGAGACTGCTTGAGAATGAAGGAGTCTGTAGGCTGGACGTCTTCACGACTAACAATCCTTAACCTTAAGAGGCCTCAATTAAATAGAGTAGTGTAAGTTTTAACTGGGCACTACAGTCTACAGCGACACAAGAAAACTACAGGTCGTGCAGAATTTTTTTGTGTCCAAAATGCAGCCAAGAGGATGAAACACCAAACCATCTTATTCACGTTTAATATTTTGGAATGACCAAAACCACAGTTCACAATGTGGTAACGAAATGTAACGTCAATAAACTGGCCTCGTACTCAAACGAAGATGCAAGGCTTTCTGAGTTCGGCTGGTAATCAAACAAAACAACAATAACATAGCAGCTACAGTTGCAAAGGGCCCAAATGAAGCCTATGCAATGTGTAGGTGGACTTTACCTAACGGTAGCAGATTCGCTTGCACCGCTGCCCATTAATAATAATAAAAAAATGTTTCAGGCGATCTCTAATTGCGGAAAACAAAAAAGGTCTAAGCAAATTTTTGCGAAGTTTCTGGCGTTTTTCAACAAGATTTCAACAGTACAAAAAATAGTGCTGTCCTCGAGCCGAGGACAGGGCAATTTGCGAGGATTTAAAGCTTCGAGGCCAAGGCCATGGCCAAGGACTTCACCTTCGAGGCAAGGCCAAGGACTTCAAATTGTGTCCACGAGGACTCCACCTCTGGTTGTGACCATAGGTTTAAACTCATTAAAAATTAAAAATAAGTGAAAACTATTACCGGTAAATGACATTTATTCAGATGTACAAGTAGCTTTAAAACCTATGCTTGCGTGACCATGACTATTCATTATTTTTTTTGGGAATGGAAAAAAAATTTTACTCTGAACTACGCAATGCACTTGACATTCCGTGTGTACTAAAAGCCTTCAATATAACTAACTAATTTTGTACTGTACGAGTATCGGTTTTACAAAAGTTTTCTTTAGTTGTCGAATGTCGATTGTGTGTTTGTTTTATTTTGTAGTGTGCTGAACGCAAAACCTTAGCCTCCTGCAGGCGTGCCACCAGGATTTTGGTAAGGGAGGGGGGCTTGGCCGACTGTGTTTCGCCGAAAATTAGGTGAAGATCAAAGCCTTCGATGGAAATCCGGTTAGTATTTGGCCTGATATAAAGTGAAGTAAAAAAGGTCTTCACCGGAAATCTGACTATAGTTTTGACCTGATGTTGGGCGAAGACCAAAAAAAATAGCTGGGTTTTGACCTGAATGCACGTTTGGCTTAAATTTTCTAAGTAACTTCGCCAAAGGCGGGCTGATGTCCTTAGCCCCTCCTCTTGGTTGCGCCACTGGCCTTTGTGTTAACGTATATTTAGGTTGTTTGATTTGCTTCATATGTTAGTTGCAGCTGCTAAAGGCGAGTAATCACAAGGTACAGTTTTTTACGTAATCATTTGTTGCTCTTTTAAAATTTAACTTCAGAACATTCAGTTTTTAATTTTGTACTTGAAGGAAGGAGCTTCACTTTTTACTTTCAAGTCAGGAGAAAACCTCAGTTAAACTTGCATTGTGTTCCATTATTAAATTGTGGCATCCAGTGTAGACTTGGAAGTTTTAACTATGATTACTATTGCATAAAAGAAACTGAATAAACATGACAGCAGCTACACCTTTGAAGTTCTCAATTAAGATTCAAAGAATGAAGTCTGTACGTAAGCAGAGCAAAAATTGGCCGCTCCGCCGGGCTCTTGTGGTATTCAAACATGCACGGTATTAGATCTTGAGGTATATTAATTATAAGAGTAGTCGAGTACTTTTGAAATAAGCTTCTTATAAGTTGCACGTTTTGTTCATTATGCAGTAGCGATATTACTTCGTTTCTATTTTCACTGAGAAACAAGGCGATTTTTTACTAAAAGATGCTAAAAAATGATGAATTATTCACAATCTGCATTTTAAGCAAAAAGTTTATGTGTATTAAATTACAATGTACTGAGTACAGTAGCGTAGCCATTGGCTTGTGAAGTATGCAAAATCGCACGTTTTTGGTGCTTTTGAGGCCGATTTTTTGTGAAAAATTGAAAATAGCCCCCTCTCAAACGTTTGGATTTCCGAATTTGGCCAAAAAATCAGTCTAAATTTCGGTGACGACCTTTTTTTTTTTATTTTATTTTATTTTTTTTGAGACCACCTGATTTTGGGCCGAAAAAACGTTTGAATTTCCGATTTTGGCCGAAAAATCAGTCTCAATTTCGGTGAAGACCTTTTTTTTTTTTTTTGGAGACCACCTGATATTGGGCCGAAAAAACGTTTGAATTTCCGATTTTGGCCGAAAAATCAGTCTCAATTTCGGTGAAGACCTTTTTTTTTTGTTTTGGAGACCACCTGATTTTGGGCCGAAAAAACGTTTGAATTTCCGAGCTTTCCGAGAAATTTCGTCTCAATTTTCGGACAAACTGTGTGAAACTGATTCAAAAGCAATGAAAATTCGGGTCAAGGTCGTTTGCACTTTTCTCCTCTTTCAAAAGAGCCTCCCCCCCTTTTCCAAATCCTGGCTACGCGCCTGGCTGAGTAATAAATGAACTGATAATAATAAAACTGTCATAATAAATAAACTAATAATAAACTAAAATGGTATATTTGCTTTGCTATATCTAAAGTTTTTATTTCCGGTATTATCTAAGTTCTGCCAATCTGTTTTCTTTTTCGTGTCTGTTTATTACTTCATACATGGTTCCCAACTCAATTGCAAATGCATCTACTGCACTTCAAGTTAAGCTCTGTACTATCTGAAATCATCATCTAAGCTTCCTTTTTATTGCTGGACGTCAAGCAGGAAAGCTGGGAATATCAATTTTTATAGTCTTTGGTCGGGTCAAATCTAAGACTACAAAATACCCCGCTTTCCTGCTTGACGTTTAAAAAGAAAACAAAGTGAACTGTGAAGCCTCCACAGTGGTGTGGTAGACAGGTAGCAGCTCGACTCAAAGACCGAAAGGTTTTCCATGTCTCCTGGCCAAGGCAATTTGATGAATAAGCAATTACAATTACCTAGTTAATTGCGAAGTGCGCAAATTAAAAGTTATTGTACAAAATAAAGCTTGTCTGAGCTGAGAAAGTGAGAATACTTACTTAAAGTTGCATCCTAAAAACAAAGTTAGAATTAAATAGCTTGTTAAGAGCGAGAAACCACAAGCAGTAAAGATTATACTTGCTAATTATAAAAGGAAAACAGCAAATGACCACTAAGGTTTATGGCAATCTCTCCGTATGCAACAACCGGCAAAATTTTGTAGCTCTAAAGAATGATTTCTGCATGATATATTTATTATACACCAGTACTCACTACAAATGTTAACTTAGACACAAATTTTATTAACCACTTTCTCAATGATTATTCTTCTAAACGTAAAGCATTAACCCTATTTTACACAGGCTATTTGATCAACGCATTAATCAGAGGGGGCAAAAATGCCCCCTTATATAATTCCTAAACCAACAGTCATTGAAACACCAAAATTGGCATGTGGGTCGGTGTTGACCAAAATGCTTCAAAAAATTGCTTTTGAGTTGACAACGTCATTTTAGTGACGTTACGGCCGATTTAAGCTAAAATGACGTCATTTTTGCGATGATGTCATTGGTGGTTGAAATTTTGTATTGATGGATTGCAGCTACGTCATAGCTTTTTCCCGCCAAAACGATTAGACGTCAAAATGCCATTACAAAGCATTGGACGTTACCGTAAATCAACGTATAATTCCTTCAGTGGGTATATTTAAAGAATTTGATTGTAAAGTAACACTTTTGTAGATAGCCTGGCCTTAATTGGTAATTACCAGAAGCGATTTAAGCAGCTTACATAGCTCAGCGGATCTGAAAAGTTACGCTTTTTGTAAATTCTCATCGTCCATTGCCTGCTATTGTCCACTTAGACCGGTTTTTAGCTTTGGTTCAAATCGTAAATTCGGCCATATCCTAAAATACTTAAAATTCTATGTCACAGCAGTAACACATGGCCGATTAATCTTTAGTTTAAGCGCTATTTAAAAATAATATTTAACATCACCGGCTCAATGCAAATTAAGACTCGATCACCGTTACACTGAGGCCAGTCAAATCATTAGTTTAAAGTTTAAATGACATTTCTATAAAATAATTGAATGAAAACAACTGCTAATGCATTTTAACTCCTAGCAAACAATAATCATAGCGATAAGCTGCTAATGAGTACACCAAATGCAAAAAACCACCAAGATCCTGCAAAACAGACTACTGAAATTACAAAAGTTTAAAAATGCGCTAATTTCGTCACAAATAAAGGAGATACAACTGTTCCATTATAGCGCCATCATTAGTAAGCCACGAATTTGATTATCAAAACTGGCTACCACCATCCATATTACATGATTCTAATGGGTTACTTAACAGCAAGCTGGATTTACGTCACTGAAAAAAAGCAAACTAAACCGAATTCTTACTAATTAAAATCTTTTTCAGTTTTTACTGGCTTTTGCCTAGCATTTAACTTTGATGTTACAAAGAATCAACTCTTTTATAGCCTGAAAATATGCTTTATATCTTTGCTAACAGTGTTTTTGCATGCATTTACATAGCGCCGATCCGTGATTTTGACGTCCAGCGGTTTGGTTAGCAGCACGATGACGTCACATGCAATCCATCAACAGAGTTTTCTTTTTGATTCTGAATCATAATATGACTAAGTAAAAGATATTATATATTTAGGTTAAATTTGAGCAAAAACTGACCAAATTTTTTTGAAGTGGATTGACAAACCTTAAAATTGATCCAGCACCTTCAAATTTTCTGGAGTTATTTGTAAATAAATTTGATCTAAGTCAAGTTGGTTTGAAAAAAGTGTGTTTTTTTGAAAGAATTTATCATGAAAAAGCTGAGGGAGGATTTTGCCCCCCCACAATGTATAAAATAGGGTAAGCAAGTTTTAAGTAATGCGCTATCAGATGCTCTTAAATATTATTCGCTCATCACTTTCGTTGCTGAGCATTTCTGCAGTTTGATTTCATATCTTGCTTGATTTTATCAGTTGGGTTCACAATTCTCACCGATTTAGCAATTAGCTTCTCCTGTTTCTTTTTTTTTTTTTGCCTTTTACTGCTTTATTTCTTTAGTGAAACTCGTTTGGCGATCACTTTAATAACGAAACCACCCTGCTATCAGGACCACTTCAGAGCAGTTCCTAGTAGTTTGGTATGATAATGCATCGCATTCTGTTCCAATAACGCTACCAACTCAGTTTCTAATTCAGGATTACCACAGTTTTCATCACAAAACAGCAAATTTAACTCGACTAACGAACTGTACGTGCTCAATTATTTACGTTTGTGACCAACACAAGACTAGGTGCTCAAGCTCAAGCAACAAGATCACAGGGAATTTGCTAAGATTTTTGGTATAAGCAAAACTTAATTAAATGCATGAATATTAATTGTGTTTTTGGTTTAAAATAAAAACCGAATTTGCTTTCACACTGTGGCTTATCATAAGCTATTCACGTAAATTATGGTTTGCATTTAAACATGCAAGTCCAACTGCTGAAAACATGATGTGCTACGGTTTTAGCAGTTGGACTTGACAAACTTTCGTCGAAACTTTTTTCACGATTTTAATGCTTTTGGAGTAAAACTGCGCTGTCGGGATGCTGTACATCTCCCCGAAAAACACCTTCCAGAGAGAACATTTTCCGGAAAAACACTTGGCCGAATGGACATTATCTCGAATGTACATTTCCCTGAACGTACACTTGCCAGAATGTACATTTCCCTGAACGTACACTTTCCAGAAATCACATTTCCCTGAACTTTCCATAATGTACATTTGGCCGAATGGACATTTTCCCGAAAACCTATTTTCCAGAATTGACACTTGCCAGAATGCATATTTGGCCAAACGGACATTTCCCCGAAAACCTATTTTCCAGAACTAACACTTGCTAGAATGAACTGTACATTTGGCCGAATGGACATTTTCCTGAAAACCTATTTTCCAGAATTGACACTTGCCAAAATGTACATTTGATGTTAACAATTATTATGCAAGAAGACAAAATAAAACTCTTTTGTTCCGTAAGCCGGGTAAATGTATGTTTTGTATCAGGTTTAGTTCTACCGCCGTGTACAGTACATTTCTGCACAATTCTTCGAGTACCCCACCGGAATAAAACTTGCCAATATTATTGGATTGATTCCTGGATAAGCCAAACATATTACTAGGAACTGCAGAATAATTCAGAATAGAAATCGTTTCAAGCCTTTTGGGTTCCCGAAGAAATCGCTAAAAACTAAACTGTTTAATTGATAAATGTTTAAGTGCTCACCTTAACTCAAATGCATCAAAAAATTTATTTTCCAAAGCGTCATTAACAAAATTTAGTTACTGCGCGGCCTGCGCCGTCTGCAAATAACAACAGCAATTTTTACCCAGAACCGCAAAACGGTGGCGGCTCATGACCATTTTGAAAGGGGAAGCTGCAAATTATATAAAAACATTTGGCCCTAAAAAGTCAACGTTGTAAATAAATTCAACTACGATGAAAAAGTGCAACTGAACGTATTTACCAAAAATGAGCTTGTTAGGTCAACAGGAGTCTACTTCGCAGTCACCTTTGTAATTATCCAAAATTATTCCTCATCTATTGTAATGTCTCAAGTGCAAAAGCGGCACGTCGAGGCTCGGGCACGGACAAGAAAAACTAGTTTAGATTGGTATCACTGACGTCGAAAGCTCGATTCAAGATTTGGCCGTCATTACTAGCGCGCGACTGAAGACATTGTTTCGAAACATTATGGATATTGGATAAACATTATTTCTCCTTTAACATTAATTCTTTATTAATATGCATGTAACCATTGTTTAACATAACATCGCTCGTAGCAGCCTAGCAGTTTTAGTCGCTACTTTAGTGAATGGAATTCCTTAAAAAAACAAAAATGCCAATGTAAAAATCTTATCTGATCTAATTAAACAAAAATTGCCGGCACAAAATAAGTGCACTTCTGTAGTTTAATCAATACGACAGGTACTTTAACCACGAAGAAATACTGATCTGCAATATTAATAAGACCAAGGATAGTATAAATGGCTTTGGCTGTACAATTATAGAATTGACGTTGCTTGATTATTATTTTCAACTTTTCGAGACATCTAAATATTGAAAGCAAATAACCAGAAGCTGTTAAAGTTAGTGAAAAAAAATTGAGGCGCATTTAAATTATTCATTTGACTATCAACGACCACATATTTACAAATTCATTCAACACAATTGGGTCGCTATTAAAAGCGTAATGAAGTTCAGTCAAATTTGGATACTGTCGCGAAGTCGCCGGATATCACTTGCGATGTCACGTTCTAGTTTAGCATATATCCTTCCACGACTCTACAGTCTACACTAACCGCAGTATCCTACAACAGTACAAGATGTGATATGTTTAATAGTTCAATGCTTGCTATCCAGTAAACACATTTTTACATTTCTTAGCAAGCAAAAAAAGCTTTGCGAACCGCAACTAATTTTTGTCCATTTATCACGACAAAGAGTGAAAAAAACTAGCTGTGACGTCATCGCGTACAATTTCAATGCGTTATAAAAGCGGAAGAGTCTAGAACACCAAAAGAAACGCAGTCAGAACCGACACGCTAGAGTGATTTCTTGATAATTGCTTGACTTCTCGTTTATTGTTGCGTATTGTTTATTACGAAATGCCTTTGGTACGTTTTCCGAAAACTTTCGATCACACAAAATTAAAATTGGAAAATCACTCAAGCGTGTCGATTCTGGCTACATTTTTTTGGTGTTCCAGACTTTACCTATAAAAGCTGCAAAGTGAACAGCTTTTCTCAAGAGTTTCCAAAAATTTTTGTATATTTAAATAGTTATGAAAATTCAATAATTTTCTAATTTTTGCGGTCGAGCGGGAGAGGGGGAAAAAGATGATTAATTATTTACTGGTCGCCACAGCAATTCTAAAAATCTCCAACATAAAAATATTAATAAAAAAAGAAAAACGAACAGACGATGCAGGGTATGCTGCAGCTTTTTCTGCTTCCATTACGAGCCGCCCCTGCCGCAAAAATATTTAAACCTGGGTCAAAATAATCTTATTCCTTGATAAATATCATAATAGCGTCATTTGTTTGACTGTGCCCATTATTTGTAAAGTCCATGTAGCCATATTTATCGTTAATACAATAATCAAGATAGATCAGCCTTTTTTCACCTTGGGCCGAACTTTGTCAACAAGCAATGATATGGTCAACGGTTTGATCTTCTTGCTACCAATCAAAGATGACTGAGATGTCCCCAACAATATACTGTAAGTACAAGTTAAAACCTCCAAATCCTGCCATAATGCGACTTACGATGATCGGGTCACGTTGCTGAAGAATTAAAAAAGATGCAAATGATTTGCTGGCGAAATGCTGAATTCGAATAATTGTCGTCAAATACAAGATAACTTGCTTTCATCGATTTTATAATTTCTATGCCTACTACCTTTGAAGTACGTAGATGATTGTAGATAAATTGACCGATTCGGTATATAACTTTTTTTAACAGGAAAACTGTTACAGTAATGTACGAAGATTTATCGGTAATGAAAAGTCAATATTGGTTATTGAAAATAAAAAAAATGAACATTTCTTTATTATTTTTCTCAAAATATATTTTCTCAAAAATGATTTTCGAGGAAGTGTAATTTTATTCTGGAAAATAGGTTTTCGGGAAAATGTCCATTCCGCCAAATGTACATTCTGAGAAATAGGTTTTCGGGGAAATGTCTGTTCGGCCAAATGTACATTCTGGCGAGTGTCTTTTCTGGACAATAGGTTTTCGGGGAAATGTCCATTCGGCCAAATGTACATTCTGGAAAGTGTACATTCCCGAAAATGTTTTTCTGACAAGTGTAAGGATACCGCGCTGTCGCACCCAAGGAAAAGCACTAACTGAAATTTTTCTTCCCATTAGTTATTTTCATATTTTGACTTCTAAATATGAACTTTAACATTTCTCAAATGTACACTAGCAAGATAACTTATTGCAAACACATTTTAGAAGGAATTTTTCTCGTTGAAATAACAATACAAAAATTCTCGCCGATTTTTCGACAGTCCTGGCAGAAGGGTGGCAGTACGATACGGTACGTAAGTACGATACGGTACGCCTCAATTTTTGCGAAAAAGCACGGTACACTGATACGGTAACCCTTTTTTGTAGTGGTGTGGGTACGGTACGTTGGTACGCTCTGTGAATAATTTGCTAACTAAACGTTAATATGTGCAACATTCGGCCGTCAATGAAAATTTGAGCGACGGTGCCAGGCGTACACATGGTCTAGGCCAGTGCTTCTTAACCGGGTATACCGTATACCCAGAAGTATATCAAATCAAAATCAAGGTATACAACAGAAAATCAAGGTATATAACGCTTCGATTTGTACTCCTTCTTTAACTCAAATAAATGACTGCAAAAAAATTGATTCTGCATATTTTTTATATTTTTCATGGCAAACTAAATTGACAATATTGCGCAGTGCAAAACCAACAAGCAAACTTCGAAATTGTACATTTTTATTAAGTTAACTACTTATACAAATGCTATAGTAGCGTAATTGCTCATCGCAAAAAGCGACTGTTTGTCATAACTTTATGACGTATTGTTATTCGGTGAAAAACGTTGCTTTTAAAACTCCTTTAAAAGTAGTTTAAAAGTAGAACTTTAAAAGTAGTTTTAAAACTCCTTGAAAAGTAGAACTGCTTAGTGATGCTAGCGCAGTGCCGTCGCTATGGGAGGTCAGGAGGCCTTACGCGTGCCCCCCATTTTAGTTCATTCAAAATACTGTTTTTGGAACATCACGTGACAAGCCAACCAACATTGATGGAAAAAGGAATAATAACGTTCAAACATAATTCTCATTTCGTTTGACGTTTTCTCGATTCTTTGCAAAATTGCTGATAACCTACTGCAGTGCGTAAATGTGACGCAATGATACGTCTTATTAACACTCCTTTACGGATGTCTCGCGGAACAGCGTTTCCGGTATTTCGTTAGTGATCATACCTAAAACAATAAGTGAAAGAATATTTTTCAAGAACAGCTGTTTTTGATTTTTAGAGCACACTCTAGACTTTCAGGTCGCAGTCAGTGGCGCAACCAAGGAAAAAGGGCAAAGGGGGCTTCAGCCCCCCTATGCCCAATTACTTAGAAAATTTAACCTTAAAATATAAGCATTTGAACTAGTTTTGGATTTGATCTGAAGTAAGGGGCGGGGCGGCTGAAGGGGCTAGGCAATTTAATTCTTTCAAGTGGCTTCTGAATTTTAGAAATTTAGTTATTCATATTGCTTCAAAAACGTGAGAAAAGTGATCAAAATGGTGTTAAAATTGATATGTTGTTCCGAAAAATCGTCCCGCCTGTGACACGCTTGACTTGCATCAGTTTGTTTAGCACGAGGCCTAAATTATATAATTTTTCAGCAAAAAAAACAACAAAAAACGTTTGGTTCACCCCTCTTAGCAACATCCTGGTTGCACGTTTGGCCGCATTCACTGCTGCAGATAGATTTCTCAAGCGATTATGGGCCGCAGACAAAACCATCTGAGAATCGCTGGTCTCTTTTTTTTTAACATGAATACAAAATTTTTTAAATTGCGCATAATTTTTAGCTGTACAAGATCAGTTTTAATGTGCAAAAGTTCAGTCTATTTTAGTACCCCTTACTTTCGGCTAGTGCCCCCTCACTTCGTTTGCTCTGGCGACGGCACTGTGCTAGCGCAATGCAGATAAACTATAACATGCAGTGCCAACTTGATACTGGTCGATAATCCTCGTTTTGGTGACCATGTTGTCACACTTTGATCAGAGTAATCTGAGAAGAGGGTACAATGACAAGCACAGAAATTGCCCTCCTGTGTCGTTTGAAGGTTCAGATGGGTTGCAAGGATAGGCTATGTATGAATTCAGATGCTGATGAAAGACTAGCCTAATAAACAGCTGATAAGTGATTGAAGTGCTATCTCACAGTCGCAGAAGAATTTATGATGAAAGTCTGCTATGTAACTTCCTTAAAAGTAATATGCAAGCTTGCATCTACAGACTGCATATCTAGCGTGAACACATTGCTACTTAGAAGGTATACAAAATTCTTCCTAAATTGAAATACAGGGTGTCCCAAAAGTAACCGAACCGCTAATATTTTTTATTAAAGTTTGCAGTTCGGTTACTTTTGGGACACCCACGGCATACTAAAGAATACGGCACGATATCTCACATTCAGCGCGCCGCTGCTAACAGGCCACTTTTTTCGCTGTTGATAAACAAGTGACCTATTTGCCAGACGCGACCGCTTCAGTCTCGAAATGAAGCGATTATTGAAGCGAGACAAACACTGCGCTCTAGGATACTGGGCAACTTTTTAATTAAATAGACTGCATGTACAACGTGCAAGTCAGCATTGCAAGGTAACTGAAAACTTGAAGGAAGATGAAAGCAAATTTAGCTTCAATGCCTAGTAAATCCTGTGTGAGTAGGAGTCTATGTGTAGTCTGGTAGTGTTATTATAAGATAGTACGTCAGGCAGCAGTATGATTTTTGTATAGAGCGGTTATAGAAAGTAAAAAACCAAAATTTTTAGAAAGAAACCAGAAAGTTTTACTCAACAATCTCGACTTTCAAAAACAGTTACTATTGGTGAAAGAGTAAAAACATAAACTGTTTTCTTAAGTTTAGCCAACAGTTTCTTACAAGCATGAATAAGGCTGCAGTAATAAAAAACAAAAAATAACATGGCGTTGAGAGTTACTATTAAGTAACTAGAAACTGCCAGAGCAGTTTCAGAACTACAAAAGTAATTTTCTGCTTGCTTCAAAAGCTTGTTTCGCTGAAAAACTTTTAAAAATTGTTTGACTCTATTAGAATTATGGAAGGCTTTATTTCACCGGAAATTTTTATCTAGTTTTTTATTAATTCTGACTCAAATATAACTCAAACTCAAATGCTTAGTCTAAAACTATTCTCAAATCGAACCCTAACCCAAACTCTAACCTAAACCCTAATCTTAACCCCTAAAAAAGCAAATGAAAAAAGCGCGGATGAATATTTCTCATTCTCGTTTTATTCTCTCTAAGTTGAAAATTTTCGGTGAAATAGTCACTACCTAGAATTATTTTAGCTTATTTTGAGTACGAACGTTTCTAGATTTAAAAGTGGTAAGATGAACTAATGTGTAATTGTAAATAAATACAATATCTACTGACTAGTTTTCTTATCAGCACAAGCTCAAAAAATTGGTCATTGAATGTGTTTTTTCCTGTTACACAGGTTTTATTGCATTGTATGCAATTTCTTTATGATTGTCAAAGGTATATCAACACTGGATCAGGATATGGTGAACAAGTGTGTAGTTTATGGTTAAAGATCTGGATATATATCAAAATCTAAAAAAGAAAACAAAACAGTATAATCATTTTCATTTCCTTTCAATAAACCTGATTTGCTGAAGACATGCAGACATGGATAAAATTTGCCAATCGTGCAGATTGGTTCCCAACTTCAAATTCTGTGATTTGCATAAAGCATTTTGAAAATTTAATCATTGACAATGAAAAACGAAAAAAGCTGAACTGGAGTTTGAACCCAGTGCCAACTATCAACACCAAAGCAGCAGTGAAACGACCGTCAACTTTGCCACCTTGAAGCTCATCTACAAAACCGCCCAAAGTACGAGCGTATCAAAATGACCAGCTTGCTGATTTCGAAAAAGTGGATAAAACAACAAAATTTGATGATATCACCCAAAGTCAGGCCCCAGCAAATTATCTATTTCATAAAACTTTGGAATGTATCGTATTTTACAACTTGTTTTTTTGTGCCACAACAGGATTTCATAAAATATTCGGTGCTATAAAAGTTGATCAAGATTTGCATGTAAAGTTGGAGTGGTGTTGACTTGGTGTGCCATGGATGGCTTTTTTAAAAGTTGCTGTTGTTAATCACAAATTTAATTGACATCTTGAAATTCTGGTATGACTGGTCTGTGGTTCCGTTTTCAATGCAATTATTTTCTGAGTATTGCTTGCAGGTTTGTGCAAGTAATGTTTTTTCGTTACCTAAACTTTTCCTCTTGGTAGTCTACTCTTCATCACCTAACCATAATTGTTTTAAAAGTAATGTCACTCTATTGAAATAGATAGTATTTGCAGAGATTTCTTATAACAGTGAAGTAGCAACTGTGATATTTGAACCAGTATTGCCTCTAAAAATCTTTTTGCTAGATTTATGCCTCAATTTTGCAAGGGTTATGTTTTTATTGCATGTGTTAGAGTTAGACCACCTAGCTGTAAAACATTACTGACTCAAAAATAATTGTAATAGTGACATAGTGTACTTCTTTATCTAATTAGTGCACTTTTCATTATTATTTTAATTATTATGGTCGAGTTTTGGCAGTGTTATCTTGGTCAAAGTCTTTGTAGTGGTATTTTGATCCCGCAGATTTGAATGCAGAAGGTACGTGTATTTACATCCTTAATTCAGTGCTGTATGACCTGAATCGCTATTAGGCCCTTTGGGATTAAATTCGCTATTTTTTATCATTCTGAAATTAAAATGCAGTTTAGAAACGATTCTTAGGATTGCATAAAACCTGGGTTAATTAAATTTAACCAACAAGTGTTGCATAGCTTTTAATTGTAAATATGGCTATAGCTATTTGGGTGATATGCTGCTAATGAGGTTGATAAGGTTTTGATTGTTATTTCATCTTTTCATTACACGAAAATGGAAGAATAAGCTTGCGAGTTTTTTTTTTCTGCGTAGCAATATGTACGCTATTGTCAAGAGTGATTTCAATTGACTTTTGCTATTAAAATGCCGTACTATTAAAATTGCAAAAATTATAGTAGTATGTAATTAATATGGAAAGCTTGTTAATATTAGTAAATATTGCTGTAATTTATTATCTTTTGGTAATAATTTTGTTGTACAATGAAAAATGAAAATTATCGATCATCTAGTACTCCTTTTAATCCTTGTTTGTTCACTGCAATTCTCAATACATCGAAATAAAAGTCGGCCTGTTAGCCTTGGCCTGCTCAATGTGAGAAATCTGGCCGTATTCTTTAGTAGGCCGTGGGACACCCTGTAGTATACCACGTAAATAAAGGTTGAAGAGCACTGGTCTAGGCTATTCCCAAGTAATCATTACAGCCTCTTAATTTGTCATTACAACTGTATTATGATGCCACAAGTCACAGTCACAAGTATGGCCAATTGTGATGTCATAACTATTGCCCCTAGATGCTAGGAGCCTAGGACTATCGCGGCACGTCATACATTGAAGAAAAATTTGAACGTAAATAACTGCGACACTTCAGCTGGATACGCAGTGGTTTAAAAGTCCCAGTCTTTTCGCACATTGCGCCGGTTTTTTGAGGACAAAAGTACCAATAAATTGCACTGCAATAACGCCTCGTGAATGGCGACACGTAAACAGATTTCCGATATATTAAAATCAATTTGACCAACCAAACAAATGCAGATATCTCTGCTGTACAAAAATACAATAAAATACATATATCATTGTGGTAGTAGCCTTATCGATGTCTTTGTTTCTAATAAAACTAAATTTTCGCAAACAAATTGTCATTTTTTTATCACTAAACATGAAGAATTTCTTAAGCATAAAGAATCACCACTTGATGTTACATTATTTTTTATTGTATAAGATATTGAAGGTCTTGAATGAAGTATTGGCATAAAAACCTCAGTAATTTTTAAGTTTAACATGTTATTAAGTTCAAGTACCCCTTAAAGGCGGTGAATCATCCAGCCAATTCCGGTGGTTTACAATAGTTAAAATTGAACTATTATTTTTGAAATTTTTAATTTTAGTTTTGGGACTGCGGTTGCAAAGATATTCAACAAATACAAAAAGACATACCCCAAAAAAAGGTTTTGGAAACTCTGAGAGCTTTGTTCTTCCCGCCAAAACCACAGTTCTCTAAACTATTAGGCCTACTGTGGTTTTGGCGGGAAGAACAAAACTCACAGTTTCCAAAAACTTTTTTCAGGGTATATCTTTTTGTATTTGTTAAATATCTTTGCAACCGCATCCTAAAAATTAAAACAAAAAATGTCAAAAATTATAGTTCAATTTTAGCTATTATTAACCACTTGAATTGGCTGGATAATTCACCGCCTTTAAACCAATGCTAACTAACTTATAATACGAATCAGATATAAACAAAAAACAAGTCAACATAAGTCGCATATGTCATTAATGGGTCGTAGTTTAACTAGATTGATTGAAGGTACGGTACGCAAAAAAAAACAAGGTACGGTACGTAGGTACGGTACGCTTCAAAAATTGAACTAAACTACGGTACGCTGGTACGATACCAAGATATAGTACGCTTCAAAAATTTAACTGAAGTATGGTACGCTGGTACGGTACGGTTCAAGGTGCGAGGTACGTAGTACGCAAATTCTGAACGTACAGTACCGTATTGCCATCCTTGCCTGGCAGAACTTTTTTTGAAAATTTCTAGATAATTAACATTAATGTGATAACATAAATTTTGTAGTTTTCTATAAAAAATCTTTAACCATAAACCAGAAGCAGATATGTTTGAATTAAATTTAAGTTTACAAACTGATTGAAATAAACTCACAGATGCTTTGTAGCTGTCAGTACTACTTTTCTTAGTTCCACTCCCAACCTGCGAACCTTTTGTAACACAAGATTCATTTTTAGAGTTTAAAATCTGGAAAAGGGCCCTCAAAATACCACTGTGGTTGTACTGGAATCGAAAACAATTTCAATGCTGCTCCAGAAGTCTATCAAGCAAATCTTGCTCAATCACGAAAAGGTAAGCACATCATACTTTCGTGCGCTACTGCGTAAACAGTCGAGTGTAAACAACTTATCAATGGTCGAGTACATCGAGCGTCTGCTATTAAAACGTTAGACTCGGGTTTAATTACGTTAAGCAATAAAAAGAGACAGTCTGACACCTCCACCGTGTGTGGCAACTGGCAAACAGTTTGGACTCGGAGACTGCAAGGTCCTTCGCTGTCTCCTAGCTACGCCAACAAACGAATAAATATATTACAATTATAAACAGTGAAGACGTACAGATCCAATAAAGAATTGGTTATTTAAGGTTATGGAAAAATACAAATAATAAGTCAATTAAGATGTTTTTGACGTTTGCTGGCTAGAGTTTTAATGTTTAATCGTTTTGCGTGCTTCTGGTCTAAAGGCTACCAGCGCGGAAGCCTAGGAAAGAACCAAGATTAAGCATGCGAGGAGACGTCTTCTCTAGCTCAAGTGGTAGAGCAGTGGACCGGTAATCCAAAGGCTGCAGGTTCGATTTCTGTGGGAAGACAATTTTTTCGCATTGTTTGTTTTAAGTAGT
Organism: Trididemnum nubilum; assembly: GCA_963965965.1. Lineage (NCBI taxonomy): Eukaryota > Metazoa > Chordata > Ascidiacea > Aplousobranchia > Didemnidae > Trididemnum > Trididemnum nubilum. Next base: position 27,145,917 of record OZ014476.1, on the reverse strand, counting down.
CGCCGTTCTGGTGGCTCTTCCCTAGGCTTCTGCGCTGGTAACCTTTAGGCCAGAAGCACCCAAAACGATTAAACACAAATATGTATTAGTAACTCTACATCCAAGGCCAGGGGTGCCCAGCAGATATACAAAACTAAAATCCACACACCAAAAACTTTCTAATGTCATTGTACAAACGTTAGCATTACAGATTTTCTGACGTAATTTACAATACTTGTTCCTTTTCATGTCACTGGCAGTTTGGTCTCTTCTTCGTAGACATGTGAAAGTACATACTTGATGCTGATGACAAGTTATAGATTTGAAATCTTCAAAATGCCATAATTCACTTACACAAAGTACTTGAAAACATCAAAGTTACTGATGTGAATTGCCTTTCCGACGAAGAGGGTGGTTGCTTGACTCGATGACCAAAAGGTCCTTTGCAACTTCCTTCTTGCCTTCCTAACGAATGCCAATTAATTTCTACTTCATGCTGTTACGGAGCAATGAAATGCACGCGTGTTGGCATGCTTTTATTGGTAGTGGTCTAGACTTGGAAAAGAAAGCGTGGAATGTTTTTTGTTCAAATTCCTTTGCAAGTGTAGTGGATCCATGCTGACTGTTAAAGCATTTTATGACATGATCTATGGGTTTAGTACTTTAATTGTGGAGCATATAGCCGAACTCCGTATGGTCTACGACTTTTAGGCGCGGACGTTTATGCATGGGACGATTATGCACCGCCTATTATGTGCCAGGACTATTACGCGCCAGAACCAAATTTTTAATTTTTGCAAAAATTTTTTTTTGATTTTTGCATTATGTTTTATACAGTGTTATTTCTTTACATTTTCTTCTACATTTGCTTATGCACAATGATCTTTTGAGATTACATTTCATACATTTTTTTCTTATCGAAATTTTGTTCGAGTACTTTTGCTTCGTTTTTAAAGTTTGAAAGTTACGTTTTTAAGGTTACATTTTATTTTAACATGCTTATTTTTCGGAAAGTTTTATTTCCTACGCCGGACGTCTGCAACTTGCTGTCCACGGTATGAAAATCTGTGGTGCACGAGTAAATTTAAAGGCAGTGAATCATCCAGCCAATTTCCGTGGTTTACAATAGCTAAAATTGAACAATAATTTTTGATAGTTTTTGCTTTAATTTTGGGGCTGCGGTTACAAACACATTCAACAAATACAAAAAAAAATCCACCGAAAAGTTTTTGGAAACTCTGAGTTTTGTTCTTCCTGCCAAAACTACAGTAGGCCTAATAGTTTAGAGAACTGTAGTTTTGGCAGGAAGAACAAAACTCAGAGTTTCCAAAAACTTTTTTCGGGGGACATCTTTTTGTATTTGTTGAATATCTTTGCAACCGCAGCTCCCAAATCAAAACAAAAAATATCAAAAACTGTAGTTCTATTTTAGCTATTGTAAACCACCGGAATTGGCTAGATGATTCACCGCCTTTAAAAGATCATAAAATCGCACTTCCAGCTGCTATAATAGCGCTTTATCGCGCTCAAAGTACTGATAACGCTGATAATAGTGGTGATCACGCTGATAACAATAGATCGTTCAGAAGAAATTAATCAAGTTCTTTATACCCCAGTCACACTGAGCCCGAATCAGCCCGAATGTAGTACGAATCGTGATTCGTAGTGCATTCGGGCTGATTCGAAGTGCATTCGTAACGTTCGTACTGCATTCGCGCTGATTCGGCAACTCATCCCGAATGTTTTGAACATGTTCAAAACATTCGGGCTGATTCGTAGTGGAAAAAAATTCGTACTGCATTCGAAGTGCATTCGTGCTGCATTCGAAATGGATTTGGGCTCATTTGAAGCAAAAATTACATCGCAACCGCTTGATTACGTATTTTTTTTGATTTACCTGTTGTATATTTTTAGCATTTTAAGCAGCGACTAGCTTCTATTGCATTATTTTATTGCAACATTTTATTATAACACAATAATCTTATTTATATGAAGAAATGCCAAATTTTTGTGCGATAGCGCAGAAAATGGATTCTTCAACAATAGCTTCGCAAACTTTCCGTATTAGAAGACAAATGGTATTTCTTGTCACTCGAAAACTGTACATGAGATTGGGATATTTTTCTCCTGAAGCGAGATATCTCACTGTTATAGCAATTTTCATGCCTAGGGAAAAGCCTTTCTCATATGTGTATCCGTTTTTGTTATTCTAGGACTGACTCTTTGTACTAATTCATCAAACATGGCGGGTTCCATTCTAAAAAAAGTTAAAAAACGCTTGAGGGTCTTCTATCCGAAGTTCATTCATCAAACGTTGAAAATGCCATGTAATTGTCTTCTTTCTGCTAACAGCCAAGGACGAGTTTGATACTTGTTAGGCAGTGGCGTTGCTAGGGATGGTGGCATCCGGGGCGGGATTTCAAGGGTGTCACCCCTTTTCGGTCCAAGAATAGGTGAAGACCAAAAAAAGGTCATTGCCGTCAAATTAGTGGGTTTTCGGCCCAGAAATACGTGAAGTTCAAAACAGAAAGAAAAAAAAAAAAAAAAGGTCTTCGACGCTAAATTGGTTGGTTTTCGGTCCAAATGAGGACGGAAAAAAAATTTTTACTGCAAATCAGTGGAGATATGGTTTCGCTTCATAATGTGGTGTCACCCCAAAATGGTGACACCGGGGCGGGCCGCCCCCTCCGCCCCCCTCTTAGCGACGCCACTGTTGTTAGGCTTTTTATGCTTTCTTTACTTTCTTATTAGCTTTCCTCGGTTTTACCGCTTTTTCACTTTCTTTTTCGATCAACTCTTCAAAAAATGCAGAAAGCTGCAGAACTATTTGCTTTGTCATGCAAATCTATTTCGAATAGAATGAAACCACTACAAACCAGTGCAGCACCTCACAGAGAATATTTATATATATGACGTCATTGTGGCGGGAAGCGTATATTCGTTGTCATTCGAATTGAATTCGTATTACATTCGAAGTGAATTCGTCGTATTGCATTCGAAATCGCCACCCCGAATGAGCCCGAATCAACCCGAATTTGCATTCCGACCAATTCGATCTGATTCGTGCTCATTCGGGCTCAGTGTGACTGGGGTATTTATTACTCACGCTTTTTTGCGCGTAAGAATATGCTTGTCATTTGACCGCATACATTTTTACCTTTTTTTTTGCATTTACATTGAAAAAGATATCACACTTATTTCCGCTGGTAAATACGCGTGATCGGTAAAAGCCGCCTAAACGTGTCGAAATTAGAAAGTGTGAAAATCAGCAGAAAATTGAATTACCGGTACCATAATGATTATAAAATACGCTACGAAATATACAATGATTGTTTGTTTGTACAAGTCATGCTTCTTTTTTGCGTTGCGTAATAGAAATGCCGAAAATTAATCTATATAAAATACAAAAATCATAATCAATAGAAAATTAAATTTAACAACAATAAAATACGCTTCGAAAAATACAGTAGATCAGGCCTGCACAACTCGCAGCGCAACAAGAACCATTACAACACAGAACTACCTGTCGCGGGCCGCACGTTTTCGCTGTTGTAGCTACCATCGTTACGGCGAAACGTCTTGTGATCGTCGAAAAGTAAAAACCAACCGTTACCTTTTTCCCTGCATGCCATAACATCTAATTGCTGTTTTTTGATACTTATTGGCAGGAAAAACTTATCATTGCTGTTCCATTTATCTTTTATTGGGGTTGTAACCGTTATAGGCTATTTTTTAGAAATAGTAACCTTTTCATGGCAGGGACAAATCATAGCAAATTATTGAAATGTTAGGTGCATTGCAAGCATTGACAATATGTTAACAGCAAACACAAACCTCAAAAATTAAGTTTAATGTGAAATGTTACACCTTTGCATCAGACAACACGTCACAGTACAAATATAGATTGCTTAAAAGTTGTTCGAGATCACATGAAACCATTTCCAGGGCCGCAATAAAAGTCTTCGCGGGCTGCATGTTGTGCAGACTTGCACTAGATGCTTGTTTTTACAATTCATGCTGTTCCTTGCGCTGCGTGGGGGAAGTGTCGAAAATTTGTTAAACGAAAATGTGAAAATTAACCGCTGTAACATTCGCGAGAAAAAATAAGTTACTGTTTGTTTTCGCGATTCAAATCTGCTTCTTGCGTTGCGTGAGAAATCCAGAAAATTGAAATTTAAAATCCGTAATTAATGACGGACAGCACCAGATACTTTTATCATAGAGAGCATTACATTTTGCAATAACATATGTTTTATATATTTTTATATTTTGTGAGAACATATGAATATGATAAAGCAATTATTATATGAAAAAAATATGTAACAAAGCTGGTCGACCGACGTTTTCAGTATAGTTTTGGTAGTATACAGATTTGAAAATGCACTTTAGTATAAAAGTATCTGGTAATGTCCGTCATTAATTAAGGTTTTTATACTTCCATTTCCTGAATTTCCCACGCAACGCAAGAAACAGGTTTGAATCAACAAAAAAGATGAACAGTTATTTTATTTTTCATAGCAAATGTCATAGTGGTTAATTTAGTTATTTGTTAGCTTTGATCTCGACATTTTTGTTTAATACGTTTTCGACATTTCTCGCACGCAACGCAAAGAACCACAGGAATCGTAAAAACAAACATTTAGCGTATTTCATTGTTGTTAATTAAATTTTGTATCAATTATAGATTAATTTTCGACATTTCTACACCACGCAAAAAGCAGGAATCGTAAAAACAAACAATAATTATTGTATTGTATTTTTCGTAGCGTATTTAATAGTCATTATGGTAATTTAATTTTCAACTGATTTTCAAATTTTTTAAACTTTTTTTTAACATTTAAAAATGTAGATTTTCGACAATTCTGTACGCAACGCCTCAAAAACAGCATGAATTGCAGAAACAAACAATTAGTTTACTTTCAGGGAGTACTTATAGCTTTCAAGTTTTTTGGAACCTGATTAATTTGTCATAAATCTAAACGATCTATTGTTTTCAACGAGATTACCGCTAATGGCCTTCGAGCGCGATAAAGCGCTATTAAAGCAATTCAATCTACTTGAAGTGCTATTTGACAATCCATCTAATCTGCTCGTGCACCTCAGATTTTCAGATCGGGGACAGCAGGTTGCAGATGTCCAGCGCAGAAAATATTTTTTTTCGAAAAATAAGCGTGTTAAAATGATATTTTAACCTCAAAATGTAACTTTCAAAAAACCAATAGCAGTCGAACAAAAATACAATAACAAAAAAATGTATACTAAAATGTGTGAAATATAATCTGAAAAAAATCATTGTGCATAAGTTAAAATAAAAGAAATGTAAAGAAACAAAAATGTACAAAATATAATGCAAAAATTAGAAAAAATTTTTCTGCAAAAATTTTCGCAAAATTAAAAAATTTGGCTCTGGCACATAATAGTCCTGGCATTTTCGCACAAAAAATTTGGCTCATGGCACATAATAGTCCTGGCGCATAATTGTCTGCGCTTAATACTCACAATCCGAACTCCATAAACCGTCGGGCCAATAAAAAAGTGGCAAGCTTTTTGTAAAACTCAGCAGTAGGGGAGCCAGACACACAATCTTGGGGGGTACTAAGTGGATGTCGTTTAAAGTTTTAAATGCAATAACGCATCCTGAGCATTGCACAGGGTGACATTAATTGCTCTGCAAAGTAAGTCGAATTTTGATGCTTTTAATTTTGAAAATAAATGCAGATCTTAAAAACCATAAGCCATAAAAGACGTAATTTGGCAAAATATATATTTTTCAATCGCTGTACGACCTGTGTCTTCACCTAATAAGCAACAAGCATTCTGGATTAGATGTTTCTTGATCTTTTGAGATAATAATTTTTCAAAAATTATTATTCTGTACCGGTATTTTTTTACCTGTAAAAGGTTTTTGCGAACATCAATCACATATTTACGCACCAGATCTCTTGGAAACATTGCGAAGCACACTAGGCAGTCCCAATCCAATAAAAGAATCCCATTTAACAAATCTTGTACCACCAAGGCTTCGTGTGATGTCGGTACATTTCTCTATAAAGATTAGTGGGTCATCAGGTTGATCATGAACAAGACCAATCATTAAGCTCTGAAAAAATGAAAAAGCAAGCTGCTGAATTTTAGTTAGAACTGATATGGTAGATCAGAGGTGGACTAACTTATTATTGCAAGGGCCCCATTTCCTAAATCCCACTATTGAAAGGGCCGCACAATGTTAAGTAAAGTAATCAATATACAAAATAGCTAAAACAAAAGGTTTCCAAAAATCAGAACAATTTATCAATTAATATCATTGAAAGTAAACACTTGACATGAATCATATTTATCTAAAGAAAACAAAGTTAATCCGAAATTGAGTGAGTAACTCTTTATTATAAAAACAAGGGTAATGAGAATGATGCATCTGACCACTGCAGACATGCAACCAGAGTTTTGCTAGGAGAGGACTTGACTAAAAGTTGAGATTTTTTGTTTGAAAAATGTCACAATTGGGCGGCGTGCGGAGCAAATTGTTGCAATTGAAACGTCAAACAAATGGGGGCTCTGGGGGTAATGCCCCCACCCCCAGCCGCTAGGCAATTTTTGTGATTTTTTAGCAAAAAAATGCCATTTTAACTGCATTTCGAACGTTCTGAAACAATTTGAAAGAACTTAATTGCTGAGATTTGGAAGCCAGCCGTACAAAAATTAAATTGCTCAGCCTCTTCAGCTCCTCCTTTACTTACGGGTCAAGTCCAAAACACGTTTGAGCACTTGCATTTTTGGGTTTATTTTTTTAATTACTTGGCAAAGGAGGGGGCTGAAGCCCACCACTCTAGTTGCACCACTGACTGTATTTAACTACGGTAATTTGTTAAAATCAGGTGTCAAATTGTTTTTGCTAACTCTTTTAAGATAGACCGAAGATTCGAGTCTGTGAAAGGTGATCTGTTCTTTGAATAGGTGATTTTCATTGTAGAAAAAATTTGCTCACAAATGTAAGTGGATGCAAGCAACACAAGCAACAGTTGGAGTGAATGAACAGTAGATGCAAACAATTACTGGGAACAACTATAATTATGGATAATATGATTAGCTAAAAAGGAGTTTGATCGATGCTGATAAAGATCAAAATTTCGTACCTGAAAAGCTAATGAAAACTTAAGCACAAAAAAATAAGCCAAGATTACTCCAAAAAATATAAAATGTGTTCATAGTGTGCCCGCTACAATGTGCACATTCTGCAGATACAATACAGCAGTGAAATAGTAACAAGCATGAGTTGATATAATGTTTAACAGAATTTTTTGGCGGGCCGCATAAAAACATTTGCCGGGCCATAGTTTGCCCACCACTGCAGTAGACTGTATATAATGGTAAAACATGTTCTAGTTAGAGATGAGTCCACTGGCGCAGCCAAAAATAAAAAAGGGGGGAGACAAATTTTTTTCGTTTTGATTAGAGCACATGCAAATCGGAAAGTTTCAATTTAGACAAATTGTAACAACTTACAAAAGTTTAGCGATAGCAGGCAAAAGTCCTGCCGTCGTTCATGCACTGGACGCATAAAAAATAAATAAATGAAACAGAATAGAATTCAAGTGGTTTCACGATTTTATTTCATTTGACGAAGCAATAGCGGACGCAAAAAAAGCGTTTTCTACACGTAGGTCATACGAGAAAATCGCAGATTGCCGTTATTGTGTAGGCAATCTGGCATCGCAAAAACATACGAACCCTCGCCTACACCTAAAAAAGATTGTTGTTTTTTTCTGAAAAAATAAGTGCTACCTATTATTATTATTTTGTTAATTGACAACACGTATTCTTTGCTACCTTCAAACAGAAAAAATGCGCTGTATTGTGGTTTGCCAGTACAAAATTTTGTTAATTGATTACTGAACTCATATTAGAACTATTTCCGACCAACGATAATATACGGAGGAATATTCAAACATAGAAATTGACATAAAAGATTTCCTAAAAATAAATTAGCGTTCTATTTACTGCAATAAACATTTGACATTGCGCAGCAGTTTACAGTTGTATGATTAATTCAAACCAGCCGATCGCCCCGTTACCCAAACCCCAGCTGAAAATAAAATTGAAGGATCAAGCTGACATCGTAGTTACGCTTTTGGTAAACCACAAAAACTTTTTGAGCCACATCATATTGATTCCACGCCGTTTTCAGGTGAATGGGCTCTTGAGCCGGTTGGTCTAAATGAAGGCCTACATAGGGCGGTTTAGACAAATTACGTCTGATATCTTTTTCAATGTAAACAAAATAAAAGTAAAACAGGCAAAATGCTTACCGTCAAATGGCATGCCTATACTCATGCACATAAATACGCGTGATGAGTAAAACGGACCTAATACAGTATAATAAAAAAATCAATTTCAATGTTAAGATATTATGGAGATTGGAGAGTCATCTTCTTATAAGAGATTTGCTTTCGAAAAGTTGATTGGTGGTACAGAACTTGAAAATTTCCTTGATTGAAATGTTTATATCTTCGAAGATATGAACAGATTTGCTTTCCTTCAGCAATTAGTTTTTTTTTCGAATGTTTTCAATTAAAATATTCTCGAAATTTATTAAGGTTGAAATAAGATTTGACTACGGTGACATTTAATTCGTGAACTGATACTTGTCAGATCTCAGCCGCCCCAAATTTTCACCGGTATCTGATTTTACTTGTTCTGTCTTGGAAAATGATTTGAGTTTTGAAACAAAATGGATTGCATTTTTTGGTGCGAAATAGCGCTGCTTTCTGCCTCGCTCGCGTTCTCGAGCAAAAGCAATGCAATATATTGACGCGACATTATCATTCCAAGTCGGTGCGATGCGGGCTACACTATGATCGAACATTTTCATTAAATATCAACACTGACTGACTATACAAGCATTCCCACTCTGTGGGTTTTGTTTCTATCCTGTGTTGCAAAAAAAAGCAACGCGGCTAAATTCTTTGTTTCAATGAAATCAAGTTTTTAAGCGCGATTGTTATAATAATGTGACGTAATGGATTGCTCTTCAATTTTTTTTTATTAATTAATTTTTCCATTGTTACGTCAACAATGATTCACTTAGCCTTTTTGCTGCAAACGTTTTTTCAACCCGATTATCTAAGAAACAATACAAGCTCGAAGACTGAAATTTCTTGTAAAAGATAGAGAAGCTATAGCCTAATAACCTTAAAAAATTTTTCAAAAAATGTAAAACTTTTGATGTTATTGATTTGCAACTCAGAGTAGAATTACACTTGAGCTGAGCATTTTTAAATTAGTTTTTGACATTTTATCTTTTTTAAATAATTTTTGGGAAATTGAGCACTTTCAAAAGGATGGATCGGTCCCCCTAATCCCCCTTCTGGTTGCGCCCGTGGATGAGTCTGTGGGTCTCATAACCGCACAACAAACGCAAAGAAGATCGATACTATTGGTAGGCCAGCCTACTAACTGTTCTTCCGGTAAAAGGCACACGATTAGCAGAACGCTAATTTATTACCTTGACGTTTCGCTCAGCTGAAAACGCCGAGTATCCTCAGAAGTTGAGTTGGAGGAGTGTCGAGCACTCACTCCTCCAATACTAGCACAAACAGCAAGTAACTACAAAATAAATATCAAAAGAACCGAGTAAATTAAGTGAGTTGTAGATGATTATAACGTCATAATGATCAACTTGCGAGCTAGGGCTAATTCAACAAAACGTAAAAATTCAATTGCTATACTGTGATGAAACGAGAGAACGTGGTAAAGTTATATATGGTAAAAAAAATGAAATTAGCAATAAAACATCATTTCATTTTTTTTACCGTATATGACTTAGCCACGTTCTCTCGTTTCATCACAGCATAGCAATTGAATTTTTACGTTTTGTTGAATTAGCCCTAGCTCGCAAGTTGATCATTATGACGTTATAATCATCTACAACTCACTTAATTTACTCGGTTCTTTTGATATTTATTTTGTAGTAACTTATCTGCGACATGTACTGTTTGTGCTAGAATTGGACACTCCTCCAACTCAACTTCTGAGGATGCTCGGCGTTTTCAGCTGAGCGAAACGTCAAGGTAATAAATTAGCGTTCTGCTAATCGTGTGCCTTTTACCGGAAGAACAGTTAGTAGGCTAGCCTACCTATAGTATCGATTTTCATGCCCGGTAGACCAGATGGTTCTAGAAACCACTCTTATTCAGTTTTTGAAACACAAAGGAGGGCCACATGCCATATTATGCAATGTTTTTAAGAGTAAAAACTTCAGTTTGGATTGTTTTAAGGAGCTTAAGACTTCCATAGCACAAGTGATCAGTAGCACAATGACCTCGATGGGCATGGCATTGCAATGTACAGTTGTACACCGTAGTCCAGTATTCAAATAAAACGACCCACGTAAGGCTTATATCCCATAGCCAAAAGTAATCACAATTGACATGTGGTACCTTGTGTGGATATTAAGGGCCTGTCTACACTGTGCGTAAAATCGTCAGCTTACAAGCGAAATCTTAGTTTGTTCCAAAGAAAAATTCCGTAAGCCCAGGCGTACCACCTTACTAGAGTGAAATTGCCAGCGAAAAATTTCGCCAATAGAGCAAATTTCTTAAGTTGGTAGGCTCGTAAGCTCGCGATTCACGTGAATTTCAAAAAACAGGTCTCCGAGGTCTCGAGATAAGTTAAATGTAGATTCATAAGTTTTGTGAAAGTAGATTTTCAAAAGTGAAAGTATGCGTGTTGGTTTGATGAAATAGCCTAACTGAACATAAAAATGTTCAATTTGCGAATCAATGCAAAAAAAAAAGGATTAGAAAAAAGAGGCCTAGGTCGATATGCCTAAAAGTGAATTATGATTAATTATGAATTCTTTGTTGTAATGTAACATTGGATTAGCCTAATCCAAGAAAAAAAATTTTAACATTAAGACCGATCTATGACGTGGCAATGCAGATCAAAATCCAGGGGGACTAGGCCTGAACCAAAACCACTTGCAAGTAGGCCAATGTCTGGTGGTATGGGTCCCCAGCATCTATTATACCACATCACTTAAAATAAAAGTAGACTGGTAAACCTAGCCTGATGGTTGCAGTAGGCTAGTTTACTTCGAAAAGTTTACCCAACTCTGAACTGGTGCAGTGACGTTGTAGCCTATCTGCTATAACAAGTAGCCTAGTTTAAGTAACTAAGTCAGATCTGAGATGGTAAACAAAGTTTAAAAATTAGTTTGCCAAGAAAGTCTAGGCTATAATTTTTTATGTCAAATAATAAAACTTATAACTAGTAGGGCCTCCCATACCAGTTACTAAAAGTTAAACTGAAACGCGATAACCTAGGGCTACTGATGTGATTGGCTGTGCTGGTATATAATAACTAGAGGCAAGTAAAATTGATTCTAGTTAAAGAGTCCACACTTATTAATCAGCTACCATTAGGTCTAAATCAGACTTTTACAAACAGTGGAGTTAAATGACAAACACTGTCAAGTCAATAGCCTACTGTTGATGTGATACTGATAGCCTGGTGAGATCAAAATTTTTATATTCTACAATGGTTTTTCAGAATTATGAATTACAGTTGGAATCTACTTGCTATCTTTTATTATTTGAGTAGTGACCAAATATTAATTGTGGGTTCTCTAAAAATTGTTGTGTAACAAATTTATCAATGATCAGAGGTGGAGTCGAGGACACAAGGCTCGAGGCCAAGGCCAAGGACACAAAAAAAATCCGAGGCCAAGGCCAAGGACAGCCTTTCCGAGGACAGACCCTCTCGAGGCCAAGGACAGGAATGCTCGAGGCCAAGGCCAAGGACCAAGGACACAGCCACAAGTGTTCTCCAAAAAAAAAAGGTCTTCAAAAGAGTTTTTCAGGCAATCTCCAATTTAAAGGCGTAGCCAGAATTTTTGATTGGGGAGGCCTAAACCACAAATCACATGCAATGACGTCATCAAAAATTTGCCTGTTTTTCACTTAACCAGGATTTTACAAAAGGAGAGAGCCTCAACTAATATAGTTGAAAAGTGCAAATACGTAACTTTGGAGACGTTTTGAGAAAGCCAGTGTAACTCAAACGTATCACAGACGGGGGTCTGGGGGCGAAGCCCCCAGCTGTTGGGCGATTTTTTGGTAAAAAAAGCTATTTTAATCCCATTGAATCACACTTCGCACATGTTTAAAACCATTTGAAAGCACTAGATTTTTGACATTTGAAAGCCAATTAGAAAAATTAAATTGTTTAATCCTCCTTCTAGGTGCAATCTAAGTTCAAAACACGTTTAACATGTTGCATTTTGGTGTTAAAGTTTAATTGTACGTGATTTGTTCCAGGTAGGGGGAAGTAAGGTGCATTGACTCGTGCAACATTTTAGCAGTAAATGAAAACCCACGCGAAGATTTTCCTTAGAGATTTTTGTTTTGTCATGAAAATAGCCAGTTGTAGAAGTGCATGTTAGGCCAGGGGGCCCAGGCTCCCTTTACTGAAGTTCAACGATTTGTTCAATCAGCATTTTCCATGGCTAATATTTTTTTAAAAGTATTTTGTGTGTAAAAACTGGCAAGGTGGAGGTGAATTTATGAATTATTATTGAAAAATAGTACAATAGATGGGTAGTTTTGCTTACTAACCATGTGTCAGGCGTGCAGCCAGAAATTCTCAATGGGGGGCTGTTTTGGGGGTCTGGGAGCAAATCCCCCAGCCGCCGGAGGCACGGGGGTTTGGGGGCGGAGCCTCCAGCGCTCACAAATTTCGCATTTTTTTGCAAATATAACTTAATTTTAGAGCTATTTTAATAAAAAATAATGCTTTTAAAACGTGGCATAGAAATTACCAGCGCAACTTGATTCAACTGGTTGCATTATCGGGCTATGAGGGAAGTGGCTAATGATAACATTGCAGTTCTCTTGTTTACATGCAGGTAAATCATAAAATCCTATTATTCAACAAAACCCACACGAAGTAATCTATTTCGTCTGTATTTTATAAAGAAAAATAATCGGGGGGGGGCTAATGGAAAGATATTTGAGAGAAGTGATTTGCAATTAACTAACACTGAGTAGCCGCAACCCCCTTTATTCCTGAGTTTATAATATATTTGTTGATAAAACCTATGTTTGGCGTTTTTACACTAGCGATCAAATTCGATTGCTTATTTTTGGGCATTTTTAAAAGTTTTCATTGATTGGTGACTTTAATTTTTGACAAATTAGCCCCCCCCCTCTGAATATATGTTTCAAAAAATGCTTTAAATCACTTTTTAGTCAATTCCCGCACAAAAGACAGTCTCAGAAGAGCTAAACACGTGGTGTTTTTCTTATTCTGCATTTTGGTTGACAGGCCAATGGGGGGGATATAGCCCCCCCCCGCCCCCGGCTACGCTACTGGCCATGTTCTTGCTGATCAGGATTTCCATCGCGCTGGGCCCTTGGCACTTTGGAGATTTTCGCAAGATCTTCCTGCCAAATGTAGGTGAAGACCATAAAAAGTCTTGAGATTTGAAAACAGGGCCCTTAGCTGGTACTGCGCCATATTGTGGTAAATCCGGCCTTGGTTAATGCATTACGTTCATAAAATGGCTAGATGTGATCCTGAGATAGCAACTTTTAGGATGAAAACTATCCATTTCTTCCAGATTTACATTTAAATTGGCTGGCAAAATTTGATTTTAGGGGGTCCCAAAGCCCTTGGTCTTCAGTAATGTTGTTCGCTACTGGTGTAAACGAAAAACGCTAAAAAGAAACTGAAACTGAAGAAACCATAGGCTTTTTTGTCACATTTTTGTCATAGATGAAATTTTAATTGGGAGGGGAGGCCCGCTTGGCTAAGCCTACGCTCCAATTGCGCAAAATAAAAAAGGTATTTGCAAATTTTCCGCGAGATTTCTGGCGTTTTCAACAAAATTTCAACGGTTCAAAAACAGTGCTGTCCTCGAGCCAAGGACAGGGCAATTTTCGAGGACCTAAGGTTTCAAGGCCAAGGACTTGAGGCTTCGAGGCCAAGGCCAAGGACTTGAAAATGTGTCCTCGAGGACGTCCTCGAGTCCAAGGACGTCCTCAAGGACTCCACCTCTGTCAATGATATGTACTTTTGATCCATGCCCAAAGAGATCTATCGATGAACCTATGCAGTAATGTTGATCTTTAATGCTTACTGTAAAGATTCCGTTGATAATGACCAATTAGTTTTCAAAGGTTAGTTATTTTTGCTGATTTAGTTTAATTTTTATAGGTTAACAATCTTTACCACTATTAGTTTTTTGAGCTTTAATGTAAAAAAAATAAATTTGAGCGTTTTCATAATGAATATAAAAAACAAACTTTGCGTTCTTGCTTTATCTAAATCATTTGCTTTCAGTTAAAATAGCCATCTGAATTATAGTAGTGTGCCAAACACTATTTTTCACTTTTTAAGTTTTTGCTAATGTGATCACCAGAGGTGGAGTCCTCGAGGACACATTTTGAAGTCCTTGGCCTCGAAGGTCAAGTCCTTGGCCTTGGCCTCGAGGCCTCAAGTCCTCGAAAATAGGCCTGTCCTCGACTCAAGGACAGCAGTATTTTTTGAATTGTTAAAACTTTGTGGAGCGCTTGAAAAAATTTTTGGAAAACGTTTGTTTGTGGAGATCGCTTGAAAAATTTTTGTGAAGACCTTTTTTTGGAGATCGCTTGAAAAATTTTTGTGAAGACCTTTTTTTTTTTGAGAGCACTTGCACTTGTGTCCTTGGTCCTTGGCCTTGGCCTCGAGCATTCCTGTCCTTGGCCACGAGAGTGTCTGTCCTCGGAAAAGCTGTCCTTGGCCTTGGCCTCGGATTTTTTTTGTGTCCTTGGCCTTGGCCTCGAGCCTTGTGTCCTCGACTCCACCTCTGGTGATCACGTGATGAAACAGTATTCACATCAGTGCAACTTATCATCATAATTTCAAGTTTCTTGTAACACACGAGTAGCATTGCTTGTTTTTTTTTTTTAGGTGCAACTAACATTTTAAAGTGACATATCTTTGGACCATAAGGCGCACTAATATACTCAAAAGTTTTTAAAAAATTTAACTTGTGTTTTATACTTTGATGCATTTAATTTATGCGTCTGGTTATGCTCTCTTTATGGTCGGTTATTCCATGTCCACTGATCCAGAAATTTTGAAAAATGCCACTTGCCCTCTTTGATTTTGATATAAATTTGTAGGCTTGTAGAACTTTTGATGCTGATTCCAAAAAACTATTTTTTTTTGAAATTGGTCGACTGTAGCAATAGATATGGATGTCTAAAATTTGAAATTTTATGATTGCTCAAGTGGAAAAAAATTGCCAAAATTTAGGCATACAGTGTGAATTGACAGTATCTTCATCAAACGCAAGTGGTTAGGGATGTTCTTTTCACGATTTGCTCTCCACATCCTCCTGAACACATTCACAGGTCGTTTGACCTCTGTAACATCTTGAGTTGACCTTTGACCTTTTGTTTAATATTGTCAATTTCAAAAATCACTCATGCGTGACAAGATTTTGATTGCTTATCTCATTGTTGACAGGGAGCATCAAGGGTAAGGTATAATATGAAAGGTGTTGACAAGGGCTTCAAAACAAACCACTAATATTTTGGGGTTATTGTTTCTAACATGTCATAAAATTGTTAAAAAATGATATCATAACAAATTCAATGTTGTTATTAAAACTGCAAAAATTGCTGTTTGTATTGAGTTGTTTTTTCATCTTGTACTCGGGCTGTAAATGCTGTGAGGTGAAATTGATTTACTATAAGAGTATAACATCACAGATTATGACTTACTTGATTTCTTTTTTTTTTGTTTGTTTGTTTGCTTGTAAACCTAAATCTTGACCACGTTTGCAAAAAGTTCATACAAAAATGATGATTATCAGTAATACTTAAAAAAATTTGATTTAAATTTGATTTGGCACAAAAATTTGATTGGTACAAAAATTTGATTTGGCACAAACCAGGCAGGGCATCGACTGAACATGAACTGAAAAAAGTCTATAATTCTAGACAATTTTTGCATCATTTGTACCTAACCTGAAACGCGATACCGTACTCTGATATAAATTTTCTTCTTGCTCTGTTAAAGTGTCTATTAACATCTCTGTATCTTCTACAAGCAGCGTAGTCAACAAAATGCATTATTTATTGGTTGAAAATTTACAAGCATTTAGGCATAATTTTCATTTGACACATACAGTATTTGCTGGTGGCAGAAGATAGAGCTGCAACTTTTTGTAAAAAAAGTTTCAGTTTACAAAAATGAGCAGCTTTATTCAGTTGACATTGTCTGCTATCGTATTGCTCTATGTATTAGTAATTTTATCCATGCTTGATTCTGCCGATAATGAAAGTATGCGTAAATTAAAACTTATCAACCTTTATGAATTTTTTGAATTGAATTCACTGCAATTACTGTAGTTTCATTTTCATCAAGTAGCCTTGGTCAGGAGACAGCAAAGGAGCCTTTCGGTCTTTCAGTCAAGCTGTCACCTGCCTAATTAAATTAGTGAATGACAATTCTTAATTAAGGACATTCAACTTCAAATAAAGTTTTTCACTTTTGACCAATACGTCGTGCTGTTTTCAAGCTATTGCAGTTCTAAGTTAACAATTTTTCACTTACTTCAGTGTTGCCATTTCGCCAGTATTGTGACAAAAAAGTTTTGGGCAAGTTGTTTTGAATTTACTTGAAAAACAATTCTGACTTTTTCCTTTGTTTTGACAAAACACTTATTCAGAGTTGCAAATAATAAAAATGCATTAACGTTTTGAAACTTTGTTTGTAGCTGGCATTTCTGGAAAAATTTCTAAGGGGAAATCTGTATTCTTTATTGTCACATCTTGGGAACGGAAGTTAGTAGAAAGCTCAAATTTGCTGAAGTTAAGTCCTCACTCACCAGATTAGTCAAAAATTTTGAGAGATAACCAAGAACAAATTTTTTGACCTAAATGCCTTTTTAAATGCTGATTGTTCAGCCACTGTTAGCACTGGTATGATGCCTGTACTTGATGCTGTGATCACTAATAACCTACGAGTGCGAACAATCTTTCTGTGGAATTGGAAAAACTCTTTAGGATATGTACATATTTAATTATTTATGTCTTATACAATCAATAAACACTGATGACCTAAAGTTTAATACCTATGACAGTATGATACCATCATTAACAACTTCTTCACTAGTGCCCCAATGCAAAAATTTTTTCGAGTTCTAAGTTTTTCTAGTTTTGGATTTTCAACCATTTTATGACATGTTAGAAACAATAACCCCAAAATATTAGTGGTTTGCTTTGAAGCCCTTGTCAAGGCCTTTCATATTATACCATACACTTGATGATGCTCCCTGTCAACAATGAGATAAGCAATCAAAATCTTGTCACGCATGAGCGATTTTTGAAATTGACAATATTAAACAAAAGGTCAAAGGTCAACTCAAGATGTTACAGAGGTCAAACGACCTGTGAATGTGTTCAGGAGGATGTGGAGAGCAAATCGTGAAAAGAACATCCCTAACCACTAGTGTTTGATGAAGATACAGTCAATTCACACTGTATGCCTAAATTTTGGCAATTTTTTCTGCTTGAGTGATCACAAAATTTCAAATTTTAGACATCCATATCTATCGCTACAGTCGATTAATTTCAAAAAAAAATAGTTTTTTGGAATCAGCATCAAAAGTTCTACAAGCCTACAAATTTATATCAAAATCAAAGAGGGCAAGTAGCATGGCCTGGATCAGTTGACATGGAATGTCCCGATCAGTTGGTCAAGGGGTATTGTGTTTGTCTCTGGACTGGGAGCTTTGAGGTTTAAATCTTGGGCTGGTCAAATCAACATAATGTTGCCAATGGCTAGCCATTACTGACTGCGACATATCTTCAAAAGAAGTTGAGTTACTCGGGCGCGATGATGTGAAGATTAGCTCTGCCAACTTGTTACATGCTTCACTATATTGCAGCAAGTATAACAAAAAATTTGATTTGATTTTCAGGATTTCATTTTAAGTTGCAGCATTTAGATTTTTTGTTCTTGTTTTAGAGCTTAATAAGTTTCACATAATATAATGCGCCTTTTAGTTTGGTATACTTTGTGGTTAGAAAAAAAAGGTAGAAAAGCCATTTGTTTGATGCACCTTATGCTTGAAAATAACAATTATCAATGTCATTTATTGATACTACACCAGTGCACCTAATCACTATTATGATGAGTTCTAGTTTGTTGCGCCTTATGGTCTGAAAAATACTGTTGTAATATTTTAAATTGAATCAATTTTGCTGGACTCATATGTTGAAAGTTATTTTTACTCTAATTTTTGCTTATTTTTGATGTGATAGCTTTGTTCTGTACTGTACTACTTTCCTGGGATTTTAATGTGATCAGTTTGATGCAAAAACATTTGATGCAGCTCTGATATGGCTAGGGTTTTGTGTTAAACATCTTTCAAGTTGCGTTTGGGTTAAGGTTAAAGCTGGCCAAGTTAAACATCTTGTGTCAACTAGTTGCCTCAAAAAGTCATGAATCTTTCTCTGAGTGTAGGTGTTTTATGCATATATGGTAGGTTTTTTGAGATGTCTATTGCTAATTACAGTTTTGCCAATTTGTAAAATTGTTAACTTTTTCTGGTAGCAGCATTTATTATCTGCTTTACTGTAGGTCCCGATGTGTAGAAGATAATTGGAAGATTATTGAAACCGCAAGACTGAAAAGCAGAAGCAAAGCCATTAAGTTCCATTAATGTTTGTTCTGTGTTTCTTCAACATGCCGCATGGTCAGCACACCCTAATAAAAATTGCTCATGGTTTGGGTTTAGTGCTGTTGGCTACACTTGTAACATTTTCTTCTTTTCCCACCATAAAATCAACCAAGACATTGGTGATTATTAATGCTTCATGAAGTTGCTGCTTGACTTTTCCAGGAGCCAGGCATTATTCATTTCCAAGTTTTATCATCGAAATGTTGGTGATGTATAAAAAATACCTGCTTTCTGAGACTGATTTGACACTGACATCATTTTTAATCAGACTTTGGTTATTTTTTCATGTTTTTATGTCTAAGGCATATTTACTAATTTTTCCAGCAAATTTGTCTAGCATCGCTTTTATAACACACTATGAGTTATAAATTTCAGCATAACATTTGAACTTTTCAGCAATTAAATTTTGTATTCAATTCAAACTTGCTTTGGTTATGCACAAATTGTTTTGCTCCTATGTAGTTCAAAGCTTAAATCAGCTCTAGTGCTGATTTGGCTAGCATTAGATATAGCTGGCTTGTCAATGCTGATAATAATTAGGTTTAAAATGTAACTAGCTTAGCTTTGCTAGTAGCTCCACTAGTACTACAAACATGAGTCCATATGCGTCACTCAACATATGGAATTCGTTGTGACTATCTCACATGAAATATGAAATTGAAAGTTTGTTTCTTTTTAGGAAATGAATGAGAGTATAAACTTATTATTTTAATTTAGCCTTTGAGGATGTTGTCACTGTTTGATTCCCCAATTTGAAGCTTATTATTGTAATCTTTATACGTCTGTTGTGTGTCACCGTGTATTGAGTGTATTTCTGTAAAACTATTTGGTTTTGCATGTTGCTATGGCCACTAGTCAGATGCATCAACATTTGTTGGTGTTAGTTCAAGGGGGATATGAATTGTTTATTTTTATTATAACTCAGAGGTGGACACAAGTAACATTATACCAAAAGCGCAGTGCAACAAAGCACAACAATCTTTTCAAACAGTAAAAGCACAGTGCAAAATGCGCCATTTAAATTTTTTAATTTCGGAAGAGCAGCACAACTTTCTCAATGAACTTTGAGATTCAGTTGAAGTGCAATGCAATAGCAAAACAAGATTTTCGTAACTAGTTAAAGTGCAATCTAACTTCCGCAACTCAAACTTCACAACACAATGCAAATTACCGCATTTTTTGCAATTTTAGACATAAATAAGTTAATAATTTGCTAAAGAAAGCCGACATTTATCAATATTACGATTGAAATGGAACAAAATTAAGTTCAATTTATAAAATTGCGCTATTAATTGAAAAAGTTTTGAAAACGCAGCGCAATTTAAGTGCAACAAATTTTAAAGACTTTAGTACACAACGCAACTTTAACAATGTTTCAAAATAAAACATCAAAGCGCATCACAACTTCCACAATTGCAGAGGTTACGGAAGTTGCGCTTTGCCCACCTCTGTTATAACTTAATACCTTGATGTGTTGCAACCTATTTTTGCCATTTTTGATTGTTGGCAAAACTTTTATTCCTGCAAGTTTTCATTAAACCTATGAGACAGCTAATGCTTTAAGCAAAACTCTTGTGATGAACTTTCCTACAAGTTTTCATTAAATCTCTGAGGTAGCTTCTGCTTTACATTATTAATACATCAATAATAATATGTGCTTGTCTAATGTGCGCTAATATCTACGTGAAGTAACAAGCAGATGAAGGGTCCGCTACTCCCTCTGCAGCATTACAATCGCAAGAGATGCTGGATATGTGGCTTTCTGAAATATTAACTGCTTTGTGCTTAGATTTTGTACTTTTGCTTGCAACAAATTTAGTTTATTGAGTTTTCGAAAATACATAATACAGTTGTACTACAGAAGTTGTAATATCTGCCTAGGGTAATTGAAATTTTCTAGCTAGTTTGCCCTATTTTCGTTTTGTGTTCTATGAAAGTGCAATTAGCTGGACATCTGTGAGATTTCTCTCAATCTTCGGCTAAAGCTAGGGTAAGCACTAAGCAGTTCTCCGAATATGCTCAATTTATAATAATTCAGTTGTGATGTTTTGACGTTTGCTGGCCAGAGCTTTTAATATTTAATTTAATCATTTGCGTGCTATCTGGCCTAAAGGCTACCAGAGCAGAAGCCTAGGGAAGAGTCACATGATCGGCAACTACTTAAAAACAAGCAATGCGAAAAAGTTGTCTTCCCACCGCAGGTTCGATTCCTGCGGGAAGGCAATTTTTTCGCATTGCTTGTTTTTAAGTAGTCGCCTTTCTGGTGACTCTTTCCTAGGCTTCCGCACTGGTAGCCTTTAGGCCAGATAGCATGCAGACGATTAAATATGTTCAGTTTAGCAAGTGAGGGATTGAATCCGAAACTTTTATTATCAAATGCTTGTGCATTACCGTGATACAAAACTACCAGAGTAGGAGAAGAAAAAGCGTTCAGTAGAAGCTTTTGTGTAAAAAACGATAAATACTGCTTCAAAAATTTGTAATAAATTTGTCAAAGGTGGAGTGCTCAAGGATGTCGTTGGCCTCAAGGACACGTTTTGAAGTCCTTGGCCTCGAAGCCTTAAAAATTGCCCTGTCCTCGGCTCAAGGACGGCACTATTTTTTGAATGGTTAAAATTTTGTAGATCGGCCAAAAAAAATTTTCTACACCATTTTTTTGGAGATCACCTGAAAAAAATTTTTGAAGACCTTTTTTTTTGGAGAACACTTGCATTCGTGTCCTTGGTTCTTGGTTTGGCCTCGAGCATTCCTGTCCTTGGCCTCAAGAGTGTCTGTCCTTGGCCTTGGCCTCGAATTTTTTTTGTGTCCTTGGCCTAGAGCCTTGTGTCCTCGACTCCACCTCTGAACTCTGTGATTTCCGCTATCCAATTCAACACAATATTATGGCAATCCACAGAATTGGCTGTTGAGCCATTACGCTCGTAAGCGCCGTTTTGGATAGCATAGACACCTTCGACTTATGTGCACTGGGCGTAAAAATTTTTGTATGCAGTGTAAACAGGCCTTAAAGCGTAGGCCTATTTTTTTCTCTTTTTTGCCAATTCTTGTCATTTAAAAATGTTTTTTTAAGTTATGAAAAATAAAACAAAGTTTCCCGTTCAGAGTCAAAATCTTACAGCTGAATTTTGTACTATTTTTAAGAGAAGACTCGGCGACCTTGTTACTTAATTAAACAATGTTTTTATTTTAATCTTTCTCTCATTCTTGTCGCGCTAAATCGTGCCTTTTAAATATTAGCTGAATTTGCAATCTATTTGTTTTTGCTAGACAATAAAAGATTACTACTACTCCAGCTTCAGTTATTGCCTAGCAATTACACACAATTCCATTTTTTGATCTAACAGAAATGGAAAATCACCAAACACTGTGGAAAATAGACTGGCTAAAATATATCTCCAATGGATTAACTTTTGATTTATCTTGTTTGAAGGCACTTTTCGAGCCATTCAAAGAATTAACTTTATTGCAAGCTATAATGTAGAATCGTTTACTTGTCATCATAACAGTATGATCAAGTTATACTGTTATGATTACTAGTAAACTGTCATATCACTCCACACCCAGTCCTCAGTGCCTTTGGTGGCAAATGCCCTCCGCCCTCCACCTTAAAAAAGCATTTTTTAAAACGCTTTTTGAAAGGACATGTTTTCAAAGCTTATTAATTATTACCAAAATAAGCCTAAAAAAATTAAGTTGTTTTTGCAATAAAAAAAGCAAAATTTTCGAGTGTTGAATTGGGGGCTTTCCCAAAAAGTAGCACCCCAAAATTTGGTTGCTTTTACCGTTTTTTATACAATCTATCCAGGAAAACGAATTTGTCTAGCTTGAATGGTTAAATTTTTTTTAAGTTTAGAGGGTCCATTTGGGGGAACCTCCAATGTGGCATATTTTTTCACTAAGAGTTTGGGGGAACTCCCAATGAGGCATCATCAAACTTGTTATGTTTTATCTATTTGAATAAGGAAGTTACATTAGGAAGTTAGGAAGTTACAAAATAAGGTGATAGGCCTAAGAAATTGAATAAGGCTATTAGGACTATTTAGTGCTTAATCTGTTATTGTTAATTTGCTCTATTGTGTCATAAAAAATAGCATCAACATGAGCAGAAAAAGTAATGGTGCAGTCAAGCACGTTGACGAACTAAAACTTGTGAATGAAAATTCAATCAAAAAACTTGTAGCTGATGCAATGAAAATATGGGAATTCGAACATCTGGCACAAATCACAGCACTAAAAGCAGAAATTGAAGAACTAAGAAATAGTCAAGAATTTAATTCTGCTAAATACCATGATTTAGAGACTGAATGTGAAGACTTGAATAAAATAAACAAACTGCAAGAACATGAGATTATGAAATTAAAAAGTCAATCTATGAAATCGGAAGCTCGGGGTGTTAAAGAAGAAGAAAAGGTGGACGCGATTGAGCAGTACAGCCGGAGACAAAATTTAGAAATCTCAGGGATCCCAATAAAAGACGGTGAAAATACTAACAAAATTATGAAGAAATTGCCAAACTGGTCAATGTAGAACTCTCCGCTGATCAGATATCAACATCCCACAGACTTGCTGTTAAACCTAAACGCACAGCAGGCACTGAAAATGGTATTGAAACGAAGACACCACCATCTCCTTAAATAATAGTGCGTTTATTAAGTAGAGATGTTTGCAACGAAGTTTATCGCAATAGGAAACTACTGCGCAACGCTGATCTGAAGAACTTTTCGATTGAAGGCACAAGCAAAATCTTCATCAATGAAAATCTAACCCCTACTCGGAAAAAATTATTCTGGAAGGCTAAGCAGCTAGCAAAAACGAATAACTACAAATTTTTTTGGACTGTTAATGGCAATGTATTTGTGAGAAAAGCTGAGGAAACCGAAGCAGTTTTGATCAAAAACGAACATGATCTGCGCTTGATTGTGTAGTAGTAATGTATAAAACTAGTTCACTTAAAAGATTACTGTATCCTTTCTAATGGCTGGTTTATACTGTAATACATGTAAAGGCTTTATAGAAAAAAGAAGACTTCCCGTAACATGTTGTGAATGCAAAATGCAGATATGTTTCAAATGCTCAAACTTGCAGGATAAAGGTAAGCTTAACATAGCATATTTTTGCTATCAGTCTCTGATGTCAATGTTTCCTTTCCAATCTCTTAATAACTTCGAGTTGCAAAATATGTTTTCAACCAAAACTGATGTAATGAAACAACTTAATAAGCTTGACTGCCTTCAAGCTTTGGATTCTAATTTAAACTTAATCAATGTAAATTCTAAATATAGATCAGTAGAATGGCTAAACAGGCATTATGATACTTATAATGATTTGGGAACATCTGTAATTCATTTCAATGTCAGATCTATCATTAAAAACAAAAATAGAAGAACTACTTTATGATGTGAATAAATCCCCAGATGTAATTGCTATATCTGAAACTAAACTAAATGATGACAGCAACTTGGGACAGGCTAACATACAAGGATACCATTTGCTAAATGTAAATTCTAAATCTAATGCTGGTGGAGTTGCCTTGTATGTAAGTCAAAAATTAAACTACATCAGAAAACCAGAATTATCATTTATCTCACCTGACTCTGAAAATCTTTTTGTTGAAAGTGCATTAAATAAAAAAGCTAAAGGATTAATATTTGGTGTAATTTATAGTTATCCCCAAAAAAATTTCACAACTTTTCAGGAGCAATACTGCAAACTCCTAAATCAATTATCTTACGAAAAAAGACTATATAATTTGTGGCGATATAAATATCGATATCCTCTCTGCTAACCATAAACCAACTATTTCAAACTACCTTAATGAGTTATACTCAGTAACTTGCTGCAATATTATTAACATACCAACTAGAATTAGCGACAGTTCTGCAACTTTAATAGACCACATGTACACAAACATGTTACAAAATGAAGTACATGGAGGAGTTTTAATATATGACATTTCAGATCATTTGCCAATATTTTGCACTGTTTTGGTCAAACCTCAACATAAACTACAATTAATCAAAAAGTTAGTTCGAGACTTAAAAAAGTTTGACAGAGATAAATTTGTAAGGGATATATTTGATATGGTAGAAAATTTCAGTTTTAATGATGATGATATTGACAAGGCAATGAACAATTTTATATCCTCTTTTAAACAGATAACTGATATGCATGCACCGTTAAGACTAAACTCACAAAAAGAACGAAAACTAGCCCTTAAACCTTGGATAACAAAAGGAATCTTGAAATCAATAAAAACTAAAAATAGATTATTCAATCAATGTTATAAACGCAACAACTCAGATTTAATCACTCAATTTAAGCAGTATTCCAACAAGTTGACTACAGTTAAGCGTATTGCTAAGCAAGATTATTTCATGTCCTTGTTGCTAGAATCAAGAAACAACGTACTACAGCACTGGAAAATTATTACCAAAATTTTAGAAAAAAAATGTCATTGACAAGCTTGTGACAGACAATGGTACAGTGCTAACCGATTCAAAAGCAATCTGTAATCAGCTAAACAATTTTTTTGTAAGTATTGGCCCGATTATGGCATCAAAAATCTCAAATTACAGTAGGACAAAACCTTTTGAGAACTGTTTCATCTCGTGAAAAGACATTTTCTTTGAACCAATCACTTCATATGATGTGTGGCGTGAAATTTATTCCTTAAATCAAAAAAAAGCAGTTGGTCATGATGATATACCAATATATTTCATTAAAATAGCCGGTGAACCAATAGCAGCACTTCTAGCCTTAATCTTCAAATAAGTGTGTTACCACAGGAGTCTATCCTACATGCTTAAAACAAGCTAAAGTAACCCCAATACATAAAAGTGGAATTAAACATATCAGTACGAATTACAGGCCAATATCAGTTTTATCCTCGTTTTCAAAAATTTTCGAAAGGTTAATATACAATAGACTTGACAAATACTTGGCTAAATTTAACCTTTTAAGTGATAAACAGTTTGGCTTCAGAAATAACTACTCTACGGTACATGCTGCATGTGATGTATACACCCAGTTACAGGCACAAAAAGATCAAAAGTTCCACACTTGCTTAATACTTTTAGACTTGTCCAAGGCATTTGACTCAGTTGATCATGACGTACTTTTAAAAAAACTGCACAAATTTGGCCTGAGAGGAAGTTTTGGAGATTTGTTAAAAAGTTATTTACATAATCAATCACAATATGTACAAATCGAAGAAGACATATCTTCCACACAATTATTTAAATGTGGAGCTCTGCAAGGATCTACCCTTGGACCTTTGCTGTTTTCACTTTACATAAATGACCTTCCTTCCGCTACTACTTTTCACACCAGACTCTATGCAGATGATACTGCCTTATTTATGTTTGACAAAAATTTATGCACCCTTAATAAAAGAGTAAATGATGAATTAGTTAACATTGACAATTGGCTCAAATCTAATAAATTAACTCTTAACTACACAAAAACCAAATCTATGATAATCTCATACGACAAAAATGCTAAATCAAATTTTGAAGTAACAATAAACAAAGTTCCAATCAGCAACTGCTATTTGTACAAATATCTTGGTATTATATTTGATGACGATCTTAAGTGGAAAACACATTTTGAACATGTTTCCAAAAAAATGTCTCAAGCTGCTGGCATTATAGCAAAACTTTGAAATTATGTTTCAGGTAGAC
Source organism: Trididemnum nubilum (assembly GCA_963965965.1). Taxonomy (NCBI): domain Eukaryota; kingdom Metazoa; phylum Chordata; class Ascidiacea; order Aplousobranchia; family Didemnidae; genus Trididemnum; species Trididemnum nubilum. Next base: position 27,119,529 of record OZ014476.1, on the reverse strand, counting down.
ATTTAAAATTAGTTTACAACTGCTTTGCGTAATGCTACTTATAATATGGAGTCTTGTGTTGGGGCAACTCCAGCAAAACAATAATTGAACCCTTACAAAAACAACAAAACAAAATCTTAAAACTTATGTCTGGTATTAAATGGAACGACTATGTAAAATTAGATCAAGTTTATCATGCCGAAAAGATGTTGAAAGTCTCAGACATCACTAGATTAGAATTGGCAAAGTTCATGTACCGCTATCACAAATTTAAGGTGCCTAATTTATTCATTACAGAAAATTATTTCACTCCAGTTAATGAAATCCACTCCTATAATACTTGAAGTAGCTCATCCAAGTGTTATTTTCTCCCATCTGTTAACACTACAGCAGGCAAACGTTCATTACTGTTTCATGGCACAAAACTTTGAAATGCGATTCTGATTGATATAAAACAATATCCATATCATAAATTTGTTAAATACTACAAGAATTATCTAATTCACAAATATCAGAACTAGTAATTTATCTCATTACCCCTAATGACTAGTTCAAACCGAAAAAGTTTTTAAACTTTTTGAATTTTTAATTATCTCAAATATCTGCATTTTGCATATCTACAGCCTTGTACGTATATTTTAACATGTGTGTTCAGTTGTATGTATGTTTTTTTGTAAATATTTGTCTTATGTATAGGTTTGTATGTGCTGTAGCTGTAAATATTAGTCGCATGTGTGTGTTTTGTTGTTTTTTTTGCTTCAAAAAATGTGTCAAAAGTTTCATAACTCAATGGTGGCAGCAGACTAGATGAGCGTCGCTCTTTTGCTCCTTCCATAGCGTTGTTGTCTCTTACTCATTAAACAATTTCTTACGTGTTTTGTTGCTTATTACCTTCACGCTAAAACTACTAATACACTAAACTAACTATCTTTCATGTACAGTACATTGATCTAAATATCTCTAAATTTTTATTTGTCTGGGCAAGTTGTTTAAAAGTTTAAATTTTGAAGCCATTTTAAGGGGTCTCCCCTGATATGGAATCTTCAAATTTTGACATATTTTATTTTTTCATATATTAACCTATCTTGAAAATTTATCTGTCAGGCTTGAGTAGTTCAAAATATGACATTTTTGTGGATGCACTCAAGGAGGATTCCCTATCATAGCACCCCCACATTTTGTCACCTTTATTTTTTTTTTACATTTACCTAGATTCCAAAAACTTCAGCTGACTAGCTTAAGTGGTTAAAAAATTAAACAGTTATCTAGTTGAAGCATAACTTTCAGCACTGATTGCATGGCAGTTTTGTTTGTTTTGATTAAAAACAACAAAACTTACTTAAAAAACAGCAAAAATTTTGAATGTTTTGGACTCAGCTTTGTCCATTACCACTAAAATATAACATCTAAAGCACCACCAAATAAAAAAAACTGTGTAGACAGATCCTGATTAATGGTAGCCTCACCACAATACAAATTGGAATAGCGCTGAATATAACTATACTTACTGATAGTAAATGAATCACTCTGCTAAATACACCAATTTATCCATGTTATACACTTGACTGTATCGATATTTAGCAAAATGATTTATTTACGATGACAAAAAATAATTATGAAACAAGAAAGCCATGAAAATGTACCAATATGAAACCAAAAAAAAATGTGTATACGGTGGCATATACATCATGTCAACATTTTTGAAAAAACATTAAAAACATAGTTCTGCTGCCTGAAAGTCCCAGCATCTGCTTATCCTACACATAAGCCATTGTCCGTAAAAAATAACCACTTTAATATTGTTGTACAATATCATACCTGAAACAATTGTTCCAGATCATTGGCTAGAACAAAGTCAAGGCAAATTTTTGGTGTTAACGACATTGCTTAAAAAACTGACATATACACCAAACAAAAACATTAAGGCATCAGCTTATGTTAACTACATTAATGTACAGGCTAAAGCAAACAATATGAAAAAATACTTAAATACGTAATCAAGCTTTTTGAATCTTAAAAAGGATTCAGGTCGGGAATTTTTTTGCTCGGTTTTCCCTCAAAAAGTTTTTGACAAATCTGAAAATTGACTTTACCAAATCTGAGCTTTCTATGACTTTTTGTTCCTTAGATATAACAAATTAGATAAACCCTTCAAAATTTTTGCCAAGGTTGCCAATTGGAAACAACATTTCAAAAGCTACTGCATATTCCTGATTCTCAATGTTTTGCGGCAGAGTTATTGTCAAAAGGATTCCGAATTGTGAAATTAGATGTTTTTCAAGAAATGTAAGCTAGCTTTCCAAAACTTAATCTTCTGATACAATACTGATGAAATGGTAACACTGAAGTAAGAGAAACATTGTTGATTTTGAATTGCAAAATTAAAACTTATTAATGTTTTTCTTGCTACAGCTCAAATAAACTTTGTACTGCATTGTTTAATAGAGGTAGACTCAAAATAACCAGAAACGTTATAAGGCTTGCTGCTATGCTGCATGTGCTAATATTACACAAGCAACTTGTGCCCATGCACTGCAAAATTTGAGATCGCAGGCTGTAGAAGTGGAGATAGCAAGCATCCTAATTAGGTAAGAAAACTTTGCGAACATGCAGTGGAAAACAATTTTTATTATCAAAAAAATACAATAAAAAATCAATTTTTTGCACAACTTTTTCCTCTTTCTTTCCATCTATCTGTTTTTGAAATCACTTTCATCACAACTTTCAACTCCGCCCTCTGCCAACAAAAAAAGAACTCGCGTACAGCTTGAAGATTATACACAAATGTCACTGTATCATTGATGATTTTTCCACCAGTCACAGCTTGGCTTTTTTCTATAGCCGCTCCTTTTCCTGCAGTTTGTATTCTGACGATTCTTCTAGACAAGTGTCAGATGAAAAGCTTTTAAAACTTTTTTTGTTTGAAGAAAAGCTTTATTTGAAAAAAAATTGTTTTGAAAAAAACATAAAAAGAAATAAAAAAATAAAAATATGCTTTTAAAAAAAATTTAATAAAATGTTTTTTTGAAAAAAAACTGTTATTTGATACAAAAAAATTTTTTTTTGAAAAAAACCTTTTAAACAAAATTTTTTTTCACCTCTGGTGCCTAAAAGTCTGAACACCTAAAAATTCAGGTGCATAAAAGTCCAGGTACATAAAAGTCTTGGTACCTAAAAATCCAGGTGCCTAATTGGTGGCACCTAGACGTTCACGCTTAGAAAATGTAGACTGTAAACAGTCTCACTTAATTCAGTGATTTCACTATTAGCTTGGTTTTAACATATCGCTAAATTACAAAAAATAAGTGGAAACATGCATGCAATTTTTAAATTGCTTTCACCGATTTGTTTCTATGAGATTAAGAACAAAATTAAATAGGTTTTAAAAGTGTGATTGGCACATTGCTTCCGGCAAAACTTCTTTTATAAATCCAGTTTCTTTTTTTAACAAAATATAGTCTCGATTTTCATTTTAGATTTGTAAGTACCAGTAGGCTAAAACTGGCCACAGTCTATGCATGAAGGCATGCAATTTTAAATGTTGCATGCATGTTGCCATTTAAGCGATATGCTAAAACGAATAATTTAGCAGTAAAACAAAGCTATAGTAACAAGTGGGTATTAACAAGAGGCTATGAAAGTATGTAGCTTATGCATTTGTTATTCAGCAAGTTGGCTCAGCTTTGTTCTACAATTAATACTTTATCTCAATGTTATTAGATCAACTTTACTATTAGCGTAGTTTGGTGCTAGGTTACTGTACTGCTTACTGGCCCATACATAAACTGCTAGACCTTCACTGTCTGTAACAACACATGACCGACTTGTACAGCGTACACAATGTGTACTGGGAAGGGGCAAGGCATGGTATGGAAAGGAAGATGATTTTTCCATATTCCATACTGGCAATTTTCTTCCATTCCATACCCAAAATCTTCGATTCCATGCAAAAATTTTCTTCCTTATCCCATTCCACACTAAAATTTTCTTCCATATTCCATTCCATACTTCTATACCAAAGAAATTTTAGACTGGAAGCAATGCAACGTATATTTTGTTGCTTTGCACCTTTGCAATGTTGTAAGCAACCGCTCGTGAAGGTGCGCCAACCAAACTAAGATGCAACAACCAGTATCTGGTATGCATATTGCACATGGTTTAATGCATAGGCTTAGCCTGGATTTTAAATTGGGGGAGGGCTAAACCGAAAATCATGCAATGACGTCATCAGAAGTTTTTAAAAAGAGGGACTTTTTATGGGACAAAGAATGAAAGATCAAAAGCTGGGCATCTGATTTGACTCGTAACCTGGATTTGCTTTCGAGGAAGGACTAGAATCGCAAGTTAAAAATTTTTCTATCCAATCAAAATTGGGAGACGTGGTGAGCAAATTAGTGCAACTCAAACATGTCACAGAGGGAGCATGGGGGCGGAGCACCCAGGCGCTGGGCAATTTTTTGTAATTTTTTGGAAAAAATGGCTATTTTAATGCGATCCGGATCACATTTCGCACGTTTTCAGAGCCATTTCAAAGAACAAAATTTTTGATGTTTGAAAGCCAATTGAAATAATCACTCCCTTTACTTTAGGTCGAGTCCAAAACACGTTTAAAATCTTGCATTTTGGGGTTAAATTTTGTGACTTGGCCCAAGTCAGAGAAATCAAGGTACATTGCTTTCTGCAACATTTTTAGCATTAAATAATGCACTCAAAGATTTGCCTTTGAAGATTTTTGTTTTGTCATGAAAATAACCAGTTTTACAAATTTATGTATGACCAGGGGCCCAGGCACCCTCGATTCAAATTCAATAATTCGTTCAGTAAGCATTTCCCCTAACTAGGTTTTTTCAAAAGCATTTTGTCACGTGAAAACTGACGAGATGGGAGATGGATTGTTATCTAAAGTTGGTAATTTAAAGTTATTTGAAGTTAGTACTTTAGATGCCATAAATGGTCACTAATCATGTTATTGTAATATAAAAGTTAGCTGAGGGTCTAAAACATATTATTACATAAACAAGTTAGATGAGTGCCTAAGATTGCACCTTTTAGAGCAAAAGCACTGAATTTCTCCCAGCTTGTACATTTAAATTGGTTGGTAAAAATTTTAATTGAGAGGGCATGGGCCCCCTAGTCGTCAACATTAATATTAAGCTATTGCTAATTGCTGTTGTAAGCATGTATTGTTGCACTCCAAAAATGCTAAAAGAAACTGAATAAATAGGCTTTGTGTCATCATTTTTATCATATGTAGCTTTTCAATTGGGGGAAGGGAAGGAAGAGGGCCCGGTCCTTCTGGTTATGCTTATGGTTTAATGATTACCGTACAAGTTTGCCCTCACATCCACTAGAACATTTACCGTAATAGAAATACCAAGCTTTAACACCAAAAAAAATTACTATAAGCTTAAAAACTAAAAATATAAATAAAATTAAGCTGAAACGGGGATGAAATAGCAAATACGAGTTTTTGTGATGATGTAAGAAAACAAAATTTTTGACTGGGCAAATTGTCAGCCTCAAAATAAAAAAAACAACAAGCCAAATCTATCAAGGTCGTCAACTGTAACATCAACGCTGCAATTTACTTACAATGATGCAATACGTACTCTGTTTGAGCAATGTACACAACCAAAGTACCGCGATTTGTCGACAAGTAACATGCGTAGATATTGAAATTGAATACTTCTGTGACAATATTATTTATCACTATCCGACATCAGTATGTATTTTTCTGTAAATACAATGCACAAAATCTTGTATGGAATTGGTATGGAAGTATCGAAGATTGTCTTCCATTCCATTTTTGAAATCTTCCATTCCATTCTGGCATCTTCCATATTCCATACCATGCCCTGGGGAGGGGTGGCATAGTTGCAATATTAGAACATTTAGTAGTGTAAGTTGTTTTTTTGCCTGATAACCAATGAAGTCATCAAAACTGATGACATCACCAATGATAATTGCATGCCTTATCAAAAATGTCACGCTACGCCATTGTCTTAAGGCTACACTATCAACAAGTTACCAATCTGCCAATAGGTGTTTAAATGCTTTGTTTGTGTTTTACTGGTTGCTAAACACACTAAACCTGAAACTTAAGGCCAGGCCTAACCATACTTGCATTAGACTAGCCCAAAGCCTACCAGCCTGCTTAATATTGCATAAAGTAGCCTAGCATTGCTGCATGTTGTGACGAAATCAGGAAAAGAGGCTATAAACTATTCATTTGTTGATCAGCAAACTGGTTTAGTGTAGGCCTAGTTCTACCATTAATGTTTTTACCTCAATGTTATTAGGCCTACTTTACTGTTCATCAGGTACCGGTATGTTACTGTAACTAGGCTAGTGGCACATAATTATGAACTGTGAGACTTATCACTATCTGTAGTAATGTAAGATGGACTTGCATACATTAATGTGTAGCCCACTATAGAAGAGAGGCTTAGTCATGTAGTTGCAATAGGCTGCTAGACACTTCAGATTTAGCACTAGCAGCATAGGTGGGCAAGTTAATGCAAAACGTTAGCTTCGTTAACCACTAGTACGTTGACAAACGTAATACCTCAGTTAAAATTAATTTGTTAGTTTTAGCTTTAATTAACGGAAGTTAATGAAGTCCATTAATTCGTTAACATTTTGAGTGTAATTTACATTTTTTATTCACTCACTTCTAGAACATGTAATGACACTGTTGAGTTGATTGTAAGAAAAAAATTATTTCTATGGTGGTCTTTTTGTATTTTTGAAGTTACATTTTACAGTCTAATCCAGAGGTTCCTAACCTACGTATGAGTAATTATCCCCAAAACGGTAATTTGCCATTTTTAAAGGGGTAATGTAAATTTTTTGAAAATACAAAGAAATCTTCAATGGCTGTCATGTGGAGCTACTAATGTTTATTGTGTGGAGCTACTAACTCTAAAAATTTCATTTTGTTTCACTATAACCAAACTTTCTGCAATGTCATAGTTTAATACTAATTAGTCAGAACAAAAGGGTCTCTTTAAATTCTTTTGCTTTGTAAACAATTGCTAGTTTAGCCCAATTACCAATAAGCGTGAAGTGAACATTTGTTATGTTGCGATAAAGCGATATTTTTTTGGAATTTTGAGCGACATAATTTTTTGTGATTAGCAAGCAATTTCTAGTTGAAAAAGCTATTATTTATAACAGATAATGATGATATGACATCATGCTAGAGTTTCAGCAACTGCGTGAAGATGTGCATCTTAAAACTGATTTAACCAGAGAAGATGTAAGAAAATTTTGGGCTGATATACAAAATGAATAGTCTATTAAATATCCCATCTTTACAATACTGTAAAAGCTTTGAGTTTCATTGAATTTCCTTCCACATTATTGCTATGAAGTGAGGTTTTCTTCAATGGTGATAAACAGAGGTGGAGTCGAGGACACAAGGCTCGAGGCCAAGGCCAAGGACACAAAAAAAATCCGAGGCCAAGGCCAAGGACAGCCTTTCCGAGGACAGACACTCTCGAGGCCAAGGACAGGAATGCTCGAGGCCAAGGCCAAGGACCAAGGACACAAAGCGCAAGTGCTCTCCAAAAAAAAAAAGGTCTTCACAAAAATTTTTCAGGCGATCTCCAAAAAAAAAAAAAAAAAAAAAAAAAAAAAGGTCTTCACAAAAATTTTTCAAGCGATCTCCACGAAAAAACGCTTTCCAAAAAATTTTTCAACCGCTCCACAAAATTTTAACTTTCCAAAAAATAGTGCTGTCCTCGAGCCGAGGACAGGCCAATTTTCGAGGACTTGAGGCCTCGAGGCCAAGGCCAAGGACTTGACCTTCGAGGCCAAGGCCAAGGACTTCAAAATCTGTCCTCGAGGCCAAGGACGTCCTTGAGGACTCCACCTCTGGTGATAAAGATAAAACATTAAAACTGGCTTGAAATTAATAACAGTGATGTCGCTGCCCACCCCAAGTGTCACCATTTTGGGGTGACACCATATTATAATATGAAACCATTACTCCACTGATTTGTGGTGAATACCTTTCTTTTTTCACTTTGTTTAATCCCTATTCTCATTTGGACCGAAAACCCGCTGATCTTGCAGCAAAGACCCTTTTTTTGGTCTTCACATACTTTTGGACCAAAAACCCACTCATTTTGCAGCGAATACCTTTTTTTTGGTCTTCAGCTATTTTTGGACCGAAAAAGGGTTCCACCATGAAATTCCGCTCCGAGTGCCACCATCCTTAGCAACGCCACTGATGATTGATAATGATATGCGATGTTTTTTTTTCAGCACTTAGCCTAGATTAGAATGCTCAATAACAAAAAAGCAGCATCAACTTTCCCAATAAATGCACTTGTAATAAAAAATGGTCTTATTTTTCTGTGTGTTTATTTTGGATTGGAAGCTATTATAGTTGCTGTCTTTCTAAAAAGGGTACCGGTAAGTGATATACATCAAATATTTTGGGGTAACAACATAAGAAAGGTTAAGAACCACTGGTTTAATCTAATTTCAAGATAAAACTAGGTTCTAATGCACGAACAAAGCTACAATCAAATAATCTTTGAAAATTGCGAATAGCAATAATTAAATTAATAGGGTAGACCTACCGGTATAAGGTTGCAGCTTATTATTTGCTACAAAAAAAAGCTCCTTTCTTCGCTTTTTCTATAAAGCTTGTGCTAATATGCAACAAGTGTTACCAGCGCAAACTGGTTTGTACCAGTGCAATGAATGAATGGTGCAAGAAATTAATGCTGAAAACCTTAATGTAAGTTAATGAAACTTAACAGAAGTTAATTTAGTTTGTCAACATAAAAAAACCTTTTTAACAAATTAACGAGTTAATCAAAAAGTTAGCATCATCTTCACAAATTAACAAATTTGTGCCCAACTATGACTAGCAGAGTAAGTTGTTTTTTTGTTTCATTGCCTGTCAACCAATGACATCATTAAAACCGATGGCATTATCATAACTCTGAACTGCAAGCCTTATCTGAAACACCACTAGGCTACAATGCTATTCTGTTAAGTATGCACCTACACTCTACAGTACAACTACAAGGTATGGTCTATGGTAAGTTTGCAAAACAAAAACTTTTCAGGATCAAGTTTTCTGGTTGTGCAGCCTACTAAACAGGGAGAGGCTAAGTAGGCTATTTAACAGTTGCAACATAACCCCAGACTAGGTCTAATCCACCGGTAACAATTAAGGACTGGCCAGGCGGTTGAGCAGTAACGCATTCATCTCTGGAGAAAAAGGTCTAACACTCTAAGGTTCAAATCTTGCGCCAGTCAAATCAGACACAAAGTTGCCAATGGCTCGCCACTGCTGTGATATTTCTTCAAAAGAAGGCTACGTATGTTGATCGATGCAGAGTTGGGCCACGCAAACTCGTTACATGCTTCGACCTAAAAGCGGTAGCCTTTAACTTGAGTAGACTAGCCTATAGCCTAATGAAAGATTTGATTTGTGATTTCATTGTTTACTATGCATTTAAGTGCAGTTTCATTAAAAAATCGATAACCTAACCTGCTAACAGGCTAACCTCGCACTAAAAGTCAAACACCTAACCCTAAAAAAAACTAAAGGCTAGCATGCAAATAAGTGCTGATGCACCTGCACGCTAGCGTGCAAATCTGAAATAAGCACTTCTAATTGTGCTTATTACAATTGTAATTCAGAATTCTAATTAGGCCTACTGGTACCGGTTCATTTTCATTTTGTCTTGGCGGTTGCCCAGACTGCCAGAAGACAGTCTGCAGTGAAGAAAGCGAGGAACCTTTCAGCCTTGGAGCCAAGCTGCCACCAACCGACTAACGCAAAACAGACATTCACTTCCCTCTTGCTATTATATGTTAACACGAGCAAAGAGATAGGCCTACATAAGTCAATCGTAGCTAGTTTTGCTTTTCATATTTTTTTTTCTGCTCCGAACAAAAATTATTTCAAATTAAGTTTTTTAACCAACTTAAAACTACATCCAGTTTGAGTACGCTTGAGGGCGCAGGTAATAATTACCGGTAAAATTCGCAGAGCTGATCCGACTTTGACTCCGACCCAATTTATTCAATTATAATCCATTCCGATTCGACTCCGGAAAAATAAGCAAAACTGAAAGTCCAATCAGTCCGAAAAATGTTTTATCTAATAGCAGTGGTGCAAAAAGTACACGAAAAGAGTAATCAAGAAACGTTTTTTTACTTTAACAAAAAATTCTTGAAGTAAAGTACAAAGTATCAAATTAACCAAAACAAGTACTTGAGTAAAAGTAAAAAAGTATTCAATTACAAGTTTTTTGAAAGTATTTAAGCAAAATAAACAAATTATTAACCGATCAGTGGTCGAGTGGTTAGAGCGTCTGCTACTGAAACGGTAGTCTATGGTTCGATTCCCGGTCGATTCAAACCAAACACTATAAAAATTGGTATTTACAGCTTTCCTGCTTGACGTTCAGCAATTAATAGGACACTGTGAAGCCTCTGCCGTGTGTGGTAGACAGGTGGGCAGGTGGCAGCATGACTGGAAGACCAAAAGGTCCCTTTGCTGTCTCCTGGCCAAGGCAACTTGGTGAATGAAATGTAATTGCTATCTCGATAAACTGTATTGTGTATGACAACTAGTCAACAGAGGTGGAGTCCTCGAGGACGTCCTCGGCCTCGAGGACACATTTTGAAGTCCTTGGCTTTGGCCTCGAAGCCCCAAGTCCTTGGCCTTAGCCTTGAAGCCTACAAATCCTTGAAAATGACCTGTCCTCGGCTCTAGGATAGCACTATTTTTTGATTCGTTAAAAAGGAAAATAGCCAAACAAAATTAACCTAAACTTCTACTCGGTCAATTCATTTCTTTTCTTTGTTTGAAAAATATTACAATGTGATCGCCAAAAAGCAGAGGTGGAGTCCTCGAGGACGTTTTTTGCCTCGAGGACGTCCTTAAGGACACATTTTGAAGTCCTTGGTCTTGGCTTCGAAGCTCAAGTCCTTGGCCTTGGCCTTGAAGCTCAAGTCCTTGGCCTTGGCCTCGAATCTTACAAGTCCTCGAAAATGGCGTGTCCTCGGCTCGAGAACAGCATTGTTTTTTGATTGGTTAAAAGGAAAATAACCAAACATAAAATTTCTTGAGGTCTAGCATAGGCGTAGCGAGTACTTAAACTGTAAAATTTTGTACGCTTTTGCAGCCTTGACCAAACGCATTCGGCATGCGAAAGTACTTTAGTGGAAATTTTGTCTTTCCGTTCCCTAAATCAAGTGAAGATCAAAAAAAAAAAGAAAGGTCTTCACCGCAATTTGGGACTAAATTCGGCCTGAATTTGTGGGATTTATTCATGCTGCCAAGCTTTTTTCGTCTGTTCAACCTGCGCTCAAACCTCGATGGGGGAAAGCTGAATCTTGATGGGGGGACGCTAACTCTCGATGGGGGGACGCGTCTCCTCGCATCCCCCTATAATTTAAGTACTGGGCGTAGCCAAGATTTTTGATTGGGGGCCCAATCCGCAAATCAGATGCAGTATGACGTCATTAGAAACTTTCAAAAGGAGGGACGTTTTATGGGGCAAAAATATTTTAGAATGGAAAATCAGAAGCTTGAGGCCTGGGTTAATGCGTAAACAGAATGTTTGTAAAGGGGTAGGACTTGAACCAAAACTTAATGTTTTCAAAATATGTGGTAAGTTTTATTGTGGAGGCGGGATGAAGAAACTATTGTAACTCAAACGTATCACAGACGGTGTTCTGGAGTCGGGGTCCCCAGCCGCCGGAGGCCAATGGGGGTTTGGGGGAGGAGCCCCCAGCGCTCGAAAATTTTGCATTTTTTTGCAAAAATGACTTCATTTTAGGGCTATTTTGATTTTAAAAAATGCTTTTAAAACGTAGCTTAGAAATTGGCAGTGCAAACAAGATTAAACTGGTGGCAGAAATGGGCTATTTGGGTGGTGGCTAATGGTAAAATGTTAGTTCTCTTGTTTAGATGCTGGTAAATTATAAAATCGAATAGTTCAATGCAGGGATATATAGAAATATCCCTGGTTCAATGAAACTCACACAGAGTAATCTATTTCGTATACAGTTTATAGAGAGAAATAATTGGGGGGGGCTAATGAAAAGAGATTTGAGAGAAATGATTGGTAATTAACTAATACTGAATAGCCCCTCCCTATTCCTTAGTTTATGTTACGTTTGTTGATGACACCCATGTTTAGCATTTTTACACTTGCGATCAAATTTGATTGCTTATTTATTTGTTAGTTTTATTTTTGACAAATTAGCCCCCCTCCCTGAACATATGTTTTAAAAGATGTTTTAAATCATTATTTAGTCCACTCCAGTGCATAAAACAGTCTCAAAAGTGCTAAATACGCAGTGTTTTTCCCATTCTGCATTTTGTTCGTCAAGCCAATGGGGGGGGCTATAGCCCCCCCCCCCCCGCCCGCCCCCCCCCCCTGGCTACGCTACTGGGTGAAGGGAAGGAAGGTACATTGCGTATTGCAATAAACGTATTTAGCAGTAAGTAATAATTCACTCGGAGATTTTTTTCCTTAGAGATCTTGGTTTTGCCAAAAAAAATAACCAGTTTTAGCTCTACATGTACGACCAGGGGGTCCGGGGCCCCTCAATTTAAAAGCAGTAATTTGTTCAATAAACATTTTCCCTCGCTATTTTTTTTTAAATATCTTCTCTCGTAAAAACTGGCTGGCTAGAGTTGAATTGTTATTTAAAGTTGGTATAATAGATGGTCACTACTGTAATCATGTTATTGCATTAAGTTGGAGAAAAATCTTGAATTTCTCCCGAGTTATACATTTTAATTGATTGACAAAATTTGAATTGAGGGGGCCCGGGCCCCATGATTGTCAGCATTAATAACATTGTTAATTACTGTAATAGTAGGCAAAAATGCTAAAATAAAGTGAAATTTAATAAAAAATAGGCTTTGTTGTCATCCTTTTTTTCGTTGCTGGCATTTCAATTGGAGGGTGCGGGCCCCTGCCCCCCCTTACGCTACCCCTATGACTTCTGGCCTGTCAAATCGTTTCTTTTGTTTATTTGAAAAACGATGTAATGTTGTAGCCAATAAGTCATAGTAAACCTTATTTTCAATGGTGTTGTGTGACTGCTTGAATCGGAGAATGAGGGGGCAAAATGCAATGTTGATAGTTCATTTTATTTCTGCTAATACTTTCGATGCGGCTGGTACAAACAGCAAAACACTAAAACCATTCAGGGCCTTGACAAGGAATCTGAGGGTCCGGACGCAAACATTTTTGAGTTGCTAATACTAAAACATGACCGTGCTTATGTGAATGTGGAATCATAAGAAAGTTTATGCTTGATATAAAATGCAATACAGTTACCAGGGATGGCCAATGACACAATAAATGTGTTACATGTGATGTAGAATAGCCCTGCTACAATTAATAAAACGTTTCTTGAGAACGACAGCTATTGTTCTGAAATACGCAAGCGAATATTGCGAAGAATTTGTTTTGAGATAAGAAAGAACAACTCTAATTTTTACGTTTGGACAATTTGTGGGTTTTTTGTAGAAGGGCCCCGGAGCAAATGCCTCCAATGCTTTCCTCTTTAATACGGCCCTGCTGGGATTCTCAGGTTAGTTTTTACAGTTCAATAACTTATGTTAAATCTTACAAAGTATCTTTTGGCGGCCGAAACGTATGCCTTCATTTATTGATAAGCATTAGATGTAAGACTGTGAAGAAACATCACATGCACTGAAACCTAACGAAAAAATTGGCTTAAAATTAGGATTGGGAAAATGTGGGAAACTAAAGTTTTTCGAACTTTTACGGTATTTTCTTTTTCCAAATTGCTTTGAAAATCTAATTGTGTAATCTCCTATAAAAGTCTCAAAAATTGCTATTTCTCTGAAAAAAAAATAAAAAATGCTAAAATTGTTCAAAGGAGGCATGGGGATTTATGCCTTTACCAGAGAACCCAGCAGTTTTTTCCCAGGACGTGAGCTTGCAAGTACGGTACCTCATTTCATTTCAAAAATATAAAATCACAGTATTTTGCAATACTTTTAAATAATAATATCATAGTCGCTATGCAATATTTAAAAACTATAAAATATTTAAAATTTTCTGTGAAAAGCAAACGGCTAACCAAACAATAAGGTTTGTGGTTGAGAAACTACTGAACAAGTGGGGATTCATAATCAGTGGAAGTTGGGACTGGGGTCCTAACTGATGAAATTAAGACCAAAAATTGACTATTTCCTCGTTAAGAATTTATAGTTTTTCGTTATTCCCATTTCCAACTCACGAGTTACGGCCTTATCATTACCAGGATACCGTTACGGGACGTAATCAACATTCCTGCATAGGTGTAAAACTTCAAAATGACATTCATTATTTTTAGAAACTACTATTTCGAATTATCATCAAAAGCTTATCGAAATGCAAAATTTTAAAGACTTTCGCGCTTAAAAACAATGAAAAATTTACCGACCATAATTTAGAAAAATTGTGTCCTTGGTTCTTGGACTTGGACTCGAGCATTCCTGTCCTTGGCCTCGAGAGGGTCTGTCCTCGAAAAGTCGGTCGTTGGCCTTGGCCTAGGATTTACTTTGAGTCCTTGGCCTTGGCCTCGAACGTAGGGTCCTCCACTCCACCTCTGCTAGTCAATTACCTTCACATTACCATAGTGGTCCCAGGATTTTTGATTGGGGGAGCCAAACCACAAACTACATGAAATGACGTCATCAGAAATTTTCGAAAAAGGAACTTTTGTACAAGGAGGGCAGTACGGTACGGTGCGTTCAGAAATTGCGTAATACGTACCTCGCTCCTTGAACCGTACCGTACCAGCATACCGTGCATCAGTTCAATTTTTGAAGCGTACCATACCTACGTACCGTACCTTGGTACCGTACCTGCGTACCGTACCAGCGAACTGAACTTCAGTTCAATTTTGAAGCGTACCGTACCTTGCTTTTTTGCGTATCGTACCTTCAATTAATCTAGTTAAACAACGATCCATTAATGACATACCCGAGTTATGTTGACGTGTTTTTTTTTGTATCTGATTCGTATTTTAAGTTAATAAGCATTGGCTTAAGGAAGTGGTTCTTAACCTGGGGGTAATTCCCCTCTGAGGGCCCAAAGGGGTTATTTGATATTTTAAAATGGGTGATGTAAATTTTTAAAAAAATATTGACTTTTATGGCAGTTGTTCTTAAACTGGGTTCGATGAGTCAGTAACGGGGTTCAACGGAGATTAGGACTTTGCAATTACAATGCCCTCTACAACCAAGTGCATCAATTGATGCACACAGCTGATGTGCAACAGATGAATAGTTCACTTTAGGCCAGAGCAGCCCATAGTGCGGCCCGCAACTATAGCTTGAGATTTACTATAAGTTTCTTTCGATTCTTGGAAGTTTTTCACCAAAAAATTGTTTTTGTCAAATTTGTTGACGATGGTTTTCTAAACATTTCAAATAATTTTTCGTGAATGTTACTTGGTTAATAACGCAACCACGAGTTTGAAAGTAGCAAATTTGTGTTACGTTGGCCTCTACGTAAGCTGGAGTGTAGCTATTTTTGTTTCATTATTTGTATTTGTATCACCGCACAGTTTGCATTTCTAAACGAACGTCATAGCAACTGTACCAGTGTAAACCTCATATTTCATCCAAAATGTGTTCAGTAGTGCAGCTGTTGGGGAACAGGGGTTGCAGGGCTGATTAGAAGCTTCCCACTTTAGGCAAGTAATTCAAAAACTTTCAAAATTCAAAAATTCCAACTATGCTATAGCTTTTAAACCTGTTGAAGACCTGACCAATAAGTTGGGGATGAATTGACTTAGCAATGCGAGTCTTTGAAGTCGCTTTAAAAAAGAGCAAATTTTCTTTCGAATAAGGACTAAAATGGCTATTTTTTTTAATAAATTGCAAAATCGCTGATTGGGAGAGGGCTTTGCTCCCAGATGTCGTCTATGTCGTGTACCGATCAGTGGTCGAGTTGAAAGAGCGTCTGCTACTGAAACGGTAGACAGGAGTTCGATTCTCCGTCAGGTAAAACCAAAGACTAGGAAAATTGGGATTGACAGCTTCCCAGCTTGACGTTCAGCAATTAAAGCGACAGTGTGAAGCCTCCACCGAGTGTGGTAGACAGGTGGGAAGGTTGCAGCTTGATTCGAAGACCAAAAGATCCCTTCGCTGTCTTCCGACCAAGGTAACTTGATGAGTAAAATGTAACTACAATTATAATGCATTTTGAACGTGCATCAGGTTATACAACACATCAGATGCTGGATGTTGTATAACTTCGGCATGGAAGATGTTAGATTTTGGTTCAAGCCCCTCCTCTAGCAAAATCCTGGATATGGTGCTATGCATAGGTGGGCACAAGTCCGTTAATCGTTAATCCGTTAATAACGAAGTTAACTTTTTCATTAACTCGTTAATCCGTTAAAAAGTTTTTTCATGTTAACGGACTAAATTAACTTCCGTTAAGTGCTATTAACGGACTAAAGTAACTTCCGTTAAGTTCTGTTAACTTCCGTTAACGTTTTTATCGTTAATATCTTGCACCATTCAACTATCGGACCGGTAAAAACGAGTTTTATAGAAGAAAGCGAAGAAAGGAGCTCTTTTTTGAGGCAAATAATAACCTGCAGCCTCACAGGTCTATTAATTATCGCCGTTCACAATTTCCAAAGATTTTTCGATCGCAGCTTCGTTGTGCATTTGAACTTATTTTTATCTTGAAATTAGATTAGGCTGTAAAATGTATAACTTCCAAAACACAAAAAGACCACCACAGCAATAAACATTTCCTTACAATCAGCTCAACAGCGTCAATACGTGTTCTAGAAGCGAGTGAATAAAAAGAAATGTAAATTACACGCAAAATGTTAACGAATTAACGGACTTTATTAACTTCCGTTAATTAAAGCTGAAAATAACGGATTAACGTTAACGGAGGTGTGAAGTTTGTTAACGGACTAGTGGTTAACGAAGCTAACGTTTTGAATTAACTTGCCCACCTATGGTGCTATGTAACAATGCACAGGGTTGTTTTTCTAGTGTAATAAAAAGTTCTTTCACATACTATAATTCAACAAACTTTAATTTTTGGTGAACACGAAACAAAATTTTATTTTATTAAAGGTTAATTCCGATCTAAGAATTATTTAATTTGATAGAAAAATGCGAAACTTATGTGAGCAGTATTCGGGATAAAAATCATCCAAACGTTTTATGAGCATTGTGAGGCCCGCTCAAGCTGAAAAAGCGCAATGCAGCCCGCCTCTCAAAAACTTTGGGCACCCTTGCTTTAGGCTGAAGATCATTGAAAGATATATTGTATTTTAAAACCAGTCGATTGGTCGAGTGGTAACCCGTTCGTCTCTGGAGCAGGAGATCTGTGATTCAAATCTTGGGCTGGTCAAATCCAACACAGTGTTGCCAACGACTTGCCACCGCTGCGACATTTCCTTGAAAGAAGCTGTGATGCCTGGGCGCAATGACGCAAAGATGGGCCCCGCAAACTCGTTACACGCTTCGGCGTAATACAGCGAGTATAATGAAAGGTTTGATTTGACTGTATTTTAATTTCTAACAAAGGGTTTGGTGAATGCCCGCATAAAACTTGCGGGGTTCGGTACCTTCAACAAGTTTAAGAACCACTGTTTTATGGCAAGCGTTATCGTATGGGGCCTACTAACTCTAAAAGTTTCATCGTGCTCAGGGGAGTATTTAGGGGGGGAGGCCGTGGTGCCATGGCCCACCCCCTTTGGGTCGCCAGCAGTGCCTGTGAGAGGGGGTTTCAGGGGGTACATCGTACCCGGGCCTGGGGGGGCCCTGGCTCAAAGGGCCCGGAAGAGTTCAGGTTTCTGCGTTAAGTTTTGTTATCGCACCATAACATCGTAATCAACCTTGCCTACAGCAAAAATATCAGTCAGCCTATTCAGTAGGCCTACTGGTAATTGGTCGCTATTTTTGCTACATAGCCTTTAGGGCATCCAATAGTGGCCGATTTGATTAAAAAAAGAGGAAAATGTATCAAAAGCCATACACTTGCATCGATATTAACGTTTTGTTACATTTCTCAGACTTCAGAGCCCTAATTCTCCGGTGTAACAATGTACGAGGGCCCAAATTTCTACAGATCCAAAAGCATTTCAACCTCAGAGAGCGGAGTCAAAGTTGTCATACTATACTACTGTCATTAAGTAACTCACTCTATCTGTATGAGTTTAATAGGTATTTGGGTTTGTGAAGTCTATGATTGCAGATGACTTCTTAAAACTTTTATCAGTGTTTACAGCTATAAAATATTTGAATTTGCAATATTAAAGTCATTATATTGCATAATATTGTGTCAATGTCATTATACCGCACTTCACATACTTTCGTTCATGTATATCACGTTTTCTGCTTGTCAATTTAAGCAAGTTTGGGCTGGGATGTTGATCAAATGCTGTATTTTACCCTCGAGAAACATAAACAGTGCTAAAGCTTCCGGGGTTCTGCCCACGACCCAGCTGGGGGAGCTCACAGTGCTCCCCCAGACCCCCTAGCTGGATTTAAACCAATTTTATGTCTAGTTGTGTTTTCATAGGTCCTAACTGTATGCGAATATCGTAATCCCCCTCACTTTTAAATGAAGATTTACACCCAGCGGACAAAAAATGATTTAACGACATTGGCCCCGATAGGGCTTGGGGGGCCCAAGAAGATTTGGGGGCCCGGTATCGACCTTCGTACCCCCTGGAAAAATTTCTCTCTGAGGCCCTGGTCGCCAGTATAGTATAATTAGCATAGAATAGTATGAAAAATTTCGGCATGCCCCCCCCCCTTTTGTAACTTTGGCAGAAAGTTTGAGCACAAAAATGGACAAACTCTGACTGAAAACCTTTTTTTTGGTCTTTGCCTGATTTTGGACAGGAAAACGAACTGATTCTGAGTGGATAAATTTTTCTTTTGGTCTTCATTATTCTCATATTCCTGCCTCCCCCCCCCCCCCCCCCCTTTCGAAAATCTTGCGTTCACTAGTGATCGTGCTTCACTACTTTCTGTGATGCCATAGTTTAATACTAAGTCAGTAGTACAGGGCGATTACGGTCTCTTATAGATTCTTTTGTTTCATAAACAATTAATTGATAGTCTATTCCAGTTAGTGATACAGAGGTGAGCATTTGCCAGGGGCGTCGCCAGCTTAGCGAGATCAGGGGGGCAAAGCTGAAAACCGGGGGGGCAAAGTTTTGACGGTAAATTATTGCAGTATTTTAAGAGTTACGTAGATTGTTTGTGTGGTGGAGTTGTAAATTTCGTTTCGCCTTTGAGTAATACATCTATTTGGCGTTGATTAAGTTCATAGAACCATTTTCAGCTTTATTTTACAAACTAATTACTTAGGTTGCAATGAACGATTACTAAACCGTATCTTTATTTAATGCCTATCTGATGTGCAGGATTGTCTTTGTCTTTTACATAAGAACAGCATGGGATCATATCGGTTATTATACCACATTGTTTAAAGCAAGACACAAACTTGCAACAAAAATTTTAGGCATATTCTATGGCTATTGCGTTGGTAAACATCAGAGGTGGAGCCCTCGAGGACGTCCTTGGCCTCGAGGACACATTTTGAAGTCCTTAGCCTTGACATTGGCCTCGAAGGTCAAGTCCTTGGCATTGGCCTCGAAGCCTCAAGTCCTCGAAAATTGTCCTGTCCTCGGCTCGAGGACAGCACTATTTTTTGAACATGAGAAATTTTGTTGGAAAACGCCAGAAACATTGCAGAAAATTTCCGAATACCTTTTTTGTTTTCGTTTGTTGGAGCATAGGCGTAGCCAAGTGGGGCAGGGGGCCCGTCCCCCCCCAATTGAAATTTCACCAATGACAAAAATGGGACAAAAAAGTCTATTGTTTCTTCAGTTTCAGTTTTTTTTACCATTTTTCGCTTACAACAGTAACTAACAACAATACTGAAGACCACGGGCCCCGGGCCCCCCTCAATTCAATTTTTACCTGCAAATTTAAACGTATAACCCGGAGGAAATGGAGAGTTTTTTCCTGAAAGTTGCTATTTTAGGCTCACATTTAGCCTTTTTATGAACGTAATACACTAACAAGGGCCAGATTTACCATAATATGACGCAGTACCAGCTAGGGGCCCTGCGCTCAAATCGTAAGACTTTTTTTGGTCTTCACCTATATTTGGCAGAAAGATGTTGCAAAAATCTCCAAAGTGCCAGGGGCTCAGCGCGATGTAAATTCAGCCCGGCAATAACATGGTTAGTAGGCGTAACCATCCATTGTACCAATTTTCGATAACAATTCAGTAATTCACTTCTACCTTACCGGTTTTTATGCACAAAATACTTTAAAGGCGGTGAATCATCCAGCCAATGATGGTGGTTTATAATACCTAAAATTGAACTATAATTTTTGATATTTTTTGTTTTAATTTTGAGGCTGCAGTTGCAAAGATATTCAACAAATACAAAAAGATATCCCCCATAAAAAGTTTTTGGAAACTCTGAGTTTTTTCTTCCCGCCAAAACCACAGCAGACCTAATAGGTTAGACTAGAGAAGTTAAGAGAACTTTGGTTTAGGCGGGAAGAACAAAACTCAGAGTTTCCAAAAACTTTTTTCGGGGATATCTTTTTGTATTTGTTGAATAACTTTGCAACCGCAGCCCCAAGATTAAAACAAAACATATCAAAAATTATAGTTCAATTTTAACTATTGTAAATCACTGGAATTGGCTGGATGATTCAACGCCTTTAATTTTCTTATTTAACTAAACTTGATTACAGCTAGCATAACGGCTGGAAACGACTGACGACAGGAAACTCCAGAAAAAACATGAGCAAAATTTGATATCGGTACCTCTATGATGAATACTGCAGCTAAAAGTTGAAAAATGAACAGTTTAGCATTTTTACTTGAATGCCTATTCTGTTTCTGTATTGACTATAACTTCATTAGGACAGATAAGTGCCGATTCAGGAAATGCATCCCCCAAAAGAATTTCTGCTGCATCCCTTCCAATAGTTCGCATTTGTGCTCTATGTAACTTTGGTGTTACAATTTGCAACGTAACTAAACGATGCATTTTATCCTCGAAAAAACGTCAAAAAACCTAAAGATTCCGGACCCCGCTGGGGAGCTCACAACGCCACCCCAGACCCCCTAGCTAGCTTTAAGGATGTCTCACCATAACTTTTGTGTTTGAAAATTCTTAATTGCCACTAGCACTCCTACCAAACCTTAGTAAACGTTTCTGCGGACTTCCTGGCTGGTATTGGCGAAAATGTGCGTTGAACTTTGCTCCGGAAATCTCCAGTTTGAGCATCATCCCTCCTCCTAATGTTCGAAATTATCAAAAATAGACAAATTTCTTAAATCATCCCCCAATGGTCAATATGGATCGGCACCACTGATTACTGTATCGGTCAGGCGCGTAGCCAGGATTTGGAAAAGGGGGGGGGGGGGCTTTTTTGAAAGAGTGAGAAAAGTGCAAACGACCTTGACCCGAATTTTCATTGCTCTTGAATCAGAATCACACGGTTTGTCCGAAAATTGAGAGAGAATTTTTCGGAAACCTCGGGAATTCAAACGTTTTTTCCGCCCAAAAACAGGTGGTCTCCAAAAAAAAAAAAAAAAAAAAAAGATCCACACCGAAATTGAGACTGATTTTTCGGCAAAAATCGAAAATTCAAACGTTTTTTCCGCCCCAAAAACAGGTGGTCTCCAAAAACAAAAGGTCTTCACCGAAATTGAGACTGATTTTTTGGCCAAAATCGGAAATTCAAACGTTTTTTCCGCCCAAAAACAGGTGGTCTCCAAAAAAAAAAGGTCTTCACCGAAATTAAGACTAATTTTTCGACCAAAATCGGAAATTCAAACGCTTTTTCAGGTCGAATCACGACATGTACTTCACAACTTCGGCACCCAATTTCTTATGGGGGGGCTGTTTTCAATTTTTCACCAAAAATCGGCCTCAAAAGCACCAAAAACGTGCCCCCCGCCCCCCCCCCCCCCCCCTGGCTACGCTACTGTCAGGCGCGTAGCCAGGATTTGGAAAAGGAGAGGCTTTTTTGAAAGAGTAAGGAAAGTGCAAACGACCTTGACCCGAATTTTCATTGCTCTTGAATTAGAATCACACGGTTTGTCCGAAAATTGAGACGGAATTTCACGGAAAGCTCGGGAATTCAAACGTTTCTTCAACCCAAAAGCAGGTGGTCTCCAAAAAAAAAAAAAGGTCTTCAACGAAATTGAGACTGATTTTCCGGCCAAAATCGAAAATTCAAACGTTTCTTCAGCCCAAAAGCAGGTGGTCTCCAAAAAAAAAAAAAAAAAAGAGGAATAAGGGACGACTAATTAGTATTAATAAGTTACCAATCACTTCTCTGAATCTTCCTTCCATTAGCCCCCCTAATTATGTCTTTCTTTATAAATAATAGAAGAAATAGATTATTCTTTGAGAGTTTTATTGAACTACCAGTATAGGATTTTATCATAAGTGGGCACAAATCCGTTAATCCGTTAATAACGAAGACGAGGAGCTAGTCGTGCAAAAGTTACGCAGGGAGCCGCACTCAAGCGTAACGGTACGTCGCTTTCGTAAGCAAAAAAGCTGCTGCTACCGTGAGCGTTTGCATGACTAGGTTCTACTTTTTATCTAACTCGGAGCGGAGCGGACTTTCTGAAGAAAGTGGAATTTTCTGTTTTCTGATTTATTTTCAATGCCCAGTTAAAGACGGTCAAATCATAGACTCTTGTCAAATCATAGACTCTTTATTACTAGACAGGAAACTGAGAGTTTTGTCTTTTTTTTTCTTCAAGGTTCATTTTTCTAGAACATGGGTGCACAACGTTTTCACTACTGCCGGTTGCAAAATATCCTATAAATGCACTTACGGCCGCAACTACAGTAGTTAACGTCATTTTTTTAAGAATTTACGTTTTAAACCTTACAATTTAACCTGGGATTTAACCACGCGGTACACATGCTAAACACGGTGTTGGGCTAGTTAATGAGAAATGTTAACTTCGTTAAAAGTTAATTCGCTAAGAATTTTTGAGCAATTTTTTAACTCAGAAGTCAAAAGTTAATTTGTTAACTTTTTTTTTTAATTCAATATTCAACTGCAGTTGGTGCTCAATAAAATGATTCCATTTCCATACTAGACAAAAATTAAATTACTCGTTCTGATTTCGATTACTATGGTATTTACTATTCTAATACAGATACTGTGGACGCAGTGGAAGCCTTTTTTTGTTTATTTTTTTGTTTCTATTATTATGGTATTAAGACGCATGGTTTAGCCTTGAAATTTAACGGATTAACGTAAACGTTGAAGTACCGTAGTTTAACGAAAGTTACTGTATAGTTGATAAGTGAACTCACAAAAGCTTTTTAATTCGTTAATGAAAAACTTGACTTCGTTATTAACGAATTAACGAGTTAATGCCCAACACTGGCTAAACATTAGCAAAGCCAAATTTTCAAGCTTGGAGAATTTATTCTATCGTAAATTACAAAAATGCCAGATCCAAAAAAAAAAGGTAGCAATTAATATTGGAAAATGCTGGATCCGATTGAAATATGCGAGATTTTAATTTCGAAAAAAAAAAGTCAAAACTGGAAAACGCTTGATCCGATTGCAATACACGAGACTTTAATTTCGAAAACTATATCTCAACAAAACTGCTAAATAAATTTTATTGCTGTTAGTTTGACATCCTAAACCAGACAGGAAAAGGTTGAACTTACTATTGCGCTGTGTAGCCGTGACTGACCAGCTAAAAGCAGCTGCGTAGCCAGCAAAGGTGGAGTTGAGGACACAAGGCTCGAGGCCAAGGACACAAAAAAAAATCCAAGGCCAAGGACAGCCCTTCCGAGGACAGACCGTTTCGAGACCAAGGACAGGAATGGTCGAGGCCAAGGACACAGGCGCAAGGGCTCTCCAAAAAAGTCCTTAAAATTTTTTTCAGGTGATCTTCGAAAAAAAAAATTCTTCAAAAAAGTTTTTTAGGCGATCTCCAAAAGAGGAATACAAAAATGGTCTTCGCTGATTTTCCGCGAGGTTTCTGGCGTTTTTCAAAACAATTTTAAGGGTTCAAAATATAGCGCTGTCCTCGAGCAGAGTACAGGGCAATTTTCGAGGATTTGAGGCTTCGTGGCCAAGGACTTGACTTTCGAGGCCAAGGCCAAGGACTTCAAAATGTGTTCTCAAGGACAAGGAAGTCCTCAAGGACTCCACCTCTGGTAGCAAGAAATCCACAATGAGAGGCTGCTACGGGGATCTGGGGCGCGCACACCTCAGCACTCAAAATTTTTGAAATTTTTGGCAAAAATATCTTAATCATAGGCCTATTTTGATAAAAACTAATACTTTTTTAAACGTAGCATGGAAACCAGCAGCGCAAAAACATGATTATACTAGTTGCATAAATGGGCTATGTGGGAGTTAGCTATTGATAGAGTTTCAGTTCTCTTATCTACAAGCTGGTAAATCAAAAAATCTATGGGTGGGCAACTTAATGCAAAACGTTAGCTTCGTTAACCACTAGTCCGTTACCAAACTTCACACCTCCGTTCTTAGGCGTAGCCAGAATTTTTGATTGGGGGGGCCCAAACCACAAATCACATGCAACGACGTCATCAGAATTTTCAAAAAAGGAATTTTTTTGTGGGGCAAACATAAAAGTCCAAAACACGTTTAAATTCTGGCATTATGGTGTAAAATTTTAATTGTAAATGATTTGGTCCTTGTAGGGGGAAGAAAGACACATTGCCTCCTGTAATATTTTAGCAGTTAATAATAATCCGCTTGAAGATTTTCTTTGCAGATTTTTGTTTTGTCATGAAATTAACCAGTTATAGGAGTACATGTACGGCCACGGGGCCCAGGCCCCCTCAATTCAAATTCAATAATTTGTTCAATGAGCATTTTCCCTAGCTATTTTTTTAAAACTATTTTTTGCGTAAAAACTGGCGAGGTGGAGGTTAATCTTTATTGAAAAATGGTACAATACATGGTTACGGTTACTGAGCATGTTATTTCTGAGCCGGATTTACATTGGGCGGGGCCCCTGCCACGTAAGGGAATTTTGCAACATCTTCCTGCCAAATATAAGTGAAGACCAAAAAAAGTTCTACTATCTGAGCGAGGGGCTCTGGCACTGTGCCATATAGCAAATACGGCGCTGGTTATTTCATTTTGTTGATAAAAAGTTCAGATGAGGGCCTGAGGTAGCAACTTTTAGGACAAAAACCCTTGATTTCACCCTGGTTATACATTTAAATTAGTTGGAAAAATTTGAATTCAGTGGGTACGAAAAATTTGAACTAAGAGGACTCCAGCCAAGTCACTTGACAATTTTTTGAAACCTCCAAGAATTGCATGACATTATTATGACGTGGACGCGTGGACGCCATTATTATTACGTACTTACTTTTGTACGCGTAAATCCTAAATAAATTAAGAAACTGCAATTCCGGACAAGGACAACATACTGGCTATGCTTTCATTATATTTATCATTGGTAGTATTTCAATTGGGAGTTTGCATTACCTCCTATGTTCAGTGGTGGCCTAAGGAAAGGGGGGGCCCCTGTGCAAATTAAATGGGGGGGCCCTTTTCTTTACACACCACTTTACCATGATTTATCTGCGCTTGCAATTAAGCGCAACAATGCATTTCACAAATAACAAAATCAGAAGACCAATGCTATTGCAGCCCTAATTAAATCAAATGTTTGTTCATAAGTTCCTCTCATCTAGATTATTAACTCAATTAATTGCAGTAAATTAACGTAAACTTTCAGCAATTACTTTCAGTATGCTAGTGTTATTACAGAATATGTTTGAGTACTTCGCGATAATGTTTGAATGCTTTATACTGCTTAGCATATGATATACTGCATACGTTAGTCAAAAACCTATTACTGCCAGTTGATGAAAGCAGTTGAAAAAAAACAAGTGGAAAAACGATTACCTGAGTCATAGGCGTAGCCAGGATTTTTGATTGGGGAGGGGGGGGCAAACCACAAATCACATGCAATAACGTCATCAGAAACTTCGAAAGAGGAATTTTTTGGTGGGGCAAAGATATCGTAGAATGGAAGATCAGAAGTCGTGGCCTGGTGTTGGCATGTAACTAGGAACTCGTTCAAGGAGACAGCTTAAACCAATAGCCTAGTTAAAATGCGAAAATGCGTAAATTGGGACGCGTGGTTAAGTAAAGAAGTGTACTGTAATTCAAACGTATCACAGACGGGGGTCTGGGGGCGAAGCGTCCAGCCGCCAAAGGTTATGGGGGTCTGGGGGCGAAGCATAGGCGTAGCCAGGAGGGGGGGCCCAGGGGGCCCGCCCCCCCCCCAATTAAAATACCACCAATGATAAAAATTACAACAGCGTAGGCTAGCGCTGTTTAGTTGCAGTTTTTTTTTCAGCAATTACGTACATAAGAGTAATTAACAATAACATTAATGACAATGAGGGAGCCCCGGGGCCCCCAACTAACGACCAGGGGGCCACAAACTAACAACTATGGGGCCCAAACCAACAACTAGGGGGCCTCAGGGCACCTAACTGATAACCAGGGGGCCCCGAGGCTAACTGACGACCAGGGGGCCCCAGGGCCCCTAACTAACAACCAGAAGCCCTGGGGTCCCAGGGCCCCTAACTAATAACCAGGGGGCCCCGGGCCCCTAACCGAAAGCCAGGGGCCCCTAACTGACAACCAAGGGCCCCAGAGCCCCTAAATAACGATCAGGGTGCCCCTAACTAACAACAACAGGACCCGGTGCCACTAACTGACAACCAGAGGGGCTGAGGCCCCTAACCAACGAACAGGGAGCCTCAGGGCCCCTAACTGACAACCAGGGACCCCGGGGCTCCTAACTAACAACCAGGGGGCCCCAGGGTCCCTAACTAATAACCAGGAGCCCCTAACCGACAACCAAGGGCCCCGGGGCCCCTAACTGACAACCAGAGGGCCCCTAAATAACGACCAGGGGGTTCCTAACTAACAACCAGGGGGCTCCGGGGCCCCTAATTGACAACCAGGGGGCCTCAGGGCCCCTAACTGACAACCAGGGGCCCCGTAGACCCTAACTGACAACCAGGGGCCCCGGAGACCCTAACCAACAACAAGGGGTCCCCTAACTGACAACCAGGGGCCCCCGACTAACAACCAGGGGACCCCTAACTGAGGATCAGGGGGATCCAGTGCCCCTAATTAACGACCAGGGGGCCCCAGGGCTTTTAACTGACAACCAGGGGTACCCGGGGCCTCTAACTGACAACCAGGGAGCCCCAGACCCCCTGACTGACGACTAAGGGTCCTGGGCCAGGAGCCTTTTAATTCAAATTTTTAATAATTTATAAGCAAAACCTGTAAGAAATTTAAGAGTTTTTTCCTAAAAGTTGCAACCCCAGGCCTTTTTTTTACGTTATTATGAACTTAATGCTATAACACAGGCGGCAAAGCAAACCCCCCAATCGAAATACTACCAATGCTAAATACAATAATAGCATAGCCAATACGTTTTCCTTGTCCGGAATTGCACTTTCTCTAATTTAGGATTTAGGCGTACAAAAGTAAGCAATAATAATGAGGATCACGTGTCCACGTCATAATAATGTCATGCAATTCTTGGACGTTTCAAAAAACTGTCAAGTGACTTGACTCAAGTCCTCCACGTTTTGGAAAAAAAGTTATTTTAAGTTTGCTTTAAATGTTTTTTTATGAAAAAACTTAAGGGCACGATTTTACAAAATTATAGACGAAGCCAGGGGGGTGGCCCAGGGGTAAAAAAAAAGCTATTTTAATCCCAATTTTACAAACATTTTTAACAAACATTTTTCCAAAACAAACATTTTTTTTTTAAAAAACTTTCCAAAACAATTTTTTCATTTTCCAAAACAATTTTTTTCCAAAACAAACATTTTTTCCAAATTTTACAAAAATCGCCCAGCGGCTGGGGGCTTTGCCCCCAGATCCCCATAGCCACCGGCGGCTGGGGGCTCCGCCCCCAGACCCCCGTCTGTGACACGTTTGAGTGCACTAGCTTTCCCAACACGTCACCTAAGTTAGACATTTTCTCTTTTTAACTGTTAGTTTTCGCCCTCTCTCTCTACCAAAATCCTGGTCAAGTGACAACAGACCACGACCTCAGATCTTCCATTCTGCGATATCTTTGCCCTAAAAAAAGCTCCTTTTTTGAAAATATCTGATGACGTCATTGCATGGGATTTGTGGTTTGGGCCCCCCCAATCAAAAATCCGGGCTACGCCTATGGGGCGAAGCCCCCAGCCGCTGGACGATTTTTCGTAATTTTTTGGAAAAAAAGTAGTTTTAATACCATTGGATCACATTTTGTACGTTTTCAGAGCCATTTGAAAGTACTAAATTTTTAACATTTGAAAACCAATTGAAAAAATTAAGTTGTTCAGTCCTCCTATTGCTTGCAATTTAAGTCCAAACCACGTTTAAACTCTTGCATTTTGGGTTAAATTTTATTAGTGATTTCGCCCAGGTAGGGGGAAGTAAAGTACAATCCCTCCAGCAATATTTTAGCAGTAAATTACAATTCAGTCCATTATTTTCTTTATAGATTATTGTTTTGTCTTGAAAACAACCAGTTATAGGAGTACATATACGGCCAGGCCCCCAGGCTCAATACAATTGTTAATTACTGCTGTACGAGTGTACTGTTGTATGCGAAGATGCAAAAAGAAACTGAAGCTGAAGAAACAACAGTTTTTTTGTGACATTTTTATCATGGGTAGCATTTCAATTGGGGGGGCCCCTGGGCCCCCCTGGTTACGCATATGACCTGAGTAGCCTAACAGTTGCAAGCAAAAAGAAAGAGTAGTAAGTTGACTTTACTAGTAAATTTTTATTATCTGTTTACTAAATCTGACTTAAAAGTTAAAAGTAATATTGTCTTGGAAAGGGGGATATGTGTAACAACATTTGGAACAAGTTGTCGCAGTTCCTGCTTCATCCAGTGGCGATGTGGAAAACCAGCATGGAAGTAACCACATATGAAAGATAATTGGAACCGATAGCTTTATAAGTCAACTGATCATAGCAGCTGATAGGTTGTACGACCGAGCCGGTTAACCGCAATCGGAGCGCGTTCCACAACAAACCCCTCAAGCACACAACCTTAGCACCAGCTGCTATCCAATCAACCATTCACGCCTGCTCACACAAGGTTGTACAACCGAGCCGGTTAACCGCAATCGGAGCGCGCTCCCTTCTGACACGCCACACTGGTGACCCCGACGTGATTGGATGGTCGGCGCTCGAGACGACGTTAGCAGGCCCCTTCCTACCACTGCTTTCAGAAAGGGGGAAGTGTGTCGCAGTTCCTGCTTCATCCAGTGGCGATGTGGAAAACCAGCATGGAAGTAACCACATATGAAAGATAATTGGAACCGATAGCTTTATAAGTCAACTGATCATAGCAGCTGATAGGTTGTACAACCGAGCCGGTTAACCGCAATCGGAGCGCGCTCCTTTTGACACGCCACAACTGGTGACCCCGACGTCAGCCGCTATCTAAGCAACAGCTAACATCCAATCAACATCTCACGCCTGCTCACACAAGTCTGCGCAGTCGAGCCGGTTAACCGCAATCGGAGCGCGCTCCCCTCTTACACGCCACAAAGTGTATCTTGAGGGAGGGGGTACCCCGGTACATATGTAATGACACTTAAAACAAATGTATAAACTTTTTATCATAATTTGCTATAGTTTTTCATAATCAAATTTTTTCTGCCCGTGGTAGGTCAAATGGGGGGGCCCCCAGAAGTGGGGGGGGCCTGTGCATTTGCACACTTTGCACATTCCTAAGGCCACTACTGCCTATGTTATAGCATTAAGTTCATAATAATAATGACGTTAAACAAGGGCCTGAGGTTGCAACGTTTAGAACAAAACTCTTAGATTTCTCATAGGTTTTGCATATAAATTGTTAAAAAGTTGAATTAAGGGGCCCCTGGCGCGTCACCCTTGGTCGTCAGTCAATGGCCCCGGGGCCCCCTGGTTATCAGTTAAGGGCCCCTGGTTGTTGGTTAGGGGCACCCTGGTTGTTTGTTAGGAGCCCTGGAGCCCCCTGATTGTCGGTTAGGGGCCCCTGGTCGTTAGTTAGGGGCTCTGGGGCTCTCTGGTTGTCAGTTAGGGAGCTTGGGGCTCCCTGGTTGTTAGTTGGGGGCCCCAGGGACCCCTGTTAGTTGGTTAGGGGTCCTGGGGTCCCCTGGTTGTCAGTTAGGGGTCCCCTGGTTGTTGGTTAGGGGCCTTGGGGCCCCCTAGTTGTCAGTTAGGGGCCCTTGGTTGTTGGATAAAGACTCCAGAGCTCCCTGGTTGTTAGTTAGGGGCCTTGGGGCTCCCTGGTTGTCAGTTACAGGACCTGGGGCCCCCTGGTTGTTGGTTGGGGCCCTGGGGTCTCCTGGTTGTCAGTTAGGGGATGCGGGGGCCTCTCGTGGTTGGTTAGGGGCCCCAGGTTGTGGGTTAGGGGCACCGGGACCCCCTGGTCATTGGTTAAAGGGCCCCAGGGCTCCCTGGTTGTCACTTAGGGGCCCCCTGGTTGCAGGTTAGGGGCCCTCCATGGTTGTTAGTTAGGGGCCCTGAGGCCCTTTGGTCATCAGCTAGCGGCTCCTAAGCTCGATGGTCATCAGCTAGGGCTCCTGGGCCCCCCTGATTGTCGATTGGGGCCCCTGGTTGTTAGTTAGGGGCCATGGGGATCTCTGGTTGTCAGTTAGGGGCCTTGGGGCCCCCTGGTTGTTGGTTAGGGACCCCTGGTCATTAATTAGGAGCCCTGGGCCCCCTGGTTGTTAGTTAGGGGCCCTGGAGCCCCCTGATTTTCAGTTAGGAATCCGGGACCCCTGGTCGTCAGTTAGGGGCTTTGGGGTCCCCTGGTTGTCAGTTAGGGACTCTGGGCCCCTCTGATTGTTGGTTAGGGGCCCCCTGAATGTTGGTTAGGGGTCTCGGGGCTTCCTCATCGTGATTAATATTATTGTTAATTACTGTTAGATGCGTAATTACAGAAAAAAAAACTGCAATTAGACATCACTGGGCTATGTTGTCATAATTTTTTATCATTAGTGGAATTTTAAGTGGGGGGGCGGCCCCCCTGGGCCCCCCTGGCTACGCCTATGCCTCTGTTAACGTTAATCCGTTATTTTCTGCTTTAATTAACGGACGTTAGTAAAGTTTGTTAATTCGTTAATATTTTGCATGCAATTTGCATTTCTATTTATTCACTCGCTTCTAGAACACGTATTGATGCTGTTGAGCTGATTGTAAGAAGAATATTTATTGCTATGGTGGTCTTTTTATGTTTTGGAAGTTGCATTTTAAAGTCTAATCTAATTTCAAGATAAAAATAGGTTGAAATGCACTCACGAAGCTGCGATTGGAAAATCTTTGGAAATTGCGAACAGCGATAATATAATTAATAGATCTATCTATATGAGGCTGTAGCTTATTATTTGCCACAAAAAAGACCTTTTTTCTGCGCTTTCTTCGATAAAACTCGTGCTAATACGCAACAAGTGTTACCAGTGCAAACTGGTTTGTACCGGTGCAATGAATGAATGGAGCAAGACATTAACGATAAAAACCTTAACGGAAGTTAACAGAACTTAACGGGTTAATTTAGTCCGTTAACTTGAAAAAACTTTTTAGCGGATTAACGAGTTAATGAAAAAGCTAGCTTTGTTATAGTAGAAGATATTCATGCAAACGCTCACGCACGAGCCATTGCCTTTTTCTCACACATTTGGTTTAAATACGACATCTTGTCACTTCATTGCTGAAAGCTGGGTGGTGTAGTGGTTAAGATACTCAGCTCTTAACCCTCTGCACCTGGGTTCGATTCGCGATTGAGTTGTGCGTGTGTGATTCAGTATGCAGGAACTTGGAATGAGATGCACAAAGCAATCCTTTTTTGCTTCAAAACCTTGCATTACAGTTAGGGTTGGGGCAGCAATGCCAGCCTGAGAGGACAGCAAGTACGTAGCAGCAGGTTTTTTGCTTACGAAAGCGACGTACCGTTACGCTTGAGTGCAGCTCCCTGCGTCACTTTTGCACGACTAGCTCCTCGTTAGATAAAATACTGATTAAAAAAAAGCCAGTATCACGGAGTTATACGGACTTGGCTGGGAACCACCTTGCTAATTCTGCAAAATGCTGACAAAAGCTTCCGCTAGGCTTACCGGTTTGTAGACTACCGGTACTTCAGTAGATAGGGTCTAGGATGTACACGGTGTATGAGACAGTCAGGTTCAGAAGTGATGTTTAAACGTTAGCCAATTGTGCGATAAGATAGTTGATTTTATCAATTCATGAATTAGCTTGACTTTGAGCAATCTAAAATTATACAGTAGAGAGTGTGTTATAGTAGGCCTAATCAGTTATCAATGCTATTGCTCAGTGCTACAGTAGCTTATCACTGATCTGCTTAGGTCTACCAGTGTACAGATATTTTGTACTGGACAGAGGAGAGCTGATGAGTGTATGTATTGCCTGGCAGTTAACAAGCAATTTTACCATTCAGTTTGCTAATTTTTTCTTTAATTGTAATTGTAATTACATTTTATTCACCAAGTTGCCAGGGCTGGGAGACAGTGAAGGGCCCTTTCAGTCTTCGAGTCAAGCTGCCACCTGCCCGCCTGTCTACCACACATTGCATAAGCTTCACACTGTCCCTATTGCTGATTGCCAAGCAGGGAAACTGTGAATAGCCTACCAATTTTTACAGTCTTTGGTTTAACCTGACCGGGAATTGAACTCAAGTCTATTGCTTCAGTAGCAGATGCTCTATCCACTCTACCACTGATTGGTTATAAAAATTTAGGAACTGGTTTGTGCAAACTGGTGCAAATTGGATCAAAGCACACCTGGTTTAAACCAAAACCTGAAAAATTGGTAGGCCTATTCACGGCCACTGTTTCCATTAACTTCATGGTGCTCTGGCAGGTGTTCAAATTTTTCCAGCACAAATGAGCCCAGAGCTGTAATGATACGTTTGTGTACCCTAAATTTTGTAGCAATCCAGTAGGCCTTCTAGTTTTAAAGGGTACTAAAAGTCATAGGCCTATTTGCACAAATTTGTGTGCTTTTATAAAGCTATGTTTATTTAAGTTACCGGTCGTTTGCGGTTAGCTTGCAGCAGTCAGTTGTTGTGAACCCAGTGTGAAGCCTTTACCATGGACAGGTAGCTGCTTGACTCAAAGATTGTAAGATCTCTTCATTGTCTACTGGCCGAGGAAACTTGGAAAATAGATGTGTATTGTGTTACTTGGAAAATAGAATTACCAATAGCTACCGGTAGCTGGCAATTCGCCCAAGAGTTGACATTAATTGTCATTTGTATTATCACCTAGATCGGTACCAGTAACTTGGTTCATTTGTTGCTTAGAAATTTTAACATAATTTTTCACTCATTCAGAATGTATTTTCTCATTTCAACATTGCAGCAGTGTTCCCACAAGACCGATTTTTTTCAGCCAATCAGTGATTTGTTGGAGCAAGGGCAAATACTTTTTAGCAATGTGGTAAACATAGCTTTAGAAAACTTAACAAATTAGTGGAAATATGACATTTGGTATACTTGAACACTCGTTTGGTACAAAAATTAGGGCATACAAACATCTTTTTAGACCTTTGGGCACAATTGTTTCAAGAAAATTTGGGCAATGGCTGATTAGCCATAAAGTTAGAAGGAACACTGCATTGCAGATGCATTTTTAGGGGATCACGTCTTTTCGGTGCGACCATTTCGGCACAGTCCTTTTCGGCGCCACCTATTTTGTTGCCGATCCTTTTTGGCACAGATCGTTTTTCCGCCAATTCGGTGCTCTTTGACAGTTCAGTTATTAAGGGTTAGGGTTTGGGTTAGGGTTAGTGTAAAAGCACCGAATTGGCGTTGAAAAGGTCCATGCCGAAATGGTCGTGCCAAAAAGTCGTAGACCCCATTTTTAGCTCACGTCTTCAAAATTTTGCTTATTTTTAGGTTGGTTGGTTCAAAATCTGGATTTATTTTTGGTCATTCACCAACAGACCAAAAACTTAGAATGATAAATGAATATAAATGGTGGCCTAACATATAACTTGAAAGTAATATAAGTTGTAACATACAAGTTGTAAAAATGTTTGCGTGTACTAAATCAGTATGCGAATTTAGTTGCAATAGATATGGTTACTATAGTACAGAGCAGTTATAATTATTTGTTTTTTATAGAACCAGAATTTGGCGAAGACCTTTTTTTCTTTGTTGGTCTTCAATTGAATTTGGCGGAAAAATTCCAGACTAGATTAAGTTTAACCAAACTTCGCAAAAACATTTCGCCCCCTCGGAATTTGCTTGATTAACAAAAAATCGACGCCTATGTTTGCTAATAACTTGACAAACATTTGGATGTCATTAAGTATAAGTTGTCCACTTGTTTCGTAATCTATATGACTCCTGTATGAGCATTCGTGCACTCTCCCTCCTCTCATGCGTGCACTCATTAGTGTTAGAGCTAGATTTGGGAAAGAGCATAGATTGGAAAAAAAGAGAGAGCGCATGCGCGCTCATACATGAGTCGCAAAGCTTTTGAAAAAAAAGCGACAACTTATTTTTAACAACACCCAAACGTTTGAACTTGCTTGTATATTGTTCAATGCTAGCAAGTAATGATAGTATATAATGAATAAATTTGTTTATAACCTATTGTTTAGCATTTAGCTTGAAAGAAAGTTTAAGATTGACCCCCCAAAAGCTTTAAAGGAATTATCTGTGTAACCGAAGCTGTTGCAGTAGGGGATTTGCTGGATGTTCGAAGTTCGAATTGCAATGGAAATACAAGATCAAACTCATAAAAGTTTTGATTCTGGGTAATATAACTTTTCAATCACATCCTTTTTTTAATTTTAGTGCATTAATTTCATTGTACAATAACTTAATATGTGATAAGAAGCCTATTTAATTCATAATCTTTCATTTACAGTTTTAAAGCAAGTTTTTTTATTGCTTACTATTGACTTGGCTATCAACTAATTACTTCAAACTTGGCTATGTATGTGTTTTGTTAATATTTGCAATGTAAACCAAAATAGTCAATGTTACAGATGTTCTACAGTTGTCATTTATAGTTCATTCATTTTTCAAATAAAGCAGACAATATTTTTTATGCTTTTACACAAATTGTGTTCCTTAAAAAATTATAGCGATTATTTTCAATTAAAGACAAAACTTAGTCAATCTGTGTTCACCAGGAGAGTCACACTCAGTTTATATGCCAGGCATCAATTTTCCTTTTAAGTTTATTTCATTTTTCAGTTTGGGAAGTATTTTCAGAACAGTGCACTTTGTAAAAATAATCAGTTGTTTGCACTATAAAATGAATGAACACTTTGATCACAAAATACTTTATTTACCTCAAACCTACAACTTTTTTCCACATATTTTTCTACATATCAAAGCAACATCATTTAATGCCGTGTTGAACTATTTACAAAATGCAGTGCAGCAATCATTTGAGGGTCAATGAGCCTACTTAGCTTGCCTTGCTGATGAGAGGTGATATTTCTAAAACAGCAACTGTACTAGGCTGCTTCTTAGGTGTAGAGTGTAGACTGTCTTGACAGACTTGCAGTATAGCTCGTTGGGTGATTTATTTACTTTCATGCATTTTTTTTAGAAAAAATTATTCTGTACGAATTGGCAAGGTTAAGGCTTGTCCTTCTTAGGAAAATATTTGCTAAACATTTTTTAATGTCACTGAGTTTTGTTCACAAGGAAGGTTTAAAGTGGTTAAATGAAAAATATCTAATAGTTGCAATTGCAGACTTCCAAGTAACCAAGTATTGCAAAGAAAATCATCAATTGAAAGTCAAACAAACACTGTTGAAAGTGAGCCTCCATCACCTGGAGTTTTACCTTCACCATCTCCCCAATCATTACCATTTTATCAAAATCCATCGGCGCAGGTATCAATGTCATATTAACCTAAAAAATAGTCAATTTTGTTTATCACGAATCCTGACTTTTCATTAGCCTTTGCAAAGAAGTTTCTCTGATACAGCACCGAAATTTGTTCAGATGACAATGCTGGCAATACAACAAAATTTTTTATACTTCACATTAGGATCACAACTTAGCTTTTACTCTGTCAGACAGGTAAGGCAATTTTACTCTGCAATAGGAATTGTCTTTGTTTCATAATTAATGCTTTGAGTTTGCTTTCTTTATCGCACTTGATAGACAACTTTTAACTTATTTTGTTTTGTAGATTTCTCGATCTATGTTTAATGGAAATAATTATAGTCCCTGTTTAATCAACTCATTTAAAGCTGACACAAACAAGTTAATGGGATCATATTCTTCCTTTTTTCCTCCAATAAGTTCTGGATCACCATTTAAGCCCCCAACTCCTCCATCTTTGACTATGGGCTCTTCCTCATCTGAAAATTTGTCCACTATTCCTGGAGCTGATGGTTACCATAATCAGATTATGTCCCAAGCTCTAGCTATGATGTCTCCTGGAATGTCACCAGTTTCTTATGGAATTGGTAATTATAGTCCAGGTATGTTGATTGTTGATGGCTTACCACTAGGTTTTTTCAGTCATCAATATGTCAATAATTGGCTTAAATTTTTTGTGAATGACTGAAAATAAACTAGCCAGTTTTGTCAAAATGACTGATAAATTAGCAAGGTTTTGCATTCAAGACTAAAAATCAAGCATACAATGATGAAATGACAAAAAAATTTAGGTCTGAATTCAGATGTTTGACTGAGTTCTAAGCGAAAAATAAACCTGACTCTGGCCAATATAATGTATCTTAAAAGCAACAAACTACAGTTCATACTGCTTAATACTCTTAACAGATAAATCTCGCCAACTACATTACATAGTCAATTTGCCAAGCTATTTTTTATGTTATTTATCAAAAAATTGCATTCATCAATAGACTCCGATTCAATTTTTGGTTGGGTCAGACCAAAGACTATAAAAGTTGGTATTCACACCTCATATCCTCCCTACTTGATGTTCAGCATTAT
Organism: Trididemnum nubilum; assembly: GCA_963965965.1. Lineage (NCBI taxonomy): Eukaryota > Metazoa > Chordata > Ascidiacea > Aplousobranchia > Didemnidae > Trididemnum > Trididemnum nubilum. The sequence goes on along the minus strand of OZ014476.1, from coordinate 27,082,525 downwards.
AAGGGACGCTGTGAAACCTCCATCATGTGTGGTAGACAGGTGAGCAGGTGGCAACTTGACTTGATGATCGAAAGGTTCTTCCACTGTCTCATGGCCAAGGGATTATTACTGTATGGAAATCGGTACGGTTAGGTTTTTCAAAAAAGTATGGTACAGAATTACATTTGGTATTATTTAGAGAAGTACGATACGTTACGAAAATAAATATTGTTTTTTCCTTATGGTACCTACTCCAGGGCTTGTTAGGTCTGTAAATGATTGTCTTCTCACAGTAACAGCTAACGTGATGGAGAAACTACTCTGTGAAGACTTCCAGCTGCTAACTTAGATGATTGGTAGCTCATTGTTACTTCCTGTCATCGCTGAGCACATAGCACATGTTTAACACAAAAACAGTAGCAGACTTGAGATTACACCTTTAACACCAAGTTGTCTTACCCTGGAGACAGTGAAGTGACCTTTTGATCTTTGAGTCAACCTGTGTACCATGCATGGTAGAGGCTTCACACTTTTCCTTTTTATTGCTTGATGTCAGTCAGGGAGGCTGTAAACGAAGCAGGACATCCTGACGCGACCGACTTGATGCGAGACAACTCACCCCGGGAATCCTGACGCCAGGGACATCCTGACACTAGGGACATCCTGATGCTCGGGACATCCTGACGCCAAAAGCTCCAAACTTTTGCTCTGTGCTTTTTTTCTTTTTCTTCTTTTCGCTTTTCCGCGCTACGCCACAGCTACGCTTTTAACGATTAACGTTCGAATATTGTGACGTAAGTATAATATTTTCCGTTAATTGCAAACTTCATTCGAATCTCTGTTTTGCAGAAACAACTCAAAAGCGAGGTGTATTTTTGCGACAAAAATCGTGATGAAATCAAAGTCGAGTTAGCGAATATGTAAAATCACTGGCGATAAGTTTCAAACGATGACCGAATGCCGCGATTGAAAGTAATATATGTTTTGCTGTTATTAAACGACAGCGTAGATATTTCATAAACAATAATATGCGTGATTTATTTACAAAGAAAAATGCTCTGAAAGGAATTGTATGTTAAAAGAAAATAGTAAAAATATAATTTAAAGTCAAGTACTGCAAATCGAAATTAATTAATGCGGCGATTAAAATTTAGTATTTTTGCCTATTATTATTGGATGACCACCTAGCAATTTTACACGCATTTTCATAAAAAAATTGTTAGTTTTTGGTCAGCAATAATTTATCGATAGACAACGTTTGAAAGCAAAGTTCAAATTACGGCCAAGAAGGAAAATAGATTAAAAATATTGTGCAATAGTTTGTAATTATCCCACTAATTACTTTCCCAATGGGTGGTTTATTTGGTTTTAACCTTGATAAATGGAGCCATTAGTTTTTGCATCGCAGTTTTTAACTTTGAAAGAACAAAACAACACGGTTGCATGCTTCACATCAGCATGCTTCACATCAGCATGCCAAATTATCGTAATTTCTCCGCTTGCAAAATCAAAGCATTTAAACAATAACAAGTTACTAATTTGGATAAGCTCCAAAATTTTCAGTTTATTAAAGAGTAAGATCACAAAAATGACAACAAGCTGCTAATCGAAATGCTATCGATAAATTATTGCTGACCAAAAACTAACAATTTTTTTATGAAAATGCGTGTAAAATTGCTAGGTGGTCATCCAATAATAATAGGCAAAAATACTAAATTTTAATCGCCGCATTAATTAATTTCGATTTGCAGTATTTGACTTTAAATTATATTTTTACTATTTTCTTTTAACATACAATTCCTTTCAGAGCATTTTTCTTTGTAAGTGAATCACACATATTATTGTTTATGAAATATCTTCGCTGTTGTTTAATAACAGCAAAACATATATTACTTTCAATCGCGGCATTCGGTCATCGTTTGAAACTTATCGCCAGTGATTTTACATATTCGCTAACTCGACTTTGATTTCATCACGATTTTTGTCGCAAAAATACACCTCGCTTTTGAGTTGTTTCTGCAAAACAGAGATTCGAATGAAGTTTGCAATTAACGGAAAATATTATACTTACGTCACAATAATCGAACGTTAATCGTTAAAAGCGTAGCTGTGGCGTAGCGCGGAAAAGCGAAAAGAAGAAAAAGAAAAAAAGCACAGCGCAAAAGTTTGGAGCTTTTGGCGTCAGGATGTCCTGAGCATCAGGATGTCCCTAGCGTCAGGATGTCCCTGGCGTCAGGATTCCCGGAGTGAGTTGTCTCGCGTCAGGTCGGTTGCGTCAGGATGTCGCGGACCGGGCTGTAAATACCAAATTTTATAGTTTTTGGTTTGACCCGACAGGAGTTGAATCCCAGTGTACCATTTCATTAGCAATTGCTCTATCCATTGGACTGTTGAGCGATGGGTGCGGCATTTTTTTTACACCTTTTACACCTCTCTATAATGAAAAAATTTTGACTGCCTGACTGCTCTATGAATAAGCAACAATTTTGTAACTTTTCTATACCGTAATTTCTGCGACAGGTAAAATAAATTTACATAATAAATTTTCTATACCATAACTAGTGGTACGAAATTATGGATTGGAAATTTTTCCCTGTCATACTTTTACGTTTGGTAATTTAATGAAGTACGGAATTACGGCATGTTTTTGGAGGTACAGATTATGGAAAATCGTACCATACTAACCCCTTGCTCGTGGCCAAGGCAACTTGGTAAGTAATATAAGTATTACTGGTATTACATCCAGTAATTACAACTGCTTGTATGATACTGATTGCAAAAACGGTTTGTTGGTGAAAACAAGAGATGTGCTATGAAAGCAAGCAAAACTAGAATATGACATTGCAAGCAATATCCGGGGACTTTGCAAAAGTATCTAACTTTACTTTACGTAAAGAACTTCACAATTGCATTAAGCGTGTTTATGGTTGTTGAGTTGATAGTCAGATCTGAAATTCAGCGCTTTTGAATTTCATAATGTTGCATTAACTTGATCAGGTTTGTGGTTAACGATTTTCAAAATTTAAATGTCTAGAAAACGTATCTCTAAAATGTCAACAAAATTTTACCACTCTGCTTAGTTCTCGTCTCGACTTTTAAGGAGTTTGTTGAATTTTTCAGCGCCATTGTTAAAATTGCAGTTATAAACAAAACCCTTGTTGAAACAAATATTTCTGCGGTACCCTTTTGCTCAGTGCCACAACTAAAGCGTTGCTCTAGGGGGGGGGGGCAAAATTTCTTTCAGGAAAGGCCAAAAATTGCTGCCTTTTTCTACAATACGAGCATGCTGGGCCATAAACGTAGCCAGGATTTTGATTAGGAGTGGCCCAAGCCACATGCAATAAGGTCGTCAGAAATTTTCAAAAGAAGAACCCTTTGTGGGACAAAGATATTGTAGATTGAAAAATCAGAAGTCGTTGCCTAAACGTAGCCAGGATTTTGATTAGGAGTGGCCCAAGCCACATGCAATAAGGTCGTCAGAAATTTTCAAAAGAAGAACCCTTTGTGGGACAAAGATATTGTAGATTGAAAAATCAGAAGTCGTTGCCTTTGTTGGCACATTACCAGGATTTTGCTAAAGAGAGAGAGAGCTTAAACTCAAAAAAAAACTGTATATGTGTAAAATGGGAGACTCAACGAGCAAACTAGTGTAGCTCAAACATATCACAGATGGGAGTATGGGGGCAGAGCCCCCAACTGCCGGAGGCCAGGGGGTCTGGGGGCAAACATTCCAGCCACTGGGCAATTTTTTATAATTTTTTGAAAAAAGTAGCTATTTTAATGCCATTGGATCACACTTTGCATGTGTTTAGAGCTACGTGAAAGAATTAGGTTTTTAACATTTGAAAGCCAATTGAAAAAATAAATTGTTTAATCCTACTTTTACTAACAAAGTAAATCCAAAACACTTTTAAAATCTTGCATTTTGAGGTTAAATGTTGTGCATGATTTGGCCCTGGTAGTGGAAAGCAAGGTACATTGCCTCGTGCAATATTTTAGCAGTAAATAATAACCCACTCAAAGATTTTTCTTAGTGATTTTTGTTTTGTCATAACAATGAGCAGTTGCTGGAGTACATATACTACCAATGGGTCTAAGCCTCCTCGATTTAAATTTAATAATTTGTTCATTGAGCATTTCCCCTAGCTAATTTTTTTAAAAAAGTGCTTTGTCTCGTAAAAACTGGCAAGGTGGAGGTGGATTGTTATTTGAAAAGGGTACAATGGTGAGTTACGCCTCCATCCATGCTATTGCCTGGGCCAGATTTACATTGCGCAGGGCCCTTGACACCTCAAAGATTTTCGCTACATCTTCTTGCCAAATATATGTAAAAACCAAAAAAAAAGTCACCATCTGAGCGCAGGCCCCCCAGCGGATCCATACTGTGTCATATTATGGTAAATCCGGCCCTAGTTATTGCATTACGTTCATAAAACGGTTAGATGAGAGCCTGAGATCTGAAGTTTTAGAACAAAAAACAATTTGTAGCATGTCAGCTAAATCAAGCAAGAATTGTGATTATGCAACTGGGGGCCATCACAATCAATGTACTGATTATAATAGTTTTTGCGAAATGCAATATTTCGCATCAGTTCAAATTATTAATCAACAGCCTTACAATAGGCTACTTATGAATATTTTCTCCTATTGTCGCTTTGGGGTTTGGGAGGGGGGCAAAATTTTAGTTTGGGGGGCACTGCCCCCCCTGCTCCTGTAGTTGTGGCCGTGCTTTTGTTCCGATTAAAGCAACACAAATGACAGGAACAAAACTTTTTGATCTGAAAATGCCAATATGATTTTTGAGTGGTAACTTGTATTATCTTGACCAGAAATATGACACACTATCCCAAATATCAAATCCACCTTCAACTAGCCAACTGCAATATTTTGTGAAAGAAGAATTTTGTATAAGCAGTTCTACTTATTTTTCTCAAAATTTAAGAACTAAATCAAAACAATGCCTGTCTTAGCAATTAGCATGGAAAAAGATGCGTACACAAACAAAATTTAGAAACAAAAAATCAAACTTTTATAAATTGTAAGTATTTTGCAGAGTCTAACTTGACGATGACTTCGCATTGAAAACTTATATTAATTTACTCAACTCTATGCTTTCCAGAACTCTAGGTGTAATGTTTTTAGTCAAACAACTATTTACCAAAAATTATCTGCAGCACTTCTTTTGCACATTACGCTCTTTTTAATTCATTTTAACAGCTTTGAGGTTATTTGCTTTTAAAGTTTAAAGGTCTCAAAAAGTTTTAAAATAATGAAGTAACGTCAATCAAAAAGCTATTAGGAGTTCCTAACAGTTTTTTACTTTATTCTGAAATAACATAGAGCGATCTTTAGAATTCCAGCGACTTCTGAGTGAAAAATATTATTGCATCAGCCAAACGTAACACTAACCACGTCCAGAAATATGCACGTATTTGACTGCTATACCTATTCTGAGAACGCTATTTAGCAGTGCGGCCCTGGTGACCAACGGCCAACAAAGTGGATAGTGTACATTACAGCTGCCGCAAAATGACTTGAGACCTGCCTATGTTTCTGACAAAAATGCAGATTTTGTTGGTTTTATTGCTTTAATAAAAACAATAATCGCATTTTTTAAATATTTAGTCATGTTGCCCTTTTATGACCATTTGCATGCGTTTTGGCATAGAATCACTTAAATTTTTAAAATATTCCGTTAACATCTCCTGGCACCACACTTTTTTCAGCTCTTCTTGCAGGATCTAGAGGTTGGGTGTTTTCTTTTCGGACATCTTTTTCTTCATTTTGTGCCAGCAGTTTTGAATCGGATTTAAATCCGGACTGTTGCCAGGCCATTCCAAAACGCTTATTTGCTTTTGTTCAAGATATCTTGTTATCTTTCTGGCCTTATGACAGGGTGCACTGTCATGCATGAACACTTCATAGCCATGAATGTAGTAAAAGTTGAGCATGTGCTCTTCCAAGACTTGCAGGTAGAGTTCATCTTTTTGTTTTTGGGGAGAAAGTACAGGCCTCCTCTGTCTTTTTCCCAGAAAAACATCCCCAAACCGTTACCAACTGCGGATGTTTAATGGTTGGAATGGTGTATCGATGATCAAGGCGATTTGTGATCTTGGACGCTGCACAGTGGTAGACCTCTTGTTAAAGACTTAGAAATTGCTCTCATTGGAAAACATCACTTTCCTCCACTGTTCAGTGGTCCATTGTGAGTATTTCTTTGCAAATGCAAGCTGTTTTGTCTTCATTCTCTCGGTAATCAGAGGTTTTTTGGCAGGTTTATGACTTGGAAGATCCCAGTCTTTTTGAAGATGATGCTGGACTGTACGGATCTTCATGTGTTGCAGTAACTCTGGATGGAGATTTTGCTGTTCCAGGGCTGTCAAACAAGGGTTTTTCTGTAGTTCTCATTTTATGATGGTGTCAGTATGTGGAGAGGTTTTCTTCTTTCTTCCTCCACCAAACTTGTGCTTTGGAACTGTGTTGTTTGGAAGTTCTTTGGCTGCATCCAACAACCTCATGATGGTTGCCTTTCCCTCTTCCACTCTGCTCACAGATAACCTTAATGGGCACGTTTTCCTGCCTCCAAGCAAGGATGCGAGCTTTCTCTTCGTCACTGGTATATTTTCCAGGCATGATGTTTTAACTTCGCTATCTATTCTCAATCACTTCCACAATTCTCTTATGGCTGCAAATCCACTATGATTCTCCACTGCCTCACTATACATTTTCATCAGTACTTTTTTTATAAAAAGCCCAAGGCAATTCTGGCCTTAACAATTTCCCATTGTCTACTTAATTGAAATCATAATTAAACTATTATTAAGTGAAATAATTCCCTTTTGTGATGATGAAAATGATTTTCACATTCTATGGCAATGAAAGTGCGTGAAAATGATCCAGGTCTCAAGTCATTTTGTGGCAGCTGTATGTTGTATTACATCCATTATTCAGCACGAAAGCTTTCCTAATAATATTGTTCAAAAACTTCAAAGAGAAAGTAGATTTTTCCACGTCACAAGTGACAGTTTAGTGAAAAAACTCGGCCATCCAGTTTAAATCTAACAAAGTCATTAAGCTCAAGTACTTCAACATCTTAAATGTTGGAGTAATCCCATAAGTTTGACTCTTCTCTTTTTCTGTAATACCAAATCATTGTGAAAATTCATCTTATAGTTTGAAGGTCCATTTACGGGCTAATTCTCCAACACGGCAGTTGCCAAGTTTGGCATGTTTTGTATTATTCTTATATTATCCCACCGCCACCGGTACTCTTAAAATTTGATATGTTTAGCTGGAGTACTTCGTAATAAAGATTTTAAAGTTTTCATGGGCCAATTTGGCATGGTCTCTATGTGGCCAACCAAATTTTGTTATCTTTAATCTTTGGTTTATATTAGCCTATAATAGATTTAATTTGTGTAATGGGGGAAATGTCAACATAATTGCAGGAACTCTATGGTATGAGATCATCAATTTTTTCATATTATATGTTACCTATCTTGAAAATTTTATTTGTCTAGCTTGAGTTGTTAAAAATTTTGAAGGACCCGTTGGAAGAGGACTCCCCAATTGTGACACCTGAAATTAGTCATATTTTATTCACTTATTCTGAAAGTTTCATGTGTCGAGCTTGAATGGTTACAAAGTTTGAATTTTGAAGAACAGAATTGATGGATCCCCGATTTTGAGGCCCCCCAAATGTTGTCAAATTTTATCTTTCCTTGATATTTTTACCTATCCTGAAAATTTGATGTGTCTAGCTTCAAACAATTAAAAAGTTTTAGTGATGAGGTCTTCGTTTGAGGGGACCCCAAAGTGTTACCCCCGATTTTTGTCAAGTTTTATCTTTTCTTCACATTAATATGTTCTGAAAATTTCATCAGTCTAACGTAGGTGGTTAAAGTATGAATTGTGGCATCCTTGCTTGAGAGGGATCCGTTCATTTTGGTACCCCCAAAGTTTGCCAAATTTTATCTTATCTTTGTATTTGCCTATCCTGAACATTTCATGCGTCTAGCATGTGTGGTTGAAAAGTTTGAATTTTGGTGGCCCCATTTGAGGGGGAATACTGTTCCCTCTTAGGTTTTGGTGAGTGGGCTTGCGCCCAAAAATTCGGTGATTTTTCTAGAGTAAACAATGGAAAATCCAAAAATAAGTTGGCGTGCGCCCAACAAAAACGCTGATTCGCTGATGAAAATCGGCCTAATTGGTTACATAGAGGGGGATACCCTCATTTTGGTATCCCCAAATTTTGTCATATTTTATCTTCAACTTATATTTCTCTATTCCGAAAATTTCATCTTTCTAGCATGGGTGGTTCAAAAGTTTGAATTTTGGCGGCCTCGTTTAAGGGGACCCCCGTTTTGGTACCCCCAAATTTTATCTTTTGTTTCATATTTACTTTAAAAATTTTGTGTGTCCAGCTTGAAAGGTTAAAAAGTTTGAATTTTGGAGGGCCTCGTTTGGGGGGATCCCCCCATTTTGGAATCCCAATTTTGTTAAGTTTAGATTATTTTTTATACCTACCCATTCCAAAATTTAATCCATTTAACTCTAATGGTTTAAAAGCTAATATTTTGGCAGCCCCGCTTGAGGGGGACCCCCATTTTGATACCCCAAATTTTGTCAAATTTTATCTTTTTTCCATATTTCTCTCCCCTGAAAATTTCATGCGTCTAACATGAGTTGTTAAAACGTTTGAATTTCGGCAGCCCCATTTGTGGGAAACCCCCAAATTTTGTCAAATTTTATCTTTGCTTTATATTACACCCCCAATTTTTGTTAGGTTTAGTTTATTTGTAAAATCTACCCATTTCAAAAATTTGATTCATTTAGCTGTAACAGTTTGAAAGTTCAAAATTTTGGAGGACCCGATTGAAAGGGATCCCCCCAACCTGGCATCCCCAATTTCTGTTGCACAAAAGTCCTCCCTGATATCTTCAATGCTCAAACTTTGAATACAGTGCGTGAAGTCGTTTAAAAGTGTATACTGTATAGCGTGAGAAGAAAAAACAAAACTAGAATAACAGTATTCAAGTCGGGGCAAACGAACATAACTAAAAGAAAGGTGGTTGATAGTGTGCTCAAAAATCACAACCATTTTTTATCAAAATTGGTAATTACCGAGATGTATCGGTTCAAATTCGTCAACCTTTTGACCATTTTCGGCCTGTAAAATTTTGGTCCCGTGACCAGGACTTTTACGTGGATTTAGCTTTATAAATAAAAAAAGTCTATTTCACTCATATTTAATTTCAGTTTTTGATAATTTATATCAGTGGAAATTTTGCGAAATTGCTTGATTAATTCATTAAAATTAACTTTCTAAATCAAGTTTGCTTAATTCATAATCATGCAATGAACCGGAAAGCAATTATTCAAATTATTTTTTGAAAATCAAAACTTAATAATTTTAGGATTTACAGTCTGAATGCAATTATGAGGCACATCTGTTTATCACAGCATCAATAACTACTTCTAAAGTGAAAAATTATGTAAATATGACTCGATTTTGTTGGGGAATAAAAACAACATGAAGTTTAGGATGTGTGTTTGATATCAAACATCATGGAAATATGTAATACTTGATTTTGTTTCATGGACAACACTGATTTTTATTGCACTGAATTGTAGGGATTGAAAACCTAAGTTAGAGATGCAAGAATGAAGCGCTTAACTTCAACTGAAAACTGGGAAAAAATTATGATATTTATAAAAGCACAGTTGTTATTAATACCAGTTGTGATTGAGAGTTAAAATGCTGAGTTATTGATGTTTTCGCACATAAGAATGGTACCAGTGCCTCTTAGGAGGAGGACTTGAATTGCGTTTTGTTGTAAAACCAGCAGTTAAACATTATTTTTTTTAAGCTGCAAGAAGTGCAAGAATTTATTTGGTGACAATATTCCCATATCTTTTTCCAAGATTTTTTAAAAATTGTCTAGGTTTGCTATACACTTTGACTTTAGTCAATGAGAATGGGATCGTTCTTCTTGTGAAATGACCAGATCACCATAAATTTTAGAATTTGGTGGTTGGTTTCCTTATCAATTGATCTTAGTCGCCCACCTAATTTGCCACTGCCGTTTACCCATTTTTAATGTCAGTGCATAATCACGAACTAATTAGTGTAGCATTTTTCACCTTTTCAAAGCTTAACCTGAAGTCGAACCTAAAAAGGAAGAGCTTGAATGTATAACGCATTAATAATAATCCCTTTCCTGATGTGCACAACATCCGCAACTGAATGTTCCACTTCTATAAAGTGACTTAGAAAACAATCGCAGCGTCATTTTTACCAACTAAGTAACTAACCAGGCCATTAATATTTGATGATCTCCCACACGAAAATGCGAATGGTAGTTGCTCTTATTAAGATCCTTATGTTGATGATGAGATTACTAATTACCTGCTGTCAGTGTTAACAGCATATCACAGACATTTTTTCTTGCTTTGCATTGTTTAAGTTGACGATGCATTACATTGACCTATTTGTTTTTGTTAACCAGTTCGCTGGATTCTTTTCCCACATATTTGGTTGCTATAATACGGTTGATTTTGTATAGGTTGTGTTTGTTTACAGCTGTTGCTGATGAGAAACTGTTTCTTTTTTTTAGTTCGACTTTCAAGTTGCATTACTTGTGCTTGGCAGTGCTAGGCAAGAATAGTGTTACCTAATAATCTATATCTTTGATCAAGATCAGAATCGCTTTTGTCTGGTACAGGTTGCTAATAATAATGCCCGACCAAATCGTATTAAATCAGGCTTTTTGACTTCATATCGCCATGAACTGCACAAGCTGTTTTAATTTCGTAAGGTTTTGTTTTTTCTGTCTTGGAACAATAATATGCTCATTTATCAGTTTTGACTGTCAGTCTTGAAATACTTAAGCCCCAACGTTCCAACCAGTTTATATTGGTCTAAAGGTTCAACAGCCCATTTAATAAGAGGTTAACTTGGTCGTTCAGCGAGCTCTCAAATGTTTGTAATGTGCTGAAATGCGTAAAAGTTGGCGCTACCGCAATTGTAGACATGCAAACCAGTGCAAAAGTTTAGGCTACTGTGTAACAGTTTAATAAGGTCTGTGTGTGTGTTAATAAGCAAAGTTAATTCACTCGACATTGTAGAAGGATTAGTCTGGGAAGGATTAAGATAAGATTTTGCCGGTCGGATCAAGACAGAATTTTGCCTCAGACCCCCAATGGCCTCCAGGAGATGGAGGCTCAAATGCACCAGGGCCCAGACCCCAATGTAGTCATTCATTGCAAATACCTGGCTATGCGCCTGTATGTATTCATTCACTGATAGAAAATAGATCGAAACGAAACGAAAATTGAATTTAACGTGGTTGTTAAATTTTAATGGAACTACTATCATTTATATACACCTTCGGATATGATTTTAAAAACCTCGAACTTATGGAATTGGTTAAGTTTTGATGTTTTTGTCAAAAAAATTATATTCGATTTAAACAACTGCAGGGGGAGAAAACTATAACAAATTAAGCCACAAAAGTCATATCTCCTTTGTTAGGTATAGCAAGGTCATGCTGTTCTATGTTATTCAACCAGTACCATTGTACCAACTTTTATTAAACAGGCTTGCTATACTTTGTTCCCCTACTCTTTAGCGAATGTACTTAATTGATTGACCATAAAATCGTAAAAATACCTGCATATTTTTTATTGCTTTAATATTTGTTTTTGAACGGTAGCTTAAGCGCTGGTGGATAGAAAGCTGGGTATACAGTGTGCAGTGTGGTTGACTCATTTAGTCCAGTCAAGCGAAGACGCCGCTGAGCGCCCTATTAGTTTTTCTTCCCGCGCAGAGCCTGGGTTAATTTTTTCATGTAGAACAGTGGTTTCCAAACTGTGGTACGCGTACCACTAATGGTACGCTAGAGTCTGTTAGGTGGTACGCGAGCAATTTTAGCTTACTTATAAATTGCCGAAGACTTTCAACTTTAAAACTTTCATACTTTTTTCTTCGAAAACTTTCATATTGACTAACTTGCAATATTGCGTTTTAGTTACCTTTACTTTGAGGTTTCGCACGTTTATGACGCAACACTCATCTTGTTCAACATAACAGCTTATTATTAGCTGCATTAAAACCACTGTGAAAAAAGTCAAAAATGAACCGCGCTTCATACTTCCAGTTGCGAAAATTAGCTGGTACAGAGAAAACAACTACATCCATCGCATTAAAGCTATTTACTGTGTTTTGCTCATTTTTGGCTGTTTATGTCTTCCTGGACTGATGTTCGTTTAACTTTGGTACAGCTGCATTGTACATGATAATTTTTCTCATACAATGATGTAGATTTTTTTAGCTTGACATATTGTAGTCAAATGTAACTTAGGTGGTACACGAACACTGTACAAAAGCTGAAAATGGTACACGTGTAAAAAAAAGTTTGGGAATCACGGATCGAGAACTTTCGATTAGTTATACGAATTTTGAAATATTAGTCTGATCTCTTCAAAATTTTTCTACCATTTACTTCAAAATTTTTTCGATCTCTTCAAAATTTTTCTACCATCTTCAAAATTTTTCTAACAAAAAAATTTCATGCTCAATTTTTGGGTTTGTATACCAAAATTTGTGAAATCGTTTCATTTTTTTTTTGTTTTTTGACAAAATGGCTTAAAGAGATACTGCTCGAGATTGGTTATATTAAAGAAATGAGAACTACTAGAGGTAATAAAGAGGTTCCCCAAACCTTGTTCCACTGTTCCTCTTATTCGCAAAAATTGATTTAATCCGTTTGACTCCGTACCATTGGCAATCCTGCGTTTTGAAATTTTGTGGCATCCCAAACGGTTGACTTTGAGAAATTTGTTGTAGAACAGGATGTTCGATGTTCTGCGAGAAAAATTGCAAAGTCATCCTTTTCTGATGTCACAAAATTTCGAAACTCAGGGTTGCCAATAGTACGGAGTCAAATCGATTCAATCTATTTTTGCAGATAAGGGGAGTAGTGGAATAAGGTTTGGGCATCTCTTTATTATTTGAAGTAGTTCTCATTTGTTCAATATAACCGATTTCGACTAGTATCTCTATAATTTTATTCGCCATTTTCTAAAAATTTAGCTCAATCACCGTTAAATTAGCAAAAAATACACCCAGTTGGAGAGCAGGCCTGAATTAACTGGAAATTGAATGTTAGTAAGTAGTGCTTTTGCGTTTCAGACATTCAAAATCTCTTCCTTAGTGCTGCAGCACAAGCGATTAACGCAGCATTAAAGCCAATGCCACTGTCGGGATCATCAGCAGCAATAACACCGCAGACGTCACCCCAGTCAAAATCGATTTGTGATAGCAGATGGTCGACCGCTGGGGAAGCAATGATGACATCGAATTTCTCTCAATCAAAACATCAATCCTCTGTTACTTGTGAGTATTAGATCCCTTCAAAAGAGAGGTTTGTTTATTGGTCACACTAAGGAAAGTCTTGTGGTAGTCTATATCTCTGCGGTATGCAGTGCATGTTTGTGTTGGTCTATCAAAATTTCCTATTGTAATGTTAAAAAGCCAGAACGAATAGAAAAAATTTGAATCCGGCGTATTAGAAACAGAAATAGCACTTGGCATATTAGAAACAGAAATGTTTTCTTTAGCTTTTTTTTCTGTTTATTTTTTTGAACGCGAGTAAATATCGTAACACATTACGCGGTGTCTTTTGAACTGTAACAAGTACTTTTCTGTCGTACAGTTGAGGTTTGTTGAACTCTTTCTTGGTCCTATGTGCTTGCTAACTGGGCCATGGTGAAGGTTTAGCGATTAGCGATGGCAGCTACTGTAATAGACGTGGTTCTACTTTGGTGATTTGGTTGGTTATAGCTTGATATTGGAAAGAGTTTCCTTTTCTGGATTGAAGTGGCAATGCATATGAGACGCCCAATGCATATTCGTGCACCTAATTTTGAAGAAACTTAAACGATCTTATCAAACTCTTGAGAAATTCTCTGCTGTTGAATAAAGGTTAATCGGTGCAAATTCGCTTTGTCATTATGGGCAACGGCGCAAATTTGATGCAGATGAGTGTTGTGATTGAAGAAGAGCATATTTGTTGCGAAACCATGTTCTGTAATGAGTTTTCTCGTTTAGTAGCACACATGCTATGTTTACCTTAAGCAGATGTGCGTCACGCGTTTGACTAGTACTTTTTTTAGTCCAGTTGAAAAGTCCTTGTTTGCTACAATTATAAGCCGCTTAGGGTCACCTAACGAGCTTCGTCTGTAATCTTATCGTTTTGGTTTGCGGTTAAACTTTACATCCTCGCAGGCCCTGAGGCTTGTCTCTGAGCAAACGCTCTCTGCAAGTGTTGTTTGAAATTTGAGCGGAGGCGGAGCCGATTGATTATCGTTAGTTACTCAATCCACTTTGGACTTATAAGTAGACCGAGTTTAGAGACAACATGTACATGTACTCTCATAGACTTAGTTTTTATTTTGTCTCTCCCCGGTCGTCATAATGATATTTTTGCCATAATGTTTTTTAACGTTACGACTTTGTTGTTAAAAAAAATTAAAGTGCATGCATATTGACGAATGACAATGTTTACAATTCAGATTTTACAACTAAAAGCTTAAAATTTTTAATTACAGATTTGCGATTCAGATTTTACAAGATTAAGAAGTTACATAAGAAATGAATGAAAAAGTTCGAGGTTTAATTTTAGTGCATACAGATTCAAATTTTAATTTATCTCTACCCACTGATTGAAGAAGCTTTATTAACTTCTTGATACAACGTTCGAATCAGTTTCGCGAAAAGCGATTTGCTTTATCTTCAATATAAACACACAAAGCCAAAACAACTTGAAACGTAGCTTGACGTTTCCTGAAACTACTTTTCACATTGTCAAAAGTAATGAATGACGAAAAAGCGCAAAGTACAAGCATTTAAAGCATCAAAGAGAAGCAGCAGGGAAGAGAAAATTATTCATAGTACTCATCTGTTAAACAAATACAGTGGTAAAGATGTCCTGTCAACATTTAAATTGGGAATGTGCTTTTGAATCAGTAATCTTTCAGTGATTTTCGCCAGTGATTGGTTTGGGCCATGACTTCTGTTTCGTCGAAGTAAATTTTATGATCGGGATTATCTGTCAAATGTTTGCGTATCGGTATCTTGTACTCTGCGCTTTTTCGTCATTCAGTACTTTTGACAATGTGAGAAGTAGTTTCATGAACCGTCAAGCTGTTTCAAGTTTTTTTGGCTTTGTGTTTTATATTAAAGATATGTCGATGTTCCGAACATTATGCTGCGATGATTTGCTTTACATTCGATTACGAATTTCGTTGGTTAGGTGTTTTAGATGTTTTTATACTGATGCAGAGCTTCTATACCGTCATTGATCGCTACCAATTCACAGTGTAACAGTTAGCATAATCTTTCCAGTCGTTCATTCGCCAGGCCTGGTAAAAAGAAAATCGAAGCGTGATTTAGCTCACTGAGTCACACACATCTAAGGTCGACGCTAGAAGAGAAGTTAGAACGTTTCAAACGAACATTGAGTCACAATGAGGATTGAGAATGAATAATTATTCATTTTACTTTCCCCGGTCATAAGGTGATTTCTCTTACGTGTCAGTTCAATAGCAATAGATCTTGCAGCAAAAGCGTTGATTTTCCTAAAACCACACACCAAACAGAACTGCAATGTTTTGTTTGTATCTTTTCTACCATCCTACCTTCCTTCCGTACACGTTTGACCCGAGCTGACGATATTGCACTTTCTGATAAAAAAGGCTCAAACTATCTGCTGAGAGGTTACTTGGGTTTCTTTAGTGTGCTTCGTCATTATTGTCGTTATGCTAAATTTAACCTCACGCACTTCTTTACAGACGCGCAATAGACGTTGCAAAATGTGTACAAATATTATCCACTTAACCATTATTTTATTTCTGTAGTATCGTTATCTGCTGAGTTATCTGTGTAATTTTTTTCTTTGACCCCCTGTCTCTTCTCTTTTGGAATATGTTGTCCGACTAGTTGACTATTTGAACAAAGAATAGTAATAATAGTCAGTGTTTGTATCTATTTTAATACTGTAAGTTGTTGTTTTCAAATAATATAATCTGCTACTTTTAAATTATGATATACAGTAACGCTATTTTCAAATGTAATAAAATGTTGTTATTTTCCATTGAATTATAAAACAACTTCAAAATCGTCACGAAAAAAAAATATGAGGCAATAGCGAAATAGGTTCTGGCGCGTAAAAATTCCTGAGACTAAACGTTTTTATGCATAAACGTCCCGGTCCAAGCCGAGCTCAGCTGTTACAAATTGGTTTTCCTAAGTGCTGAAGGCTCCGCATTGTGTAATATCTTTAGATTATTGTAGCTCAAAACATTAAGTTACGCTAAAAATACCGTATTTTGATATTGTTGACACAACTTATATCTTCATTTTGTTAAAATGTTGTGCTGATATAATTGTCTGGACATAGTCTGATGGAAATGCCAGGAGAATATAGTATTACTAATAGCTTCGAAGGTCCAAAACGCTGATAATGCAAAGATATAGCAAATTTGCAGCAATACGAAATCTCAATCTCTACTAAAAAACTTGATAACGAAACTTAATGAGTCTGCTTATTTACGGTTGCTCCATATCCTGAAGTATCTGCAAAATATAAACCTTACAGCGACAGAACCTTGAAAGCTGTTCTACTTGAACAAATTGACGTAACTGTTACAGATACAGCAATAATATGATCACCGAATTTTGAAAATTTTTAGATAAAACGGACTAGTTGAAATGCAGCCTATTGTCGGCATCTTCTGTTGCATGCAGAAAAAAGGCCGGCTTCTAGCTTATCTGGCTTCAAACTAAATTTGCAGTGACAGTTTTGTCGAGTCATTTTTTTTACACCGACATTTTCTCGTGTTTCTTTTTTGGTCTTGAAAAATAAAGTTAATTGAATTAAAACCCGTTTACTATTTTTTCAGTATTGCCTGTTCCAGTTTTCCAATTATTGTAAAGTCGGGGAATGTTTTGTTCCAAGATAAAACTAACCCGTATAAAATAGGGTGTGGACTGCGGAGACCACAGCCTTCTCTGTATCGGTATGCGAAAAAAAAAATGTAAAAGTTGCGACCAGCGAGGTGTCGGTAAAACTGAAATTTGTCTAACACCACTCTCTTTAATCCTGATTTTCCGTTCCGAGTTTAGACTAATAAGAACTAAGTAGTGATCCGTTAGAATTAGAAACTACTCTTTTGTTTACGGTATATCTTGTTGATTTTAATTACACTTTCAAATGATGAATGTTTATTTTACAACCTACCAGTGTTTTATTTTGGTTTTTCTCAAAAACTAACGCTGATTAATGTGACTTTGAGCTAATGACAAGACTGACTTTTACGTTAATAGTAATCGATTTTGAATAAAAGTTGTAATGTGACATCGTAGATTTTCATGCGAGTAAAGGCCACACTTTTTCTGAATTTTTAACAGTTAAACTAGAATGCAAAATGCTAAATGTAAATAGCATATAAGAGATCAATTCGTTCTGATTTTTTTTCGGAGGAAAAATCAGATTGCGCTCAAACTATAACAAAATTGGGATTTCTTTTTTTTTTTTTTTGGGGGGGGGGGGAGAGAGAGGCAAAATTAGCAGTTTTTCTGGCGCTACCAGAGGGTGGAATTGCAATAACTTCAAAATATTAAAGGTAGAAACTTGAAATTTAGAACTTGGATGGAGAACGCATGAAACATTTTTTTTTAATTACGGGGGCAATTGGTTACGTGATACGGGTTTCAAGCCAAAAAATTAATAGTCGAGCAAAGGTAAAACAGCTGTTGCTCCTAACGTAATTTCTGGAGGTAAACATAAATATTGGATTTCAAGCCGATGTAGTTTTGGTTCTCACGTTCAAATGTTTTGAATTCCGACTTTTTTTCTTTGCAAGATTTTTAGTCTGTGCTGTAACTCCAACATCGCTGAGGTAAAAACTTGAAATTCGGGATGGCAATAGATCTTTAGTTGAGTTTACATATTTTTTGAAATTTGGTGGTGATAGATCATGTGGTTGGGGTAGATGGGTCGCCCCCTGACTTTTTGATTTTTAAAGTTGTTATTTTCAAAGTTGTTCTATCTTTGTGGATGAGATTTGGCGTACACGTTGGGAATAGTAAGAGCTACTACTTCGCAAAATTTCATAGGGATTCTTTATTAAGGTCTCAAGATATGGTCCAAAAAACATTCTCCTATTTTCGAAGGAATTCAATACCCAAATATTGTTTTTATTTCGTCTCATAAAGAGTTGGCTTAGAGCAGGGGTGCCCAAAGTTTTTGGGGAGCGGGTCGCATTACACTTTTCTTGAGGTTTAGCGGGCCGCGCAATTACTAATGAAGTGTTTGGATATTTTTATCCCAAGCACTGCACATGTACACTGCAGTGGCGGATCCAGAAAATTTTGGTGGGGGGGGATTTGAAGCACAAAACCTCAAAAATTCGGATGTCTTCACCAAAATTGAGAGTGATTTTTCGGCCGAAATCGGAAATTCAAACGTTTTTTTCGCCCAAATTCAGGTGGTCTCCAAAAAAAAAAAAAAAAAAAAAAGGTCTTCACCAAAATTGAGACTGATTTTTCGCCGGATTCGTTACGTTTAGGTCGGTGGGGGGGGGATGCATCCCGAAATGGAGCCGAATTATTCGAAACAGAGGCTGAATTTTCGGCCAAAATCGTTACTTTTAGGCTGGTGGGGGGGATGCATCCCCCCATCCCCACCCCTAAATCCGCCACTGGTACACTGTACAGTATAAGCTTTGTATTAATGATGAGCTATAGCCATTATACAGAGCCTTAGAGGTACAATCAAACCTTTGATTAACAGCCTAGGACGTACTGTTTCGGAATCGACTTTCGTCTTATTTTTCGTCAGTATAGCTAGGTTAATGAACATGAGCGTGGAAAGGTAAAAGAATCGCAGATTTACCTGATCATAACAGTAATTTTTTATTTTGAAAATGTTAAGTATTCACAATATTACAAGAGATACACTACTTCAATTCAAAATAATTTCGTATATAGATTGCCTGAGACAGCTGTTTCGGTCAATTTCGGGGGTTTTCAGTCAGGCAAGTGAGGCCAATATGACAAATATCACAGTGATAAAAATCTTCAAAGCATGCATCTTTACCAATTTAGCAATTACTGAATAAATCTTTACCGATTATGTTTATATTACATAAATCTTTACCTATCAATTTTAGCCAAATCAAGTAAATCTTAACTGAGAAGTTTTTATCAATGAAACTAAAGGCTATTTATCAATGAAACTAAATGTTGAATGAAACTATACGCTTAAGTCGAATCTTTATCGGCTAATCTATACATGTTACATTTCTCAGAAGAACGATAGGCTAGCTAACCCTCTACTCTCCTCATAGCTCGCCTTATATGACTACGTATCCAGTAGGCTGAAAAGCTCAAAACTAGTGCCAAAATTCAAAACTAGAGCTACACTAGGCTAACCATCTTCAGAAATAAAACGCTATCAATGCCCTCTCTTCTCAGCTCGCCTAAAATGGCTACAGTAGGGTCGAGACGGCTCAAAGCTAGAACCAGTGACTCGCAGAAGTATGTACACTTTGTACAGTGACTCAACAATGACAATTTATTAAGAACAATGTACTGAGAAATTAATGATAAGCTCTGGACAGCATACAGAGTCTTAGCGGCCCAATCAAACCTTTAGCAGTATAGCTAGGACTACAGGTATATTAACCAGATCATAACAGAATGATAATTTTTTGAAAATGTTAAGTAATCACAATATTACCAGAGATATATTAGTTCAATTCAAAATAATTTCGTATGGCATGTCTTAGGCAGCTGGCTCGCCCAATTCCAGGGCTCTTCAGTAAGGCTTGCTCACCAGTGATAAAAATCTTCAAGACATTAAATCTTCAAGACGTATGTTAGCTCGCCTATCGTTCTTCTGATAGTTGTAAAGTAAGATGTGTAGATTAGCCGGTAAAGGTTTGATTTATAGCGTATAGCTTCATTCGGTAAAGATTTAGTTAATAGCCTTTAGTTTTATTGGTAAAAATTTCTCAGTTAAGATTTACTTGGCTGGGCTAAACTTGATGGGTAAAGATTTATGTAGTATAAACATAATTGGTAAAGATATATTTATTAGTTGGTAGATTGATAAACATGCATGTATTGAAGATTTTTATCACTGGTGATATTTGTCATTTTGGCCTTGCTGAATAGCCTCACTGAATAGCCCTGAAATTGACCGAAACAGCTGTCTAAGGCATGCTATACGAAATTATTTTGAATTGCACTAATATATCTCTTGTAATATTGTGATTCGATTCCGAAACAGTATGTCTTCTTCGGCTGTTAATCAAAGGTTTGATTGTGCCGCTAAGACTCTGTATACTGCTTATCATTTATTTCTCAGTGCATTGTTCTCAATAAGGTTTATATTGTCCTCCCAAATTAGGTAATTTTTAACTGGTGCTAACTTTTCGTATAATTAAATTCGTTTTAAGTTCACTAAGAATTAAAGTTAGTTCTTTTATATTGAAGAACTTTTTATTAGCAAACAAGCACAGTCTTGTGTATTACACACCATCATATTTAAGATTTTGCTCATGGAGGGGGTTAAACCAAAAGTATGGTATCTTTTTTCTAGGTCAAATTATGCACACTGGACAGTATACGGCACCGGAAGAAACTGGTGTAAATAAACTGTGTGTGTTGACTAAACTGTTGCGCGTCTCAAACGCATGATGAACGAATACTGGTAGCGAAGCCTCCAGCAGCCGGGCGACTCACCGTACTAGATTAGATTGTATGAAAAAAAAAACAAAAACAAAAAAAACTAGCCATTTTAACGCCATTTTGAGAAATTCTGGGCATTTTTAAATCCTCTCGAAAGAATTAAATTGCTACGCCACATTTTATCTTGGTTAAAACTACTTTAAATAAAATTCACGAAAATTGATTTTCAAAAACAACTTTTGGGTGAAAAACTTGCAAGCATCGAAAGAAACTTAGAAATCTTAAGACCAGTCGCGGGCTGCAATTTAGGCAGCCCTGGTTTAGATAAATATTACCTAGTAAAAGATACAATATCTCTCGATTTAGTCATTGACCTGTAAATGACCTGTTTGTGGAAAGTAGTTTCGAGTTAATAAACATGCATCTTGCGCTTGCTCTGTTTGTTTTATTCCCTAAACAGTCGTTTTTGTGCTTGAAATGCAATTTGCGCTGCAGACTTTTGTTAAATCCATTTAACAGCAGCGAGAATTACAAGCCGTGTTGGATTGCTAATTCACAGCAGTCTGCGTTCTCCTTTGTTTGACCTTTTGCGAGTGACATTTTACAGGTTTAGTGGCCGCATGACTTCATTATCTCTCTTCCCATTACACTGCGCAAGATAGAGCTCATCAATTAAAAAGTGGCCCTCTGTATTCTCGATTTTAGTTTTGACAATTATATCGTATTTGAAGAATACCTGAAAAACTTGAAATATATTGTAAGTATTAGTACTATTGGTTGCTTTTGTTGGAGTCGAGTTAATTGAATTTCAAAAAGCAATTATTTTGGCTAGAACTCAACTGATTGACCGTTCTTTTCGCGATTTGTAGATGCTTTTTTTCATTGTGTTGGTTCTGGCGAAGGTTGAAGAAGCACATTTCGTCACAAATTTTTTAACGGAAGAACCCTTATCAACAATTTGTTTGTAATGGAGAAAAAAGTTAGAATATGCATGCACAATTGCACATGCTGCCATTCTTTGCTACAGTTCTCTTAAACACTGTTCCTAGTGAGGAAAATTATGACATTAAAAATAATTGACCCTGCTCTATTGTGATTTTGGCACGATCTTGCAAAGCTTAAACTTCCTTCGAAAGTTGAAACAATCTATCAGATATAAAATAAAAGATAAAAAAATCAGAAGAAAAAGAAATTAATTGCCATCACTGGCGCAGACAGCGAAGGGTCCATATATATTCCAGTAATTGTACATTCTACACAAGTTAGCAGTTTGCATCCACATTGACGATCCGGTTCCAAAAAGTTTTTCTTGTTAGCTGTAATTTTAGCTATATTTTCCTTCGATCTCAATAAGATGAAGGTTGTCTTAGTTGTCTATGTCGAAACAAAACATTTAATGTAAACTCTTTTTACCAAAAGTCTTTGCATCAAAAAACCCCTCAAGTTATTAAATTTGGATTCTTTTAAGGGTTTTGCACTTGCAATCAGCTTCAACAAATTATCATCGATTTGTAAACGAAATAGGAAGCATATTCTTCAATTTGAAGTGTAAACAGAGTAGACATGTCACATGAACACGATTGGCGCTAGCGTACGTGAGCTATGTTACGTATCATGATATGGCACAGCTTTTACTGTCAGCAAATCGTTGCTGTGATTAATCACTCTACCTTGACATTGGCATTGAACTCTTAGGTTTGGCTGCAAAGGATGATAAATAAATGTAATAGGGAACAGTAGTCTGTTTCATTCTTTCGGTTTGTCTTTCAATTCAACACTGGAAAAACTATATGGCCAACATTCTAGTTGCAGTTATTTTGCAATTAAGGTTTGGATACTTGGTTTGAAGCTTACGTCTATGTTTTAATTTATGGTTTGAGCTACTTTCGAAAGAGCAGTGGTTCTTTTTATCTCGATTGTTTAAGATAGTCACACATTGCAGATATCCTTTTATTCGGTTAAAACAACCAAAAGTCAAAGGTTTTTCCAGTCAATCTCTATTTTATTAATTCTTAGTATTTTGACAACATGAAAAAATTGTTTATAACTTACAAAAAAATGCGTTTCAAGATACATGTTAAACGACGCAAAGAGTTGCGTTTCTTGCATTGTGAAAAAAACTTATTTTTGTAATTAAGCTACTTCTGTTTTGTTGTTAAAGTTGAGTTGTTCACACATATATTTGAGATAAGCAAATGGAAAGTGATACCTTTTCGGTCATGTCTAAATTACTGTGATGTTGCGTATCCTTGAAAAAGAATAAAGTTAGCGACTTATCAGTTAGAACGTATGTGTTTCAGGAATCCGTGGCATATCTGCTTGCTGGTTTTTTGAAGTATACATGAAGATTCGATAGTCTTCGCAATTTTCACCACTCATTTAAATTGTACATACAACACATTCAGGGTCAAGAGTTGGCCTCGAGTTGGCAGGCACTAACGATACTGAATGGTGTTTCCTTTTGTGCTCTCAGCGTAGGTATAAAAAACGAGTACCGGTGTATTATGCACAAACGACACAGATAAAGCTTATTTAAATTTGGGTTGGCATTTGTCACGCGTTTACAATAGCCTTTCTTAACCTCTAGCAAAACGAATGTCTGAATTTGACCCCTGTTTCCGCTTTCAGAAGAAAAAGGGGAGCCAATATATTGTTTGCTTGCCTGTGTATAGGTTCATAAGGTTAAATATACTGTCATAACCGGCAATGTTTGTATTTTTAATTTTCCGTGAACTTGTTTGGCAACAGAGCGGTCACCAAAGGTTACATATTGGTACGGTAATATCAGCATATTGTGGTTGAAATTGCGTTTGCATATTGATTACTTTCTAAGCAGTTTCGTTAACATTTTCTAGTCGACATGACAACTCCCTTTTGACTTTGCTTTGTGGATGGCTGAGTATGAGTTGCACTGTTTCCTAATGAATGTTCAGTTGAAGTGGGATTGTGGTAACTAAATCCTGCTCCTCAAAATCGCAAAAAGTTTTTCGTTTCCTAACCGGACTAACTTTTTTCACTGAGTTTTACTGCGGAACTGCGAGTTAATTACTTTTTTGTTGGAAAAATACAAGTAACATTTTTGTTTTTTGTGTGTGGTATTCAACACTGTTAAAATACAATCGAAATTGCCTTCCTATAACAGCAGTAATTCTCAAATACGCGTACCATCAATGGTGTGCGGCCGAGCCCAGTCAACTGACCCAACAAACTGACCGTGGTTTAAAGCAACGGTTTCGTCACCGTGATTTCGCCCCAGTGATATCGTCACAAAGTGAGGGTTTGGGCAAGTAGGCTCTGGGGATAGTAAAATATTTTTATGATCGCCCTTCTCAACCAATCGGCGTCATTTGGTTCGCGGTCAGTTTGTCGCGGTCAGTTGTCGTGGACCGTACGCGGCAGCGCGCTGGTTGTTCGTGTGGCACGCGAGCAAGTTTTTGTTACATGCTATATTAGTGTCAGTGTCAGATAAATCGTTGCGATAATTTATGCTCACGGATCAGCTTAGCCATGGTGACAAATAAAACCAAGAATGAAACCGTCTTGATAAGCCAGGACATATTTTTATGTGCGTTGTGAGTGAGGTCACGCTCGTGAAGAGAAGGAACAGTAAAAACCTTCGCTTTAGTATGATACGGCGCAAAATTTAACTATTTCATTGTTTTAAATTAACTTTTTCTGAACTCTTGGTCAGGGCCTTGCGAGGTATGTAGTGATAGCAAAAATTTGTCGACTGGTACGCAATCAGTAAATGGTTGAAAACCACTACTGCACAAAGTGCGCAGGTTTGAGAGTTGTTTTAGTGCTGTTAATTTGCGAGAATATAATATAATTCTTCTTTTGTCATGTTTTTATTTGCCAGATGAAAAAACTCAAGTCTAAATTCCTAATTTTGATTGTTTATTTACACTTAAACAGTTTTTTTGTGAATATTTGCTTACAAAATTAAGATTTCACGCTAATCCAAGGTGGAGTGTAGCGATTTGTTTCGGTAAAATTTCAACTTTTATCGTTTTTTTTCCAGCTCCGTCAAATTTGACAAATGACGCGTCAAGACGTCATCATCTCTCCTCCAATCAACATCCTTCTTTCACACCACCATCAACTTTGACGAGCAATAACCGAAAAAGACGAAGCACAGCAGATTATAACGGATCGGGTATGAATGTGGTTGAAGCTTTTTATAACTTACATAGAGTAGTGAGTTTTGGCTACAAGCTTGTACTCAATGTACTGGCACTTGCTCTGTCGGACTAAGACGTCTAGGCGACAGAACGACGATTTTGAAGTAGTTTTTAAAGCAGTATGAAAATTTCTCAATCTTCTAAAAACAGTTAATGAACATGTTGCGAGTGAGTATTGCCCCTCAAGCTCAAGCTAAATTTACGATTTTTGATGGTAGTTCTCACTTTACTGTATTTTGATTATTGCAAAAAATTCATCGTTTTCGGTATCGAAATTTCAATTGTGATAACAGCACTGATAAAGAATGGACTACATGCAGCATTGAATATTGCTTTGAGCTTGCTATGAAGCTAATTTGAATAGAAGGAAATTGAAATGCGGCTTACAGTTGAATTCTTCCCCCAATTTTGTATCATTCAGTGAAAATTAGTTTCATGAACCACTGTTTTCTTGTGGTTACTAAAGGCGTTTTTTACACGTCTTCATTTCATGGCCCCGGTTTTCGATTCCAGTGCTGCATGCATATTGTTGTGTAATACCAAAAAAAGTTCCTAATTACGAAATAACCGTCCCAATCAAAGAATTTGCTACATGTTAGCGATGTTATTTTGGTGGCATGAAAATCCTTTTGATTGGGAAGTTTAAAACTTTGGTAATTTAGAACTTTTTTTGCCATGATTTAGCGGTAAGCAGTAACCGAAAGTCCGAAACCAAGAACCAGGTTTAAAAAGTGGACATGCAAAAACGCTATTATATTACAAGCAACTTTTCCTCGGTATCAACCATTATGATCAGAAAGCTAAATCATTTTTGATTTTATTGTCTGAGCTTTGACTAGCTTGATAGTGTTGAACCTCGAAATTCACTTCGCGAAACTTTTTCTTCCCCTGGTTTTATATTGTCAGTTCTACCATACAGTTCAACGCAACAACTTGGGTTATGCTATTTTGTTTAGTAAGCTACGATATGATTGTTTCATCTTTTTTGCATTTTCAACAGTGTCAATTACAAACCATAACTTTTTCTAAAATAGGACATTGAATGTTTAATCAAGTCTCGGCTCAATGTAGCGCTGTAATTAGTGGTTTTACTTAATTCGCTGGTACTTTACCTTGCTGTTTTCAAAATAGGCTTAACATCATTTTAATTAATTGTTATGGGCAATGCAAAAGTTAAAATGGCAGACATGCTTGTTTTAAAAGATCATGTTAGCAGTTTTGGCAGAGACAAAAACAGGCATGCGTATTTAGCTATTCTTATCTTCCTGTTCCTTTGGCCTGTCCCTCAATCTGTGATTTAAGGCCATTTTAAGGTCGCAAAGTATCACTACGTACTGTAAATGTAATGCATAGGTATGAGAAAAAGCACGGATATACAGGCAAGGATAAGTTCATGTAAATATACACGCTATTAGTCCTCGTCGATTAAACATACATTCTCTTTTTCACAAAGATGTTTACATTAAAAGAAGCCCCGCCAGCAATTCCGGGCATTTTCTTTTATCTTTCTCAGCTATATTAACGGCGGTTTATCGCCTTTCATCTTTTCGCCCACTTCTTAATGGCTCTTTGCAGACTGCAATAGTCGAAATTTCCGCCAGCTTAACACATTTCCTTTCTATACAGCGGATCATTGTCTATAATTTGATGCCAGTCTTAAAATAACTTGAACTCTGGTTGCCCTTTATCATAAAGAGTTCATTAAAAGAAGATCAGGTTATTGCTCACTGCATTTTGTAGTCACATTTGCTATCACCCATAGAATGTTTTGACCATGTCGTTTAATTAGCCATGTTATGACTAAGATTTTGGTTTTACCATGATATATCATAGTTCCAGTTTTTCGTTGGATTTTTGTTTGTTCGGTTCTGTTGAGAATTGTATGCCACCTTTACGAGTGAGTCAAACACTTAACTAATATCCTATTCTATTCTCTCTGTTGTTATTCTGGGTCCAGTCTAGTTGGAAGAGTTTTAACATTTAATACAGTATGTTGTTGCGTGTTTAGGTTTCGTCTAGTTAAGGTGAATTTACACAGTATCCGTTTTTCGTCCATTTTTTTACGTTTTTGCTTCTTGAAAAAGTATGCGCTTTTTCAGTCCATATCCGCACTAAACAGATTGCTGTATATTGGCAAAAATTTTGTGTATGAACAATAAGAGCGATATTTCAAAATAAAACTGTACCACTTCACAAAAAATTTTTTTCGGAAAACTTTTGTCCAGCATGTGACTGTCTGGTTAGTGCGGATTTGGACTTATAAAAATGCGGATGAAAAAGCGCATACGTTTTCAAGAAGAAGCAAAAACGTAAAAAAACGAACGAAAACGGACGAAAAACGGATACTGTGTGAATTCACCTTTAGTGAGATATTGAACAAGCAAGAATAGCAGTTAAACTTTTGATATGGCAAACTTCAATTCAATCCAGTGTGAACCTGGCAATTTTCCCTTGCTTGTTTCAGAAGGAAAATACACAGCGTCGACTGCGTAGTGCAGTCATCCTTAATAAATAATTGCAAAATGTGGCTTGAAAGTATATATATATTGTAATGCCGTTACAGTTACATTAAGAGTTAATTTAATTACGGTTAGTTTTAATTAAAGTTTGAAACCTTCTTTTCAATTCTATTTCAGAACGGTTTAGAGGAGGTGTAGATTTCAAACAAGTGCTATATTTTCCCATTAGACATTAGAATAGCTATTTCGTTGGCATTTTCTTTGATGTTGTCATATCCCTCAGCGGCACGAGCTAATGGCCTAACGCACTCTATGAAAGAAAATCGTTAGCGTTCACTTCGCTTCGATAAAACTATAATGGAAATGTCGCAGGATATTGGGTTCCTGCCACATTAAACGCAACTTATCCCTGCCCAAAAGTTATCCTTTTTTCAACCATACATCATTCAATGATTGTTAGTTACTATCTTCAAGTATCTTCCGGCCAAATTATGCTTGACTGGATTGGAGAAATGTAATTTGGTGGTGCAAAATTTTTGCTTCAGCCATGATTTTCAGCTAGGGCTTCCATACCAAATGTCATGCATGGATTTATTTTTTAATTTCATGCCAACAGTAGACCTACCGTGTAATATGAGAAACCACAGAATCAAGACCTTAAGATTTTGTCAACTTTGATGCCTGAAGACATCTCGTCAATACGCTAAAGCTCGACCAATATCTTTATCTGTTCTTCTGTTACTTTTGAGAAAGCTTTGAAAATCGCAGATCAGTTCTGTCGATTTCCGTAAGGGCTACATGCTTTGGTATAGTGATGCATGTCAACTTGGATTTTGATCGTATGATTAATGAATACTAGTGAACCGACCGTTTGAGCTTGCGCCCAGCCACCGTGTTTTGGCGTTTGTAAGCGTCTGAGCCACAGACAACTTTTTTGTGTTTCAATTTGTAACTCACCAATGGACGTTACTTTGTTATGGTTAAGCGCCTTCTGACGTCTACACTTTACAGTACAAAAGTTATTATTACAGTGCGAAGTAAGTAAGCCGCGAAGCGAAATCAGTGCCAACAATTTTGCATGTGTTTTTTTTTTGTAATTTTGCTGTACAATGCAATTACTTGACGATTTTACATGAGGTGAAATGTTAAATGACATCATCACGATATCTTAGTTCTTCAACAATACGAAAGCACACCTCAGGGAATGAGCAAGTTTATTTCGTCGCAAATGGACATGTTGTAAAAGCAGGAAGAGCCAACCACGTTGGCAAAAACT
The DNA here is from genome assembly GCA_963965965.1 of Trididemnum nubilum. Lineage (NCBI taxonomy): Eukaryota > Metazoa > Chordata > Ascidiacea > Aplousobranchia > Didemnidae > Trididemnum > Trididemnum nubilum. Next base: position 27,053,875 of record OZ014476.1, on the reverse strand, counting down.
TTTTTAAGAAAATAGCTGTATTTTTTGAGAAAAGTCATCTTGCTAAGTTTGGTTAATATTACGCTGGACAGCTCAAGTTTTAAACTACCGTAGTTTATCAGTTCAAAATGTACAGTTCGACTCTTACGCTTACACGTCAGTATCTAAATGCCCCGGTCTGTAATGTCACACCAGCATGTCATTTCCAAATTTATCATAAGAGAAACTGACCGGTTGGATCGTACGTGCGATGTTCCGCTCTTGCGATTACAACGATTCGAAGCATTACACTACCATGTTTTTGTTGAAACAAAAAAAAAATTACGCAAGATTTTGTCTCTTTTTTTCTACACATAATAAATTGAATGCATCTACATAATTTTGTAACACAGTGGTTCTCAAACTTGGGTCCGCGGTTCTTTTGGGGACCGTAAAGCACATTAAAAAAAAAATCTAAATAAAGCTCCTAAAGAAAAAAAATTTGTATAAATTATGATTTTCAGGCAACTTATTTTCCAAACCGAGCTTAACAAACACAAACCTTACAGACTGCATCTACGATAACACAATAAGATAGATCTATGATGTCAGTTATGCAATGGTTCTTTTAGCGTCAAGTCTGCAAGTGACGGAGAACGTTTAGTAGCAAAAAGGATCGTTTGTTTTGCAGATGGTTTAAAAGTAAAAACCTGGTGGGTGGCGTTAGCAAAGTTGGCGTCAGAGAAAGTTACTGTAATGTGTGATTTCAGTCTAATAAATTGTTCATTCTCCTGGAATAAGTTTGCGGAATCTATAAATTAGTAAATCATAAATCCAAAAGTATGTGCAGCTCTGGAATTCCAAATTGCAAAAATAAAAGCTTTGCTCCTTTTCCGCATCTCAATTCTTTTCTTGATGAAAATGAACTTGACGTCAACGAAGGTGTTTTGGAGCTCATGGAACGACACTTTTCCATTCTTGATGAAGAAATTCGACAGTACTTGGAAGATTTTCAAAAGTATTGTCGTTTTGTAAACAACTCTTTTGGAACGAGTGCTTGGAGATCTGCCTTTAAGATAATTTACTTCAAGAGCAGTTTATTGGTTTGATGGATGATGGAAATGCAAGAAGCTTATTTAGCGAAAAGTCTTGAATTGAAGGGGCACAAACCTACCCTGACATTTCGAAGATGGCCTTGAAAGTACTACGGTAATTCCATTCTCAATACCATATAAGTGTGAATCTGCATTTTGAGCACTACTTGCTATCAAGCCAAAAGCACGAAACCGGTCAGATGCGATTCGCGATATGAGGATTGCATTGTCCAAAAGGGAACCAAACATAGCTGAACTAATAGCAAAGAAGGAAGTGCACCCGGCATTGATGCAATAAAAAAACAGCTTGTTGTTTTGTGTTTACTTATATTAATTTTTTTAAGGAAACCTTGAGCCATCTAAAAAATTACTTGGGGACCATTGCGTAATTTTTCTAAAAAAGTTTGAGAACCACTGTTGTAACATTTTGGTCAGATCTTTTACAGGTCGACAAATTTGTGCAATTTTATGTTAAATGTTTTTTATCAAGATTTAAAATCGAGACTAAAATTGTATAATTTTAAATTTCAAATTCAACGCTGGACTCAATAAAAAATGTTTTAAACGACTAATTTCCTTAAATCGTTTTTAGGTCTTGGTTTAAAATATTGCTCTTTAAACCTGTGCGAATATTGCTTATTTGTCAGCTGGTTTTTGCATTTGCATGTATGGTGCTGCAATCCTGCATGATGTGCAATAGATTTAAACTTTGATAGCTTTGCAAAGATATTCTAATACGCTGTATGATGAATTGAGTTGTCAAAAAGATTGAAAAGGAAAAACTGAGGAATTATTGCAATGAGCTTGCTTTTTTGTATAAAGTGTCGGCGGTAAATTACTTTTCCACTGAAAATTCTTGCATCATTAAGAGGGAATAAGACAAATTTAGAAACACACCACTCTCGGTTTTAATGATCAAAATATTTGTAAAATGTAACTTGTGTTTTACCACATACGGTGAAAGGCTATGTGTTAGAGCTTTTTGTTCCTTGTCAAACACAATGCAAAGAATTGCAATTTTTTTCATAATTGTAGGTAGGTAATTTCTTCACTTTGTCAGCGACATTGGTAGCAAGTATAGCTTCTTTTGGCGGTACTTAAGGGTATGGCCTCGTGAAGGTACTGGATTCCATTCCCGTAGTTTGATTTGAGAATTGTTTATTATTGTGTATCATCATTTAATCCTTGGAAGAAATAAAAATCTGTAAATAGTTGCGGACTCAGTCCTATTTTTGAAAACGAACAGCCAGTTTTGATTAAATTTCACAAGCTCATTCCCCACCTTACTTCCAATTGGGCCCATTTCGAAAATTGTGCGATTACAACGTTTCCAAAGTCGAAGTTTATATTTTAGAACTCGTGCTGTACTTTAAAAAACTTGCTAAGAATAGCTGAAAGGTTTGCGCTTGTTATTAAAACTTTGAAATTTCACTTGTGGACTTCATTTTGAACATGAATTAGACGTACGATGATAAATTGGATGATCTGCGTTAGTGTGTTTTTTCTGCAAGCCCATAATATTAATCATTTTATTGAAAAATAAGTATTTAAAGTTATTCTTGAGGGTTTACGTTTATAGCATGTCATGATAATTGTGGCTTTCCATGCGTCAGAAGATATTTCCTTCCATATACCTGTAAGAGCGTATTTAATTAAGTACAGGAAGCTGATACATTGCAGAAACATGTTTGCGAAATATTTTGAAGTCAATTTTCAGTTTCTTACAGCGTGATAGGGGACGGATATGTAGCGTTATTACGTCATCACCACACGTAAGCATCAATTGGTGGGGGACTTTGTCTGATTCATTGGCTGTGTCTCAATTCAAAATTTTTGGCAATGCTCAGACTTTTAATGGCATTTAGTGGGACCTAAAGAACAATTGGTGCATACCTTTGTTTACTTAACGGTAATCTTGCCAAGTTAATATCGTAACAAGCTCACTGCCACTTGAGCACAACTGATGAACGCAGCTGGGTCAGCATGTCGTCTTAGTTTTTAGAAAACGTCCAATAATCCAATCTAATATATTTCGTCGCGCACAGCTGCCTTGCAAAATCACTAATAATTAGAATCAAATTTCAATAGAAACATGCAGTTTACATGGACCAATAGTTTGCTTACCTGACCCAAGCTTGACAACCAACTTTCTTATGGTAATATGCACGAAATTTATGTATTCAGCTCTGCGCACGTCCATCAACAACTTTAGTAAAATACCAGTAAAGGTTTTTCTACACCATACTTGTACCACGCAGATACCAAGCTCCGGGTGGTGTAGAAATTTATAGTGTAAATGTTCTTGTCAGACCAGTTCCGTGGTCAAAAGTCACTTACCTTAAGCCACTCAGCACAGAAGTAGAGCCATTGGGAGGGGACACAGAATGCCCAGGCCCAGGATTTTTTTGGAAGGCCAGCGTTGATTTAGGGGGCCGTGCTGGTTGAAGCTTGATCTGAAGCAATGATCATAAATTTTGAGGAACACATCACATTTTAATTTTGGGAGAAAAACAGGCCCAACTTGATAGAAGACCCTCTTTTTTCGGTCTTCACCTTAAACCAGAGACTTAAATTAGCAGTTCGGTTGAGAAGTATCCCGATTCGTTATGGACCTGTCCCTGGGCCTGGAATTTCTCTCAACGGCCCTGCTCAGAAGTCGCTTAACTATGAGCCTAAACCATAATATACTAAGAATAAAAACTCGTATTTGTTTTTGAGAGAGAGATGTTACGAAATTCTAACCAACCAGAACGCAAAATGCGGATACTATGTTAGGACTATGCTATTCAAGCTACATGTAAGCTCTGCTAAAAAGGCAGTAGGATTTGTTGTTGAGGTTGTTAGCAAGGCATAGTAAAAACAGACTTATAAATTTTCTAAAAGCTTATTTCTGCCGCATAGCGTGAGAGTTGTTTCTAGAGTTTATTGCAGTCATTCAATGGCAGAAAAGCGTGAACTAAGGAAGTTGCAGTTGGTTTTTGCCTGATGTTCGCGTAGTACATCGCCCCCACTGAATGCATAGTTAGAACTAGAAGTCACAGTGCTTGATTCCGATTCAGTGGAGGTCATATCCGTTCAACTCTTTTCTTTGCTTTAGATTCCTCTGTAGGTGTAGAACAGTTCTGGCGCGTGTAAAGTAAACGAGCATATTGGTATGTTTGGTTGGTGTGTTAGTGTCATGTTTTCAAGTATTTACAAGTTTTCAAGTATTCCGCTATAGGATGTTGCACAAAATTTTAGTAGCAGGCCTGTTATTTTGGTAGCAAGTTCTTTAAACTTTTTCTGTCGTAAGGAAACACTTTCTACTTTAGGACAAAACTGATCGTTTAATGACATGTTCCCTGTCGCAATTCTAATCAATTTTAATGACTGCCATTATATTGTTACTGAGCGACCAAATAAATTTTGTCTTGTCTTGATCTTTTTAATCTGTGTAAGACTGTTTTACCGATTGCCGTCCTTAATTGCATGCGTTTTTGTTTTTTTGCATTAAATATCGCGCGTATTTTGGTGATCAGTAAAAACCGCCTAATAGTTTTGGAAGAATTGTGGATTGTAGATCAACGAGACCAGCTGCTTAAAACTATAAAACTTGGCATGATACTTTGACTTTCATTTTTCGTCTTATCTTTGTACCTACAAATTCCTTTTCTCGGGCTTATTCAATTTTCACTGCAAAAATGTTTGCTTTGATTGTTGATAGTGGGAGCCAGTAATTAGATACAGAGCTGGTTCTGCGAGCAATCTAATTACATGCTTGTGTTGCACAGACTATGCGGTTCTAAGGTCATAACCTCAGTCCGTTTATACTTTCAACCAATTTACTATGTCTAATAGGTTTAACTATGCAGTATCGTGTTCAAATCTGTGATTCTTTGTTAGTTAATCTCAAAAATATTACTTGATTTGACTAAATCATTTGATTTGTTTAACGCAAAAAGTGGCGCACGATACATGCTTGACAAAATGAAAATGAAACCGGCTTGCCGAAAACGTTCATCGTTAATTTTTCTTACCTTTAGACTATATGTACCCACCCCAAGTGAGGCGTGACTTGACATTAGTAAGTGTGCAAAGTTTTCAGTCAAGGTGGTTATCAGTTTAGACTAATATTAATTTAATGGATTGGCTGCAAAAGTGCACTTGGCTCCTCTACTTTTTAATCAGTGCTTTTCTGAATTTTTGATTACTTTTTGACATGTTTAAATTACATATCAACAAAGCAGTCATTTTTATGGAAAGGTGCCAACAGTTTTTGCAAAGTTTTTCGACCTATAAAGCTTTGCATAGCAATCTGTGATTCACCTAATATAGGCAATGAATGCCAGTATGTGTTTTGAATTAATTTATTTGTATACTTTTAGTGGCACAAATGTAGAACCAATGAAACATTAGAGTCTTTGAATGCTCTGCCCAAATCAAGTAAACTAGGGTTTTGAGGACACCATGCATTTTTCAAATTCAAATGGTTTTGCACAACTGCTGTAGGTTTTAAGCTATTGCCAACGTTTCGCTATTCCATACTAGCTTGTTTCATCAGGACATTGTTCTAAGCAAGCTACAAAAACTAAATATCACAAGATTATAAAGTAACAAAGAGTGGTAACAAAAATAAACTAGAATTGTATTTCTAAGTGTTTGCTGGTGGGTAGGATGGATAAGGTAGTTAATGAAAGCCCATAGCCCAAAACAGCGTCATGCATTAAATTAATTTCTTTTGATTAAGTTTTTATTTAGCGTTGATTAAGAGATCATTAAACATGCAAAATGGTATCCTCAAAATTTAGCTAAACTTTTACTACTGAACTCATGCTCAGACTGTTTCCTGTATGATTCTGGAAATAAATACTACCGAAATTCTATTTGCTCTTTGTTCTACTTCTACCCAACATCCGAAATGGAAGTACCACTAAATTAAAGGGGCACTGCACCTTAATTTTTGAATTTTTGCATTAAATGAAAAAAAAATTGATTACCATCGTTTTTTCATTGTTTTTCCGTTTTTTCATAGTTTTTTCATTAAGTAGCTTTAACGGAAAGATTTTGACTTCGCGGGACAAAAATTCGACTGTGGTAACATGGCAGCATCAAATTTGCATGACTGGTTTCAAACCGAATTAGTTATCCAATTACACTGGTAGGTCCTGGAGTTAGGATGTGTTTTTGCCAGGCTTCTGCTGTGGGTTTGGCGAAAAAGGTGTTTTTTAAAGTGAAATTAGGCTTATTGGTTTGAATTTTCTTTGAACTCGAAAATATTCGATTTAGTGCACTTAGAAAGAAACTTGAAAATTAGGTCTAGGCCAATCGGATACCATTCATAGTTTTGGATTGTGTCGTTTGGGCCTACCTAGTTGTTTTTATTATTAGAGTAAATTAAGCCCGTTATGAAAACGCAATGGACCACTAGATTAGACTTTACAGCTTTTACTGGTATGCTACTTAACTAATGGTAGGCTGGTAACCTTGGAGCTAGGCTTTGTGGCAGGCCTATTGTAGACTGGCAGTAATTAGCCTATTTCACCAAAAACTTTAAGCTAAACACAATAAAATGAAAATAAAGAATATTAATTATCGCATTTTTCGGTATTACTTTTAAGAGGTTAAGTTAGGGTTAGGTTTGGGATAGCCTAGTTTATGCGTTCTGTAACCATACTAATTATGCTTTCCTAATATTATCACTGCGTCCACACGAATGATATCTAATGGTTGATTAAAAATTAAAAAAAAATGACAGGATTGCTACAAATAGCGGAAGAAATGCAAATATCTTTTCGATGTAGAAGTCGAAGTATTCTGAAATCAGCCTCAAAAATGTTTTTAGGAATACAATTTTGTTTCGTGTGGTAATAAATGAGATAAAATTAGACCTCAATGCCCCTTTAAGGGTCGCTTACTGCAACCTTACCTCATACATACTAAACCTACTATTTTGGTGAACGTTTACAATGGTTAGAAATATTTTTGAAAGAACTTATTTACTTTTTTTATTGAAATCCTCAGTTTTTCGTGTAGTAAGTCATGATGTAAACAATTTGGTTATTTTGTTACGTCGGTTCCCATAGTCACTGAAATTTAATTTTGGCAGCTTTTTTAGTGCCTAATGCGTTACCAGAATGTCCAACACGATGTAATCTTAAGCAAGGACTGAAGGCAAAATCAATGGGGGTATCTGAAGTTAGGGCAATCGTATTAAATTAGATTGGCGTTGCCTCCATCCTTCTTGACCTGGCCATTCCAAGTATATTCCACTTCAAACGCTACATTGGAACCTCCCTAATTATAATTTTTATTGGCAATCCTGATGCTTCTTTGCAGTAGTCTAACCCACGTGCCTATATTAACCGATCTATATGTTAAAAGACCTTTGTGGCTTAGCCTATAGCGGCATTGCTTTGGGATAGAATTAAGATGAGGTCATTGGATGTTGTTAGCGTCAGGGTTGCCAATGAAGTTTATGATTAGGGAGGTCCCTAAGTTGTGTTTGAAGTGGAATATCTCTGGAACGGCTGGGTCAAGATTCAAGAAGGATGAAGTCAACGCCAATCTAATCTAATGCGATTGATTTAACTTTAGATACCCCCATTGATTTGCCTTCAGTCCTCTTTTAAAGTAAATGTGAAGTGCTTTTTTGGTTTTGGAGGGATGTAAGCATCAAACAACAGAGGCATGTACATTTATTCATACTGTGCGGCACTTCGTTCATGATTTTAGGCGGTTTCAAGTTATTAACAAAATTTTGAGCTCCCTTATCACTCTTATTGTGACGTCACTCTATTTAATTGTCTAATGCCTCTTTAATGCCTCTGAGCTGGAGAACTGGAGAATCAAAAAAACGAGCGCTTTGCAGTAGCAAAGCCTTGAAGATTTGCGGTTGGGCTAGCGCGGCGTGATGTGAAAAAGTGAAGAAGCAAAAACTCAAGCCTAATGGGGACTCCTGATTCTGACATCACAAAATAAATTATTACCAAACCATGTCGCGCTTCTACTAGCGAAGCAGTTGATCGTTTCGAGGACGATTTAGGTTCGTATTTCGCAATACACCATTTCACATCTACCTTAAGCTTACGTATTGCCTACAATTTGACCAATATAATGAAAAAGTTTTTTCCTCGATAAGTACTGCAACCACTGATACAAGCAGCGGAAAACTATAGCTTCACTTCGAAAGAGACCCCTCACCACACACATTCATGATTGATAAAGATGTGGGCTCAGGAGTGGGTTGGAACCCAGTTTGAGCCCCGGGATTCGATCTCTCTTTGTCTGACTCTCAACCTTGACCATTCGAGCATGGTTGAACCTTGGCTGGTGTCGCTCTTGGTATCCTCAAGATGCACAAGCCCTTGCACGACGGCAGCGTGGTGGTCCAGGTTGGAGCGAATGAAACTTTTGGAACGAATCATACTGTCATGCATCACGCCTATAGTGGATCCATTCATACCATCTGAACAGGCTGGTTTTAGAAAACACAGAAACACCACTGAACAAGTTCTGGTCCTGACCACATGCATCGAATCGGAGTTGTTTTTATTGACTTCTCAGCAGCTCATGACACTGTCAGTGTGTCTCATGCTTAAACTGGCCAGGATAATCCCATGTAAGAAAATGCTATAATTGCTTTCAACCACGACCGGAACCAGACGATTCTTTCTGTGCATCGGAGACCAAAACAGCAAAATGTGAAAGCTCGAAAATGGAGTCTACGAGAATCAATGTTAGCTCCAACTCTTTTCAACATACAATATATCTAAGTGACATGCCCACCACAGAAGCCAAGAAATTTATTTGCGGTGCTGATGATTGGGATTTTAAAACTTGCCAATCACGGAATTTTAAAACCACAGAAAAAACCTAACGCAGGATGTGAATGTTATACATGATTACTTCAACAAATGTTATTTCAAATGAATAAAACCTAAACTGTAAGCACTGTTTTCCACTTGGACAACCACCATGCAAACCAAGCCCTTAAAATCCGAATTTTTAAACAAGCAACTTCCTCCAGAACCTAGCCCAAAATATTTGGGGGTTACTTTGGATAGAACTTTAACATTGAAAAACATATCGAAAAAGTTGCGCGGAAACTGAAAAGTAGAAACTCAATCTTGAAGAAACTTACTGGAACAAGCTGGGGTGCTCATCAAACCACTTTGAGGACATCAGCTTTAGCACTCTGCTCTCTGCTCCGGAACTGCCGAGTATTGTGCACCAGTTTGGGAAAGAAGCAAACACACAAATAAAATTGACAGACAGCTTAACACCACAATGGGAATTCTTCCAGGAATGCTGAAATCCAACACCCACAGTTTGGCTTCCTACCATGGCTACAATTGCTCCCTCCTATCTCCGAAGACAGGACCTCACTGTAAACACTCATCTACTATTGGAAAACCTACCAAACAACATCCTAATCAGGAAAATCATTGAAACTGCATCAAACACTGTCCGACGAAAGTCACGCAAACTCTTTTACAAAACACTTAAAACAAATTTTGATGTACAAGAAGCATGGAAAATTGGCTTGAACATCAACCCTCTGGAGGAAACCTGATCACTGATCCCACAAAACCAATACCAGGTTTCTTTACAGCATCACGAAAGCAATCGACAGTAATTGCTAATCGAATTAGGTCCCAACATGCCAGAACTGCAGTAAACCTCCATCACTATGGTTTACTTAACTCCCCAACCTGCTCAAAATGCAACAAACTTCTACAAGACCTAGATCATCTGATCAAAGATTGCTCTTTTACAAAACTGACCGGCAGCTTTAAATCTGCTAATGAATGCGACATGAACGTTTTAAAAACTGAATAGAAACAGCAGACATAAACGTGTGACCATACGAAGATGATGATGACCACACACGCGGCTTAGTTTTTTTTTGTTTGCTTTGAGGCCTAGCCTTATTGTTGGTAATGTTACATTGCTAAACCTATGCACACAACCAAATAGGCACATAATTAAAAGTAATCCAAAAAAATGTTAAAATTCGATCATTGCTATGTAGATCAAGACTTTTGTCAGAGAATATATTTGGCTCAGGTGAGAATCGAACTCTGGTTTTAAGGCTATGTCGCATTTGTAACTCCTGAGAAATTTGTAGCTCCTGAGAAATTGTAAATCTGGTTGGTTGCTCTTTAGACTCGTTACATTCATTCGAACGCTAGTGGACTTTGTTAGGTACGTTTGCAAATTTTAAGTCAACAGATAACAATAACAGAGCAAAACTGCGTATGAAATTTCATTATCGTCGCATCTGTAAGGAAATTAGGATTAAAAACATAGACGTTCACATTAGCCGGATTTATTCCGTAAGCAAAAGCGAAGAATCTACTTCAAGTTTTGTCTTGAAAAATGATCGTTTTCACTTAATCGCATTAACATACCTTTGCTCTTTCCTTTCAATCACTTGGGTTCTTGGACACCATGCTCATTAGCAGAAAATTTTTGTTGTATTTGTCTTAGCTAGGTGACAAGAAAATTAATTTTAATGTGAATTTGCAAAGCCAGAAGTTGTTCCGTAGTTAATTTGATATATTCTTGATATATTGATATATATTTGATATGTTCCGTAGCTTACCGGTAACTTTATTTTTAAATAAGACAGACTTTTGTAAAGGCATTCTAAAACAGTCCTTTACTTGCAGGAATACCGGAGCACTTTTTTCTTCATATGAACCTTGTAGGTTTTTTCGTGATAAATCTTTTCAGAAAAAAGCTTCATACCACGAACCAGCTTGACGTTTAGGTCGATTTTACTGACAAATAACTCCCGAAAATTTGAAGTTGCTAGGGTAGGGCAAAATTTTTTCGATTTTGAGGTTTGCAATGTCACTCTCCGAAATTTGAGCATTTTGGCCCATATTTAACGTGAATAACGTCATTACATCTTATCCCTTTTGATACAGGTGGTATTTTGTCATTCAATTTTAAAAAACAAGCCTAAATGCTAAATATAAACCGCCTATGACATCATTTTGCCAAAATATGGCCGTGACGTCACTACAATAACATCTTCACTCTAAAACCAGTTTTTCTGATAATTTTTGGTGAACGCCAGCCCGCTTGGCAATGTCCCAAGACTTACGGTTTAAGAGTTAGTTTAGGGGCATCTGTGCACCCCCTTTTAAAAGGCGTTGGTCATCTAGCCCCGTTTAAGATACGATTATTGATGGTCAGTTACGTTGTGTTTGAGCGAATATCGTAAAACATTGTCACAGCAATAAAAATTCAAAATGTTACGCGACTTTGGTTGCGATTTCACTGCGACTCGATCTACAGCCGCATTTACACGGGCGACTTTTTTGCGTGCGATTTTTGGATAAAAATGGATGTAGCAAAGTTGCATCTATTCAGTAATGGTTCTCATTGTGATGAAAGTTATCTTACTGCTGAAAATGACTATCTCAAGTTGTTTCCATTCCGATAGTGATATTCTAAACCTTTTTAAAACAAAATCGGAACTGATCTCACTGCGATTTTTTATCGCAGCACCGATTCTCTTCTAAAGTTTTCAATTATGACAATATTGGTATGAAACCAACTTAAGACAATTATTTCCATCAGTAAGGTCCCAATTATCATGATCAAAACCGCCGTTGAGTAAATGCAACTTTGCCAGATCCATTTTTATCAAAAAATCGCAAGCAAAAAAGTCGCCCGTGTAAATGCGGCTTACAGTAGAGTTTCTGTGCGGTCGCAGAGCAATAGCGACTTGGCGAGTCTAGGACAGATCAGTTGCTAGGTGCAACTTTATGGGTAATTGTTTGTTAGAAATTCAATGTTTGTCGTAATGTCGCGACGGATTTACGCAGAATTTGCCATTGCTCTGCAGCTCGATGACAAATCTACTGCCAATTCAATCGCAATTGAATATGTTGTGTTGAGAGCGATTCTTCTCAAAATATCAAATGAGATGATCGTTAAACGAAGGCAGCGAATGAATTTCGATATTTTTCCAACAGCTTCATTCGACGTAATAAGACTCTCCAGTTTGTGAATTATTAAAGAGTTATTTTACGTGACATATTACCGAGCTCGCTATGACGAAAGCTACCCCAAAATAGTTGTACGATAAACACATGGAATGCTAAAATAAGAGCTGCCCAAATTAGACCCGAGTAAAAAATGAAAGCTGTTGTGACATTAATTGATCGAGTTGTTTGTGTTGGTGACTTTTTTTTTGTTCAAACTGCTTTGCACCGAGTATTGTACTTCAGAAGGCATTTTCTTTAATCGTTATTCGCGCTGTATTTGTGCATTGGGCTTTGATCTCTATTATCCTAACATAGGTAGAATGTTCCACGAGCCATACGCAAATATTGCAACAAAAAAGACTTGATCGTGTTTACAGGCGACCTCTGCTCAAAGCTATCGATTAATCACTGGCATACGTGTGAACATATCTTTAAATGTCATTGGCCTTCAGCTCGGTCACGGTGATTGCCTAAAGGAGAGAAGCCAAAAGTCATAGTTTAATGCAGACTTGGTGGTATTTTCAGGAGGTTTTAAGTGCGCAGGACATAAGCTGCCAAAATCTAAAAAAAATGTTCTCCAACTAAAATGTATTGGAACTGAATTTTCACCAAAAAAAAAAGAAATGTGAGGAATATACAAATTTACATTGATACCCACGTTTTTGTTTACATCTTCCAGTGTTAGGGTCTTGGTTAGAGAGTGCGTTGGGATGTAGTTAGTTATTCAGAATTTATAGCAGATTCAGAAAGGTGATTGTTGTAGAATCAATACAAAAAAACAAAAAAAGAACAAAACTAGATCTAACTTAGTAGGATTCTCTACAACCTTAATAGGTGAAATAAGACTTTCTACTGAAAATATTAAGCAACTTTTGGAAATTAATTTATTCACGTCGTCATCCCCAAGTTTCGAAGAAGATGTTCAATGCGGTTGCCTTAATTAGCAAAAATTTTATTGCTTGTACTAATACATATGTACTCTATCATGCACTAATTTATTCTCACCTTCTCTATGCAATTCCCATATGGGGTTCTACTTACAAATCTTATCTCCGTAAAATTTTTATTCTTTAAAACAACGCTGTTAAAATCGTTACCCAGACAAAATGGAATTGCAGTGCAAACCTTTCCTACACCAACCTAAAGGTCTTGAATCTGAACAAACTCTACCAATTTGAAGTAGGTAAAATAATCTGTAAATTATACCATAGGCAACATCCATACAACCTAAACCAATGCGTCACAAAGTCCAACGTCAGACATTTCCGCCGTACTCGCTGTTCCACCTCTCTAATGTTTACTATACCATGTATAAAAAGTACGAAGCTGCAGCAATCTTTCGTATACCAGTGTTAAAACCTGGAACTATATTCCGCGCATTAAAATTTCTTACTTTGGTATGCTTAAATCTGATTCTAAACAGTTCTTTTTAACGACAAGTAACTAGAATTTTTACTAGAATTGTCTCATCTCACTTCTCTCAAAGCAATAACTTCAAAACTTTTATGAGCAACAAGTTGCGTAGTCGGGAGCTGTTTAACAAGATGACCGAAAGTAGTCCCTTACGGTCTCCGGTCGTGAAAAACGTTTTTTTTTGTTTTGCTATTCTGAACTATTTTTTATGTAGTGTATCATTTATCGCATCTTATAGCGACAAAAAATAAATCGAACTTGAACTTGTACCAGCTAGGACGTTACCACCAACCGTACAATGCTTGCTGATCACACGTATCATTTTTGTTGAGTGATAGATAGTACGTTCAACATTTTTGTCTTTTCATTATATAGAAGATAACTTGACATAGAAAGATACGTAATATAGAAGATGTCCTAAGTCTTGCGCTTATGCTCGTAACGAGGCAAAAGTAGCGGTATACCGTGCTTCCCAAATTTTAACTTTATTGCATTTACGTACATCAGTTGTCTTTTTTTATATTCACAATGCTTTTTCACAGCCAGACTGGATGTGTCTTTGGTAAGACATTTTTACAGTTCGTGACCCTAAGTAAAGCATGTAAAATACTTTGGCATTTTCCGTTTGTTTTACCTTTGCTGTTTTTTCGTGATATTTGTAAATTCGCGTTTTCGAATAGAGACATCTACGTCTGCACAACACGGTTTGCTATACCACTAAAAGCTTGAACTACACTCCCGTCTTTTTCTTGCGTGATGCCAATGCTTTTTGACATTTTAGATTGAAGGTGATAACTTCTCACGTTATGATCATTTTGCTAGAAATGCATTACTTTTTCATAAATTAAATGTGTGCGCTGTACGATAATTTTGAATTTCAAATCGCTGAGCTGAAAATTTATTGAAAGCGGGACCACAAAACTAAAACACTGTCAATGTAAACAGTACATTGTGCAAAACAATAATTTTTAGGTTGTTTCTTTTCAGAGCTGTCAATCTACAGAAGTGGACAAATTGCTGTAAATCCGTGAGCAATCATGTTACTTTCGCGGATAAACACTCAATTAATTTTAGGAAAATATTGATTTTTTGATTTTTTTTTTGCATCACTGTGTTATGACGTTTTGCGGATTCTTGCCAAACGTTTTCGGAGCGAGCGATCTGGGAGGAAGGAGGTTTCCATTCCACCGTCTGATAAGAAGTTAGGGTTCCTTTCTCGAATTTTTTAAAAACTTTAGTTGGAATTTTGAAATGCATTTTATTTCCGATTTTAACTTTTTATTTTTTTTTAATCTTTAATTTCTGATCTTAAGTTAACACGACTTGTCACTATCAGTTGCAACTGCAGCAAATGTGTTTGTTAAAGCAGCCTACTAAGCGGCTATCGTAAATGCCAAGATTGCCACACATTTTATCCATTTTTATGGCATTACCAAAACTTTTAATTTATCCACGCTAACGGCCTGCCTTTGAGCACATTTGTGATGATTTTTTGAATGGAAAGCAGAACATGACGTTTTCGAAAGTTTGAGTTGCATATGTCAACTGCTGCATATACATATTCCATTTGTCATGCCAATGCGTAACGGCTTGAACTTTAGGTCCAGCGTCAGTAGTTGGCATCATTCGGTTGCTATTGACCATCCTTCCTCTGATGAACTTGATCTAACCTAGTGTCGCAGTAAAAAAATTGGCGTTTGACGTAGTTAATTTCGCAGACCGAATCGCAATTCAATAGTCCAGGTTGAATTTCTTACGCAGTAACTTTTTGACACAGATAACTAATTGCGATTTAATGTGAGAACTTCACGGTGCATTTATAATTTCACGTTCGCTCCAATCGCTGGTTTGTTACGCATATTTATTTAAGCCAAACTCGTCGCACTAAAGGATAACTTATGCTTTGCAAAGCAGAAAAATTACTGTTACAATCAATAATCGTTGTAACAAATACCAAACAATTTGCATGGTTTTAACCTTTTCGCAATTACAAGTTGATCGAAACTGAAAATATTTTTACATGGTAAAAATCAATTTATTTTTTGAATTTAGCGCCGAAAAATGAATGCACGTGTTTGAGTGTAACGTGTTTTAATTATTTTAGATTATCGGTTCAAGACACTGTAGAGTAAAAAATAAGCAAAAAAAATAATAAAAAATTATCCAAAGCAATTAGTAACAATATTCTTTTTTACTTTTTTCTGATAGGTTAACTGTGCAGTGCTCTTGTAACAATTTTCACCTTTCCGCAGTATTAAAATTGCCGAAACCGAAAGTACATTTGCATCGTTATGATTACCGGCAATGAATTTTGAATTTTTTGCGTCGAGGTTTAGTGGTTAGCAACAATTTTATCAGTTTTTGATCTTGTCAAACACAAACTGACGCGCAGCCACAAAAAGCTACGCATAATACATTATGCATTGGGGAGTGTAGACTCCGTTTGTGCGTTGCAGTGGCTTTTTAGTCTTGAATGCATATTTCATGAGGCATTTATTGGCCTTAGGTAAATGTTTTGACTTTCTAATATCTCTTTTTCGAAGATAATCTTCTATACCAGCTTAGTCACGCATTACGTATCCCTCTAAGACAGGGGTCGGCAACTTTTTTGCATACGCCGGCCACATCCAGCCCCAGCAATGTCCCAGCGCATTGCTGGGGCTTGATGTGGCCCGCATAAACGTGGTCAACTCCAAATTTGCGGCAGTATTTTGCCGAATTATTGGTGAAGACCAAAAAAAAAAGGTCTTCGCCAAATCATAAAGTACTTCTACTTTTCGAATTCCATAAGTCAGGTGTTGGGTTTCACAGGATGATCTATGGGACCGCGGGCCGGATCGAAGAGGATTTAAAAGGTAGCTTGCCGGATGAAATTCCTTTTCGGGCAGTAGGTTGCCGACCCTTGCTCTAAGAGTTGTTTAATTCGGATTTTGTTAAACTTTCATATCGAACTGCTACCTGTTTAGAAATGACCTATAAGCTCAATTTCAATTGACTCTGCGAATGTATAATCTTAATGCAGAGAACTATCTACCCAAAAGTTATAGGCGATGGATTGAATCTGGCATCAAGGTTGCCCTGCAGGCCTGCAGTTACCACTTATATTAACTGTTGTTTTTTGTTTTTTTTTGCAACTAGCCTATTGAAGCAGGTTTTCTCCAGTCAGATGCTTGATTCTAAGAGAATCTGTTTCAACAAACGAATCAATTCGAACAGGGCCAGGCCTGGCCAGTGCCACGTATTCTCAAAATTCAACATCTCGCAACTTTGCTTTTACCACTTTCTAATGGTTATTGTAATACTCTGTTTAGCACCGAACGGTGTCGCTGCAGAGCTTTCAAGCCAATTATTATCAAATACCATAGCAAAGCTAGCGCTAGCTGCACCACTTGATTAACCATGAAATTGGTGTTTTATTAATAACAAATATCGAACGTTTTCGGCGTTTTCCTTTGCGCCCTCATCCGGATCTAAATGCAATATTAATATTCTCAAAACTTCGCATTTTGTTATTGCATATTAACTTTGCATATTAATATTGCATTTAGATCCTGATGAAGGTGCAATAGATCCTGATGAGGGCGTAATGTGAGACGCTGAAAACGTTCGAAATTTGATATTAATTTATAAATAAGCAATTTAATGTTTAATCCAGCGGTGCTGTTAGTGCTAGCTTCGCTAAGGTATTTGAAGAGTACCTCTCTACCGCGACTGAGTTATCATTCTACTAAACTTGAAACTTTCATGTTAGTTTCAAACTTTGTCAAGTAAAAAAATTTGCAGTGCTTTCGCTGCTGGTTGATAGTTTTAAAGTGCATCCGGTTCCTCAGGTTTCATTGTAGTTTTTAAGATAATTACTTCCTGCTGTATAGAGCATTGTGTTGTTTATCTTGTTAATGCGATTTCGCTTCTGTGAACACAAAAAGCTTCCTTTTAAGTCCAATTCTCAGTGATTAAGTCGCTAAAGCGATTTATTAGTGTCATTTCAGGATTCTCTTTTAAAGTCATTTCCAAAAATTGCTAAATTTCCACAAATTTTTGGTACCGGTATAAAAATTGTCTCGTTTTTTTTAAAAAAGAAGATCTGGGACAGTTTTTTAAGGAAAGGAACCAATTTTGTGGCTATAGTCAAAACTCAATTTTTTTTTCTGCAAGACTTTTTTGTAATTGGAGTTTTGAGCAGGAGCAGCATTGCCACCACAGTAAAAAAATTCCGATATAGTGTGTAACTGTAAAATGAGCGTGTACTTTGGGAATACGCTTCCCAATATGCTTTTGCATGCATCCATTCAAAAACTTCCGTGTATCAAAACAGCTTATCGTTATCAGCGTTGATTAGTTAAAAATTTGAGTTCCTAACGTCTTCAGATTCCCTAATGTTAACACAGTGAGTGAGTGAAAAAAAACGAATATCAGAAATATGGTGAGGTGGATAATTTAAAAAATAATCAAGTTAAAGTTAACTTTTTTTTTTTTGAAGTAATTTAAAAAAAAATCAAGTTAAAGTTACAATGCAAACACGAAAAGTGCATCTAATGCCGGCTGTGAACTTCAAGTACTTCGCAATCACATGGCAAACGCTAGTTGTGGAAAATTATGCGAGTCTGCTTGATCGTGTACTGATGTGCGAATTTGCTTGAAAGCTTTTGTTTGCTGTTTTGTATCGCTGTTTTGCATCGCATGCGAATTAGCTAATTATGCATTATTCATATCTTGACAAGAGTTGTCAAACACTGGCTGAAACAAGATTTTGCGATAAGTCGAAATACCGACTTTTGCTGAATCACTGAAGCAGGTACGTGCTTATGATCCGCGAAGTTACCCATACTGTAGTTATTTTCGTTGACGTAATCATAAAACCAAAGTCATTCTTCTGGCAAAGAAAACTCGGAGACTTTTACGACCAAAATGATCATGAAGTAATTCCCAATCACAGCCAAGTTTTTTTTTAAACAAAACAAGCTAAAGAAATATATTGGCAGTGTGCCGTAACTTACTTGTGTCGCGACCAACCGATTTATGATCGTGACTAAAGACCCCTCGTATTTCTTGCATGTGGTTATGGTTATGCGATCGAATTATTTTTTGATGGCCGAGTGGTTTCGAGCCTCGACGACCCTAAAGGGAAGTCTCTGGTTCAATTCTAGATCGTTGAATTTAAATGCAGTGCCGCCAACGCTACTATATTTGTTATTAGGCGTTTGCCATATAACCGATGTTCGCTACGCGAATGCTGCTCAGATGACGTATCCAACTGCTTGCTTGCTTCGGTCATTATAGTGTTATAGATTTGGTTTCGATGTAATTTAACGATCAGGCCAGCATTTTTTGAAACATCGGTGCAACATTGTTGCCAGTTAATGCAGCTGACAGTCTCCCCCACGGTTCTGGTGCTTAGTTAAGCTTTTATTACTTTGTTTATTGTAACAAAGTCGAGCCTTTTCAAATCAGTCACTTGATGTAAAATGTTTAAATTTTAAACTTAACAATATGGTAATTAGCTTGAAATGACTTGATAAAATAGTCTTGTGGCTTCACAAAACTCAAATAGAAAAAAACATTGTAAAATTGGCGCACGATAAAGCAGTGCGTTTGTTAGTCTTTTTTTTTTATGCTATAAATATATTTTGAAGCGATTGATGCTAGTTTTCAATCGGTTTTTCATTTTTTTAACACATGACAAAATATAAAGTTTTGTCTTAACATAAATCATTGACATAACATTTGTGTATGAAGTAGCTGAATCGGCAATCGCAGGGGGAAATCGAACTCTCAAACTTTCGCAGCCAGAATTGCTGAGATCTATAATAAGTCCAATTTTTTCGAACCATTCTTCAACGTGGTACTGTTTAATTTGATTAGCGCCTTCTACTGGACAATTGCGATGTATTATGTTACACGCAATGAGCGCTGTTAAACAGTAACTTACTAAACGATCTCATAACTTGGAAAACTTCCATATACCAGCTACTAACTGACTAATCCCGAGTTAATTTATAAAACTTTTATCTAATTCCAGGAATCAAAAGCGAGCAAGAAGCTAAAACTACGACACTGATTTAGTACAGTTCAAATCGTTGCCTAAACTGTCTTCCAGGTCCGAACTGAACCCCTCCAATCTTTTGCTTGTTTCAAGACTCAATTCCTGGGTTGTGGAAAAAGACAGTGTAGCTCATTCCTTATTGTCACGGATGCGGTTCGAATCTAACTTACGTAAAACATTTTAAAATCATTCACTGGCGTTTTGAAATGCTCAATAATGAACGCTATTGCGTATTTAGGCGAGGAAATGAAGCATTGTACTATGGTTCCCCATGGCCTACTTAAAACTAGACGGCCGGACATTCCACCTTTTAGCGAGAAAATTAGAAGGGCAACTTTTTCGCGACGTTTGCGGCGTTTTAGTAATTAACACGTCTCGTGACAGTTCTTCAAGTGAAAGCAATTCTTTTTCTATGCAGGCCGTTTAGATTTACGACTTACGAATCAGTTTCTTAGTAGCCTCATTAAATCAATAAAATGCAATCACAATCTCATTATTAGCATAGCAATGTAATATTTTGAAGGTGCAGTAGTAGATTTAGTTAATGGTTTTCATCGAAGTAAAAATGAAGTAGTCACCATGGCAATAAACACAAAATAACAGGCAACATTGCAAATTCGCAATTAAGTAAGTTGGGTAGTATTAATATCCAAGTTGGACAGCAGTATACAAATGGAAATTAGAGCGAGGTGCGTTGCCGTTTTCTTTGCCTTTGCTTAAAATTTTGAACCACATCTTTTCGAACTTGGCTATTACCAAGCTTTTGTCCATTATTAAAAAACACATTGCAAATTGAACGATTAATAAATTTGATTACTGCAGAATGATTGTCGCACAGAAAAGACAAGGGCACATTGTTTAATTTCAGTATATGTTTGGCGGCAACTCTTTCAGGCAAGTCTGCTTTGCGAGTGACAGTTTCGCATAACTCTAACATTGCAAAAGATTTGCAGACATAGTCAGTTAAATCTGAAGCAGGCAATGTTAAGCCACCGCGTGACAACTTCAAAAGATAATCATAAGTTTCAGGAATGGGCCCTCTTCCGGAGTTAAAAGTTAAAAGAACTCGACAATCTGAGCATTTCGTTTTCTTTATCATCTTTTTGGCGATATAGCCAGATACAACTGCAGCAACTTCTATTGAGTTTTGCTCTAGAGAAGTATTTTCAAGTTCAACAGAAACATCTTGCAAATCTTTGTTTAATTGCACCAAAGAGAGATCTAGGTTGCTATCAGGATACACATCTTCTTCCCAGAATGAAATCGATTCTTTGAGAAGTGATTTAATTGTTAAAATCCGCTCACTTGTGTTCACTTCCCGCAATCCTACCAAAAAACGACCACCACTCATCTGCGGGTATCTTGAAAAGCGATGCTCTAGCGGATCTGTCTGGAATCTAGCAGTCAAAACGTAAGAATAGCCGTCATTCAGCAGGACCTCAATAAGAGAGGCAGTGCATCTTAAGGTAGTAACAAGTGCAGAAGTAGTTTGTTTACTGAGTGTATATTTTTCGGTGTTTGAAGATTGTTGAACTTTCCAATCAGCGAACCAGTCTGCCAACTTTCGAAGAAACGCTGGCTTGCAGTCATTTAGTTTAGCAGCATCTCCAATATGAAAATTCATATTTAACTCTTGTTTGCTGTTGCTCATTGTCCACCAGAGATTTATCAATTCTAAAAACTTTGCCGCATTCTCGTGTTCTGGAAAATAGCCTTTTAGAGCAGTTGAGGTGTTTGCGTCAAATACTGCCAATGCCAATGGTACACTTTGCCTGTTATCTCCGGGGTGTAGTGCTTTGTAGGTAAGCTCTTTGGCTTTTCTTAAATTCGCCTGTAACTGTTCATCTTGATCAAAGATATCGTGAAGCAGCTTCCATGATATCTCTCCTGCTGGAAGAGTGATAAATCTCGGATATTCAAATGCAGGAAAAATAAAACGCCTGGAGTTTAACAAGTTGTTGCGTATATTTTTCAGCAGGTGAACTGAATCAAAAAACAAATAAGAGATGCGATTCTGCGTCGAAGGATGCAAAATGGCGTGCTCGTGCGAAGTACATCCGTATTTCGATAGCAAATCGCGGAAGGCCGATACATTGCTGGGATGATTATCCGATATTACAGCACGAACATGAAAACCGATTTCATGGAGGCTTTGTATACTCTCTTCAATCTGCGCCGACAGCCATTTTCCTTCAATTTTGGATTCGGGTACCGCTTTTACTACCAACGGAATACTCTTCCTCAAGCCAGCAATCATAAATGTCATGATTCCTTTAAAGAGGTTCCCATCATTATCGCAAGCAATTACTTTACCTTGCTGAAATTGCACTTCTTTCTGCAAATACATTTCTTCAATCAGTAATACAACATCTTTATCGATTTTTTCCTCCATTAACAGCTCTTGAAAGGCTTTCAACGGCTCCACTCCTCCCCGACTCAATTTTTTCAAGAGGCTAATTGATGGCAAAGCAAAATAATCGAGCAGTAACCGATATGCAGGCAAGGAAGTGTAACGTAACATCAGCGCAAATTGCAAAAGTTCGGTAGAAAATTTAGGTTTATCATTCGGTTTCTTGAATCTAATTTCTAATAATTCGTCCATTATGTTGTTGTGGCTATCTTCTGAAAAGCTTCTTATATATGGCAGAAAATTTTCGAGGTAAGACTTTTTTGTCAGTCGGCAGTCTTTTCCTTTGGTAAACCAAACTGGAAGAGGTACGGGAGAACCTGACAGAAACAGCTTTACGTGCAAATCATTATCAATTGCAATCACTTCCGTAATTTTAGGAATATCTAATACTTCACACTGTTCCAGTTTGTAAAAAACTGCTTTGGTTTCATTAACTTGCAACTTGTTACCACTCGGACATATACTTTCATCAATGCTTGCGAAATCAACAATTTTATCAAGATCATTGAATTCTTCAGTCTGGTCGGGCAACGTTGTTACTCTCGTGGGAGGTTTTCTTGAAGTTGCAGATGTAGGCAGAACCGATGGTGGAATTGCTTCAGTGTTGGTATATATTGAAGGTACTGGTTCCAAATCCCATCTTAACGTTGTACGTTTTTACCAACTTTCAAAAATTTACTTTCAAAATGCTTGGCACATATTCCACCGTGATTAGGCGGTACCCAATTATTTCGATTTACGAATTTAATCCACTTTTTGTTCAAGTCTGTTTTTTTGGTAGGAAAACTAAAAATTGGAAATCTTTCGGGAACAAAGTCAATTTTATTTCTTCGCTTTGTATATCCTGTTTTACAATGTGCAATAACGCAAGTATTCACCATTTTATTAACTACGTACATAGCAAGAACCTGCAAGAAGCCGTAAGTCATTAACCTTCTTTCAAATTTCGACTACTAACACCAGTTATGCAAGGCATAGGGACCTCGTGATGGATACGCCGCCACCAATTTAAGTATTCAACTCCATAAAGTTTTAAAATATACAGTTGCTGAGAATTGGTGGAAGCGTATTCATTCTACAAGAGTCTCCAGGATTGAGGAATCTATTTTAGAACCCTAAACAAGTGAAAGAAACTATTGGGGCATATACTGAATGCTACCCATCGCTGCTCTCTGACTGTCATTATTGAGCTATCTGATTAGTCAAACGAAAACAACTAAATTAGATAATTATGAATTGCCTGCCATCCTTTGATTTTGCCACAATTCAGTTGCCATTTTATGCAGGCAAGGAAATTTCCTTGCCTGCAAATTTGCTACAATGGGCAAGCTCGCTATTTTCGTGTAGCTTAACTTCACAAAATCCGAACTACATTATACTACATGGTGCAGTCAACTTGAGAGTCCCACCTCGAGTCACTACCGGGTCATATTTGAATGTTGGGCTTCCTCTTTCTAAACGTCTAACAACTCTGGAACTCGGAAGAGCCTTCGTCAAACTGCAACTGCCAATCACAAATAATCCGAATTAAATTTATATTGGAGCCACAGCCCAAATCCAGAATGCCAGTTAATCAAAACAGCTTAGCAACAAGATATCACACAGAAACTTAGTCCTAAACTACTTATGAATCGTTTAGAATAACTTATGTAACCTGGTTCAAACAGAATCAAAGATAATTAATCTTAAGCCTACAGTAAGTAACTTATCAAGCGATAGAGAAAAAATACCAAATCCAGCAGACCGCAACTAAATACGGGCCAACTGTCAACACACTCAAAAATCCAATAAACTCTGAACTAATAACCAAAACTAGCGTACATAACGGAAAATACTACACTGTTAGTAAACTAGCCGTAAACAACGCTAACGCTGTGTTCAAACATGTACCAAGTGAAAGGAAAAGCACAGCAGGCTGCAGACCACAAAGACGACTATTACGTCACAAGGAAAATTCGAACTAAACACTAGGTCAGCGAACTGAGAAAGCCAAGAATGACGCTAACAAAACGTAAACTCCAGAATCTCACCCTGTCACCGTAACACTACAGTATAGGTTATACCGTAACCTGCAAATTAATATCCTTGCTAAACCTTGATCATTTTGCTTCTTAAAATATGGTTTATAACTCTGAGTTATACCAATTCAGCAACTCTACTACAAGCACATGCTAAAGCTGCTGCTAAGAAACTGATTTATAAGTCGCAATTACTCGAAAACCTAAACGGCTTGCACAGAAAAAGAATTGCTTTCACTTGAAAAACTGTCACGAGACGTGTTAATTACTAAAACGCCGCAAACGTCGCGAAAAAGTTGCCCTTCTAATTTTCTCACTAAAAGGTGGAATGTCCGGCCGTCTAGTTTTAAGTAGGCCATGGGTTCCCCTATTTTCTTGGTCTCCAACTCTTTGACAGTGCAAATCAACGCTGATCTGAGCCGATAACTTCTTTTTTGGATATCACCCCAATTTCAACATAAATCACATCTAGTTTTTATAGTTTTCAGCATAAACCACAGTTTTATTAAGCCGAAAATCTTTTTTTTCTCCCTGTTTTCAGCATAGATTAAAACAGGTCTACATCGAAGTTTATTTTTTGATCTTACCCTTAGGAAATTCCTGCCTACGCCACTAGATAAACTATGTGTCTTGTAACAACTTAATATGGTGTCTATGAAAGCAGTGCCCAAAGTCTGCACCAATGAACCGAACCCGGTTGATTTTTCTTTGAGAATATCTTGTCTTGATACCAATCTATTGGTGCAATCACTTACCTTCGAGTTTCAATAGAAAATTGTGGGAGTTGCGATCCTTTAATTGCTTCTCGATGAGGGTACTGTATCAGTAACTTTGGATGGTCTAAATTAGAAGCCTGGAATGAAATACTCTATACATTTCCTTGGTCAAGTTATATTTGATCATGGTTGTCATTATTGCTGCTTTAGGATTTCAAATGGCCATAGCTCGGTACCTCACACAGGAGCTTCTACCAATCTCACGTCCACGTTGCCCTCCATTACTCATTCCTACCTGTTCGTTTTTGCTTCTAAAAATAGGTTTTCAAGTTTATTTTTGCAATTAATGATGAAAGCTTTGTGTTCTCGCGTAACCATTTGGCGTCATTGAAGCAAAAAATGCATGGTTTTTACAATGCTGCGGCCGTATTTGCGCCGGCTTCGTGCCTACTTCCTGCCTAATATCCATGTTGCGTGGAAATGTAGAGCCGTTACAATAAATATAAATTTACTAATCGGAAAGAAGTCTGATAGAGTTTTATTTTGTGTCAAGACCATCACGATTTCGAAAGTTCTATCTGTAACACTATGCCTCCATCCTCCGTCGCACATCGTACCTTAATCAGTGCCGCAACTAGAATGTTGTTCTAGAGGGGGCAAAATTTCTTTCTAGGGGGCCAAAATTTTTGGTCTGGTCTACTTTTTCCGAGTTCTCTGTTGATCTCAAAAAAAAAAAAAAAAAAAAAGAAGGTCATCGCGCCAATTTGGTCTACTTTTCTCCGAGTTCTCTGTTGGTTTCCAAAGAAAAAGCCACCATCTTCAAACTGCCGCAAGGGAAAGGGAAGTTTGGGTAGGCATGCTGGGCAGTTTGGGGGGTGCGAAATTTTTGTTTAGGGGAGCGCCGTCCCCTTTTGCCCCCCCCCCCTAGTTGCAGCCCTGACCTTAATCGAATCTTGCGTGAGGATAAGCAGTTTTTTGTTTTTGGTGCTAGAAGCAAATATTTTGGGCTTTTGATTTAAATCCAATACATATTTCCAAGGATGTTACAAATATCCTTCAATAATCGATAATTCTAAATGGTATTCAAATCCGCGTTTGTTTGTTGATATCATAAATACGTTATGGTTTCAACTTAGCAATCTAATTGCTGTAATTGTGCTGTTTCAACTGATACAGAATTTTGAGTAAACATCAGCATATTTGCATTTGCGCCTGAGCCCTAGAGCGTATTATGAGAGAATATTTGCAATATCGCAAAAGTTCCTTCAAAGTTCGCCCAAAAATCTTTGAAAGAGGTCAGAGTAAAGTCACCTCGTGCTCACTATTCTGTCACTCGTTTGTTTACAGCTTGAGAAAGCTCAACAGCTTCAGTGTTGCCAATCTTGGGATATTTGTATTCAATCTTCGGACACTTTTTTCGCGTTTAGAGTTTTTTCTACGGTAAAATATTCATTTTGGGAATTTTTAAGACCACTGCTGCGTATTAAAAATTAGAGTTTGAGATTGACGTGTTGTTAAAGCTAACTAAGGTTTATAAAAATTTTATCTTGGCAACACTATGCTTTTGGTGTATGTGAAAAGATCAGTTCTGCATTTGTTTTTGTGCTATACTGTTGAATTCTTTCGAACCGCTGAGTCAATCATTAATGCCATAAACGTTATTACTTTCATTACATCCATTACTCTCTTTACATCCCTAGTTGCTGTTTAGGGCTAGTTAACACGTTTTATACCTTGTAAGTTTACACCTCAATAAGAATTCGGTTAATGGCTTTACCTTGTTCTGTAGAAAATTTTAGCGGTCTGCAAGTTGCAAAACAAAACCCACCAAGATGAATTCGAGCCTGTATGCGGATTTGTTATCATTCTTCGATGATTGTGAGCTATCGGTTTCGCTACCGTTGAATTGCATGGTCCATTAATATTTGCGTGCACTGATGGATAGACTTTGCCCTCAATCACGATTGCTGCTGATCTTGCCATTGCCTTGCTCTGATTTTTGGAGCTTTTGTTGTTTGAAACGATATCTTAGTTTTCGCAATACAGTTTTGATTAGATTGCTGGCTACTATATTCGTGGTATATGCACTATATTTGCATGCCATTTGTTTAGAAGCTATGCATGATTAAGAAAAGATAGTAGATTTTTGGTTTGAGTCCTGCTTTAGGATGATTAAAAAATTTCGCAAGTTTCAAGTATTACAAGAGTACAATCGCAATTGCTGAAATCAAAACTTCAATTCGGTTGTACGAGCCGCCACTTCTTTTTTCGCTTAAGATGCCTTTTTTCCTCTGATACTTTTTGTGACTATCTCGGATTTTTAGCTAGCCACCTAAGGTAAGATACCTTGCTCGTTTTCCGAGAGTGTTGATGTGATTCAAGCGTTTTCGACCTCTTTGTTTGTTGGTTCTTGTTAAAGTTGATCTGCGAACAACCAAATTAAAGATTTCTCTGCAAAACTGAGTTTCTCTGGAACCTAAGGATGTTTATTGCTTACAATATCCTTGGAAAAGTAATTTTTTTCGAACCGGAATCAAACTGTCATCAAAGTCGTCATAATCTCATTTAGGTTATGTTTATTTCAAACCATCTACGCAAGATACTTGCAGTGAGATAAAGTTCTAATTTAAAACCAGTAATTATTGCAAGTTGCAGTATGGTCAATTGCTTGTTGCAGTCTTTTGCATCGACGTAATTTATTAGATAAAAACAATTTTAAAGAGGAAATTCAAGTCAAACGACACTGTTAGTATAACGATTTCACATAGGGAAGTCAGTTCAACAATCACTTCCGACGTTAGACGAGCGTTGAA
The DNA here is from genome assembly GCA_963965965.1 of Trididemnum nubilum. Lineage (NCBI taxonomy): Eukaryota > Metazoa > Chordata > Ascidiacea > Aplousobranchia > Didemnidae > Trididemnum > Trididemnum nubilum. Next base: position 27,026,431 of record OZ014476.1, on the reverse strand, counting down.
ACATCATTGAACATTCCAAGCCGTTTGAGTTTATGGCATTAATGAGAGAGTTTGCAATAAAACGATGATGTTATCACTTTTGTCCAGTCAAGTGTTATGCACGTGCTCCATTAACTTTTTGAACAAAGAATTTGGAAGTTAGTTGCATTCTCATATACAATCTGGCTGTTTTGCAGTACTGCTACAGGGTATGGGAAAAACAGGGCAAAATCATAAGCTGATGCTAAAAGTGTTTTCATTCGACAGATAATTGCAAGGCTTCCACATTCAAATGTGTCTGAACTCAATGTATGTTTTATCAAACTACGATTTAATTAAACTCAGAAATGAAAAGAAATGTAGTACGTTCGAATTCGACTAGTATTAGCGGTATTAAATTTTTACGAGAGAAAACCTCCATTCGAGATAGTGTATCACTGAATCATCTCCAATTCTATATTAATCCCGATTATTATTATTTTTGTTTCGGCACTGTGATTACGGCAAAATGAATAAACAACTCCTAACTTTCAGACATTTTAACATTATTATCTTAAAATACGCATGTTGAACATAGTTTTAAAGTCTCAGACGACAGAGAATACATATTTCGGTCGACTGGAGATATTTTTGTGGTTTTGGCTGGAAATTATGTCTTCGATAATCAAGACATAGAGAACATTAATCTCATTGTTACTCAATGACGGATTTGTTTGTTTCAAGTATCTTTTTTAATTAATATCTCCCACGCCGGAGGCTATAAAACTGTTGTGTGTTTCGAAAAGAAGCGATTCGTTGTACACTGAAATACCGTGGTTAATTTCATGTTCGTTCAAGTACCTCATAAGCAAACGTGTAATGTTAAAATTCAACTTATCATCTAGCTCTAAAAGTAAATCCGCAACAGCATAATTAATAACCGGTAATGCGCAAGTTGATGCTACTTTTAAAATTATTTTGCTGTTCTGATTTCGGCTTTTTAAAATGACGCATTACGGACTATTTAAGTTCCTCGGAGACCTAAGGAGGAGAGCTTGACCTGGAGCGTGCCTGACAGCTGAGTCTCTGTGAAGATTTCCGCCTCCCATCCCTGGAAACAATTGGGGTAGCAACCAACTAACCAATGTATTTTTTCCTCGCCTTTATTTGGCTAATTTATTTGAACGAGCAGAAATAACTAGCAAGTGATAGGCATGATGTATTCCACTAATTTCAGCAGCTCTTACGCACGGTTCTGGTTTCATTAAATTTTTTTCACGTCCTAGATTTTTTAAGTTTTGAATTTAGAAAGGGCGAGTTAGCGCAAAGAAAAAAACTGAAATGGCTTGGCGTTCATGTAAGCCTCTAAAGAATCACATCAACGCATGTTTGTCTTGGAAGCAGTACAAGGAATCAAGAAAAAAAAATTTGCCACCGTTTCTATACTGTAGATGCCCTGGTATCGACAGTCACTGCCACATTTGAACATTGGCAAGTGTTATTGAGCTACCTTCATTAGGCAGCGGGCTGTTGCTTGCTTTGACGTGCAACCATTTACCAGCTGCCCTCAAAAGATTTATGGGTGCATTTCTGCCTTTTTGTCTGCATTAAATGAAAGCAAGATTCTTGGGTTTGCGGATTGGAAAACGAAAATGTTGGAGTTTTCTTTTTCTTTGTGACAGCGGTTTTAGCTTTTCCGGTAGTGTACCATATTGCTCAAATTTATATTTGTAAATTGGTCTTCGCTTAATTAGCTCTGATCTCGAATTGTGATAGTAGCTTTGGGATTAGCATGAAAGTGGATGGAGTAAATTGCAGGCTAGTCATAAAAGATCCCTAATCGATTTCAACTGTTGACGTTCAATAACATTGGATCATATGCGGTAATGTAATTAGTTCTGTTACGAACAGTGTTCATGTGGTAGAAAAGACTCTTGTGCCCTTTAAATCTTGTGTTGTCGTCGTGCAGTCACAATGTAAGATGGTAATTTGCCTTGTGAAATAAGCTGCTTATCAAAAGCAATCTGTTATCTCTGTTAATCTTGCATTTGACGACAGTCTAATTGTCGTCAACTCTAGGCATTCGATAGACAAAAGCAGTTGAAAAGACCACATGTACGTAGTAGTTCTGTGTATCTCGATTGAAGGCTTTTGCGGTAAAGGTGTTTGAAATTGCTCTTTTGACCATGCGTTTATTACTATCAGGCCTTATGGATATTTTTTAAGGTGACGCGTCAAAGTCACGTTGGCTGCTTAAATACGGCTATGCTCATTCATCATAAACTTAATTGCTATTTTGCAAGCCAACGAGCTCAATCATATGCATCCTTCACGTCACACTGTCAAATTTTAAACGTTTTAATAGCAAAAAAAGTTTCTTTAACCTTAAGCCTGATTAATTAGGCGTGTTTCGCAAAATAAAAATAGACTTTCAGAACCGCCCTAACGAACCTTTTGGAAAAATAGTCAATGGCATTCAGCTGCTCAGATGAATTCCCTAATTAATAGGAGAATCTGTACTAACATTGTTGCTGTTTCGGCATTATCATCCAAATCGAAAATCGCCAAACTTACCCACACATTGTGCAGAAAATTTCAACAGTTTGACTTCGAAATGCTAATAGGCCCAAATGATGCGTTTAGTATTTTGCATGAATTCATCTAATTTTTTTGCCTTTAAACAGTCATGTATAGGTTTGCAAACCAGCATAAAAAAACGAGCGTTCGTTCAACAAATAAGCTTCAAGGTGGAGAGTTTTAGTGTATAGTACAGTCAAACAAACACAGGCGTTTCAATGCGATCTTGCAGCTTTCGAAACGAGTTATCATAGTTCAGAAAATACAGCATCCATTTTTATTGCGCTAAATGTTGTAGTTTGTTTCAAAAAGCTCCTGTATTGCTTTACGAAAATGTAGTAAAACTAAGGTGACTGATATCATATTATGATATCATACGAATTGGTATATAATTGCATAAGCATAATCAAAAGAGGTTTATACCATACCTCATTGTACAACACCACAATGTTCGTGTTCTATTTTGATCGATTTCTCTATAGTAGTGAAAACTATAAGAATAAATAGCCAACATTTAGTAAGACTCTTGAATTAAACGTGAGTGATGCACTAGGAGATCGACTAAAGACCTAATTGTTTCTATGATAATTTTTTGTTTTTTTTCGATTAATCTAATTCAAAACTTCAATCTTATATCGTTTTACTGAACTAGGATGCTTAATTACTTCTTCAGAAGGTGACACAACGTAAAGGGAATGTTTGTATGTTATCAAATCACCCACAACCCACCTTACAACATCATGTACTTGTTGCGTCAGGCAATTAACTATTAGGCTCTGTCAGTTAGTTGAAAGCCAGTCAGGCGTCGTCTATTTTGCGTTGCGACGTTTATGAGGGTCGTGCGCTAACATCTGAAAACTCTGACCCTTGCATAGACTCTTAATATTTGCCTCAAACCCTAACTTAACTTAAAGTTTAACCATAACTCTAGTTTATTAACTCTGGCCTTTATGTGAAGCTTTTCTAAACGTCCTAAACGCATTATCGTGTCAATGTCTGAATTGCAGCACCTAACAGTTTGGTGCCTTGCCAGAGTTGAAACTCACCGATAAGTGCGAGCCCCGAACCCGGCTCAAACCCGAAAAGCCCGAAACCGAAAAGTGATTTGAAGTCAAAACCAGGCCCGAAACAGCCTGAAAATTAGGTTGGATCTAAAAATCTGTGCGGTTATTGCTCGTAATAAAACTACTTATTGCTGATAAATTATGACGTAGTAATCGTGATTGTGTTATAATAATTGTATTGATGCTTAAACGAAATCTTTATTTAGTGTTGCAAAGTTATTTTAATTACGCTTTTATAGCATCTAAAAGGCGAAACACAAGTCAAGTTAGTCAAATACTTATATTAAACCCGACATTTTGCCAATTTTAAGCCCGAACCCTACCCGAAAAGCCCGGCCGGATTTACAACTCTGTGCCAAACAGTCTCGTTGCGTGCTGCGACGTTCACCGAAACGATTCAAGCTATAAACGCTGCAAATCAGGATTGCATAACAAAATCGCTAAAAATTTAAAACCACTACAGCATTTGCTTTGCGGAAAACGGCTCCTCAGGTGGTCGAAAGTATTCAATGTAAAAACGTTAGAAATTGAAAGAAAACGGTGTCTCAGATAGTTCAGGTTTTTGACTGAACAGGCGCTGTGTTTTTGAAGATTTAGCAAGCACTCCGTTGAGGTTTGGGAGACCATACCGAACCGCTGATTAGGATTATGTTAGTACCAACAGTCTCTTGTTTCGTGGTGCAGCACGCTCTACTCTGGTTTGTGAGGCTATGCGTTCAATTTTCTGGCCGGCAGAGACTACGGCTCCAGTGATAAGCATACAAAATATTTCATAACATAGATTACACACATAGACCTGCAGAATCAGCTAAACGGAATCGAAGTTTAGGTAATTGATTTCAATGCCACAATTTGGATAAGTAAAGGAAGAGCTCCTAATTCTCAGGTCATACCTTACTGATTTTAACTCGTCATTCGTTTACTTGTATGGCTTCTATGCTGAATAACAGGAGCACAAAATTGTTTTGGTAAAGCACAGTTATTGCTGAAGAAAAATTTGAAATGCAGAATGCTTGTTGGTATTGCATGAACAAATGACCTTAAAACAAAAATACTCAGATGCCATCGACAGTCCCTGGCAATTGCTGGTATATAGATACTTGTATTTAAATTATCCATTGAAGTTTCATCAAAGTTAATTATTGAGTCAGGAACGTATTCTAGCAAGATTGGCTAATTTTAATCGGGGCATGAAATGGCATTCAAAGTAATGAACGCTTACTGTTTTAAATTTATCTATATTTGGATTGGCGCATAATTGCTTCAGTTTCAAAAGCTTTGACAGAATGCTATTTCAAGATTATTTAGATATAACGGTCAATATTCGTACTAATTGTGCATGTGCTAATTAAACCTTATTCAACATAGCTCATTGCATGAGTTGTTGGAAATTGACAGATGTGATGTCAGTCCGTTTGCTGAAGATCGTAGCTAAGATTTAGGCGATTAAATGATTAAGATATTAGTTAGCCCTCCAAAAGATTATTGCAGCATTAGTTGGAATGTTAAATTTACGCCGAAATCAATCGACACTGGTTTCAATCGACGCCGAAATCAATCGAGATTATTTCATGAAACACGTCTAAGATTTTATATTATGTATCACGGTAGATTTCAACACGTTTTTTTTTTAATATAAGGAAGGTTTTATGCTGAGGGAAATGTCTTCACGTTTAACATTTCGTGATCGAGATATTTTCTTTGGAACAATTATTATTGTTATTATTGGCGGTGATCATATGCTATGATTTTTTTCTCCGAAAGAACGCTGATTAGTTAATTTTTCATCGTAAATTGCTTAAAGTAATGAAAAAGTTGGTGGAAGATGGTTCTCACGTTAGACGAAACACTCGAAAAAGCTTTTTATTGCTTCTTGTAAACCCTACATTGATTAAGTACTGTACTGCATTGTTCTTGTTTGAATATTGGTATTTCAAGTGCTTATCATTGATGCATTTAGTTTCGCATTTTGTTGCGTCAACAATACGGTGTGTTGTTGACTGAAAGAACACGGACACTCTGACAGTCGAAGTAGTTTTCCACAAATTTAGTCTATTGCTAGAGTTACATAGTTTTGTCTACACTGTACTTCAACTTTGATTTCGCGCTGGCTTCTTTTTGTTTGTTTGATGTAAGTTTTGGCTTCACGAACGTTAGCTAGGTGCGGTTGCTAAGTTTGGAGTCCACGGCTAATGACCACCGCAAACTGACCGCGAACCACCTGACCTTCAACTAACCTTAATGTTAGCGGTTAGTTTGCAGCGGTCATTAAACTTGGTTCGCTGTGTTTGGGCTTAAACTCGAAACCTTTCGCTCAGTGGACCAACGTGGAAATTTGCTCCTAACAGAGTAGGCGCTTTAATAGTTCCTGAAACTTTTGAATACAAACTTGATAACTTGAAACTTATAGTATGTTGTTGAGAAAGCATGTCGCTTTCAATGACTAAGCGAATGTTTTTTTTGATGAAATGCCCGCTACTTTGAATCCTTCTGAGAATAGTTGACTAGCGGCACTATTACTACCCAAATGAGACAGAACACATGTCTATGACCTACTATTACGCTACTGAATGCAAATGTACGTTAAGGTTATCTTACGGAAGGGCATCTGCACGTTTTACTCGGGTGTTGAACCAAACAAACCCAAATAAACCTTTGCATAGTTAAAAAATCGAAATCTTGATTATGCTTGCTGAATTATGCCAAAGCATAGCGAGTTGGTGGAGACATCACAACTCCTTCCGAAGAAATGTTGCAGCGGAGGCAAACCGTTGACAACACTGTGCTTGATTTAACTGGTCGGAAATCCTAATCCAGTCTGGGAATGTATCCCCAAACTTCCCGTTCCAGAGGCAAACGCGCTCCGTTCGAGCAACAGGTCAATCCTCCGAAACTTTAACTCAACAAGTTTTGTAAGAGTATATAACATTATATAACGTTTTGTAAGAGTTACGGCGTCTGAGCTTTATTTGAACCGCTTACGACATTGGCATCGTAACTCTGCGATGCGTTGCATAATGACTTGACTCTTAATAAAATTTTCCTTTCATCTTGCAAACCCCAAGTGATTCGTGCTCCGCTCAATTATTGGAATAAGCAATGTCCGAAAATTTGCTTTGGAAAATGTTTTCTAAATCGTTTTGTTTCAACGAGTTATGATACACTAACAAATAACATGAGCGATTGGGTATTATTTTTTTGCTTTTGCATTTAATTGTGATCTAATTTGCGCAGTCTTTGTTATTCTTGACCATAGCACTATAGTGTACGGAATAATTATGCCGAGAGATTGATACCCCTTTCCAATTGATTGTTTTAATTGCAACCTTACTTTGTTAATGAGTATAGTTGAATTACTTCGTGTAAAAACAGACCTTGGATCTTTGTTATTAACTTAGCGCCAGAATATTCTACGTCAGTTGTTTTTAACTGGTGGGCCATAGGAGCATTTTGCGATGGGCCACAAAGCTATTTGAAAATTGGATATCTGGTGTCCATAGTTTCACCACCAGAATGGGGGACATGCTTACTATCAAAGCAACAAGTTGTTTCGATAATAAGTTTTGATACTGACCAAATTTTTGGAGATCACTGGAAGACTCGCTGAAACTTAAGAGCTTTCGACGAAAAGATTTTTTTTGAGACCATCTCAGGACTCGCAAAAAATTGATGGAATTCGATATGATCACCTTTTGCTACAATGCTACTTGTTATAAATTTCCAGGTTTTTGGCTAGCCGTTTGATCATCCCCAATTTAAGCAAAACTGCAAAAAGTAGACCATGGAAAATTTTCAAAATGAAATTGGGCCGCGGTTATAAAAAAGTTTGGAAACCCTGTCAGCAGCATTGCCGAGCGGAACTGAGCGCTGATTATTGCGTAAGCAATACTGCGACCCGAGTTCGATTACGGCTGCAGGCCGCCTGCTTCGACATATACGCGGGTGGCTGGAGACTCGAAGAGCGCGAGCTCACTTCCCAGTCACCCTCACCTCTCCGTTCTTATTAAGTTCGTTGAGTTGTAAATCCTCAGTTGATTTATTTATTTATTATCTACGTTTTTCAAATTGGTTTAATTTGTTTGTTGCATATTCTCTAGGTGTTAATCAAGTGTGCATCATAAAAATATATTCTAACCGAGCAACCTTTTGAGGACCTGGGCAAGGGTTCAATTTGGTTTGGAAAAATGCTTGCTTGTTAGAAATTGAAAGGACTTCTGCTTAATAGCTAATTTTTGACTTGTTCTTATTTTGTATCTTCGTATGGAATGATAAGTTAAACGATTATGTTTACGGTGACACCTCCATTGTGTATTCTTTTATTTTTATATTAGTACAACGTTATAGCTTACATCGTAAGTTAAATCCAAAATTTTAGGTTATGATTTTTTGTCGGTTGTTCAAAACTGTAAATTACGTCCAATCTATTACACCGATTCTCTGGTAGTTGATCACTATTCAAAAAATGTAGTTATGTAATTTCGAACAATATCAGTGCTTTTGTGCAGTTGATGATAGCACGTTGCTCTTAAAAGAAGAGAAAAACGAGAAAGAAAAGAGCTCAGAGGCGAAGATGAAACGAGAGAGCGCGGGAACAACGAAGAAAAAGGCAAAAGAGAAAGTCAGTTTATTTTCGGCATGAGCACTCGTCGCTAAACTGAAGGACGTGAAGCTCTACCTAGTTTTGCTGTAGGCTGCCAAGAATAATACAGGAAATCAGCAATATTGAATTGCGCGTTATGGTTGTACTGAACAGATATAATCGACAGCATTCAATACAACAGCTTTTGTTTCCCACGTTAGTGGTTTAGCTTATGTCATGCAGATTTGTTTACATTATGTTTTTCAAAAGAGACAGAAACCGAGAAAGACAGATGAACACATTTTGCGCTTAGTTTTTCCAGCACGGTCGGCTTATGTCAGTAAAGAAAGAGGATGTATTTTGCATTGTCAAATTGTAAAAACAGTCATGTTCATGTATGAAGTATATTCATGCAGTTAACTACTGTAAGATTTTATGAAACCATTATTGAAGATCCACCAGAGAAATTAGTAATTACCTATTTTCCAACCGTTACATTTGCTAGATAAGGGGCCCTCATGCAGTATGTTCCAATTTGGATTAACTTTAAGGAAGGCTTTATTTCACCGGAAATTTTTATCTACTTTTTTATTAATTCTGACTCAAATCTAACCCAAACTCTAACCTAAACCCTAATCTTAACCCCTAAAAAAGCAAATAAAAAAAGCGCGGATGAATATTTCTCATTTTCGTTTTATTCTGTTTAACTTGAAAATTTTCAGTTAAATAGTCACTACCATTAGTTTAACGGTGTAGAAGATAGAAAGCTGGATAATCCACGGATTAAAGTTAGTCCACGTTGGTGCATACGACCCAAGGTTGTCAACAGGTACGAGCAGGGTTGCCACATTCTGGAAGAGTCCTGGATTTTTTTTGCTGTCCTAGAAAGTCCTTGAATTTTGTTTGTAAGTCCTGGAAAATGTTTATAAAGTTTTCCTGTGATTTACCAGGACAGAACAGGCGCGTAGCCAGAAATTCGCAATGGGGGGGCTGTTTTGGGGGTCTGGGGGCGGAGCCCCCAGCCGCCGCAGGCCAGTGGGGGTTTGGGGGCAAGGCCCCCAGCCGCCGGAGGCACGGGGGTCTGGGGGCGGAACCCCAAGCGCTCGAAAATTTTGCGTTTTTTTGCAAAAATAACTAAATTTTAGGGCTATTTTGTAAAAAAATAATGCTTTTAAAACGTGGCGTAGAAATTGGCAGTACAAACATTTATATATGGGCTATTTGGGAGGTGGCGAATGGTAAAATTGTAGTTTTCTTATTTAGATGCTGGTAAATTATAAAATCTAATAGTTCAATAAAACTCGCACGGAATAATCTATTTTGTATACAGTTCATAGACAAAAATAATTGGGGGGGGGGCTAATGAAAACAGATTTGAGAAAAATTATTGGTAATTAACTAATGGAAGGCTTTATTTCACCGGAAATTTTTATCTAGTTTTTTATTAATTCTTACTCAAATCTAACACAAACTCAAATGCTTACTCTAAAACTATTCCCAAATCGAACCCTAACCCAAACCCTAACCTAAACCCTAATCTTAACCCCTAAAAAAGCAAATAAAAAAAGCGCGGATGAATATTTCTCATTCTCGTTTTATTCTCTATCAGTTGAAAATTTTCGGTGAAATAGTCACTACCTTAACTAATACGGAATAGCACCCCCGCTATTCCTTTGCGTTTGTTGATGACACGTATGTTTAGCATTTTTACACATGCGATCAAATTTGATTGCTTATTTTGATCATTTTTTAAAGTTTTTATTTGTTTGTTGGTTCTATTTTTGAAAATTAGCCCCCCCCCCCTTGAATATATCTCTCAAAAAATGTTTTAAATCACTATTTAGTCCACTCCAGTGCATAAAACAGTCTCAAAAGAGCTAAAAACGTAGTGTTTTTCCCATTCTGCATTTTAGTCGACATGCCAATAGGGAGGGGCTATAGCCCAGCCCCGCCCCCCCCCCCCCCTGGCTACGCAACTGGGACAGAATGTGTAGTTGTTTTGTTTTTTTTTATAATAACTGGTACCTTGTAATTGTACAAAGCCATTGTTGAAATAATTTGCATTGTGAGATTCGTTCAAAAAGCTTTATTGTATTGTTAAAAGACGGAGCTTATTTGTATGCTGGCACACAAACAAAAAATTGCTATCCTAGACCTAACCTAACGTTAATATGAGCCCCCATTCCTCTGCTCCTAGCTCTCTTGTTCTTTTTAAGCGGTTCTTACTCGTACGCTAGAGTGCAAATAAGCACTTGCTCGAATTTGCCAAAATTTGCACTTTGCAATACAGTATGCATAAATTATTGAATATTATTAGGAAGAGTGAATTCGTGGACAGTAATTTATTGCAATGCGATACTGTAGTAGCTGTAGCATAGCAGGCTATGGCCCTCCATTGGCCCGTAGACCAAAATGTGCAATAAGAAAAATACGACATTTATCGCACTACAATTCTGAGGCAGTTTTTTTTGCAGTAATATGGATAGTAAAGAAGTAATTTAAAGCCACTTTTGGAACATGATTTTGGGAAGGGCTAGTATTGGTCAAAAATAAAACCAGTAACAACTAACTAACTAAAAATGGCTAAAAATAAAGGAAAAGGCTTGGCGCACGTTCCGTGCGCGTAGACATTTCGTAATTAAGGCTAAAAAATCTTACCCAAAGCACTAGCCTTAGTCCTAACCCTAATTCTAGCCCTAACCCAAACCCTAACCTAAACCCTAACCCGAACCTATAACCAGTACTTAAATTGTAAAATTTGGTGGTGGTGGTACTACCCGACCCCTTCCGAGGGATGGGGGCGCGGAGGAACTCCGCGGAGACCCAACAGTCGGGCCACACCCCAAGGTCTGGACCATAGATCGAGAATAGAGAGAGAGGAGCCAAAGATAGATTTGCGAAGGGGTTCAGAAGCAGGACAGTCGAGGAGGAGATGATTGAGGTCCTGTAGAGGGTGTCCACAGGCACTACAAGTAGAATTCTCCTTCCGACTGATCCTGTGAAGATAAGAAGATAGAAGAAGACTGTGACCATGGCAGCGAAGACGAGAGAGCTCACTGCGTATGGAGCGAGAAAGGAGAAGTTCCTTCGAAGAGACTTCGGGGACTTGGAAGTTCAGATGGGAGTGTGAGATGTGACGTCTCCAATTGCGGTATTGGAAATAACGGACTTTGGCAATAACTGGGGGGAGAGGGCTTGGGATCGCATCAGTTGGCAGAGAGGCACCAGTTTTGGCAAGTAAATCCGCTTTTTCATTTCCGGGGAGACCTGCGAGTCCAGGGACCCATTGGAAGCTCAAAGTGGTATTGTTGGAGAGGGAGGAGGCGAAGGACCAAACATTCCATAGGGACTCAGGCAGGAGATAAGAGGGGGCTGAAGAAAGGATAGAGAGGGCTGATTGAGAGTCGGTTAGGAAAAGAACTGACTGAAATTTGCAGGTCATCAAATGGCTAGTACACCAAGCAAGACCTTGCTTGAGGGCAAAGGTTTCAGCTGTGAAGCTGGAGGCAATTGGACCGGAGGAAAAGGATAAGGAATGGGATGTGTTGCATTTGGAGCATGTTGCATACACTCCAGCGCCGCCAGGACCAAAAAGGGAGGGGACAGATCCGTCAGTCCATACTTGGATATCAGACGGGGGGAGGGAGAATAGTCTGCTTAAGCAATTTGGAGTCGGGCTGTACTGCTGCCTGTGCAGTCGGGAATGAAGGGGAAACAGTGAAGTGGGTTGTGGACCATGGTGGAAAAGGGGGGCACGTGATCAGAGACTCGCGTGGGGATGGGAGTGGTTGTGTGGCTGAAGAACAGAATGATCTCCAGGAGGGTTTCTTCTTTAGTCGACAGGGAACGTTTCTAATTGCCAGGGCATAAAGGGTGGAGAAGTCGGAGGGAAGGCGCAGAGCACGTTCAAAGGAGTAGAGGGTCTGATGCTCTAGAGTCAGCTTTAGAGGAGGGAGCTGGGCCTCGAGAAGGAGTAGTGAGGAGGGGGTGGAAGAGAGGCAACCAGTAATGACCCTGCATCCAGCTCTGTGTAGAACTTCCAGGTGATTGGTTGCAGTGTTGCAGAGGAATGGGAACCATCCAGGAAAGGCATATGTGAGCACCGGACGGACAAAGGCTTTGTAGAGTAGGGAGAGAGATTCTTTTGTGGGACCCCAAGAGGCAGTGGCAATTGAGCGAAGGGCTTTGTGGCGTGGAAAGAATTTGGAACACAGGGATTGGACATGGGCCCCAAAGGATAGAGTCCGATCAAAGGTTACTCGAAGGAATTTAGGGGTGGGATTGAACAAAAGAGGGAAGCCCAAGAGGTTCAGTCGGGGTTGGAAAGTGGCTTGGTGGGGATCTGTAGAGAAAAAGGAGGACTCACACTTCTTTGGATTGAGTGGAAGTCTCCATAAGATTGACCATGTTTCTTGGACAGCGAGGGAGGATTGGACAACAAGGAGGCTTTGAGCGGGTTTGGGGAGGAGGACCAGATAGCCAGATCGTCAGCATACAGGGAGGCATGGGCGTCCCGAGGTAAACCCTTAGTGATGTCATCAACAAACAGAATGAAGAGGACTAAACCAAGTACCGAGCCCTGTGGGACCCCACGTCTGATGCGGAAGGAAAGGCTGTGGGAACCACCAACCTGGACTTTAGCTTTACGATCAGAAAGGAAGGAGCGCACCCAAAGAACGAAGCAAGGGGGGAGTTTGAGTGAGAGGAGTTTGTGAAAAAGAGCAGAGTGCCAGACCGAGTCGAAAGCCTTGGAGAAGTCAACAGAAGCCAAAATGGTTCGGTCTGGAGGTTTTTTCTTTTGGAAGCCGTCCCAGATTGATTAAAACAGAGTTAGAATTTGGTCAAGTGGTGACCTACCAGGACGAAAGCCGGCCTGGCAAGTGGAGAGGAGATGATTAGATTCAAGGTGAAAAGTTAGGCGAGAAAGAATCAAGCGCTCAAAAAGCTTGGAGATGCAGGAGGTGAGGGAAATGGGGCGGAAAGAGGACGGAGAGGAAGTGGGTTTTCCAGGTTTGTGAATGGGAATGATAGTGGTAGGTTTCCAACAAGAGGGGAAGATGTGAGAGTGCCAGGACCTGTTAAAAAGAGAAAGAAGGAGGAGCTGTGCTGGTTCAGGCAAATGCTTTAGTAAAGGATAGGCAGTCTGGTCAGGGCCAGACGCAGTGGAAGAGGAGAGATTGCTGATGGCAGTGGAGAGTTCAGTCAAGGAGAAGGGGGAGCAGAAAGAATTATGGAGGGAAGAAGCATCCTCACAGCTAGCTTTCCGGAGTTCATTCATGAACTGTCGTTCAGCTCTGCGCGAGGAACGGGGTGTCGCTTGAGATAGATGTGAGCGAAGATAAGAGGCATAGTGGTTGGCAGTGTCAAGAGGGGAAGTGCAATCAGGAAAAGAAGGGTCTTGGGAGGTGTTCTTTTTGCCAGAGATGGCATTGAGAAGCCTGAAGACAGCACGAGGATCAGAACGGGGAGACAGGTTAGAACAGGTGGCTTGCCAGGTTGCAGATTTGGCTCTAGAAATGACTGAGGACGCCCTACGAGAAGCGTCTATGTATCTGAGGCGGTGCAACTCAGATCGGTGTGCCACGGAGCGGGCCCTCCGTCGTTCCCGCACTGCAGATTCCGCTTCCTTTGCATGGGGGGACGCGTTTGCAGCCTTGACCAACTTTACAAAAAGTTCAGTGGAAGTGATGTATTTCCGTCGCCAAAATTAAATGAAGACGCCGCGAATTGAAGTCATTTTTCCCCGAAATCAGGTGAAGACAAAAAAAAAAGGTCTTCGCCGCAATTTGCGACCATTTTCGGCAGGAAATTTGTTGGATCTTTTAGTCCTGGCTGGCTATTTTTCCTCTGGTCATCCAGCGCTCAACTCTCGATGGGAGGACGCCTAAATCTCGATGGGGGGACGCTAAATCTCGATGGAGGGACGCGTCCCCCCTACAATTTAAGTATTGCCTATAACTATAATAATCAAAATAAAAATTTCCGAAAACGAGTGACGTCATCGGAATCTTTGTTTATTTAACCGCGCACGTTCCGTGCGCCAAGACACTTCGAAAAATAAACAGTCAATTCAATCGCTTGATGCAAAATGCTTAACGTAGGCTTTGTAAAACAATTATAAGGGGTCTATTCAGTATTTAATTCTGTTAATTGCCAATCAACTCTCTCAAATCTCGTTTCATTAGCCCCTCCTCCCAAATTATATCTCTATCTAGCGTTATAAAATACAGACGATTTCGATTAATACTTGGGAGTTTTTTCAAAGGAGTTGCCTATTTGCACTCTAGCGTGCAAATGAGGTCTGCTTACAGAGAATAAGAGAGCAAAAGTGTGTACTCATTTGCTCAAATACTCTTTTAATTTGTAAATTATTATCGTTAGTGGTTAGTTGGAGTTCATATTTTGAGTTTGGGTTAGGATTAACGTTGGGGTTAGAGCTAGGGTTACAGGTTGGGTTTAGTTTAAGATTGGGGTGAGGGCTAGGGTAGAGTTTTTTGGTTTGCACCCTGGCGTTTAAATAAGCTCTGTTTTTTTCAACTGATAAGATTTTATAGTTCACTGTCTAGAAATAAAGCTAGTACTGAAGTTTTACTATTACCCAGCACTAGAGCTCGACCGATATATTTTAGCCGGTATCAGGGCCAAGCCAGTATATCGTATCGGCTATCTAATGCCGATAAAATATCGGCTTAGTGCAATTACCTTAAAGGAAGGCTTTAATTCACCGAAAATTTTTATCTACTTTTTGATTAATTCTGACTCAAATCTAACTCAAACTCAAATGCTTACTCGAAAACTATTCCCAAATCGAATCCTAACCCAAACCCTAACCTAAACCCTAATCTTAACCCCTAAAAAAGCAAATAAAAAAAGCGCGGATGAATATTTCTCATTTTCGTTTTATTCTGTTTAACTTGAAAATTTTCGATGAAATAGTCACTACCTTACTTTAAACTGCTTATTTTTTAGAGCAAGCACAAGTGTTCTTGCGTTCTATTTGCTTAGTATGGCTTGTGTTTGCATAGTTTTTCTTTGGAGAAGGATTAGTAAAGCTTTTTGTGTTAAGTCACTAGGCAAAATTTGGTAATTTATAAGTTATTATATATCGGTATCGGCGTGAAAAAGGCATATCGATCGAGCTCTAGCTTTCACCCACATACTGTAGCCCATTTTGCAACCAGTTTAATCATGTTTTTGCAGTGCTAATTTCTAAATTTATCCGATCAGTGGTCGAGTGGATAGAGCGTCTGCTACTGAAGCGGTAGACTTGGGTTCGATTCCCAGTCGGGTCAAACCAAACACTATAGAAATTGGTATTCACAGCTTCCCTGCTTGACGTTCAGCAATTAAAAGGACAGTGTGAAGCTTCCGCCGTGTGTGGTAGACAGGTGGCAGCCTGACTCGAAGACCGAAAGGTCCCTTCGCTGTCTCCTGGCCAGGGCAACTTGGTGAATAAAATGTAATTGCATTACACTATGCCACGTTTTAAAAGCAATAATTTTTACCAAACTAGGCCTAAAATTAAGTTATTATTGCAAAAAATTTGCAAAATCTTCGAATGCAGACCCCTAATGGCTTTCGACGGTTGGGGGTTGCCCCCATACCATAAAGCACAACCCTTCCGTTGCAAATTTCTGGCTTTGCACGTGGCTAGTGGTCAGTGCTAGGAATGCAGATGCGTTACATCAAAATTTTTCGTCAATCACAAGTACAAAAGAGTAGGTGCATGAGAGTAATAGTCAAAACTAAATTCTAAGTCCTGTAAAAGAAACCTTAAACAATCCTGGAAAAGTCCTGAAAAATGACCTAAAAAAAGTCCTGGAAAGTCCTGGGAATTTGATTTTGCAGTTTCTGTGGCAATCCTGTACGAGTCTTTTCCATGAATTCACTATCCAACTTAACGCTGTAGGAATCATTAGTTAAAAGCCTTAACGACAATTGGCTGAAGCCTAGTCACGTTTTTGTAGGTTAAAAATTAGGCTTGATTTTTTTGCTTCTTCGTTGCTGGATTATGATGAACGTGATGAACTTTCAAGAACAATGGTGCAACCAAATGAATGGCATTTTGACGGACATGTTTGCTCCAATCACCACTTCGTCCATGAACGGGAGAATGGGAATTGGTGACGTGGGAATGACATACCCTGCCCCAATGGGAAATACGTTGGTGGACACGCCACCGTCTCTTCATACTTTGAGTCTTAACCCCCAGGGGAGTTTTCAGCCTCCTTACTACCCACAACATCAATGGGACTACAATAGACGATGTAGGTATCACTAGTGGTGACGTTTTATCGGGTAGTTTTTAGTGCATCAACGCTTATTAACAACTTAGCGTTCTATTGTGACAGTGCGGTTTAGCCCAAGGTAAATCACAGGTCAACGCGACAGAATCAGTTGTCTCATATCTGATAACTCAAAAATCTTAACAGCACTTCTTGCTCATGCTATTTTCTCAGTTTCGTTTGTTCTGGGACTTGGCTGTTCAGGCAGTATATCAGTGTGTGTGTGATATCTGCATAAGTTGACGCTGGATAAAGGATTTCTTTGTTTGAGTCTGCTAGACAACTTGCAGATGCTTTTCGAACCAGTCGCAAAGTATCTGCTTCTATATTTCAAAAAGCAAAAACGTTGCAAGCACGATCTAGGGCAAGGGGTCCCATGGGATTGCATAGCTCGCTGTGGAATATCGCCGAGTGTAAGTAGCCATCAATCAATCGAACATATGAAATTGTTGGCAATTGAGCTATGCTTTCATTGTCACACTTCTGTGATCGTGGTAGCTTAAACCGCGGCTGCCGTCTTTGTGTCACAGCAAAATTGTAGGTTGTTAAAGTACTGGTATTGTGTTGGTTGTGAAATCAGTACCAGTTCGCATCGGCGTAGCCAGGATTTTTGATTGTGGGGGGCCCAAACCACAAATCACATGCAATGACATCATCAGAAATTTTCAAAAGAGGAACTTTATGTGGGGCAAAGATATTGTAGAATGGAAGATCAGAAACCATGGCCTGTTGTGGCACTGAAGCAAGATTTTGCTATAGGAAGAAGGCTTAAATCAGTAGTTGAGTAGTGCAAATGTTTAGCTTGGGAAACGTGTTGAGTAAACTAGTGTAACTCAAACGCATCACAGACGCGGGTCTGGGGGCATAGCCCCCAGCCGCTAGGCGATTTTCGTAACTTGGTGGAAAAGAAAACTATTTCAATGCCATCGGATCTCATTTCGCATGTGTTTAGAGCATATGAAAGAGCTAAATTTTTAACATTTGAAAACCAATTGGAAAAAATTAAATTCACCTTTTACTTGCAATTCAAGTCAAAACACGTTTCAAATCTTGCATTTTTGTGATAAATTTTGTAAGTGATTTACCCAGGTAGGGGGAAGTAAGGTGCATTGACTCGGGCAAATTACAGTATAGCTGTAAATAATAATCCACTCGAAGATTTTCCTTAGAGATTTTTGTTTTGTCATGAAATTAACCAATTACAGGAGTACATGTACGGCCAGGGGGCCCAGGCTCCCTGAATTCATATTCAATAATTTGTTCAATGAGCATTTCTCCTTGCTAATTTCTCCCCTGCCCCCGGCTACACCTATGCCAGTTCGATTGTGTTTGCAGAGCCAACATCATTTTGTGGGTCAATTTCTTCGTTGAAAACGTGTTTGTTTTAAAACATAGCTCTAGCATTTGATAGAAGTAAGTCTGTTTTCAATCCAAATATGATTAACAAAAGTATCTCCTAATATTTTGGCCAGAAGCTAAGCCAAGGCCTCTGACGTGCATAAGTTGCGTTCGTACTATTTATCAGTGCTTTTAATCAATTAAAGCTTTTACTCCATGCCAATCAATCTATGTAGACAAGTTAATGGGAAATTAGATCAGTAACCTTTCAGATAATAATTGCACTGCATGTGGTGAATGCAGTATTGCACAACAGTAATACGAAAAAAAAACAACACATTTGTAACTCCTTTTGGCTTTTTGACTCGCTTTTGGCAAAAATGCTTGACCTAGATTGTTTATCTTGCTCTTGAACCAAAGCTTGTTCTTGTACAACAGTGCATTACAAAACTACGGTACTACATATCAATTTTTTGGCCAACTAGTTAGCTTATTGATAGCTGTTACGAGAAAGGTACTATAAAACGAAACAGCATAGAACTTTCAGAATGATGTCTAATATTTTTCAATTAGTAAATATGATACATCAAACACAGAATAGTCATGTCTTAGTTGTCGTCTTGCGTGACTTTGTGTGGGGCCAGATTAAAATCTGTGCTTTAGCGATATTTTGCATTCGCTTGTTTTGATACCACGTAGTGGTTATTTTCCAAATCGAAAAATTAATGTGATTTTGCATCGAGCTTTGTGCGTTAGTCGTGGTAAGACGATAGTGGCCCTGTCTTGCTTAAAATGGATCCTTTTCGTAACCTTTCCTTTTGATTGTATAACTACTTTTTAAAGTGTCAACTTTTCCGAATACGTCGAGCTACCGCTTGTTAGTGTTCTAGCAGCTTTTAATTTTGTGGCTGGTGGGAGACTGTCTTTCCTATGTTTCGTTGGCTTTCAATGTTGTTAATAAGGGAGTTCAACTTTATAATTAAAGCTGGTTCTTGCATAAGTTTCAAAAAATTCTATTTCCAACTTTTAAAAAATTCACTCGGCTGTAGTTTGGATTTCAAACGTTTTGCTATATGCTTCATGGAAGCGTTTGAATTGCTCTTACGAATTCATTATACTGGAGTAAGGTTTGTTGTGTAGGCAGTACTACCATGGTACTACGTACAGAGATGGGACTGTCACCATGCGGCGTTTGGACTTTGATTTCGTAGTCGTTTGTTACTGGGATTGACAGAATAAAAGAAACTGGAAAGCAGCTCCTACTGCCAACTGTTGTACAATCGCCTCGAAATCGGTCAACCGTTTTTGAATTTAGTATCGCATTCTTGGTTTGTTTCTAACATAATGCCTCCACTTTGTCATGCAATCACTGTTAATAGGTCCATATGTTTTGTAGAAGAACTAGGTTGATCACTTTTAAATCTTGTTATCTTTGAAGTATACCTCTCTTTGACAGGCAAGGTTGGAATTGGAAGAGTATTTCGTTGACGTGTTTTAGCAAGAAAATTGTACAACTTTCATCCATTATGAATGCGGAGGGCGTGTGTATTTCAAATCGTGCAAGTACTGTGTATTGACTAGCATCAGCCACATCATGACTTTTGCGCTTCAAGATGCTGAAATCGCATGAATTAATAATCTCTGTATATATCCGGATATGACTAGCGTAAATATTTGCGAGTACATTTTTTTCCAAAAAGTAGCAAATTCGCGGCATTCAATCACATCTTGAAGAAGTTGTTGTGTTTTTGTGGTTTCAGCAAAGATAAAATGTAGATTCAGTCAGTTTCAGTTTTATTTTCATTACTTAGCATTCCCTGCATTTCACATATCCTCATAACCTATGTGCTTGGTCGAAACCATAGCTATGGAGTAATTCATCGACCTGCTCGTGAGTGACTGCACTTTCAAAACTGAAGTGCAAATTCGGTCGGTGACAGAAACGCGTTGCCATTTTCTTCAATCCATTTATTAACACACTACCTGTCCACTTTTGTAACACCTTTTTGTGCTTTTCCTCAGTTCTTAGCTGTCTTTTTAACTCATTTGGAAAAAATATGAGGTTTAGAAAGGTAAATGTGAAAAGGGTGTACCAATTTGGAACAGCCGTGATTGAGTTATCAGCAATGATAATGCTGATTGATATTGTGTGACTAGAGAGTTTGCTAGCGGCGTCAAAGCATCGTGACGAAGCGGTAGGTGGCAATGATTATTTTCATTTCAACAATTTTGTAGCAAACCAGCTTGATCTTACGCTACAAGGTAAAACTTCAATTGCAGAAACGGCCGTAAATCAATCAGCACTAGTTGGACGATGACAAATCGCATTCAGTTTTTGCGAAACCCTCATCATGGCTGGGACGAGTCAGCGAGCTAAAAACAACCTTCTTGCTATCTTTTTCCGTTTCATCGATTTGTTTTCTTTGCTTTGTTCGAAGTTGAATATGATTGATTCGTGCTAAATCTCAGCGCTTTCTTGCTATCATTGCACGCAATGTACTTCGTGCTTGGATAAAGACGAGTTATTAGACTCCCCGTTCCATCAATGTCAGCTTAGTTTGGGCGATACGCTTTTGTGACGTTCTGCTAATGCATTTAAATTCTTGTTTCATTTGTTCATTATGCATAACAAGCTGCTCTAATGACAAGATCATCATTAATAAAGTCTTATTTTTGTGACATTTAAAAAAAATCCATCCATTGCAACGTTTCAAATCGTTTCGTGCACATTCTCTAAAAATCACTATTGCAGATAGTATTTATTTTTATTCTTGTACTGCAATTCTAAATGGTATGTTTCCTGTTTCAACTTCTTTTTAATATTGTTTGCATTGCATAAGTTCTGTTAGCCTCAGCAACAAGTTGCAATTTGAGGGGCTTGAACTTTGAACTCCAGTTTAAAGCTTCACAATTAGTTTGAATTTTACACCGTAGGTTGGACTGATCATCAGAATTTTGTTGGTCATTTGTAAAAAATCTGTTTAACAAAGTGAACTGACCGTCAACTATGCGGTTAGTTGGGGGTTAGTTGCCGTGGACCCGAATGTATATCCAAATTCCTAAAAATTTTCCAGTATAAGCTAGGGTGCTCTCCTTATAAAGGCCATCTCGGTCACATCGTTTGCACTTTGACTTTTAAAGCTATTTAAGAGTGTTTATTGAATTGACAGTTAGACACTATCTACGTACTAAGCTGATATATGGTGAAAACTTTTAATGTTTTGTTTAATTCAAGGTTAGGATGGGGCTCTGTAAGGTGTAAAGCTGCATTTATACGGGCGACTTTTTTGCGAGCGATTTTTTGATAAAAATGGATTTGGCAAAGTTGCATAAGTTCAATAATGGTTTTCATTGTGATAAAAGTTACCTTCCTGCTGAAAATGACTGTCTCAAGTTGTTTCCATTCCGATAGTCATATTCTAAACCTTTTTAAAGCAAAATCGGAGCTGACCTCACTACGATTTTTTATCGCAGCACCGATTCTCTTCTAAAGTTTTCAATTATAGCAATATTGGTATGAAAACAACTTCAGACAATTATTTCCATCAGTAAGGTCCCAATTATCATAATCAAAACCGCCGTTGAGTAAATGCAACTTTGCCAGATCCATTTTTATCAAAAAAGTCGCCCGTGTAAATGCAGCTTAAAGCCGCATTTACGCGGGCGACTTTTTTGCGTGCGATTTTTTGATACAAATGGATGTGGCAAAGTTGCATGTATTCAATAATGGTTCTCATTGTGATAAAAGTTACGTTACTGCTGAAAATGACTTTCTCAAGTTGTTTCCATTCCGATAGTGATATTCTAAACCTTTTTAAAGCAAAATCGGAGCTGATCTCACTACGATTTTTTATCGCAGCCGATTCTCTTTATTTCTCTTTATAAGTTTTCAATTATAACAATATTGGTATGAAACCAACTTAAGACAGTTATTTCCATCAGTAAGGTCCCAATTATCATGATCAAAGCTGCTGTTGAGAAAATGCAACTTTGCCAGATCCATTTTTATCAAAAAATCGCACGCAAAAAAGTCGCCCGTGTAAATGCGGCTTAAGAGTGATTTTGTTTACAAGATGAATTCTTTTGTGTGTAATGAACACAAACACATCTTTCCTATCTTTGCATTAACGTTTGCTACATTGAACCGATGATCAAATGACGGTTGGAAACATTATCACCGATAATCAAATGACGGTTTTGGTTTCAAGTGCTTGATACGGACACTTAACAGCGTTTTCCTTTGTCGCCACGTAACACTCCACACGCGCCAAACTGTACCCAGCGTAAAACAAAATCGATAAAAAGGTTTCAGCTGTCTTTTCACTTAATGCTTGTGGAAGGACCCATTCAAATAGTCGCGATAGCTCTTGTATTACGTAGCAATTTTTTAGTTGACAAGTATTGGTTGAGCAACTCCTGACCTAAACCTCCCTTCAATGGTATTATTTCTTTTAAAAAGATGAATCTTGCTTAATTATTTTGCTATTGGCGGGGCACAATACATGAAAAATGCTGCCTAACTAGTTTCCTGTGTATGTATGAATAAATGGGTGTAATCCTCATACGTTGTTTATCTAGAAATAAATAACTAATTGTTAAGCACGATCATTAGTCTTCTGCAAAACCAACCGCCGATTGGCTACAAAAATCGTCATAATACCAGCTGCATTGCGTCGAAAAAGCCTTGCACATCTGGCATCAGGGGCCGTTTTATGCAACGTTTTGTAAGAGCTAAGACATCGTAGGTTTTGTTTGTTTTAAAGAGTTCAAGAGGTCGTAACTCTTGCGATTAATTGCTTAGTGACCTTCCAGGACTTTTTACGCTGTCGGGTTACGCTTTCACACGAAGCGTTTCAAAAATAAAACGTTTCTCGTCAAAAAGTGCCGACTCTTCGCGTATTTGTGCCTAGGCTGCACACTGAACAGCCTCTCGCGAAGAGTTTGCTCCACCGTGTCTGAATCGACCATGTCGAGAATTGCACTTAGGCCTCACTTTCCAGAGGCTAGTGCACTTACCGCTTGTCTAATTGGTGGTAAGATTAATTTTTTTTCCAGCCGAATTAACATGTTTTTTTATTACAGCGTCTCCTGACAGTGTTGGCCTCGCGTCTACCGGTAGCAGTTACTCTGGTTCCGAATCGGAGGGTATCAATCCAGCCTGCCAGCAAGTCTGTCCCCCCTCTCCCCCGCCTCCGCCGCGAATCTATAAGCCATGTTTTGTTTGCGGTGACAAATCGTCTGGTTACCATTATGGCGTGGCATCTTGTGAAGGTTGCAAGGTGATTAAGTTTGTCAGTTTTGTTTGCTTAAGATATTCGTGTCCATTTCTAACATAATCAGCAGTTTTTGCGCGGGCAGCGACTGACAAAACTAGATGATTACATTATCAAAGACTACGCGATAACTTTATTGCCAGTCTTTTTGCCTTCAAACGAATTCGATATCTTTGATATGCTGTACCATTAAATTTTAACAACTGGTTAAACATGTGACCTGCCTTTACTCGTCAATTACTATTGGCGCTAAGCCGATAAAAAATACTGTTTTAAGCATTGCTAACGTGTACGGAGTCATTAAACATGCACAGGCGTGACTAAATCGGATTTTGGTTGCAATCGATGATTTAACAAAAGGTTTATCGAAACATGCCAAAATGTATAAAAACGCACGTCTCATCACCAGGCAAAGTCCACAGTATCATTTCTAATGTATAAAAGCATTGTCGTAAATTCTTAATGAACATAAAAAATTAAAGCCGTTATTTAAAGAACATTGGTTGCTCAAAGTAAGCAAATAAATCCGCTGATTTTGTGTTTTTCTGAAGATATTTTTTTGTCGTCGATCAATCGATTTCATATGGCCAACTATGCCGTCACAAAAAGCATCATATTTCTTGGACTTCAAAAAGAAAATCTGTTTTGTGGCCGTATTTCAGTTATTTTTACTATCTCGCAGCGTGCTAGTTAACAGTCTGCTGTGGCTGCTTGATGTGATTACTTTTGTTGCCTCGTGTCCAATATAGGATATGCTTATCCAACTTTTGATCAGGTCATACATTATTAATTCGATTTAAATGCAAAGGAGAAAGCATGAAACCGCTATGGAAATTAAAATTAGCGTAAACAGAATGTTAAACACTTTGGTTAGCGATATTCTTGATGAGAGACGGCTTGAAACTTAAATCACCTTCTTTGAAAGGTGTTTCCTAATGCTTTTCAAAAGTCTCTTAACGCTTAAATGCTTAGAATTATTTTGAATTAAAATTCTAAATGGCTTTTGAAAGATAGCCCAAAGACCCCACTTAGAGACGGCTTGTATTTGAAATAGAATCCGGCTACTGGCCACATAGCCACCTTCCCAAGTGGATATTTGTTGTCATCTGGAGTACCTTGACATTCGAAAGAGCATGTTTGGTGAGGGGTTCAAAGTTCAAACACGCCTTAAATGCCAGTGTTTAGTTGTAAGTTAGTATGAGGTGATTTGATAATATTTTTGCAAAACCTAAAATGTTCGATTGAAATTTTTTAAAAGTGGTGTTATCTCAGAAGAGGTAAAAAACACATCACGTGATCTACATTCCTGTATAGTGTATAAACTGCGTTATCTGATAAAAAAATCGGAAATTCTTGCGGAAATACCTCAAGCTGCATTGACAGATTTAGCTTCACTTTCAACCTCGCTTTATAGTTTGGAAACTTAAAGACACTTTAACTATTGTTTCTAAAAAACGAAAAAATGGAATGCAACCAACCCAGGTGCTGCGTTATCCTAGTCTTTTGCATTACGTAATGCTTGAATGCCTTAAAAATTTTTAAGTTCAAACCAAGTGTAACTATTAGTTCGAGGCATACGAGGTTGTAGTATGCACCGGATTGAACCGGTTGAAGGCGGCTTGTAGTAGTATCCGGCCGATCACGTTTTCGATGCGTTAAGTTGACTTAGACTGTTTTTGGAAACCACGCAGCGGACGTCTATTGACATCTGTCAAACTTTTGCCTTTACCAGTATAATTTGATAAGATCATTGTTCTAAATTCACCTAGCATGGATTCTTTGATGGCATCAGAGTTAGATTGAGGTAAGAAAAGCTAACTGAGCTATTTAGGGCCCTGTGTTTATTTGGTACACACTGGGGTATCATCCTGTAAAAGGTCTTACGCACAGAAATTTCAATATGAAGCCTTTGGTAAATACCTCGATTGATCATGTATCTGTCAATCAACTTCTGTTTAGTATTTTGAGTTTTTTTTATCCAATAAAGTGAATTTTTTACTTGGTAGAAGCTGTAACAAACTTTAAGTCAATTTACAATAATATAGAAAACTGTTATGGAAGTTCGGACTTCATAATTTTCTATCTAATGTAAAACCAAAGTGATAATGTTCCTCGTTCTTTGGCTTGGCTTAGTTAAAACAATTGTTTTGAAATTCTTTTTTCAAAATGGCAATGATTGAGACAGCTAATGAAGTCACCCTCAACATGCAATAATGCAACATGCAACACCCTCAACATGAATCTCTACAGTTTTGCCCCTTCGTGCTTCTGCTTTTTCGACAATGCAAATTAACTTCACCGAGCAATGAATAATAGATGAAAGAAAAACTACTGCTACTCAAAAGGATTTTTTAACTTACCTGATTTGTGTTGTTGTCAAAATCCTTAAATTCGACAGCAAAAGGCCTTAATAAAGGGAGTCATTTATAAGCATTAGATCTTCCAGAAGAGATGGAGCAATATCACATTATAGACATAAAAACAGATTTCCATTATAAAAGAGTCATGTTATACCCTTATAATTCTCTTCTAGAGTTTTAGGCTTGTGGACATCTTGAAAGTTCTACAAGCTGCCAGAGCTGAACGACGCTGCCCTGATTTGATTAGGTTTTCTTTCAAGGACGTAATTGCAATATGATTTAAACGCCTTTGCCTAGATACAAAATTTATAAAGACGGCTTGTTATACAACAATTTTAAGAACGAAGCCCATGCAACTTGTAAGAGCGGTCACTGCCACCAACCCTCGTTCGATTTTAAAGATTTAATTGTTTTTCTCCATGGGAAGGATTGGACTCCCCAAGTCCGTAAGTCGCTGTTATTGGAGACCCTTTAAGTCAAACATTCTACCTATCGTGAAGCGAATTGTCATTAAATCCTACAATTAGACCCGCCAAGAGGAGGGAGGCCATTGCATACATGCTATGCTCGTTGGTATATAAGATTGTCTGCAACGCGGGTTGATTTAAGTTTTTCACAAAATCTTTTTCATTTACTACTAAACTATTCGAAGGTTTTCCAACTGTTTCAAAGACTAATTGACTCAAAAAAGTGGCTTTATGACTTTCTTTTCATACGAAAACCAGTGTTTGGTCAAGCGTCACTGTGTCCCGATACAAGAGTTTAATCCTGGATAATCCTTGGTTCAATCCGCTTCTTGAGAAACTTTATACTTTTTCCATTTTACTCCTAGTAACTTTCGGCTTTCGCAGCCGTAGATTTTGGTGAGCAATGATGACGTAATGACGTCAGATATGTTGTTAGCCTTTTCAAAAGGTTCATGATTCGGTAAACGTGCGCCAAATGACTATTCAGTTGCAGTTTGGCCACAAAGCGGAGTAGATATGATCAATCCATTTATTATGATGCTACCATATCTCAGGACGCTTGAGATATGGTAGTATCATAATTTTCAGCGGTAAACGACAGTTTCACGAATAACCATTTTACCGAAATTTGTGTTTCCGTCTTTTTTCGATTCCAGAAGTGTATCGGAAAATACTTTGAAAAGGAAACGTAGCAGGACTTTTGACACGAGAAGTTTCGACTGGTCTCGTTAGGGCTGTGCGTCAAAACGACGTGGGGGCTATGATTAAAACGGCCCCGTCAAACCCTCACACATTTAACTGTTCGTGTCCAAAAGCTCTAAACCCAAAATGAAAAGACGTTGATTATTACACCATGAACATAAAAATCTTTTGTGTTTGAAACGTTTAATTTTCAAGATAGTATTCATATCTGGTTAAGCGGTCATTTCGCTGATAGCAATGTGTTAAATTTTTTTATTTATTTCAGGGCTTCTTTCGGCGAAGTGTTCAAAAGAATATGCAATATACGTGTCATCGTAATAAAAATTGCGTAATTAATAAGTCGACCAGAAGTCGCTGTCAATATTGCCGACTTCAGAAATGTTTTCAAGCCGGAATGATGAGGGAATGTGAGTTTTTAAACTAGAACTTACATGTAATGATGTGATTATCTTCGAGGGGGATATACAGAGAATCGCATCCGGCCGAAGAGATACGGGATGGCGATTTTGTGGATGCTGTTCATAGGTGAAACAATTGCGTTGTGCTAATTGACCCACCTAGCAATGATTTGCTTGTTTTGTACGAGCCATATTGACCGGTCAAATTCATATTGTGTTTTAGTCCATTTGTGTTCTTTGAATCCTTCTATTAGTGTTCTAAAGAAGTTTAGAAGCAATATTCAGAAGAGGGTTTTGAAATGTTGTACTGCCCTCTAATGTTCGAAATTTAATTGGGTGAACTGTGGGCTGAATTAAAATGAATAAAAACGACAAACACTTGTAAATCATCTCTGGTGTTTTTAGCAGTGTCCTTTGGTATATGTGTTTGTTACGGTACATGCGATACAGTAGAATGCCCATTGCCCGGTTCTTGTTTATTCCTCCCCCGTTTTAGCTGTTGGTCTTTATTGGTCACGCCCCTCCAACGCTTTACACGTGTAATCTTTCTCTGCGATTGAGGCTTACTAACGCTTGCTAACTCGTATTATCGTTTTCTAGCTGTACGAAACGATCGGAATAAACGTCGAGGCAAGGAGAAAGATCCGAAAAATTCCGAACAAAATGGACAATCTCCGAATTCTCCCGAACAGGAAACGTGCAGTCCCGAAATCGAAAGCCTCGTCCAATCAGTAGCGAAATTTCACGTTGATACTTTTCCTAACAAGTCCGATTTGATGAAATATGAAATAGTACGTTTTTGGTCTTTTACTCTCTACGTACTTCATAAGTAGATGTTTTGTGATGTGTTTTTCTTTTGGCTTTGCGTTTAAAGGTTCATGTACAAGGCGTATCGTTGTGTTAACATTTTAATACCTAGATCACATATAAGAAGTACGCAACATAATTTAATTTGTAGAGGCAATGTATTGTAAAGCTGCCGCACTTTGGTAACTAAGCGCCGAGTCGAGCTGATCCCCGTTAAACTTTGAACCAGGCTTGCGCGTGGTACTTTATGAGTGAACTTTCTTCCTATTTGGTACGACTTAGGTCAACCTTTAGCCTACTCAGGCCGAAAGTTTAAAGCAAACACTATTTGCTCGAAACAGAAAAGCCATTTTTGTCCCAGTGCTTGCCTTTGCCTTATTCTACCAACATTTAGATACGCGACTAAATCGAGGAAACGCTATAAATAACTGAGAGATGAGATTGATTGGATTGGCGGAAATCATGGTACCGCTCGCAATTTCTCGTCTGCCGACTATTGCTTCCTATACAATTGTTAATTTTCAAACTTATGTGTCCTCGTTTAACACTGGCTATAAAGACCTCCCACCATTGCTATGCTGGGGTTATTACCTTTGCTTAAAGCACGCGCATTAACAAAGAATGCCATTTAAATACAACAAAGAGTTAGTGCAGTTTTGTTTTAAAATCTTTCGATCATGGTCTATCAAAAGCGATAAACAACAATCAAATCGAATTGCGAAATTGCACACTAACAAGGGTCGAAAGATTCCAGCTTGGTAGTCTGGAAATATTTTTGCCACTTTTGCTATGCATAGCTGTTAGTTAGAAAGTGGTAGAGAATTACACTGTAGAATTAAATTTGTTCAAAATTGAGTTCTACTCTAAAACAGTTACTTCATATGATTTTGTGACCACAAAATAACGAAAAAAATTTGAGGGTAAAGGTTGTAGTTGTTCGTTTTATGTAAAAGCTTGCACGGGCGAACATCTAAAAAATGTGCGTTTGCAGTCGCAAGCTCCTCGCGAGATGGTAGAACCTGCTATGAAAGAAAAGAAAACTGATACAAAATTA
This sequence comes from Trididemnum nubilum, assembly GCA_963965965.1. Classification (NCBI taxonomy): domain Eukaryota; kingdom Metazoa; phylum Chordata; class Ascidiacea; order Aplousobranchia; family Didemnidae; genus Trididemnum; species Trididemnum nubilum. The sequence goes on along the minus strand of OZ014476.1, from coordinate 26,997,569 downwards.
TGGGAAAAATTTGCCGAATTATCAACGAAATCTATAGTGAAAATTGTTGAATTCGCAAAAGGCATCCCTGGCTTTCAAGATTTCACAATTGCAGACCAAATAACGCTTCTCAAATGTGCCTGCCTCGAAATTTTGGTGAGTTGATTCAGATGTTTTATTTTTGCGTAGCTAATGCGCTTTTTTCAGCACAGTACGATTTAGCTATTAAATAGCTTGGCCAGTGAGTGTACATTGGGAACTTAGTGGAAAAGTGGACTATGGGCATTACTTGGACAATTTTTATATTTTGCTTTCATAAAAATAATAAATAATGTTCTCGATGCCTTAAAACGCTGTTTGGTTTTACCCTTGTTTGGGTCATATATTGCTTGTCATTTGCAACTGCCTTGGTTATGCTTGATAAATTAGCTGTGATCTAAGATACTCTCAGGGTGTGATGATGCAATGTTGACCAGCATGACTAGTCATTCTCTTTTTGATGTCCGCTGTTCTATTGGAGTTCTTTAATTGCTGGATAGCGACTTGTTTTTACTTCACCAAGATTTCTTTTAGTCTTTTGAATGTTTTTCCTTTTTTTTATGTTTCTCTTTTTTTCTCTTAAATTCTTTTTACAGTCTGTTAAAACGCGGTTACGAATGTTTTTTCGTATTTGCGGTAAACTTAACTTTTTTCTAGTTTTTGCGCATTTGCTCCCGATTCAACCCGGAAACTGACTCGATGACTTTCTCGGATGGTTTGACGCTCAACCGCCAGCAAATGAAAATATGTGGATTCGGTCCCATAACAGAACAGGTGAGAGGACTCGCTAGCTATTCTTTTGCGAAAAAAAATGTAATGTTTTCAATCTTTCACCGACTGCATGCAATGATGAGTAAAGAGAATGCCATGTAATGTTCTGTAGTGACATGCCTTACAAATTCAGGTCTAAATATGTGTTATAGATTTAAGCGAACTAAAAAAATGATTTTTTTCGTATTATTTCGACTATTAGAGCAAGGCTAAGTGTTAACCTTCATCATTGCTTCAATTGCAATTTTTTCCGGGACGTTTTAATAACGTTTGAAACTGACTGACAAAAATATTATGTTTGCTAACTAATTCAGAGTTTCAAGCCCTAAATTTTACCGAAATTGCCGTCGAGCTTCATTTGTTGCTTCATTTCAGGTGTTTTCCTTCGCTCAGTCATTGCACCCACTGAATGCCGATCCAACAGAAATTGGCTTACTAAGTGCAATTTGCCTTATATGTGCAGGTATATCTATTGTTTAGGTTTGCCTTAATAAAAATGGTTGGATTGTATCTAGGGTTTCCTGGATATACAGTTTCCCGGAAAACGGGAAAATTTTCGAAAGTAAATTTCCGTGGTACAGGCCTTTCCAAGTGTGGTGATAGCAGTAAATCTAAAGAAAATCGTATTCAGAGACCAAATCTTACTCAACTACATGTTAATTTTCCTCAGGGCCTAACGGCGAAACAACGTGTTGGGTACATTATTTTTATAGGTGTTTTCACTGATTTTAATTTTTTAACTTGCTCAGACCAAGCATCATCAAGCTCGTTATCTGTTCGTGGCGAAGCACTTGAATCGGATTATGATTTAGATATTGTGTATAGCTTGTGATATCTCGTGTATGTTATAGGCTATGATAGTTAAAAATTTGTATAAATATTTCTACAATTACTGAAATATGTTATTGTTTTGATATTTCAATCAATAGATTTAAATGGTAGTTTACTCGGAGTGTCATTGACGCTGGCACTGTACGGTAGATCACTGATAAAAATTTGATTATATGTTACAGATCGTCCGGAACTAGAAGAACCTGACAAGGTTGAAAATTTGCAGGAATCACTCGTGGAAGGTTTGAAATTTTACGCGCGAAAAAGAAGACCCGACTCTCCTCAAGTTTTCCCAAAACTAATTATGAAACTTTCCGATTTACGAAGCATTAGCTTGAGAGGTAAAACTCTGCTTTTATGTTTATGTTTGGTGTGGTAATATTGGTGACATTACGAGCCTGTTCGACATGCATCTGTGATTGTCTTTTCAGTGATATTTTCAGTTCAATTTATTTTGCATTCAGTGATATCTTGTTAAAAAGTCGGCAATACGAATTGTGACATCCTCTTTTTTAACGCGACTTTTCACTTCCTCATCTGTTCGTTTTAAACTGTCGAGCGGTAACGCGTTCGTCTCTGGAGCGGGGGTTCGTGGTTCACATTTTGGGTCGGTCAAATCGGACACAGTGTTGCTAACGGCTCGCCACTGCTGCGACATTTCGAAAGCTGTGTTGCTCGGGCGCAATGACGCGGAGATGGGCCCCGCCAACTCGTAGCGCACTTCGGCGTAATACAGCGAGAATAATAAAAGATTTGATTTGGTCATCGCTTTTTCTCGATAGGTGTGCTGTGCCCAATTGCCCGTATCAGTGCACTTCTTTAGCTGTGGTCGGAGGCTCTTCTTCCAATTATGAAACTCGTAATGTTACAGCGATGATCAGTTGACATTGAAGAAATTTTCGAAACCGCAATGGCGAACGTTGCGATTACGTGGTTTTTAGATCAAAAAGCATTTAAACCATATTGAGGCTACTATCGCTTAACAGTAATATGGTCGAAGAAACAAAAAATTTGTTTGCAGGGGCTGACAGGGTCGTGACTGTTAAAGACGAGATTCCAAAAGGAGCAATGCCCCCATTAATGTCCGAGATGTTAGAACAGGAGGACGAGGATGTTTAAAATCTTCCGCCAGCAACTGGAATGCCACAGTTGGTGCGCCCAGCGTCATGTACGATGAAGAGTCGATGTCTTCTGCAAGTGCAATAAAAATTGGTCACATTAAGTTTAATGGATATTTATGGATTGCGACTGCGGTTGATCATTAGCAGATCCTTTGGGGTATTTTGCTCTGCTCTTCTTTGACTTCTATAAGTCTCAGTATTTAAAGTTTCTGTACAATTTAGGCGGATATTTCCCAAGTTTTTTCAAATTATCTTTTTTTTGTATTGCATTTTGTTGCGTGTTTTTTTGTTTCTGTAAAAACAAATTTATCGCCTTTTTCGTTCATACGTTAACGATATTATGAAAAGGACATGCCTTAATTGCTGACTCTAAAATCAAATACCGGTATATCAAAATAATTTTAGGCAACTCGCATCTTTCAAGTTTCAAATCAGTATTTCTGCTGCCCAGTAGCGACATCTCGCGATGAGTTTTTTCCATTAACTGCATTGTCTTGTGTTATTGCATGCGATGCTGTTAACTGTGCGTTTTTTTGACTTGTGTTTTATTACAATGTTTGCGGAGCTTAAATAAAATCCTATCAATCGAAAACTGGATTTGAAATGTGTAGCTTTTAAGGAAAAGTTCAAGATTCAAGAATATCTGTGTTTTAGGTGGCACTCTTTCAATGGGATGTTTGACAAACACATTAGTGTTAATGCACGCTATTTTATTTGCGTGATTTTTTCATTAATTGCCCCCTGGAATCGAACTCATTGTTTTCCTATTTTACAAATCGCTCGCCTTGAGTTGTTGCCAACTTTAGTTGACCTTTATGTTGCACTTTTTTTACTAAATTTACATTATAAGGCTATTGGCGATTTATTTTCAAAATCTTTGCTTCCTTTTAGCAAGTTGGCAACACATAATTAGTTTTCTGTTTTAACGTTGTTGGCCTTTCGACTTTACTTGAAACTTTTTTGTCAGTTTTCTGTGTACATTCAAGCAAGTCGGAGGCAAAAGATTTCGTTACCGGTATTATTTTTTTAAAGAGACTAATTAATTTTCAGTTAAATTTTGCCGCCTGTTGGTAATTGATTTTACCTGCCAATAACGTTAAGTTTTTCTCGAATCTGGTTTTAGTTTGACTGCTTCAGGAAATCAGCCGTTGAAGGCCCTTGAGTTCCTCGGGGCCAAAATTTAGTAAGATTAGTCGATTCCGTTCTGTAACAATTAGTTCATTTTGATCTATCAGGCGCAAGTTGTCGACAAGAAATACAGCGCTACCAGGACCAAAGACCTTCTCGTTCTTCACCACAATTTAGGGCGAACATGTAGTATAAATCAATAATAAAAAAAATACAAGTTTCGGAAGATAATTTTCGGCGAAGACCTTTCTTTTTCTTCACTTCAACTTGGAGAAAAAGAAGTTTAATCGTTAAGAAAAATTCAACGTTTGGAAGATGAAATATTATTTACCGCGAAGATCTTTTTTGTTGATTATCTCGTAGATTTAGAGAAGAAAACAACTTTGAGGCGGTGACCTTACTTTTTGTCTTTGCTCTCCATTTACAAATTTCTACCTATGCTTTTGCTGAGAAACACTTTTAAAAATGTCCTCGAACACGTTCATCGTTGATAGGTAGGAAGCATAAGAGAATGGTTTGATCAAGAGTTCTTCTTACCGAGTGGCACTCTCATTATCACGGAATCCGGTTGGTGCCGTCGCCAGTAGTCTACAAGAGAATTGGAAAGATTTCAACACAAAGCGAATTTTGTTAAAATGATAGGCGAGATAGCTTCGAAGTTTCGGGAACCAATTTTAGACTACGTATACACAAAATTAAAAAATAATTATTCAAATTAAGCAAAAAGTCAAGTTTATTTCACCATACGCTAAAAGACGCAGGCAGGAAACAGCGATAAGACTATGCGGTCATCTAGGTCAAATGCACCTTTTAGCAATTATTACCAGTTACAGGCATAAACTTAACCTGTCATGGAACCTCCGAAAAAAAATAGAAAAAGAATTCAAAACGTCACAAGCAAATAACAACACTAACACCGTTGCCAGCTTTGCACTCAATATTTAGAAAAAAAACAAACTGTCTTTTGCTTAAGAAAATGAATTATTTTGACAGAACATTGTTAAAAGCTGTCTGTATGGTGACATACACTTAAAAGTACAGCACATACCTTGGAAGTACAAAAATAACAATATAAGTCAACAACATCGCAAAACTAGTGACAGCCAGATATTTCTCGTAGTAAAGCACATCAATTGTAACTGTGCAATAGCTTATTTTTACAAAATTTCTTAAATTTTGTACAAGAACATTGACGATATTCTTGCGGAATACTTTTCCATTCGTTCAAACCGAGATGATGCAACGTTTTTTTCCCTGTTTCCGTGCCGAAAAACTTTGAAAATACTCATTTCTAGTTTTTTGTCTAGTATTGTAGTTATGTATGTTTTCGAGTTTGATAAAATGGTTGTTGAAAGATTTTGGTAACATGTTATTACTGTACTTAAACATAAATTTTGCGAACTCCATTTTGATCATGTTTTCGAGCTTCAAAACTCTAAACCTAGAGTATAATAAATTCGTTTCATAACGACGGGGACGAAGAAGACAGGCCCGTAAAATTTTGTTTTGCAGAATTGAAAGTTTGTGATAATGGCTTTTAGCAGCTCTCCCCCAATTTATTAAACAGTATTGAATATGTGAGTGAAACATGCTATAATAAACAATAAACTATTCGAGGAGTAGATGTAACTATAATGGAACAACCGATCAGTGGTCGAGTAGATAGAGTATCTGCTACTGAGATGGTAAACTTGGATTCGATTCCCGATCGGGTTAAACCAAAAAGTATAAAAATTGGTATTCACAGCTTTCCTGAATGACTTTCAGCAACAAAAAGTGTCAGTGTGTAGCCTTCATCAAGTGCGGTACACAAGTGAGCACTGGCACATGGCAGATGAATTCGAAGACCGCAAGGTACGTACGCTGCTTTCTGGCCAAGGCAACTTAGCGGGTAAACCGTAAATTGCACTTAAAACAGAACCGAAAATTTAGGGGTTCTATAATCTACATTATACAGCCTCCTTATAGCCCTTGGTAATTTCCGCTTATGATCAAAACTGATAGTTACTCGTATCAGGGGTGCCGGAACGACAGAAGGGCAAGTGGGGGGCAGCTTTTTCAAAGGGCACTTTCAATACCGTACGTACTGTCATTACCACCAACATTGCAGACATACATACTGTCAAACAATTAAACACTTCACCAAAACCAGAGTACTGAGTACGTCGCATAAACACTAAAAAATCACAACAAACGAATTATCAATTAAATAAGGGTAGATTCTACTGCAGGATGCCATTGGGGGGTTGGGGGCCAACGCTCCCAACAGCCAGAGGCAAGGGGGTCTGGGGGCGGAGCTCCCAGCGCTGTAAGATTTTGCAATTTTTGTGCAAAAATAACTTAATTTTAGGCCGATCGTAGCAAAAATTATTGCTTTTAATTGTGGCACAAAAATTAGCAGTGCAAAAACATGATTAAACTGGCTGCATAAATGAGCAGATTGGCTATGAGGGCGATGGCTAATGGTAAAATTTTAGCCTTTTTGTAACAAGCTGGTAAACCTTAAAACAAAAAATCTCAAATTTTAAATTAATTTGTCTGCATTGACAAAACAAGATAATTTTGGAAAAGATGTTTATTCCCGACACCACATCCCAGCATCTCCATCCCTTCCAAGTATTTTATTGTTACAGTAGGTCTAGACAAAAATGGATCTTGCTCCAGTTATTGCAGTGAATTTTATGTGTTAAATATTTTTCTTATATTTCTCCGGTTTGAGCAGGAGGGGTCCGGACCACTTGGATTCGCCACAGGTAACGTCAGCGTCGATCGTTCCAACTAGGGCTACAAACAAAGTTAGAAACTTGAATGTCTTACAATAGAGTAATGCTGAGGCCTACAGACATAGGATCCAAGAGTTCTTTATTTGAAATTTTGTAGCACCCTATATATTCGTAGGGTCAGTTTAAACTAATTAAACTAAATTGAGTGTCACAGCTCACAGGCAACCAAATGCATTCCACAAGATTGCTCATTTATTTTACCGGTACGTTATTTAGAAATCATTTTACAAACGCAATTTGTTATTATTGATTTCAATGAAGTTTTTAGCGCGAATTAATGGAGAGTAATTTTGTTTATAATAAAAGATATTTGTTTCAGAAAAGGAAAATTGTAATGTGTTTTGTATCGACAAAAAAAATTTTATGTTTTATTTCTAGAAAGGGCTCTGTTGGTTGACAAAAAACAAACTTTAATCCCTCAAATGCTTCTTGTAGCTCCAGTACGCTTTTGTGTGCCATGAGTTTAAACTGACGCTAAGATAGGGGTCGAAATTAACTTTTTCAACAACTATAGTCCGTCGGGCAAGTGATATCAAACGTCTACTTACCCCAGAAAATTTCAACTTGCCCGAAAAGAAATAGGCACTAAAAAGTTAAATCAAAACAGAATTCATTTTTGTTCTTTTTTTTTTTTTTTTCTTTTTGCTTCTACATAAAATAGTATGTCCTTTTTCGCAAGCATTTTTATAAGCCCATATCCGTATTAGGCTGCTACATATCTGATATTGGCAAAAATTTTGTGCATGAACAATGAGAGCGATATTTCAAAATAGGGCTGTATCCCGTTACAAACACTTTTTTGTTTTTGGAAAACCTTTTTCCAGTATGTGACAATCTGGTAAGCGCGGGTATAAACATACAAAAATGCTGACGAAAAAGAACATACTTCTTAATGGAGAAAAAAACACGGGTAGAAGCGGACGAAAAACGGATACTGTGTGAATCCACTTTAAGATTTGAGGTTTTATAACTTAAAAAAAGTTCGTCAAACGTACTTCTCGACAAAAACATTGAATTTGCATAATACGGTTATTCCATTTCGAGAATCAAGTTTTTGTGCGCGATTATTATGTCTATGTGACGTAATAAGTAACTTTTTCCAACTATGCATTACGGTATGCAAAAATTGATTTTTTGATTGCACAGAGGGATATCACTCCTTAGTTTGCCAGGGAAAGTACGCCTATATGCCAAATGCCTTGAAAGGAAATGCCGAGAAATAGTGGAATCAAAACTGGAAGATGGTCAGTGCGGTTTTCGTCCGGGTACAGCACCACGGACCAAATCTTCACTCTGAAGCAAATCTTCGAGAAATCTTGGGAGTATGGCAAAGATCTCTTTGCATGCTTTGTCGATCTTGAAAAAGCATATGACCGAGTTCCTCGGGATAAACTTTGGAAGGTTTTGCAGGAGTATGGCGTTAATGGTCAATTGCTACGCGCTATTAAGTCATTCTACTGCAGACCGGAGGTTTGTGTTCGGATAAATGGCAAGCAATCAAAGCCGTTCCATGTGGGCGTTGGACTCCGGCAAGGGTGCGTTTTGTCACCTCTATGGGGCGCCGTTTGTATACCCTAATTTGTGCAGTGTTTTTTTGCATATTTAATTAAATAGTCATTTTAATTAAATATACAAAAATAAATATACAAAAAAAAACATGTGCAAAAATAAATATGCAAAAATTGTTTGTGCAGACTTTTTTGGATTATTTATTTTTGCAATAAGAAAAAACCGCGCAGAATACACCGTTGCAAAACTAAATAGTCAAAAAAACTGCGCACAAAATAAATCGTTGCAAAAATAATCCGTCAAAAAAACTGCGCACAAAATAAAGGGTTGCAAAAATGCGCAGCAGACATTTTTCTATGTTTGTTAGTAGAGCGTGGCAAAGCGCTCTCAACTGCTCTTTGATGCACTATCGGCTGTTGTTTCATGCGCTCTATGAGCAGCCGAGAGCGCTTTGCCTCGCTCCACAAACAAATATACAAAAATGTCTGCAGCGCATTTTTGCAACGCTTTATTTTGTGCGCAGTTTTTTTGATCGTTTAGTTTTGCAACGGTATATTCTGCGTGGTTTTTTCTTATTGAAAAAATAAATAATTACAAAAAGTCCGCACAAAAAATGTTTGCATATTTATTTTTGCACTAGTTTTTTTTGTATATTTATTTTTGTATATTTAATTAAAATGACTATTTAATTAAATATGCAAAAAAACATTGCTCAAATTCGGGTACACAAACGGCGCTCCATACACCTCTCCTTTTCATTGTTTACATGAATTGGATCGATAAATGCAGTCAAGCTGATGAGTGTGCCACGATTGGAAATTGCAAAATCAGACGTCTGCTATTCGCTGATGATTTGGTTCTGCTTTCTTCCACAGAATCTAGCCTCCAGCGCGCATTAAATAGCTTTGCAGATGCATGCAACACCGCCGGAATGAAAATAAGCACGGCCAAAACTGAGGTACTTCATCTTTCAAGAAACCCTGATCGGTGCGTGTTACAAGTGAATGGAGCGACACTGAAGCAGGTAGAGAAGTTCAAGTATCTTGGGGTTGCATTTACGAGTGACGGAAGGCAAGACGAAGAACTGGATACCCGAATAGGCAAGGCTAGTGCAGTAATGCAAGCTTTGCACTACTCGGTTGTCATGAAACGAGAATTGTCGAAAAAGGCAAAGCTCTCAATTTTCAAAGCAGTTTTTGTCCCCATTCTCACTTATGGTCATAAATCTTGGGTAATGACCGAAAGAATGCGATCACAAGTGCAAGTGTCCGAAATGAGGTTTTTACGAAGAATCGAAGGAGTTACACTGTTTAACAAGGTGCGCAGCTCTGACATTCAAAAATCTCTTAACGTAGAGCCGTTACTTCTCCGAATTGAAAGATCTCAGCTTAGCTGGTTTGGCCATGTAAGCTGAATGCCTCAGGAAAGACTCCCCAAACAAGCGTTACTTGCCAAAGCAAACGGGAGAAGACCAGTTGGACGCCCTAGAACTAGATGGACCGATTACATTGAGGATCTTGGATGGAATCGCTTGGTACTTCGCCCAAGCGAAATGATGGAGGTGATGGAAGACCGTGAGGTGTGGCGGCTTAATCTTGAGTTACTGCCCCCGCAACCCTCACGGAAAAGCGGGCAATGAAGAAAGAGGAAGAAGACGTTACCAATAATATTGATTAACGTTAATATTTTAAAAACTACACCAGCTAGAAAGCTGAAGTTTTTGCAAAAGTTATACGAGCTAATAGATCTTTAAAACAGCCATAAAAAAAAAAAAATGCAAAATTCTTGGCAGTGTCTTCACGCACCACAGGGTAGTACTTGTGATGGCTGAAACAGTGGTTAACGCGGCAAGCGCAGGAAATTTTTTCTCAGAAAATAAACGCAGCATTTTGTGCCAAAAAGTTGCTAATCGCGTCCAAATCTGCGCGTGATTAAGAAGTGTTAATTGTGATTAATGACGAGCGTAGGAATAAAAAAAGTGTTAATTGTGATGATTACAAAGTGAAATAATGCAAGCAACAACTTTCCCTAGTTGCTTTTTTTTTTATTGCAACAAAAGCGAACCTAATTTGCGTCTCGAAATAATCTTGTTTGATGTTGTTGAATACTATGTATTTTATTAGCTTGCCCCTTGGCCAAGTAAAGCCGAAAAATAACTTGCCTGGGGCGATTTCAGCTTGCCTCGGGCAAGCGTTAATTTCGAACCCTGCGCTAGGAGGATATTGAATTAAGTTTCATCCAATTGATAAGCTTTCACGAGCTAGCTATAAAATTTACAGTGTAGTATAGCCTAATGCAAGTTGCTACTAACTTTTTGCTGTGTTAATTGTAATCGTGCACAATTGGGTCATTTGTCTGGACGATAGTTCACAAACGATTAAATTATTTGTTAGATCTATTGTTCATAAATAATTAAATTTTTTCTGCGTTGGATAAGCGAGCTTTGAGATTAGCTGGCGTTTGCTTAGTTACTATCGTACTGAAATGCTGAGGGCAGTACTGCCCCCCTTGTCCCCCCCCCCCCCGTTCCGGCACCACTGACTCGTATATGAGTGCTTCTTTTTTCGTATACACAAAGTGAGATATCAAAAGTCAACGTTACACGCCTCGGTGTAATACAGCGCTAATACTAAAATCAGTATTGGGCAATGTGGCGTAACTCAGCAGCGCCGCTGGTTGTTTTTTTCTCTTTTGGACACCATTTTTCTTTTTTTTTCTTTTTTGGCGATTTTGCTAAGTAGCGGCAGCGCTTTGTTGCCTCGTTTACAGCAAATAATCTTCCGCTGCCGCTTTTGCTAATTAACTCTTTCGAAGACTGATCCATGATTCTGCAAACTTATTTTCAAGTCACTCTTCATATTTTATATAACTCTTCATATTCATCATTCTAGACGTGTTCGCTTGTAGATCAGACGTGTTTTTTTGTAGCAAGTTTGGCTATCAATTAGAACATAAATTTCGGCTACCAGGCAAAATTTTCAGGCTAATTTGGCAACCAAGAAGTACTTTGTATTGTTAGCTTGCAAAATGTCTAGTCATTGACAGAAAAGAATTTCATTCAATACCGAAATTTGACAGTTTTTAATCAACTAAAACCAACGCAGAAATATCGCCTCCGAGAGGGGGGGGCAGGGGAGGATAATGACCTTTTGTGCAGGGATAATGACCCTAACATCCATGGGCCCCATGAGAGGGCGTAATGGGCTTCATAGGGCCCATGGAAATAAAAACCGAAGACCTTTTTTTTTTTAAGATCACCTAAATTTGGACAGAAAAACCGTTTCAATTTCGGTGAAGACCTTTTTTTTTTGGAGATCACATATAAATCCGGAGAAAAGTGTGCCATTTTCCTTGCCTGTTTCGAACTGCACAAAACCAGAGATGCGTAATATTTGAGCTGTCCCCGGGCCAACCCTCGGCTCTCGGCGCCCCTGCAGTCAGCAAGTTTCAGCCATATTGTATTTATCACGTGACAAACCTTCGACAATAGGTAAAAGATATGCGAGTGATAAATATGCTAAGCCTGTATCGGCATCACTGGACCAACATGCCGTTTACGAACTGGTAAAGAAGGCAATTAAAACTTGGAAAGCGAAATGTGAGTGTGAAATCGCTGCTCTTAAAGTTGAAATCCAAGAAGTTAAAGATAGGCAGCAGTTTATCTCTACAAGTATGAAACACTCAAAACTGATTATGATTCTCAGATGGCAACCAATAAATAGTAAGCTGAAGAAATTAAACGGCTAAAAACCCTTTCAAATAATTTGGAAACTCGAGTAGTTAAAGAAGGCGAAAAAGTTGAATCATTTGAGCAATACGGTAGAAAGTTAAATCTAGAAATTGATTGATTGATTGATTGGTGCATCTTTATCCTCCTATCACGAGAAAGCGACGGTGCGCTATGCTTTGGACGAATCCGTACCCGCTTAGGAGTTGACCATTTTCCAAGCTTTCCTGTTGGCGTTTTGACTTCTTCCCACCTAAATTTGCTGCTTGTTCGAAGCCACCAAGCAGAGATAATTATCGTAAAGCGTCTTATCCAAGGACGCAACAACGTGACCAGGGTGCAGGTTGCAGGGACGTGCGGTCAGGGGAGGCAGGTGAGGCCGTGCCTCACCTGTAGAATTGTGCAAAAAAAAAAAGAAAATAAAGCATATAATTAAAATAAAATGGTTTCATACAAATCAAAATATTTATCAAAAGCTTTATTAATTTTTGTCATATTTACTTTTTTTGTGCAGCCTATTCACTGCTTTTATGTTATGTCTTTCGCATTAAAACGCCCAAACTATTCGGTGTATTATTGCTATCACTACGGCGTGCATTGAGCATCGCTTCAAATATGCGAAGTGAGGCATTGTCAATTGTGCCTCACTTCAGCTAAGCAAATTTTAATAAACTAACTAAAAGTATGCCTTTTTTCTCAAACAAATTGCGGACAACGCATAATGCTTTTAAATCTGATTTTGCGGCGCGCCTCACCTGTGACGTCATAGAATGAGAAAAAGTTTAAGCAGTTTTTTTGTAGTCTTTCGTTCATTGCGAAATTGAACAAGTTATTTTTCTGGCCGAATAAAAACAATTTAATACGAGAAAATGAACTAAAATGGAAGAAAATTTAGTCTCAAACCTGAGAGACTTTCTAAACTAAGTTTTTTACCTGAACTTGAAGTTATAGAAATTGCTAAATTTATGTACTCTTATTATCACTCCAGGTAACCTGAAAATTTCGACAATTATTTCAAATATGCTAGCAAACTTCATGATTATAAAACGAGATCGATTACTGCAGACAATTTTTATTTGGAACGAGCTGAAATTCGAAACGGGCAACGATCTTGCTCGTGCATTGGAGTAAAAATATGGAATAATATTTTACCAACTTTTGAAGAATTACCAAAATTCTCATTTAACAAACACATAGCCGTAGGAGGCGGGGGGGCAGGGGGGGCGGTCGCCCCCCCATTCGGTTCAAAACGTCGAAAATCGTCGAAAAATCGGGCAAATGGTCAATTTATTTGGGCAAATAGTCTGGATATTTGGGCACACTAGTGCCAAAATACCGTCTTAGTTTCGGTGAAGACCTTTTTTTTTTTTTTTTTTGGAGAACACCTTCATTTGGACTGGAAAAACCGTTCAAATCTCAGGGAAGACCTTTTTTTTTTTTTTTTTGGAGAACACCTTCATTTGGGCAGAAAAAACCGCCTCAATTTTGACAGAGAAACGCAATGCATCAAGTCATTTTTCGGGCAAAAGTTTGCTGCCCCCCCAAATCATTTTGAGCTCCTACGGCCATGAGCAAACAAATAAAATTGTCCATGCTAAGTAATTACTGAAGTACTTACAGTCTTGATAAACTCGAGATAAGCCTTAGTGTGCTCTTTTCTTATGCTAACTGCTATTTTTGGTTGAATCCTTAGTTTTGTTTCTTGTTTGTTTTAAAAATGGTTAAAAAAAAGCTACCCCCTCAAAAAAACTTATAATAATTACAATAATAAATTAGTTATAAGGGCAGCTTGACTCGATGACCAGAAACAGGTCTTTCGCTGTCCTGTTTGCTTGATAGTAAGTGATTCAAACTACAGTACTGGTAAACTTTGCAATTACCTATTAATTTCTACGCCTTCATCAACAATTACTTCTGTTAAGTGTTACAGTAAATTAGACCCCATTTATTTCCTCTATTGGCATTAATAATCATTCTATTTGTGCGCGTGAATATATTTTTTCATTGGTGTTAAGTTTCTGGAAATTGAACTCAAGTGAACAAATAATCTGAATTGAATCGAATATAGCTAAAAGAAAACCAATTTAAAAGATTTGCTCGAGACATCATTGCGAAAGAACCCCTCAATTCAAAAAGAGTAGAACCGTACTCAAGAAAGAGTGGTTGCGCTATAAAAATCTTCATTTGTGCTTTCATGTTTCAAATAATAATGTTGGGACTGAAATCGGGTTTTTGTGACTAAGAGAATTTGCCAAGAAGACTTAGCAAGCACGAAAACTTCAATTATGTCCACATTCAAAGCCAAATAATACGCTAGGCTACTTTCATGGATTTTCGAAACTTCAAGAATTGATTTGGCTTTAAGTGAACAGTAAAAATTAAACGAATAATTAAATATCGAAAAATTTGGTTTTTGTTCAATGGTTACAGTGCCGCCGGGGACCAAAAGTGGGCCCGGGGCCAGCTCAAATATGACGGATTTCCGGTCAGTTTGGTCCGAAAAATGATGTGATCTCCAAAAAAAAACAAACAAGGTTTTTACCGAAATTCTAACGGTTTTTCCGGTCGAAATTAGGTGTTCTCCAAAAAAAAAAAAAACAAAAAAGGTCTTCAGGCTTCACATGCTGATTTCTCAGTGTCATTTCGAAGGGCCCCCTCTCGAGCTCATGGGCCCGCTGAAGCCGACGGCCTTCCTGAAGCCCATGAGCCCCCTAAAGCCCATGGGCCCCCTAAAGTCCATGGGCCCTGGGGTCATTCTCCCCCCTGCCCCCCCTCTCGGCGGCCCTGAATAGCTATAAAAACAATTATTTGCTTGTCATTTATTGTCTTAAATAATTTTTTTGCGAACATGAGTGTGAAAAAAAATTGTGCCTCACCAACCAAAAGCCTCACCGCACGTCACTGGCAGGTTGAACTCATGATCCTGCGATCAGAGTCGTTGTAAAAACGACGCCTTTACCCATTCGGCCACGCTGCCGACTATTACTGGAGTTTCCGTGAAAGACGAGGAAAATACCAATGATTTTTAGTTGAAATTGCTAAGCTTGCATTTTTTATCTCGAGACTAAATATCTACTTCGCGCCGACTGCCAGTCAAACCCAAACGCCCTAGCAATTACGAGAATCTCTTCCAGCACCCCCACGGATTATAGTTCGCTTCATCAGTAGGAATGTACGGAATACTCTGTATGCCAACCGCCAAAATCTTCCACAAGAAGACTTCGAAACTTTTCTGTGGAAGGTACTAGAAGTACTTATGTTAATGAAAATCTGACTCGTTACAGAAAAAAACTATTTTGGAGTGCTAAGCAAAAGGTGAAATCTAGTCGATTCAAATATATCTGGTGGGCTGACGGTAACATTTTTGTTAAAAAGTGCGATGAGTCTCATAATCTCATTCGCTAATGATTAAAAGCGAAAAAGATCTTGAATAGCTTAAGGGACTTAAACTGTTGTAAAAGACATCATTGTCTTTCGCCTGTCGGTACATACTGTTATTAGGCTTACTTGTTTTGTTTCTGTTGGTTATTATTGTTTTAGGCGCAGCTAAATGGTTGCAAAAAATGTTGCTTCTTGCAAAACTAATGTGCAACGAGACCGGTTTGTGGGCTTGAGTGCACCTACTACGTTAGATGATATCAGGAATTTATTGTTTTGAGTTGAGTGACTTTATTCATGCAAATTTATCAAACAATATCAAACCCTGTAATTATTATGACTTGAACCTCCAATTTGATGCTTTTTCAGACTGTTAACACGAGAGGACATTTATCTTGCATACTAATATTCGTTCTTTGCATAAAAATTTTGATAGTTTGATTGATTTCTGTGAAAGTCTTAGTGCAAAGCCTGATATAATATGTCTCACTGAAACTAAGTTAAAGGATATTCCTTAAATGCAAACATAAGGATGCAAAAAATATTCCAAATTATAATTTTTATCATTCTTTTTACAACTTTACATTCAGTTTATTAAGTTATAATTACGCTTATTCCTTGTTCAAATAGAAACAATAAAACAATAGAATTAATAATTTGTAATATCACTGAACTAGCCAAATATACATTTCGTTATGGAACCTTATCTAGCACGTGCGGCCTTGCCAAGTACATGAACTAACTATAGACCGGCAGCCCAGAAGGTTTATTTACCTCAAAGACGGCGGAAGGTTTGATACGCCTAAAATACACGTCTTTACTCAACTTTTAAGAAAATGTTTTACTGGCAAGCCAAAAGTTCGGCTAAGACCCCCCAAATCCACAATTTATGGGGGGTCAAAATGGCCTTTATTTACCCCAAAGACGGCATGGATAAAAATTGCTTAAAATCGTTCTCTGGGGTCCACTGAACACTGAAATGGCGAAGACAGTAACTTTAGGTTTGGCTAACCCCCCGACAGTAACAACGAATTTAGGGGAGTCAAAAATGGCTTTTATTTACCCCAAAGACGGCATGGATAAAAATAGCTCAAAAACGTTCGTTGGAGTCCACTGAACACTGAAATGGCGAAGACAGTAACTTTAGGTGAACATTTCTTGGAGTCTACTGAACACAGAAATGATTAAAAGAGTTATCGTAGGTTCGGCTATCTCCCTGACAGTAACAAATTTAGAGGGGAGCTCAAAAAACTGCCTTTATTTGTTTAAAGACGGCAGGGGTAAAAACTGCTCAAAAACGTTTTTTGGTAGTCCACTGAAAACAAAAACAGTGGCAACAAACTTTGGTATCCTCTAATTGATTTCTTACTCTTACCCCAAAAGTCATTGCAGCACTAAACATGGCTTTTACAGTATTGTTTTTGGAAACATTCATTTTCAGTTGATGACGCCATCAATCATTAAGTAACGTGATGGTCGATTTTGGCAAAAATGACGTCATACTTTAGTGATGTTGTCTTTACAAGCAATTTAAATTTTGCGTATCAGCTTGGTTTTTAATGTGGTCTTATGTTAGAAAATTGTTGATAGTCAATCTGCTGAAACAGTGCTCGATTATGTACAAAGTAAAACCAGAGCAAAATACAACTAAAAAATCACAGTAAAAAGTTAAAAGCACAACCGTCTTTTTTGTCCTAAGGACTCATCAGGTGCTACTGTAATCTTGCTCTAAGAATTGCAATAACACAGTATGAGTCCTTAGAACGAAACAACAAACTACTGTGCTTTTAACCTTTTACGGTGATTTTTATAGTTGAATCATATATTACGTCAACGTCATGACGTCACAAAAACGTTGTAATTACGTCGTTTAAGTTAAATTTGGAACAATTAATCTCACCCTAGCAATGTCGCACTATTGAGGATTGTTTGGGAATAAATTTGATTCAAGAGTTGATTTACGAAACGAAAAGACTTTTTTAATATTTTATCAATTCAAAATTATTTTATCGTTGGCGCGTATTATTTTATCGTTCTCAATAAACTTTTATGGCCCATATCACACCACAAAAAACTGCATTGAATTATAGCACCCATAGAATTTCAAAAAAAATCTAAATTCTTAAATGCTCTTTCGGTTATTAAGTCTTTCGTTAAGTGCTTAGAGTCTTGCGTTCTCTGAGTCTTTCTTTAATGCAAATTATGCGACTTTTATCAACTTCATTAATTTTAGACTTTGTCGTAACGTGTGCCGTAGTCAAAATTTTGATAAAAATTTTTCTGCTTGCAGATAATTTTGGAACATGTAATCGCATAAAGTTTGGTTGTTGGAATTACCATCCTTTTTCTGGGAATGAAAGCATTATAACGAAATGTCACATTATAAAACCCATAGCGTTTTTAAAAAAGGACTGAAGCATATTCACTGAGGCTATCTTAACTTAGAGCAAACGTATTACGATTAGATCGGTGTTGACTACATCCTGTTTGACCCAGCCGTGCCAAAGATATTTTACTTTAAACATGACGCAGGGCATCTCTAATCATTATTTTTATTGGCAGCCCTAGCTGACGATAATAGCATTTGCGACGCAATCTCAGTTCTATCCTAAGACGACGCCGCTATTAGACTAAACCAGAAAGGCCTTTTAACCTATAGGCCTCTATGAGCTAGGCTCCTGCATTGAAACGTCTGGGTTACCAATGAAATTTTAATTAGGATAGATCCTACGTGGGGCTTGAAGTAAAATATCTCTGAAACGGCTTGGTCAAGAAGAATGGAGTCAATTACGCCAAATCTAATACGATTGCCCTAACTTTAGAAACCCCATTTGATTTTGCCGTCAGTCCTATTTCAACATAAAAAGGCGCACGATAGCGTCTAAACTGGAGGCAGACGCAAAAACGTAGCAAATGAACAAAATTGACGGGATTTTTGCAATTGCACACATTGAAAATATTTTTAAACTTTGAGGTCATTATTCATATGATGTAGGCTACTGTACTAAAATCTAAGGCTTGTTGGATTCCATTTACAGCAAGATTATATTATTCAGGCATCGATAACACGGATTTCGTTTAAAACCATGTTCTATACGGGCAATATTGAAAAAGTTTTTATTTTTAGTTTGAACTTCTCAATAAACACTATTAGGCACTAATAGCGTTTATTTTTGGTGTTATGAGGTCACCAAGGACAATGAGATGGTCTCGATCAAACAGATCAACGAAATTACATTAATCGATGACGTTAATAACGACAGCAACTTAATTTTCAATATTTGGTTGGCCTATGTGTAAGAATTAGTCGTGCATTTAGGCCCATTCTACATTAGGCTTAAAATTGTGGACGTAAGAGTGTGTTCTTAGTTGATTTTAACCGACGTGGTCTGTTTGAAATAAACTGAAATGCGCTTTTTCGCTTACGATTTTACACCCAGCGTAGACCGGGACTAGCAGTTCATCAGGTTCTTGGAAGGCAATATAAGGCGTTTTAAGACAACTGCAAATTGGTTTGGAACATACCATAAGTATTGACAACTGTATAATCCAGGGGCGTATTCTCCATGCATGCAATTAAGGCATGCATTGCATGCCTAGTCATTTAGCCAAAAAAGAAAATAATAATCTAAACTAGTACGTGTAAAAATTTAAAACAAAATCAAACGAAGTTGCCACACTTACAGGCATTCACTTTCAAGTTGAAGTAGCAATAAATAGTCTTGCTTAATTCATTGATTTCAGTTTTGGCCTGTTTTCAGCGTATCCTTAAATTACAAAAATTAATGGCAACACGCATGCAATTTTTAAATTCCATTCAACGGCTCAGAAGATCGCTGTGTTTCGATACGATTACAAACAAAAATAAATAGGTTTGAAAATTTTGATTGGCGCATTGTTTGCTTCAAAATTTCTTTTATACGTCTAGCTTCCTGTTTTCGTAAAATATAGTTCCTATTTTGATTTTAGATTTGTAACAGTAAATTAGCTTAAGACAGGCCACAAGCTAAGCATCAAGGCACAGTATAAATATTATACAGTAGGTTCACTCAATTGTGACGTGTGTCCGCATTTTTTGAGAGCCAAGCAAAACTTTGGAGTCAAATTGACGTCATAATAGTGACATCGTGAGCGGATTCGAATTATGCCAAATGACAGCAATAGTTCTGAACTTTTATGAATTTTGTCTCCACCTTACGAAATTAAGTCCTTCCCCTTTTTTTTATGGCCCTAAATGTTGAAGGGCACCATTTTTCACAGCTGTCATACTCCTGACGTAACTTGACGTAGCTTTCGTTGTGCTTTTCGGGTGGAAATGAATTTGGTACCAATAAATCCGTTTAAGCTCGGACTTTGATTCGCTCCATTTGTTACGTCACTTGAGTATGACATCACAAAGTTACAAGCGTAAATATAACCTAAAATTGGAACTTTTCGTTCTTTCGGTAACTTCAGTCATGGGGGGTTTTGTTCGCGTTTGACACCCAACAGTTTTGTTTCGCCCGAAACTTGCTCTGTATCGTCAACTAGCTTTCCTGCAATTTTCGTTTTAATTGCTGAAGGATTTACGAAAATATCGTTGGTTGTTTGCAAGACATGTCACACTATAACGATAAATGCAGCATGTAATAGCCTTTGTGCTTTAACTGATAACACTTTTTTGTTACATCATTGTCATTAGTTAGGACTTAATTGATGTCGCCTGATTTGAAACAGCATTTTTTGGTTAGAAACAGTATTTCTATTTCAGCTGCATAGAAATAATTCTATAATTTTAACTATTTTATTTCTCAAGTTTAAAGATTCCATCGCTTGTATTTCGTTGTTGCGTGTACCAATTGTTGTTGTTCTCATGTTCTGCTAAATTGAAAGAATACTATTAAAACCAACTTTGTAGTAAAAAATGCATCTCTTTCTCGAAGAGTATAATTTCAACCTGGCTGCACCAAATTCACTAAATCCTGTTCACACACACTGTTGCGATATAGCCGCAGTGCTTCGTAATTGATTTAATTCTTTAAAATGACTTCTGACATTTGGCAATTTAGTTCTTGCAAATGGCTCTAAAACTGTGCGAAGGTGGTACAGGTGGTGACACGATGCTCATTTTTGGCAGGGAAAGCTCATTTTTGCTCAAAATTTAAAAGAAAAAAATTACGAACATTCCAGCTTCAGCATAGTAAAAAATAATAATAAAGAACACAGGCTGGTACAACGGTTTTTGTAAACTATCAGCAGACTTTTTAAAAACTTTTTCTACATTGCTATTGTTGATTTGTCTAACATGAAGTCGCTAATTTTCAAAACCAAAAAATAATATAATTTTCAACTAAGCAAGAATAAATTTATGCACTTTATTCTCCTACAAACTTGAGAACAAATGAGGCTGAAATTTGGTGAAAATTTAGGAACAGCCAGCTTCAACTTACAAGCATTGACGTAACAATTGAGTTGTATCACTCAAAGCACAAAGGCTATTAAATGCTGCATTTATCGTTATAGTTTGACATGTCTTGCAAACAACCAACGATATTTTCGTAAATCCTTCAGCAATTAAAACGAAAATTGCAGGAAAGCTAGTTGACGATACAGAGCAAGTTTCGGGCGAAACAAAACTGTTGGGTGTCAAACGCGAACAAAGCCCCCCATGACTGAAGTTACCGAAAGAACGAAAAGTTCCAATTTTAGGTTGTATTTACGCTTGTAACTTTGTGACGTCATACTCAAGTGACGTAACAAATGGAGCGAATCAAAGCCCGAGCTTAAACGGATTTATTGGTACCAAATTCATTTCCACCCGAAAAGCACAACGAAAGCTACGTCAAGTTACGTCAGGAGTATGACAGCTGTGAAAAATGGTGCCCTTCAACATTTAGGGCCATAAAAAAAAGGGGAAGGACTTAATTTCGTAAGGTGGAGACAAAATTCATAAAAGTTCAGAACTATTGCTGTCATTTGGCATAATTCGAATCCGCTCACGATGTCACTATTATGACGTCAATTTGACTCCAAAGTTTTGCTTGGCTCTCAAAAAATGCGGACACACGTCACAATGGTTTTTGCTTGGAGTGAACCTACTGTATGATACTTATACTGTGACCAAGGCATGCAAATTTAAAAATTGAATGCGTGTTATCATTTATTTTATGTAATTTAGCAATATGAAAAAAGCGAATAACTAGGCGGCGAAACCAAGCCAGTAGGAATTGGCATTAAGTAATGTAACTCAGAGTGAGTTTTTGATATGGTAATGTTTGCGCTACTTAGGCTAAATGTTGAGCTATAGGCAGTAGCGTAGCCAGGGGGGGGCCGGGGGGGGCTCGAGCCCCCCCCATTGGCTTGTGAAGTATGTAAAATCGCATGTTTTTTGTGCTTTTGAGGCCGATTTTCTGTGAAAAATGGAAAATAGCCCCCCCCATGCGAAAAGAGCTCCCCCTCAAACGTTTGAACTTGCGAAATTGGTAGAAAAATTGCCCTTAATTTTGGGGAAGACCTTTTTTTTTTTTTATTTTTGGAGATCACCTGATTTTGGGCGGAAAAAACCTTTGAATCTTGGATTTCGGCCGAAAAATCACTCTGAATTTTGGCGAAGACCTTTTTTTTTTTTTTTTTATTTTTTATTTTTTATTTTTTTGGAGATCACCTTATTTTGGGCGGAAAAAACCTTTGAATTTCCGATCTTTCCGAGACATTTCGTCTCAAATTTCGGACAAACCATCTGAAACTGATTCAAGGTCAATGAAAATTCGAGTCAACGTTGTTTGCACACTTCTCACTCTTTCAAAATAGCCCCCCCCTTTTCCAAATCCTGGCTACGCGCCTGGCTATAGGAGTGTTGCAGTATTCGCTTACCTGTGTTTGTGATTTTTAATGACAACTCTGTTGCTATTAGCTGCGTAAAGTGTACGAAAATATGTTCTTTTTGTGAAAGCAAGATAACAGATGTTTGCTGTGGTGTAATTTTGGATGATTGGTTCTTCAGTTCAATTGAAAGACAACCTTGAATTTGAGTACGTAATGTTTGCCTTACAATGCTGGTTAGTGTGTGTTACACTGGTAAATTTAATTACCAATTTTCGACTATTCTTTAAAGTCTTTTTCTGATTTATAGGTTTTATTTTTGACAAATTAGCCCCCCTCCCCCTTCAATAAACGTTTCAAAATATTCTTTAAATAATTTTTTATAGTCCCCCCGCGCGCCCCCTGACTTCGCTACTGTATTCACGTCTGATGTGATGAGTATTCATTACGTAAGTCGTCTCTTACAATTTTTTCTTAACGGTTCTACTTTTGTTTCGCTGGTGCATGAATACTGGTAATGCATCATTTTGCCATTGTAAGAAAACGTCAATTTTTCAAATGGGCCAGCAAACTGCTAACGTTAAGTCCCTGCGGTGGTAGAAGCGAGTAAGACCAACAGTTAAACACTAAATAAAGAAAAAAAAATTCGTAGTTTATTCGGTTTATTCGCAAGCATTTTTACAACGTTTCAAGTTTTGAATTACGTTCGTAAATCCCTACTAAAAAATAAAACTAAACTAAAGTACCGGTACCGCCAAAAAATACCAAAGTACCGCGGTACCGGTACTACAAAAGTACCGACGGTATTGGTACCAAGAAAGTACCGCGGTACTTTAGTACCGCGGTACTGCCCACCCATGCCCGCTACCAGACCACATTATTCGTTGAATTTTGGTTCAGAAAAAATGGGACCACGTTCGATAAAACTCGTCTATACGCATACATATTACAATAACAAAACGTCACAAAGATAGCATTGTTTGTTCTACTAAACTAAAATAATGTGGTAGCAAGAGCAGAGTAAAAAAAAAAGTAGTAAAGCGTCCAAACGGTAACGTGTAAAAATTTAAGTCGAAAAAAGTCTTGGAAGGAGTTTATTAGCAGTAGCGGCAGCGGCACAAAATTGGCTTAAAAAACAGCGCTGAAGCGCTGCCGCTTTTTTGCCTGAAAAAACAGCGACGCTGCCGCTTTTCGCTGGTGACGAAAAAAAACAGCGGCGCTGCCGCTACCGCTACCAAAAAAGTAGCGGTAGCGCCGCTGATGAACAGCGCTGCTGTGCCCATCACTGGAAATATCTCATAGTCTCATGACAGATTCTTTTATTAATGCTTTACGAAGGTTCATCGCTTGGCGAGGTGCTCCGGATCATATATACTCAGACAACGAAACCAACTTTGTCGGAGGTACCAAGATCCTTCACGACTCCCTTCGGGAGTGGAATCAGCATCAAATTAACGACTATCTGCGCCAACAGGAGATTCGTTGGACGTTCAATCCTCCCACACACAGCCACATAGGAGGGTCGTGGGAGAGAATGATCAGATCGGTGAGAGGAATCTTGTCTTCGTTGTTATCCAGTCAATCGATATCTGAAGACGTTCTCCAAACTGCAATGACAGAAGTTGAGTAGATAATTAACTCAAAACCACTCGAACGAATAACGTTAGACCCCAAAAACGAAGAACCCCGCACACCCAACCATCTCTTATTGCTGAAGGCTAACCCGAATGTGCCACCTGGTTTATTCGATTACAAAGATTGTTATTGTTGTGTTATTTCATTTTGTATTGCGCACTAAGGATTCGAACCTGAGTTTTGCGTGTGTTCCATATCTTGCTATTGATGTGACCTCGTGAACTTAACTTTAAACCTGTGTTTCTTGTACGAGTGCGCTGTTTGGTAAAATAATTATTGCTTTTTGCTTCAACTGCTTTTCCGTTTGCCCTGCAGTATTTTTGCCGTGTATTTTCCTATATAACGAGTGCCATTTTCATGCCTTCAGTTCACCTAAGTTACTAGCTAACTTGTTAAATCTTTACGTTTCCACTCAAAAACAAACGGTTATGTTCGTCAACGTTGGGCACAGGTACGATGCATAACTGATCAATTTTGGCGACGTTGGACTGGTGAGTTCCTGCCCGATTTAAACCACCGACGAAAGTGGTTTCAACAACAACGCAATGCACAAAAGGACGACATAGTTCTCTTAGTTGACGAGACTTTACCCCGTTCTCGATGGTCTGTAGGTCGCATTATGGAAGTTTTTCCAGACAAAAACGAACTTGTAGAAACTGTACACGTAAAATCACGAAACGCTCTATTCAAGACACCTATTACAAAACTGTGCTTGATTTTGAGGAAAGAAGAATAAAGACAATAGGCCTTTAGAACTTTTTTGCTTCGCATTTTTTTGTGTTGGTGTTTCGCCCCTACTTTAGTGGAATTAGAGAACTCGGGAGGTTACCATCTTCGTTGGTTCCTTCCCTTTTTTGGTCTTGATTTCTGTTTTCACGCGACTCCACTTCTTTTTGAAAACGTGTTTGTGGACCACATTTTGTGGGGGGAATGTTACGTCGCTTCAGCTGCAGAGGGTATCGAACCTGGCCTTGTCTGCCTTTGTCGAGCCGGGTATTGCTGCTCTTTGTATTGCTGCCAACACGTGACGCTTCACCTCAAAATTACCAGCCAGACCGCTCTTTTGCAATTGGTAATTTGCATATTTCTTTACTCGGCGTTTTTTGCCTGCTTCCTGCCAACATTTCTTAATCTGTACTCATTCTTTTTTGAACTATGGTCTTGCATACTGCTAGCTTCAGAGCTCCTTTTCAACTGGAACAATTTTCTAAATTTCTGGGATTTTCTTGCAACTGGCTGGATAATTATTTGGAAACTGCTCCCCACTCCTCGCTCCCCACCGCTTGCTCACTAGCTCTCTCATTCGACTACATGGAAGGATGTCGAATCTGGCAATCTTCGAATCATTACAACGTTGTTTCTTTTTTTTGTATCTACAACCCAATAGAAATCATCGTTTGTCAACGATTTGTATGATCGCATTTCAAATTAATGTGAGGTGTTTGCACAGCCAGTTTTAATTCTAATTCAGACCTTACAACCTTTATCTGAAGATCAGCGTCAAGTTTCCATTAACTCGCTGCACCAGGCTCCCCGTGGTTGCTCCGAAAAGCCACTTTTTAATTGTAAATCTTTACTTTCAGATCCAGATTTAGTTTGGAAAACTGAGGAACATTTACGTTCCCTTACGGTTCCGTTCCATTTTGTGGGGGGAAATCTTATGTCGCGTCAGCTGCAGCGGGTACCGAACCTGCTTTGGTCTGCTTCTAGTGTAGCCGGGCATCGCTACCCTATGTATTGCTGCTAACATGTGATGTTTCACCTCACAATAACCAGCCAGTTTGCTGCTTTCTTTGCTTTTCGCACTTTGCATAATTGCTAATTTTGTTTACCTTTCTGCTCGGCGTTTTGCCAGCTTGCTGGTTAGCTATTTCTCGATTAACACTCATTCTTATTTTGACTGTGGTCTTGGCAACTGCCATTTCCTCTGAGCTTTCCCGATTGGAATTATTTATTTTCTATTTTTGTATACTTCTCCCTGCAACTGACTGAACAAACTATTTCGAAACCGCTCTATCGCTCGCTCACTCTGTAGACCGCTCTCAATCGCTCAACTGCACATTGCACCACTGTATCTTTTACGGCAATGAGACAAACTCAATAGAAACCTGTCTACAAGTCTGAGCGCGTTTTGAGCATTGTTAGTGTGAGGTTAAGTAAATCCCAATAGCCAGTTGAAATCTTCTTAAGACCTTACACAGTATACCGTTCTAGTGTTTGGCATACTCAATTCCCGTATTGTCGATTGCACAGAATACAGAGAGACGTTAGCTGGGCAGGTGTTTTTCGTTATCGAAAATCCAATTATTGCAGTCCGATAAATTGCTGTCATCCTACAGATAGCAAGGACGGTTTTGCACTCTAATCACCCTAACTTGTAGGCACTTTGTAGACAGATAATTTGTAGGCCAGAGGTCAAAGGCTATAAAACAGTTCGCGCACTGGCATGCTGGAACGTAGCAACATCAATGCATCGAAATTAAATTTTTCATCATACTATACTCGCTGTATTACGCCGAGGCGTGTAACGCGTCATTGCGCCTGCGAGTTTTCGAAGTGTCGCAGCAGTGGCGAGCCGTTAACAATACCGTGTCCGATTTGACTAGCCTGAGATTTAAACGAACGCGTTACCGCTGCATAGAAAAGTTAATTTTGCTGCAACCACAATGAACAGTAAGTGTAAAAATAAGAGTTTAATTTATTGTGAGCTGAAAAGAATTGAACTAATAATTGAAGCAGTGTTTAGCAAGCTTGAAGCCCGAAAGAAGATTTAGCAATGGAAATTTATCTAGAAAAAATACTTCCTTCAGAAAAGATTTGTTACAGATGTGGAAAAAACACGCTACAATTTTGGCTCTTAGTTTTAACAGTTATGTAGTTGAAAAAGCTTGACCTCCTTCGTTACCGACTTCCGGGAAGTCAGAACAACTTCCACGGGCAGTTAGGTGGCAATATCAACCACCAACTCTGCAACCGCACGTAGCTCGAGTCATTGATGCACAGAGTTGGACAGCGCTGTTTCGAGCTTTAACTTTCATTAGCAGCCATCAGCATATCTAAACCAAAGGTATTCTCCAGCCACCTCTTGGCCAAACCTTAATGGCTTGCACAGCGGCTAATCGCTGTGGTATCGCTACAATACAAATATAATGTTTCCCACATGGTACATTGCAAGTTTTAGATGCAGTTTAGAAAAAAATTAAAATCGGGTAGTTTCGAGATCTTGCTGAAAGTGTCGTTCAAAGTTATATTTATCACTCAGTTTCTAGCAAGCTTGGCGTTTGAAAGTATTTCTAAAGCAACTTTATTTCAAATTAATCAGCTTAGATCATTATTTTATTTCAATTTCTTACCTTGGTATTGGTACAGCTTACAGCATTTAATTTATGTCGATATACTCGTATTACCTACACATTAAAATTAATGAAGTGATTTTTAATCAACCACAACGAAAAGAAATTAGAAATTCTGGCAATGCTCAAACAGAAATTTAAAGTGAAAGAGAAAATGAATTCCCGAATAACGAAAATCAAAAATAATATTCATTTAATTTTTTTTAAAGTAGCGGCAGCGCCAGCTGCTTTGTATGCAGTAGCGGCAGCGGCGCTACTTTCTAGTCAAGTACCGATTAGCGCGTTAGCGCCGCTAATTTTGTGTCAAATAGCGGCAGCAGCGTTACTTTTCAAGTAGCAGTTGCCCAGCTCTGACTATAATCATAGTTAATATAAACACAATGCTATATTGTAACACATCACCAATTTTTAACGTGTCACATATCACAACCTATCAACAACACGACAGTAATATTGATTGCCATTTCAAGTGGTTGCATAAGATCCACTGTCGGAGGTTTATGGATGAAATGAAGCACCCGCAGTTGATGAGAAAATTTTGCTTTTTTTTTGTAAAAGAAAATGTACTTTGAATTTTTGAATAGCAAAATAAAGAAAGCAACTATAGTTTCCTTTTCAAGCCAATCACGGCTCGGCTTTTTTCCCTTTTTTCTTCCTATGCTCTCTATTCATTCTAACAAATCTTCTTGACAAGTGTCAGGCGAAGAGCTTCTAAGATATGAGCATTTCTAATTAAAGCAATTTTCAAACTCTGTACCACCAGCCAACTGATTAAGAATTTAACTAGCCACGCGGGACTCGCCCAATATTGACCATCAAAAAAGTTAGTAATTTTGGAGATGCAACCACTCAAAAAATACAATTTTTACATAGTAAGTTAATAATTACAGTAATTATTATCCAACATTTCGGAGTAGCGAAAACGTTTCAGACGACTTCCTTTCTCTTCAGGTTATACATTGGATAAATCCTTTATGAAATCCGGAATGGAAAAAAATCCCGAACGGATTAAATCCCGAATTGAATAAAATGCTCAACAGACGAATTCCCGCATTGGACAATAGTCCGAACGGATATAATCCCGAATTGGACATTATCCCAAATACAAAAAATCTTGAATTGTACTAAATCCCGAAACGTGCTGCTGCTAAACAGGCCTGTATTGACCAAAGCACTAATTTGAATATAAATATCACGTTTACCTGATGTTACAATTTACTTCAATCTTTTTTTCATATTTTAGAATTTAATTATTGAATTAAGAAATTGACTACATGAATAAAAATTTTTGTTTTTTCGTAAGGAAATTAAACCACGTACCGACTGCCTGAAAACGAAACTTTCATTGTTTGCAATAATAAATGTTTCCAACCGCGACTGAAGGAATTTGCTGTGAATTAAATTGAAACTGCCCCAGAGTAATAAAGTCGAGAAAACTGTATTCAGTTCGATAATCATGCGCTAGGGTATGCATATTATTCAAGTAGGCTTAGTTAACGAAAGCAAAGTTTTTTGGTCTCAAAAAATGAAAAAAAAAGTGGAAAAACACAATCTCAATAAAATTGAGAAATTTGCGGAAACACGAACCCTTGTTTATTTGGGATTTTGTCTATTTCGGGATTTTGTCCGTTTAGGATTTCGTTAAATTCTGGATATTTTTTCATATTTTGCCCGTAAATGTACAAAGATTAACAAATTATAACTTTTTGTGTAGGAAAAAACTAATGAGCAAGACCAAACACTTACGCTATATGCTAAATAGAAAATGTACGTCTGTTGGCAATTTTTACAACACAGCAGCCTAATGGTAGTGTCCCAGTGTTGAGTTTTCGCCTGTAGTAAAAGATTTAATTTCGTCGAACCTGGGCCCACATTACCGAACATTTTAGCCTGCTCGTTAAAGCTATTTTCGCTCGCTCAAAAGTGCTAACGAACGAATGATATAGCAAATGGTACTCTGCACAATTCGCTTTCTTCTTTGCAGTCTAATGGCAAACATGGCGACCAATTTTAATTATTTTTAGAAAATCTTTGCTTTAGTTCAAATTTTTAGCATCTCGCCAATAAATTTCTGAACGAAAAAGGTTTCTTACACCTTTAAAAAGTGCTTTAAATTTTTTTTAAATTGGCGAAGAAAATGTTACGTTTTTTACTCGGACTGTGTTTCGCAATTGCTCAAAGCAACTTAGCGAGCGAGAATGACATTACCGAGCTCGCACAGCGTAACATACCGGACCAAAAATGACCTCTTGCCTTTAGCGAGGATTTCGTTCGGTAGCGCCTCTTAAAAAAAACTCAATATTAATGCGAGCGTGGAAATTCCAGTATTGCGAGCCCAGGTTAAATCATCGCAAGATAGTCAGCAACCACAATACTACAGCCTCACTGTCGTCATCTAACGCTATAATTTACACTTACATAGCTAAATTTCTGAACCTGTCTTGAACTTATGTACACTGCACAGAATGTATCCTTAAATAAAAAATCTACGCAAAGCCACAAACTTTAGGATATTTTGGATCGTGGCATTGCAGGTAGGAATATTTTTCTCTAGTACCGTCACAATGACTGTCACTAATGAAATAAACATTCGATTCAGTGGCCTTACCCCTATCCGCTGCAGTTCTTCCAAAAAGGCTACCGTGTGTTAAAAATAAGACATCGCACTGTCCTATCAGAAAAAACTCAGCGTAAGTTTTTCGAATTTTGTTCAAAACTGATTGTTTCTTTTCGTTTTCTTCTACGTGCATCACGTGGATGATGGAGTCGTCAAGGCTTAAAACATCCACTGACAGGCCTCCATTATCACCCGTTTTCAATTCTTCAATCACTCGATTCTTCACTTCCAAGTTATCTGAAGTCACAAAAACTCGATACTTGTTGCTCATTGATTTGTCGGATTCGGATTTGGCGTAATTCCGGAAGCATTTCACGAAGTTAAACTCGTCGCCCTTTGAAAGAAATTGGTTATATTCTCCTTCTCCAGTGCGTATCACTAGCGCCACCTTGCGTGTGTTTGATTGGCCCTGATTTGAGCTTGTAACTCGCTGAATAATTTCATCCACTTTAGTTGAGGGTTGAATTAAGATTTCAGACAGCCTGTCACCTCCAAAGTGCTGTAAAAGTAAAAAAATCATGTTTTCACCGATTTCTAAATCTATTTTATAGAAAAAGAACGTGCACGGCGAACTAGCCTCTTGCTTGGCGTTAGCTTTGCGAAAATTGATCAAAAACAATTAAATAATTACTGAGCAGTGTAGATCAAATTTACTTTTTTTACATGTTGAATGGAAAACTACTCTCTTTTGGTCGCATGAAAAACTACTCTCTTTTGCCAAATACGCAAAAAACAAATAAATCTTATTTATTTTCGCTGAATATTCGTGATAAAATACATACGCAAAGTTTATGCCCAGCGTAATTTTTGCGGATGCATTGCTCAACTTACAAAGTCGTTGATAACCGGATCTTCTACAATAGCGTGCTGGCTTGTCACGTGACCGTGCATGAATGAGGCCGGGTCATTGGACTGTTCAACGCACAACAAAGGGTTTTCTGTAATTGGATCCCGTAAAGATTTTGCTGTCGAATAGTCGTATCGAAATGGCAATGGTTTTAATCCGATTGACCAATCGTTAGGCTTCCAATCAATGAAGAGCATTCTGAGAAAAAGAAAAACAGGTATTAATGTTGCAATTGCTTTATTCAGCTGCAGATAATCACGATACGTTGCAGCCAAAAATTAGATTCTGTTTGTGCCCTAAAGAAGCAAAAAAGCTCAAATAACCAAATAAACTTTTTTTTAAAGAACAATTTTATAAGAACACGAGGCTCGTTTTTGCTTAAAATTTAAGAACAAATTAAGCACAATACCAGCCTCGGCTTAAAAAAAATTATTCAAGAAAACTGGCCTATACAATATATTTGTAAGCAATAGCAAAGCTTCTTGCCCTTCTTTATATTGCCATAGTTCAGTGTAGAGATGGTGCGGTGCGCAAAATTTTTGTCCGCAAACTGCACCGCACCGCTCAATTCTGTCCGCATACCGCACTGCACCGCAAAAAATTTGTAAACTAGTTGCACCGCACCGCAAATACTACCGCAAGTCAAAATATAATGGTTAATGGTATTGTGTAACACTAATACTGTAGCTTACTGCATGCAAAATTACAAACCAAACAGGCTGGCACCCATGGTTCACCTGATGCTAGTCAAACAATAGCTTTAAATAATGACTTGGTCGAAATTGTTGCTTAAATAAACAAGCCCATTAACCTAGACGCTAAGCTTGTTCAAAACAAAAGTATCCTAATCATGAATCTAACCATGGACATTATCGAATTGTGTGGAAAATATCACCACTTCCACTTTAACTGCCAAAGTTTGCTGGATCCATTAATGCATTCATGTAAACAGTAACATTTTGACCACACTCACATTATTACTAGTCTTGCCAGGAGTAAGTCATGATCATGCTTGATAAGCTACAGTGTATACAAATCTGTCCTTTAATTGTAATTTTATACAACACAAGTAGGCTATAAATACATTCTAAGTTTCAAATCAATTTAGCTCTAAAATTCTATAACTTGTCTGGCATAATAAACAACTTTAGCTCAAAGTTTCTTAAGCTTAAAAGTGAAGAATTGTTATGCAAAAGCAGTTTTAATCATTACCAGTAAATACATCTTAGTTTTTGTTACAGGTATCATGTATGATATTGGAATACTGATAAACATAAATGAAAAAGGTGGTCTAAGCACTCAGTGCTTTTGCACCTTCAGTCAATGAGTATTGACATGTCGAATTTGAAGCAATGTTAGAAGCAATTATTACCAACTATGGTAACTAATATTGATTAGGAATGGCGAAAAATATACATATACCATACATATTACATAATGGCCCACATAAAAGTGTGTGACTAAGAGTGTGCACAGATAAAAGCCGAGATGCAACACATAAAAATCAACCATAGATAATATTATACCATTGCTTTGTTTCTATCTCACTGTTTTAAGATATTACTTGAAAACAAACAGCATCAACTCTTTGCAGTGTGCCTAATGTTCAAAGTCATTTAACACCAAGCAACACAAATTTCAGCAAGCAAATAACACAAGGCAGACCAGAAATATCAGCAAGCAAATAACACATGATAAAAATAGGCAAGCCAGAAGCATCGCGTTGTAAGCACTAGGGTTGTACAAAGTAGAATTTCGAATCCTTGAGATTCGAATCTCCGGAGATTCGAATCTCAAAAAGCATTTTTTATCGGGTAATTGGATTCGAAAAAAAATTGTTTGGGCGGAAAAAACGTTTGAATTTTGGATTTCGGCCGAAAATTCACTCTGAATTTTGGCGAAGACCTTTTTTTTTTTTTTTTTTTTTTGGAGATCACCTAATTTTGGGCGGAAAAAACGTTTGAATTTTGGATTTCGGCCGAAAATTCACTCTGAATTTTGGCGAAGACCTTCTTTTATGAGTTATTCTAGAATAGGATTCGAAATTCTAGATTCGAAATGTCTATTCTAGAATTATTCTAGAATACTGCATTATTCTACTTTGTACAACCCTAGTAAGCACATGGTACCACACAAATAAGGTTAAAAGAGAAAAAGATCCACTGACATCAAAATATGGGTCCTCTTAAAACAGTAGAACTCTGAGGCTACTTTACACTGTACAGGAATAGGCTAGCATGTGGGGTAGGGTTATAGTGATACTAACAACCGGTACAATTACATGAAAGAGATTTTCAAATTATGAATGTGAAATTCTTAACTCACAGCTCAGATTACAGTACTGTGGTACTGTAGACTCAAGCATTCCGCAAAATTTTGTCATGCTATAATAATAAACTTTAATTTTCATTGCAATGGATCATTCAATTCTTAGTAATACTTCTACTGTAATAGCCACTAGCTTACTGATCAGTGATATGCAACAGACTCCACAAAAGCCTTGACTGTTGACTTTACTCCATGAAAAAGCTAAAGTAGGGCTACCATACCAGTCAGCACTTACCAGCAACCAATAGGCTGATAGCATAGATGGGCACAAGTCCGTTAATCGTTAATCCGTTAATAATGAAGCTAACTTTTTCTTGAACTCGTTAATCCGTTAAAAAGTTTTTTCATGTTAACGGACTAAATTAACTTCCGTTAAGTGCTGTTAACGGACTAAATTAACTTCCGTTAAGTTCTGTTAACTTCCGTTAAGGTTTTTATCGTTAATATCTTGCAGCTTTGTTGTGCATTTGAACTTGTTTTTATGTTGAAATTAGATTAGACAGTAAAATGTAACTTTCAAAACACAAAAAGACCACCATAGCTATAAATATTTCCTTAAAATCAGCTCAACAGCGTCAATACGTGTTCTAGAAGCGAGTGAATAAAACGAAATGTAAATTACACGCAAAATGTTAACGGATTAACGGACTTTATTAACTTCCGTTAATTAAAGTTGAAAATAACGGATTAACGTTAACGGAGGTGTGAAATTTGTTAACGGACTAGTGGTTAACGAAGCTAACGTTTTGCATTAACTTGCCCATCTATGGCTGATAGGCCTATCATTACTGGTATCACCTACCAGTATCCGGCTACACTCAGTATTTGGTTACTTTAAAGGGAGGGTGCAGCCTAGCCTAGTATGACATCAAAAAATCGCATTTAATTTTCTGATCACAAAGCAAAAAGATTTTTTTTTCGAAGATTGTCTAGTTTCTGATAAAATCAAAAAAATCCGTTTCAACTCCGCACATTTGGAATGGATTGGCTAACAATTTGATGACGTACTAGTTGGTTAGCGAAAAAACCGCGAAAGCTTGTTCACAATGGTAAACAATAAGGATAAGCGAGGTAGGAGTAAGAAATCACACAAAATTACCAAAGAGAGATAGCTTTAAAAGCGGCCATTGTTTTAAAACGATTGCTTAATACATTTTTTAGCTTGTAGGTGTGTCCACTGTTTCTTCTATACGGTAGTTAGACCGCGGTTATATATATTGGTATACCGACACCTGGTAAACTGGATGCATATGTAAGCTAAAGAATGTATTAAACAATCGTTTTAAAACAATGGCCGCTTTTAAAGCTATCTCTCTTTGGTAATTTTGCGTGATTTCTTACTCCTACCTCGCTTATCCTTATTGTTTACCATTGTGAACAAGCTTTCGCGGTTTTTTCGCTAACCAACTAGTACGTCATCAAATTGTTAGCCAATCCATTCCAAATGTGCGGAGTTGAAACGGATTTTTTTGATTTTATCAGAAACTAGACAATCTTCGAAAAAAAAATCTTTTTGCTTTGTGATCAGAAAATTAAATGCGATTTTTTGATGTCATACTAGGCTAGGCTGCACCCTCCCTTTAACTCAACTCACAAGTATCGGTACCTGCTAACAGTTTGACTTATATCAGAGTTATAAATGACAGGCTAGTTATAAATGACATGATATTACCTTATCTGTTGTATCTGGTGTTAAGCCTATGCAGTAGGCTATGCAATAGCCTAGGGTAACTATTACCACTGGCACAGAATCACCAACTACCATTCAGTACAAGTACTCATCCAGCCCAGCATACCGGTACTTTTAGATAACCTATGCAAGGTAGGCCAACGATTTGAAAGATAAACCTAGCTTACCGGTAAACCACGGTACCTAACAAACTTGTGCGGTTATATTGGAGACTGAATTTAACAACTGAGGTAAAGCTACAAAAGAGTGGCTGATTCCTAACCTAATCTTAATGCAAAGAAGTGGTCTCATCCTCCTTCACGCTGCGCGGCACTGCGCTGCAAAACTGCTGGAATTTACCACGCTGCGCGGCGCTGTTGGTCTAACCGCGTACGCGGCCGCGTACACTGCGCGGCTACCATCACTAGTTCAGTGGTTCTCAACTTGTGGTACGCAAAGGCTTTTCAGGTGGTACGCGAGTCACTAGCATTATTTTTATACAAAGACAGGATTCATAACTTTTTTGTATTTTATTTATCCGGTTTTGCTTTTAATAAATAAATTTTGCGAGAGCCTGTAATTCTTATTGTTTCTTAACATCGCGATCTTCATGCACATAAAGCAATGCCAAATTATGCGTCACAAACCAAATACCGGTAATGACTTTCGCTCAAAGCAAAATATCTACAAAATGTTACTAACGTTAGTTAAATTTTTTAATCGACCCCGCATCGTGCCCAAACGAAAGCGTGATCGGCGTACGTGAAATATAATTTCATCTCAGTAGATCACTGCGGCAAAGTTCTTCTATAGTGTGCGGGTTGCGAACACATTCATCAAAGCTACTATGAAGCTCAGGCGCCTGCTAAAATGCCATGAAGATACGAACCGCGTTGACAAAATGAACGAGATTAGAGCTACTTCTGTAGCGACAGGGCGGGAATCCCAAGCAGCAGAGCATGGACAATTGGACAACTTACTAAATCTAGCAGAAGGGTGCAGATCTTGTGAAGTCATTACCTGTTGGCAAAAATATGCTAGCCCATACAACAGTAAAGTTCAAGAGTGTTTTCCCCCTAGTTGAGATTTATGTTTCACGATAGGGCTACTGTGACGCGCAGCATCGCGATACGAGATTGCGGAACTAAAACTTTAAAGTTTGGATTCGTCATGCAATTTCAAATTTGTAAAATTGATGTCACCGCTCTGCACCAGCAATCAATTAGATGCTCTGCAAGTAGTGGTACGCGTTGACAATTCGGGGTGCCCAAGTGGTACAAGGTCGTAAACAGGTTGAGAACAACTGCCCTAGTTGACTTATCTAAAGAAAACTCTATCATAGGTGAGCAAGTTAATCCAAAACGTTAGCTTCGTTAACCACTAGTCCGTTAACAAACTTCACACCTCCGTTAACTTTAATCCATTTATTCGCCACAAAAAAGCTCCTTTCTTCGCTTTTTCTTCTATATAACTCGTGCTAATACGTAACAAGTGTTACCAGTGCAAACTGGTTTGTACCGGTACGATGAATGAATGGAGCAAGATATTAACGATAAAAACCTTAACGGAAGTTAACAGAACTTAACGGAAGTTACTTTAGTCCGTTAACATGAAAAAAATTTTTAACGGATTAACGAGTAACTGAAAAAGTTAGCATTGTTATTAACGGATTAACGATTAATGGACTTGTGCCCACCTATGAATTGTATATTTCAAGAATCAGAATCTATACCACAAATCAACTTTTAATCATTCAGGAATAAATTTGTGTAACTTCAATTTTTTTAAAAACTTTAAGAACAAATCAGAAACAGTTAAGGCTGAAAATTCGTGAAAATATAAGAACAGACAGCCTCAACTGAAAAGTTACTGGTTCTTATAAAAAAAGGATAATTCAAAATTCAAATGCATCGTACATTTCGATCACAACGACAAAATTGAGAAAGCTGTTGTATTGCTCGTTGAATTCGGTGGTCGATAGTGTCACACTACAGTCAAATAAACAAGATTACATTGCAACCGGCCAGGTGGTCGAGCGGTTACGCGTTCGTCACTGGAGCGGGAGGTCTAAGGTTCTAATGTCGAGTCTGTCAAATCGAACACAGTGTTGCCAACGGCTCGCTACCGCTGCAACATTTCTTCGAAAGGTCGTGGACAATGACGCGGGGATGGGCCCCGCAAACTCGTTACATGCTTCGGCGTAAAGGGCCTATTGTGCAGAGAGCGAACGCGAACCCGAACTACGCGGAAACCAGGCGATTTTCCGCGTGATTTGCTAATCTAATAGAAAGCGGTTTTCCGAGCTAAAACCTCAATTGGTTTTGTATTAAAACTCGATCATTTGCCGATACGAATTATTAATTATAAAGACAGTTGGTCGGTCACGGCGAATTTCACCGTATTGCAAAAAATTGTAACTTATTTGAAATTTCGATTCTGATCAATTTTGAGAATATTTTAATTGACGACATTTAAAAAAAACAACCCTAATTACTATATGCAGAGCAATCACTTTTTTTATTTAATGTCATTTAAGAAACGAGCACAACTCTATATGTTTCATTGAAGAGCGTCTCTTTAAGATTAGGGTTAGGGCTTAGGTTTAGGATTTTTGGGCTTTATTACGAAATGTCTGCGCGCCCAGAACGTGCGCCAAGCCTTTTCCAAAAAAAACCTTAACTTCCATTTTAATAAAATTATTTTAAGAAAACGGTACCGTATCGCAACAAAGTGGTAACCAGGCTTTAACAATTACAGGCAGTAGATTGTGCTATTTTGTTCAATAATCAGATCAGTCACAAAAAGCAATGTTTAACCAACCAAAAATGAGCTTGGGTCACTCCCATATAATTTAAGAATAAATGAAATTAAAATTTGTGAACATTTTAAGGATTTAAGAATAATTGGAACTAAAGTTTGTGAACATTTAAAAACCGTTACCCTCGACCTAAATTTTGCTGGTTCTTGTACACAGAGAAAGAAGATTGTACTAGATTGTTG
Organism: Trididemnum nubilum; assembly: GCA_963965965.1. NCBI lineage: Eukaryota > Metazoa > Chordata > Ascidiacea > Aplousobranchia > Didemnidae > Trididemnum > Trididemnum nubilum. The sequence goes on along the minus strand of OZ014476.1, from coordinate 26,960,053 downwards.
ATATTTAGGTTCATTTATCTCAAAAATAAGGAAAATGATATTAGGTGATAATAACCCTAGAAATCTTTTTGTATTTTACCACAAAAGTAACAAAGACGTCAGCATAATCGTTTAATTTTAATTTCAGCTGGAATAAAGGGATTGAGAAAATGAACGTTCGGCCGGTTGAAATTAATTTCAAACTTTATGAAAGTCAAATGTTTATTGCATTAAATAGTGCGACACTAAATTTTAAGAAAATCGTTTTCGATAAATTTCGAAGCTAGTATATATTTCGTGATATGGTGGCGTTGAATTACATTTATTTGTCTGTTAGTGTATCAGTGCTGTGACGTACTGTAGTATACATGGTGTCGTAGCCTAAATTGAGAGCGCTGATTGGTTGAACACAAAAAGCCTTCCCGAACGCCGCCTAAAGTTTCACTTTGAAGGCAATCTACGCGGTTTTCCGGGCGAACTAAATTTCGTTCGTGTTCGCGTTTGCGCTCTGGATAAACGAATTTATTTCATTTTATTACGACCTTTCTTCCGCGAAAGCCGCCTTCGTGTTCGCACTACTTTCCGCCTTCGCGCTGTGTATAATGAAAGATTTGATTTGATTTTGACATAAAAGCGCCAGCTTCAAAGCAATAATAATTGGACTACTTTGATAATCATTAGAGCCGGCATGGCAATTCACCACATATCGTTTGAAGATTACTACATTTTTCAACTTCAAAGATAGAAGTCTGGATTAGCTTAAAATTTCTATATCGTTACACTTCGAAGGTACATGTAGAGAAAGCACTTTAATAAGTTTACTAAGCAGGTATCATAACGTTCACAAAACAAATTGAGAAAAAATTGAAACAGATTTTTCTCTTCAAGGCAAACGATAAATAGACTTTTTTTAAGAACAATTTTATAAGAACACGAGGCTCATTTTTGCTTAAAATTTAGAACATATTGAAGTATGCCAGCCTCGGCAAGAAAAAATATTTAAGAACACCTGACATTCGGACAATATAATGTAATACCCATTATTTTTCATGAGAACAATTTTATAAGAACACGATGCTCATTTTTGCTCAAAATTTCAGAACAAATTAAGAACAATACCAGCCTCAGCAACAAAATAATATTAAGAACAATCGAAAAAGAATAAATTTCAAATCAAAAAAGAAACTAAATTTTGTATTGATTCAACATGATAAACTTTGAATGATTTTCTGGCATTTACAAGCAAAATTGCAACATATCTATGACTATAGAACAGGGATACTCAACTTGTTTTGGCAAAGGTCCAGATCCGGCGGATGAAAAGTCTAGGATCCAGGAAAGTTGAGGAAATTTGGAAAAGTTCCAGAGTAAATGAAGAACAAATTCCGGTTGAAGACAATGACTCAAAAAAGAAAGGTCTTCACCGCTTTTGGAGACCAAAATTCGGTTGAAGACCAAAAAAAAAAGTTCTTCACCGCTTTTGGATACCAAAATCCGGTTGAAAACACCCCTTCAAAAAAAAAAGGTTTTCACCGCTTTTGTAGACCAAAATCCGATTGAACACAAAAAAAAGGTTTTCACCACAATTTGAGGGATTGAGCGCTCTACATGACAATGAGTTCCGTGCCCAAAGAAATGTGATGGTCCGAATTTGGGTCCGATAGTGGGCCGCGGTTCGAATTTACTGCTCCGGAAGTCCATATTCGGACCGCGGTTCGTCAGTTGAGTAGCCACTAGCCATGCTATACACAATAGAGTGCTGTTGCGTAAAATGCGCCGGCAACTAAAAACTTTTTTGGCTCTGGTTCAATTGAAAAACGTTCAAATCACATTTTCGCTTTCGTAATTTTGTGATGCTACAAAAACAGCAAAAAAAAGCGTTTACTCAAGCTGACAGAGCATTGGGAATAAAGCAGTTTTACAGATGCTGGTTGCCATAACTGACATCGATGCTGTCAAAATTTAAATAATGAAAAACAAATGAGGCTAATAATTGGCAAAACTTAAGAAAAGTCAGCCTCGACTAAAAATTACTGGCTCTTTTGATAAACAGAGCTTTCTCGGCCTTTTCTGCATTGCCATTGTTGATTTATCATATCAAATCAAAATCAAATCTTTCATTATACTCGCTGTAATACGCCGAAGCGTGTAACGGTTTGGCGGGGCCCATTTCCGCGTCATTGCGCCCGAACATCACAGCTTCTTTCAAAGAAATGTCGCAGCGGTGGCCAGCTGCTGGCAACACTGTGTCCGATTTGACCTACCCGAGATTTGAACCTCAGACCTCCCGATTGAGAGACGAACGCGTTACCGCTCGACCAACTGGCCGGTTTGTTGATTTTTGCGAAGACTAATTTAATAATCATGAATGATGATTAATAAAAAAAGAAAGGAAAACTTTTAATCAAGGAAGAATGATTTTGTGTCACTTTATTTCTCAGTAAAATGAACAGCCAGCCTCAACTCAAAATCTACTTGTTCTCATCAAAAAAATGCAAAAGTTTTTTGGAGGAGTCCAAAGTGATTAAGTTAGTCACTGTGGTAGCATCTATTGCTTGTGCTGGCAATTTTTCCTTCCAATAACTTTATCAAAAAATGTACATACGCATAACATCACCGAAAATTCCCTCTCAGCCCCCCAAAAATTAAGCAATCCTTGAATTTAAACCTAAATTATGTCTTTAACGCAACATGCATAAATCGAAAATGACCAAACGTTTTAATTACATAATATGCAGTATTTATCATTTTGATTTTTTCATTTACTAGCAAATCTTTTTAAATGCAAAAAAATCTTTTTAAATCAAAACTAATTACCACTAAGCAGATAACGAAATAAACAAAAACGAATGATTATACGCCTCAAGTCAAATCGCGACACGGAAACTTTCAGTGTGACTATATACATGCTCAAAACATAACCTTTCCATATCCGTGATAAATCAGCCCAAAACAGCACGGCTGTTTATTCGTTTATGACTAAAACCAAGCAACTGGCTCGCCAAAGTCAATTTTAGTCATCGATAAAATCAATTTCAATCCAAATAAATTCTAAACAAGTAGAAAACTAGAATTTAAAACGGTGTTGTCAACTGAATTATCAAATTTCAATCTAAAAGTTTAGCCCTTAAATCTCTTAATGTTTGAACTTACGGTGAGAACTGCAGTCGGCTTTCATTTCAATATTATTAAAAAAGGTAGAACGTAACAAATACACCAAAGAATTGGCTACTTACCTACCAGTTTTGATTGCATAGTAAAAAGCAGCGGTTAGAGCTCCAATTGAGTCTCCTAAACCAGCATTAGGAATAAAAACCAAAGCTTTTTTTCGGTTGCAGGGAATGGTAACGTCATATAAAGTCTCGTTGTGCCATTTGGTATAGGCAGGATAAAGCGAGTCCAACGTCACCCAAACGCTTGAAGACTCGAAGATAAAGGGCTTCCAATCTTTTTCTGTTGGGTTTGCAACTTTTTTTTCCGACGGCTGGTCGCATTTCTCTTTGTCGTTTTCACAGGTTGTGTGATCTACCATACTACCAGAAGAGTTTTTTCCTCCTGTTCCGAAATGAAGAAAAACAAGAACCAATGGAACAAGCCAGTTCAACATTGTTGTGGCGTTTCTTATAGTAATTTTGCAAACATCCAGGTAAGGAGTTTTCACATGCACAACGTTAAATTTTCAACCCAACTATAGGCAAACTATTTTTCTGCTAACAAAAAACCAAAAACAATTCATTTTCCTATAGTCGAAGCAGATTACCACATTAATCTGTCTTAATTCGATGGTGAAGTTGAAACTTCTGATAATAGTGCGGAACCAGCTTGGGACGAGGAGCGGAATCAGTCGGTAATTGATATCAGGGTTTCAAAATGCGGTAAGCTGCTGTGATATTCGCTCTAGCTCTTCGTTATTGAGCATTTTTTGAAACCCTGAATCAATCGCACAATATTTTCCTGGTAATTTTAACAAAAAGCACTTTAGCATAGGCCTGAGTCTAAGGTCAAGGCAGTGCCGGGGGGGAGGAGGGGGGGCAAGAGGGCCGTGCTCTTGTGCTGCTCTGTTACTGCTTGTGCCCCCCATTTCGGTTTACTTCTGGAATACTTTTTTGGAGCATCACGTTACGACAAGACAACAGGTAATAACTTCAAAGGAATAATAACATTCAAACACAATTATCTTACAAAGTTTTCTCAATTCTTGCAAAATTACTGGACACCAACTGCTGTATTGTGTATAAATGTGACGCTATAACCCATCTTATTAAAACGCCTTTACGGATGGGTCGCGGAATAGGGATGTAAGCCAATAAAATCTTCAGCGGTACTTTGTTAGTGATAATGACCAGAAACAATACGTGAAAACAGCTTTTGAAAGACCAGCTGTTTTTTTTTTAGAGCACACTCAGGATTTTTTTAGGTCGCAGCCAGTCGCGCAACCAGGGAAAAGCGGCTAAGGCGGCATCACTCCCTTTTTGCCAAGTCATTTAGAAAATATAACCCCCCAAAAAAACAAGCGTATAAACATGTTTTGGACTTGACCTTAAGTATAAAAGGGACTGAAGGGGCTAGGCAATTTAAACTGAATTTTAGCAATTTACTGTAATTATTTATATGGCTTCAAAAACGTGCGAAATGTGATTGAAATGGTGTTAAAATCGCTATTTTTATGCGACAAAATTGTAAAAATCACGCAGCGGTTGGGGGATCTGCCTCCAGGCCCCCTCTGTGATACGCTTGAGTTGCATCGGTTTGTTCAGCACGGGGCCTTATAAGTTAGACAATTTTTGTGCAAAAAATTAACTTTTGGTTCAAGCCCCCTCTCTCTTAGCAAAATCGTGGTTCCGCTTCTGGTCGCAGTTACTGCTGCAGACAGATTTTTCAAGCGATTATACTGCTCGCATACGAAAATAAACCCAGCTGGGCTTATAGGCTACGTCTCTTTTTTCAAACGTGAATACAAAATTTTAAAAATAACGCATAAATTGTAGAGTAAAATATCAGTTTTTATTCGCAAAATTTCACTCTATTTTAGTGCTCCTCCATTTTCGGCTAGTCCCCCCTCACTTCGTTTGCTCTGGCGACGGCACTGGGCCAAGGCACACAAAAAATCCGAGGCCAAGGACAGACTTTCAAGACAAAGACACATCAAAGACAGGAATGGTCGAGACCAAGGCCAAGTTTTTAAACACGATTTTTGTAAACTATGATCAGCGAACTTTCATTATTTTTAAAGGTGAAAGTGCTCAAAAATACATTTCGCTACGATTTCGATGATACTTCAAAAATAGCAGTATTGAAAATGAATTGATGCTATTTTGAAGTTTTTGTTTCACGCGTTAGCACAATGTAGGTTACTTTTGTATCTTGGTAATGTCGAGTATAGGGTTTTTGTATCTTGGTATACTTCTATCTTCAAAACAAATTCTTTCCGCTCGAGTATTTTCAAAACAAATAGGTGTTCTCAAGATCTAATTCACTAGTTGTATTTTCGATCCATTTCATTATCACACCCGGTGTACTTCCTACAGAATCCTCACAGTTAGACTCCGTCATGTTTTAGCAATAGCAATGTTATTGCTAAAACCCCTGGGTGCCTTATCGTGACCCAGAGTACCTTACAACTTAGACTTCCTGTACAAAAAGTACTAGCAGAAATAAAAACGAACAATTTTCTACCATGCCTCTTGTCCTCTTGTATTATCCAATTTGAGCTTGCTCACAATGCCATTAACTACAAAATGTTTTTAAGTATGAATTGGCTCATGGGCTACCACATTTTAACGTAGCTTGGGAAGAGAGGTTGTCTTCACTAACCATAGGCAAATTATTGCAAACTAAGAGAAGGGAACAAATTGACAGGTTAGAAGTTATGTTATCTTTTGCTTCGTTATTTTGATTTTTAACTGATCAAAAAAAATAATGCTGTTCTCGAGCCGAGGACAAGACATTTTCAAAAACTTCTAGGCTTCGAGGTCAATGACTTGAGCTTCAAGGCCAAAGCCAAGGACTTCAAAACGTGCCCTCAAGGACGTCCACGAGGCCAAGGACGTCCTTGAGGGCTCCAACTCTGGGTCTGACCATTCGAAATTCTTAATCACTACAGTGACTAGACCAGGTTTTCTTAAGGCGGGTCTGTAGGATCACTAAGGAGGCCAAGTATAAGTATTTATTCACAAAAAAACGTAACAATACACTCAGATAAAAACAGCTTAAGACCACGATGGTGACCGTCCAAGACTAAACGTGAGGTGCTGCTTTCCAAAGTACACTATATCCTGTAATAAAATTATAAAATCTTGCCTTACGAATAATCACAAACAGTGCTTTTAATGCACATTCATCGCCCTTGTTTAATAACTTAAATTTGTTAAAAATAAATGATATTTTGTATTTGACGGCATATAGGACGCACTCTTTTTTTCCAACATTTTGGCTCAAAAAATCGCCCTGCGCCTTACATGGCGCAGGTAAAGTTCGAATTTTTCCTGAATCTGACCTACTAAAATGGGGTGCGTCTTACATGTCCGTGCGTCCTATATGCCATCAAGTACGGTACATAAATTAGAAGTATGTAAACATATGCATCCAGTCAACTCAAAAGATTGTACTGGTGTGAATCCACCTGCATTCAACTCACTAGAAAAAATCCACAACTACGGTGCAAGAAGAAGATTAAACGGCAATTATATTCTTAAACCAGCAAATCCAAAATTTGGTAAAACTAGCTTTAAACTTCTTGGACCGAAGTATTGGGCAAACGCGCCAAGTGATCTCAAGCTATACTATTCGCGAAGATTTGCAAAACGATACAAAAGGTATCTTTTCCCACACTACTAAATGCCTACAATTGTATGCTAATTCGTTGCTTTTCGCAAGTTTTGCAATTAATATAATGTTCAGATTAAGTTGATCCCCTTATTTTTTTTCTGTGACTATGACGGATGTATGTTTTTTGTTTAGCCTTATGACTGATTGTACATACTACTTGCTTTTTGTTCGTTTATGTAAAACAAAAACTAACGATGATGCGCTGGAGGTGGTAGCTGACTTTAATGAATAATGTGGTCTTTTTCCTACCGTCTTCTCAAGTACTTACAAGTAAAATTGTTTGGGTTATGTTATATGTTATCGTAGTGCTTGATGCGAATGTACGCTATATGCGAAATATACTTGAACTTGAACTACTAAACCTTTATGAGACAAACAGGCAATACGAGAAGTTCGCTATACCTTCACTATAGTTTCACCGTAGCGCATTTCGGCTCTGATGCTACCTTTAAAGCCCACTCTTCTATAGACGTAGCCAGGATTTTGATTGAGGGGGACCAAAGCAGAAGTCACATGCAATGACGTCATCAAAAATTTTCAAAAGAGGAACTTTTTGGGGGACAAAGGTAACGTAGGATGGATGATGTGAAACCGTTGCCTGTTGGCACTTGACAAGGATTTTGCAAAGGGAGAGGGCTTAAACTAATAGTTGAAAAGTGCAAATATCTAACTTTGGAGGCGTGTTGAGAAAGCTAGAGTAACTCAAACGTATCACAGGCGGGTTCTCGGACAGGGCCCCCAGCCGTCGGAGGCTTTGGAGGTCTGGGCGCGAAGCCTCAAGCCGTTGGGAAATTTTTTGTAATTTTTTGGAAAAAAAAGCTATTTTAGCTTTTTTTAGCTTTGTTTTTTTCCAAAAAAAATTTTTTTTAGTATGGAACAGTAGGCAATACAGCCTAGTATGCATAGGTGGGCACAAGTCCGTTAATCGTTAATCCGTTAATAACGAAGCTAACTTTTTCATTAACTCGTTAATCCGTTAAAAAGTTGTTTCCACGGACTAAAGCAACTTCCGTTAAGTTTTCTTAACGGACTAAATTAACTTCCGTTAAGGTTTTTATCGTTAATATCTTGCACCATTCATTCATCGTACCGGTACAAACCAGTTTGCACTGGTAGCACTTGTTGCGTATTAGCACAAGTTTTTTGAAAGAAAGCGAAGAAAGGAGTTCTTTTTTGTGGCAAACAATAAGCTGCAGCCTCACAGGTCTATTAATTATCGCTGTACACAATTCAAAAAGATTTTCCGATCGCAACTTTGTTAGTGCATTTAAACGTATTTTTATCTTGAAATTAGATTAGACTGTAAAATGTAACTTCCAAAACACAAAAAGACCACCATAGCAATAAACATTTCCTTACAGTTAGGTCAACAGCGCCAATACTTGTCCTAGAAGCGAGTGAATACAACAAAATGTAAATTACTCGCAAAATGTTAACGAATAAACGGACTTTATTAACTTCCGTTAATTAAATCTGAAAATAACGGATTAACGTTAACGGAGGTGTGAAGTTTGTTAACGGACTAGTGGTTAACGAAGCTAACGTTTTGCATTAACTTGCCCACCTATGCTAGTATGTCATAGTAGGCGAAGTATGGCATACTAGACATAATATAGCATACGAGTATAGTATGGCATATACAGTAATAGCCTTATGGCACAGTAGGCATAGTATAGCACAGTAGGCGTAGTAGGTTTAGTATGGCATTGTAGGCATAGTATGACATGAAGTAGGCTTATTATGGCACCCTAGTAGGCACAATAAGCATAGTTGGCTTAATATGGCACTGGAGGTTAGTATATCATAGTAGGGATAGCATGGCACCTTAGTAGGCAGAGTATGGCAATTAGGGGGCTTGTTACGGAACAGTACACATGGTATTAGTAACCATAGTAGGCGCTACAGGCTAGTATGACATTGTAGGTATCGTAGGCTTATTATGATACAATAGGTATAGTATGCTATATTGTAGGCTCATTATGGCCCAATAGACATAGTATGCTGATTATGGCACAGTAGGCATAGTATGCCACAGTGGGCACTGTAGCTTTGTAGGCATAGTCTGTCATATAGTTGGCTTATTATGGCACAGTAGGCATAGTATCCAACTGTAGGCAATGCAGCTTAGTATGTCATAGTAGTCAAAGTATGACATACTAGACATAATATAGCATACGAGTATAGTATGGCATATACAGTAATAGCCTTATGGCACAGTAGGCATAGTATAGCACAGTAGGCGTAGTAGGCTTAGTATGGCATCGTAGGCATAGTATGACAAGAATTAGGCTTATTATGGCACCCTAGTAGGCATAGTACGTCACAGTCAGCTACTAAGCATAGTTGGCTTAATATGGCAGTGGAGGTTAGTATATCATAGTAGGGATAGCATGGCACCTTAGTAGGCAAAGCATAGCATATAGGGGGCTTGTTATGGAACAGTACACATGGTATTAGTAACCATAGTAAGCGCTATAGGCTGGTATGACATTGCAGGTATCGTAGGCTTATTATTGTACAATAGGGATAATATGCTATATTGTAGGCTTATTATGGCACAATAGATATAGTATGCTAATTATGGCACAGTAGGCGTAGTATGCCTCAGTGGGCACTGTAGCTTAGTAGGCATATTACAACATCATAGAATGACATATAGTTGGCTATTATGGCACAGTAGGCATCAGAGGTGGAGTCGAAGACACAAGGCTCGAGGCCAAGGACACAAAAAAAAGCCGAGGCCATGGCCAAGGACAGCCTTTCCGAGGACAGACACTTTCGAGGCCAAGGACAGGAATGCTCGAGGCCAAGGCCAAGGACCAAGGACACAGCCGTAAGTGTTCTCTACACACAAAAAAAAAGGTCTTCAAAAAAGTTTTTCAGGCGATCTCCAATTCATAGACGTACCAAGAATTTTTGATTGGGGAAAGCCTAAACCACAAATCACATGCAATGACGTCATCAAAATTTTTCCAAAGAGGAATTTTTTGTGGGACAAAGATATCGTAGGATGAAAGATCTGAAATCATTGGGTGCCGGCAGGTATCCAGGATTTTGCAAAGGGAGAGGGCTTAAACTAATTGTTGAAAAATGCAAATATCTATCTTTGGAAACCGTGATGAGTAAGCTAGTGTAACTCAAAGGTATCGCAGACGGGGGTCTGGGGGCGAAGCCCCCAGCCGCTGGGCGATTTTTTGTAATTATTTGGTAAAAAAAGCTATTTTAATGTCATTGAATTACATTTTGCAAGTGTTCAAAGCCATTTGAAAGCACTACATTTTTGACATTTGAAAGCCTATTGAAAAAATTAAATTGTTTAATCATCGTTTTCCTGGCAATTTAAGTCCAAAACACGTTTTACATCTTGCATTTTGGGGTTAAAATTTTAATTGTAAGTGATTTGATCCAGGCAGGGGAAGTAAGGTGCATTGTCCCTTGCAACATTTTAAAAGTAAATAATAATCCACTCGAAGATAGAGATTTTTGTTTTGTCATGAAAATTTCCAGTTATAGGAGTACATGTTCGGCCAGGGGGCCCAGGCCCCCTCAACTGATGTTCAACAATTTATTCAATCAGCATTTTCCATGGCTAATTTTTTTTTTGAAGTATTTTGCTGGTAAAAACCGGCGAGGTTGGAAGTGAATTACTGATTTGTGTTTGAAAAATGGTTCAATAGACGGTTACGTCAACAAACCATGTTATTGCCGGCCTGAATTTACATCGCGCTGGGCCCCTGGCACTTTGGAGATTTTTGCAACATCTTTTGCCAAATATAGCTGAAGACCAAAAAAAGTCTTACGATTTCAGGGCGGGGCCCCTAGCTGGTACTGCGCCATATTATGGTAAATCTGGCCCTGCTTAATGCATTATGTTCAAAAAAAAGCTAGATGTGAGCCTGAGATAGCAATTTTTAGGACAAAAACTCTCCATTTCTTTCGGTTATACGTTTAAATTGGCTGGCAACAATTAAATTGAGGGCGCCTGGGGCCCCTGGTCTTCAATATTGCTGCTAGTTACTGTTGTAAGCGAAAAATGCTAAAAAGAAACTAAGAAACAATAGGCGTTTTTGGTGAAATTTAATTGGGGGGCGGGCCCCCTACCCCCTTCCCCTTCTTGGTTATGCCTATGCTCCAAGTGAGGAAAACAAAAAAGGTGTTTGCAAATTTTCCGCGAGGTTTCTGGCGTCTTCCAACAAAATTTCAACTGTTCAAAAAATAGTGCTGTCCTCGAGCCGAGGACAGGGGAATTTTCGAGGACTTGGGGCTTCGAGGCCAAGGACTTGACCTTCGAGGCCAAGGCCAAGGACTTCAAAATGTGTTCTCGAGGCCAAGGACGTCCTCGAGGACTCCACCTCTGGTAGGCATAGTACCTCACAGTAGGCACTACAGCTTAGTATGTCATAGTAGGCGTAGTATAGCATTGTTGACATACTAGGCGTATAGCATTCGAGCATAGTTGGCAGCGTGGCGGAATGGGTAAAGGCGTCGTTTTAATGACGACCCTGATCGAATGATCTGGGTTTAACCCGCACCCTGGTCACGCTGTTGTGTCCTTGGATAAGGCGCTTTACGATAATTATCTCAGCTTAGGGGCTTCGAACAAGTAGCGAATTCGGTGGGCAGGAATTTGAAGGAATCTACAGGAACATTGGATCATCGGAAGCTCCTAAGCAGGTGCGGATTCCTCCAATAACGAAGTAGTCACTGTAGTGAAAAGTGTGTGAAACGTCCATAACTTAGCGCCTGATGCTGTACCGGTGGCAGGAGGATAACTATGCGCTACAACAACAATATACTGTAGTGGGCTTATGGCACCAAACGCATAGTATAGCACAGTAAGAGTCCTATGTCATAGTAGGCTTAGTATGGCATTGTAGGCTACAAAAAGTAGGCTTATTATGGCACACTAGTAAGCAAAGCACGTCACAGTAGGCACTGCAGCTTACTATGGCACAGTAGGCATAGTTGGCTTATTATTGCACAGTATCCCACAGTAGGCACTGCAGCTTAGTATGTAATAGTAGGGAGAGCATGACACCTTAGTAGGCAGATTATGGCATACACAAGGTTTGTTATGGAAAAATAGGTTTAGTATTAGTAAGCATGGTGTGCCACAGTAGATGCTGCAGCTTAGTATGACATTGTAGGCATAACATGGCACCCTAGTAGGCTTAGTATGGCATACAGTAGGCTTACTATGGCACAAAAGGCGTAGTAAGCCACAGTGGACACCGTAGCTTCGTAGGCATAATATGACATCAAAGTATGACATATAGTTGGCTTATTATGGCACAGTAGGCATAGTATAACTAAGCTCGGCATATTAGACCTACAAAGCATAGCTTTTCCATGAACTATCACCGTAACGAGGTGGAAAAGTCTATGTGGCTCAATGACCCACAGAGCTGTACTGGCTGGAGATTTAATTCTCCTGATAGGGTTACCCATGCCAGATAGGTCTGATGGTAGAAGCGAGACGAAGTATAGTTCAAATCAAACAAGTTGGAAAACTTAAAACCTGGGTTGGTTATGCCCATCAGCTGTGGTAAGCATATAACCTACGAGAAGGACAACTCTGATATAAAACCTCTACTGCAATACAAATCATGATGAGGACAACTAATAAAAATTACGTGAACGACGTTAATGGAGCCACCTTCACAAGTGGAACCTCGTCCGGCAGGGAAGCAACTAGGGACTCCCAGGTCGTCATTCAGCGAAACCCCTATGGCGTTCGAGTCTTAGGCAGAGGGGCTCGTTCGAAAAATAAGCGACAATCTCCACCAGCCAGCCCTAGTGGCAGCTCCATCAATGTGCCCGCTACACGTTTGGAAAGGCGAATGGAGGCAGCGCAGAGTATTCGTACTCGAGATAATGTCGCACACTCACGGGTCAACCATCACCAACTGCTTTTGGGGATTGGAATATCCTCACCCTCACAGGAAAAGAGCTAGGATTGGTTGAGGAAGCAAAGCAGTATCATCTCGATATTATTGGAGTTTCTTCAACCAAACGACTTGGCTCTGGATGGCGGATGGAAACTCTTCTATTCTGGTGCTGATTCTAGTATGTCTGCTCAAGCGGGTGTGGGGATTCTCACAAGCCCCCGTTTGTCAGACTGTGTGTCAGTTTGGATTCCTTTGGGATCACGGGTCTGTAGGTTAAAGCTCAAGGTATTGGATCGGTCATTGTGCCTATTGCAGGTATATGCCCCCAATGCCACGAGTCAACATCAGGCTTTTGTGGATGACGTAAATGATGCTCTTCTACGAGTATCAGCTACTGAATCTACAGTCCTTATGGGGGATTTTAACGCACATGTTGGAACAGACACAGATACGTGGAAGGGTGTGATCGGAAAACATGGAGTCACTGGACTGAATGAGAACGGAAGGTATTTATTGCAGCTCTGTTGTAGCAACGGACTTCGTATCATGAATACCTTTTTCCAGCACAGAGAGGTTCACAAGTATACATGGTATCGACCTAGTATGGATCAAAAATCTCTGATAGATTTTTGCATAGTTTCGTCAGATTTGTTTTCTGATGTGCTGGACGTTCCAGTCAAGCGAGGTGCTGAATTGTCAACTGATCACCATCTGGTAGTATGTTCCTTACGACTTTCGAAACCTTGGCCAAACAGATCCAACAGATCGTCTGTGACCTACCGGATCAGATGGGAGGTTTTGCAGGACAAAGAAGTGAGAAAACAGTTTGCATCCAGTATATCATCTAAGTTCAGACAACTTCCTGATGTATCCGAGGACATCGAGAAGAAATGGCTGCTGTTCAGATTAGCAATCATTTCATCAGCTGCTGAAAGTTGTGGTCGAAAACGGCTAAGAGTGGTGGGCGATAGTGAGAAAAGAACACCTTGGTGGAACCAAGAGGTTAAAGAAGCTATTCGAGCAAAGAAAGATGCTTTCAAGGTATGGCTATAGGACAGATCGTCATCTGATTTGCAATCCCGGTACACTGAGGCGCGAAAAGCGGCAACTTCGGCAGTAAAGAAATCCAAGGAGAAGTCATGGGAAGAGTTTGGTCGTCGGTTGGATTCCAACTATTTTTCGGCAGACAAAGTATTTTGGCAGACCATCCGCCGTTTACGTGGCAAAAGATCGAGTGTCACGTACTCCATTAAGGATTCTGCAGGTAACATTCTAACCGATGAGAATGAAGTCCTTTCACGATGGATAGATTATTTTGAAGATCTTTTAAATCCTGTAAAGGCATCGACTCGTGACACACACAAAGTGACACATCTAGGGGAAGACGAAGTTTTCACTGCGGCAGAAGTGGCAACGGCAATTAAAAGGATAAAATCTGGAAAAGCTGCTGGTGAAGATGAAATCAGACCCGAGATGTTGAAAGCGCTGACTAGAGAAGGAATTCTCTGGTTAACGCGAGTGTGTCAAGTTGCGTGGAAGTTTGGCAAAACTCCCAGAGATTGGCAAACAGGTGTGATTATTCCGAAATTCAAGAAAGGAGATCGCAAGCAATGCACAAACTACAGAAGGATATCACTCCTCAGTTTGTTAGGGAAAGTATATGCCAAATGCCTTGAAAGGAAATGCCGAGAAATAGTGGAATCAAACCTGGAAGATGGTCAGTGCGGTTTTCGTCCGGGTACAGCACCACGGACCAAATCTTCACTCTGAAGCAAATCTTCGAGAAATCTTGGGAGTATGGCAAAGATCTCTTTGCATGCTTTGTCGATCTTGAGAAAGCATATGACCGAGTTCCTCGGGATAAACTTTGGAAGGTTTTGCAGGAGTATGGCGTTAATGGTCAATTGTTGCGCGCCATTAAGTCATCCTACGGCCGACCGAAGGTTTGTGTTCGGGTAAATGGAAAGCAATCAAAGCCGTTCCATGTGGGCGTTGGACTCCAGCAAGGGTGCGTTTTGTCACCTCTCCTTTTTATTGTTTACATGAATTGGATCGACAAACGCAGCCAAGCTGATGAGTGTGCCACAATTGGAAATTGCAAAATTAGTCGTCTGCTATTCGCTGATGATTTGGTTCTGCTTTCTTCCACAGAATTTGGTCTCCAGCGCGCAATAAATAGCTTTGCAGATGCATGCAACACCGCCGGAACGAAAATAAGCACGGCCAAAACTGAGGTACTTCATCTTTCAAGAAACCCTAATCAGTGCGTATTACAAGTGAATGGAGCGACACTGAAGCAGGTAGAGAAGTTCAAGTATCTTGGGGTTGCATTTACGAGTGACGGAAGGCAAGACGAAGAACTGGATACCCGAATAGGCAAGGCTAGTGTAGTAATGCGAGCTTTGCACTACTCAGTTGTCATGAAACGAGAATTGTCGAAAAATGCAAAGCCTCAATTTTCAAAGCAGTTTTTGTCCCCATTCTCACTTATGGTCATGAATCTTGGGTAATGACCAAAAGAGTGCGATCACAAGTGCAAGCGTCCGAAATGAGGTTTTTACGAAGAATCGGAGGAGTTACACTGTTTAACAAGGTGCGTAGCTCTGACATTCGAAAATCTCTCAACATCGAGCCATTACTTCTCCGAATTGAAAGATCTCAGCTTAGATGGTTTGGCCATGTAAGCAGAATGCCTCAGGAAAGACTCCCCAAACAAGCTTTACTTGCCAAAGCAAGCGGGAGAAGACCAGTTGGACGACCTAGAACTAGATGGACCGATTACATTGAGGATCTTGGATGGAACTGCTTGGGACTTCGCCCAAGCGAAATGATGGAGGTGATGGAAGACCGTGAGGTGTGGCGGCTTAATCTCCAGCCGCAATCCTCACGGAAAAGCGGCAATGAAGAAAGAAGAAGAAAAAGCTATTTTAATGCCATTGGATCACGTTTCGTATGTGTTTAGAGCCATTTAAAAAAACTAGATTTTTGACATTTGAAACTAAAACAAGTCCAAAACACGTTCAACATCTTGCATTTTGGTGTTAAATTTTAATTGTAAGTGATTTGGCCAAGGTAGGGGGAAGTAAGGTGCATTGCCTCTTGCAATATTTTAGCAGTAAATAATAATCCACTCGAAAATGTTCCTTAGAGACTTTTGTTTTGTGATGAAAATTACCATTTATAGGAATACATGTAGGGCCAGGGGGCCCAGGCCCCGTCAATTGAAGTTCAATAATTTGTTCAATGAGCATTTTCCTTGGTTGATTTTTTAAAAAGTATTTTGGGCGTTAAAACTGGCGAGGTGGAGGTAAATTACTGAACTGTTATTGAAAATGGTACAATAGATGTTACGCCTACTAACCATGTTATTGCCGGGCCGGATTTACATTGAGCTGGGCCCCTGGCACTTTGGGGATTTTCGCAAAATCTTCCAGCCAAATATAGGTGAAGACCAAAAAAAAAGTCTTACCATCCGAGCGCGGAGCCCTGGCACTGTGCCATATGATAAATCCGGACCTGGTTATTCCATTACGTTCATAATGAGGGCCTGAGGTAGCAACTTTTAGGACAAAAATCCTTAATTTCACGCGGGTTTACATTTAAATTGGTTGGCAAAAACTGAATTGAGGGGGCCTAGCCCCCTGGTCGTCAATATTATTTTTAATTTCTGTTGTACGCATAGGTGAGCAACTTAATGGAAAACGTTAGCTTTGTTAACCACTAGTCCGTTAACAAACTTCATACCTCCGTTGAAGTTAATTCGTTATTTTCAGCTTTAATCAATGGGAAGTTAATAAAGTCCGGTAATTCAATAACATTTTGAGTGTAATTTACATTTCTTTTTATTCACTCACTTCTAGAACACGTAATGACACTGTTGAGCTGATTGTAAGGAAAAATATATTGCTATGGTTGTCTGTTTGTGTTTTGCAAATTACAGTCTCACTTAATCTCATGATAAAAATAGGTTCAAATGCACTAACGAAGCTGCGATTGGAAAATCTTTGGAAATTGCGAACAGCGATATTTAATGGACCTATGAGGCTGCAGCTTATTATTTGCCACAAAAAAGAACTCCTTTCTTCGCTTTTTCTTCTATAAAACTAGTGTTAATACGCAACAAGTGTTACCAGTGCAAACTGGTTTGTACCGGTACGATGAATGAATGGTGCAAAAAATTAACGCTGAAAACCTTAACGTAAGTTAACGAAACTTAACGGAAGTTACTTTAGTCCGTTAACATGATAAAACTTTTTAAAGAATTAACGAGTTAATGAAAAAGTTAGCTTCATTATTAACGGATTAACGAATTTGTGCCACCTACGGTTGTACGCGAAAAGATACTGAAACTCATAGGCGTAGCCAGAATTTTTGATTGGGGGGGCCCAAACCACAACTCCCTTGCAATACCGTCATCAAAATTTTTCAAAAGAGGAAGTTTTTATGGGGCTAAGTTATCGTAGAATGGAAGATCTAATGTTGGCACTTAACTAGAACTTTGTTAAAGGTAGAGGGCGAAAATTGATAGTTAGAAAGTGCAAATGTCTAACTTAAGGGACGCGTTAAGTAACTTAGTGTACTCAAACGTATCACAAACGCCGGAGCCCCCAGCCGCTGGACGATTTTTGTAAGTTTTTGGGAAAAAAACCTATTTTAATCCCATTGGATCACATTTTGCTCGTGTATAAAGCCATTAAAAAGAACTAAATTTTTGACATTTCAAAGCCAATCAAAAAAACTTTGTTGTTCAATCCTCCTTTTACTTGCAATTAAAGTCTAAAATACGTTTAAAATCTTGCATTATGGTGTAAAATTTTAATTGTAAGTGATTTGGTCCATGAAGTGCAAGTAAGGCACATTGCCTCTAGCAATATTTTACCAGTAAATAATAATTCACTCGAAGATTTTCTTTAGAGATTTTTGCTTTATCATGAAGTTAACCAGTTTTGGGAGTGTATGTACGGCCAGGGGGCCTAGGTCCCCTCAATTCAAATTCAATGATTTGTTCAATGAGCATTTTCCCAAGCAATTTTTTAAAAGTATTTTGTGAGTAAAAACTGGAAAGGTGAAGGTGAATCCTTATTAAAAAATGGTACAATAGATGGTTACGCTTACTAAACATGTTATTTCCGGGCCGGATTTAAATTGCGCGGGGCCCCTGGAACTAAGCGGATTTTTGCAACCTCTTTCAGCCAAATATAAGTGAAGACCAAAAACAGTCCTACAATCTGAGCGCGGGGCCCTGGCACTGTGCCACATGCCAAATACGGCGCTGGTAATTGCATTACGTTCATAGAAAGTTTAGATGAGGGCCTGAGGTAGCAACTTTTTGGACAAAAGCCCTTGATTTCACCCTGGTTATACGTTGAAATTGGTTGGAAAAAATTGAATTAAGGGGATGCGCCGTGCCACCCTGGTCGTCAATATTATTTATTTTTGATTACTGTTGTATGCGTGTACTGTTGTACGCAAAGATGCTAAAAGAAACTGAAACTGAAGAAACAATTAAGGCCATTTGGTCAAATTTTTGTCCTTGGTGGCATTTTGATTGAGGGGGCCCGGACCTCCTTAGCCACCCCCCTGGCTACGCCTATGATTTCGAAATAAGATCGCGCCCTTTAGTTCTTTCTTAAAAAAACATTTAAAGCAAAATTAAAATAACTTTTTTTGAAACGTGGAGGACTCGAGTCATGTCACTTGACAGTTTTTTGAAACCTCCAAGAATTGCATGATATTATCATGACAAGGGCATGTGGTGGTCATTATTATTTCTTACTTTTGTACGCGTAAATCCTAAATTAAAGAAACTGAAATTCCAGACAAGCACACCATACTGGCTATACTCTCATTATATTTATCATTGGTAGTATTTCAATTGGGGGGTTTGTATTACCGCCTGTTTTATAGCATTAAGTTCATAATAACGTTAAACAAGAGCCTGGGATTGCAACTTTTAGGACAAAACTCTTAGATTTCTCACAGATTTTGCATATAAATTGTAAAAAATTTGAATAAAGGAGCCCCTAGCCCGGGACCCTTGGTTGCCAGTTAGGGGCCCTGGGGGCCCCCTGGTTGTCGGTTAGGGCCCTGGGAACCCCCTGGTCGTCAGTTAGGGGCCCCGGGGTCCCCTGGTTGTTGGTTAGGGGCCTCGGGGACCTATGGTTGTAAATTAGGGGCCCTGGAGCACCCTGGTTATTAGTTAGGGACCCTGGGGCCTTTTGATTGTCGGTTAGGGGCCCCGGAGCCCCATGGTCGTTAGTTATGGCCCTGGGGGCCCCTGGGAGTCGGTTAGGGACCCTGGGGTTCCCTGGTCGTAAAATTAGGGGCCCCGGGTTTCCTGGTTGTCAGTTAGGGTCCCTGGCAGAGGTGGAGTCGAGGACACAAGGCTCGAGGCCAAGGCCAAGAACACAAAAAAAATCCGAGGCCAAGGACAGCCTTTCCGAGAACAGACACTCTCGAGGCCAAGGACAGAATGCTCGAGGCCAAGGCCAAGGACACAAGCACAAGTGCTCTCGAAAAAAAAAAGGTCTTCAGGCGATCTCCAAAAAAAAAAGGTCTTCACAAAAACTTTTCAGGCGATCTCCACAAAAAAACGTTTTCCAAAAAATTTTTCAAGCGCCCCACAAAATTTTAACAATTCAAAAAATAGTGCTGTGCTTGAGGCCTCGAGGCCTAGGCCAAGGACTTGACCTTCGAGGCCAAGGCCAAGGACTTCAAAATGTGTCCTCGAGGCCAAGGACGTCCTCGAGGACTCCACCTCTGGTTCCTGGGGCTTGCTGGTTGTTAGTTAGGGGCCCCGGGCTACCTGGTCGTCAGTTAGGGGCCCTGGAGCCTCCTGGTAGTATGTAAGGAGCTCTGGGCCCCCTGGGTTGTTAGTTAGGGGCTCTGGGGTCTCTTGGTTGTCAGTTAGGGGCCCCAGAGCCTCCTGGTTGTCGGTTAGGGGATCCGGGGCCCCTTGGTTGTTAGTAATGGCCCTGGGGCCCCTAGTTGTCAGTTAGGGGCCCCCTGTTCATCAGTTAGGGGCCCCGAGACCCTCTGGTTGTCGGTTAGGGGCCCTGGGGCCCCCTAGTTGTCAGTTTGGGGCCCCGGAGTTGTCACTTTGGGCCCCCCCTTGGCTAAGCTTATGCTGAAACTGAAAAAGCAAGGCTTTTTTGTCACATTTTTATCATTAGTGGCATTTCGATTGGGGGGTCCCGGGCCACCTCCTGGCTACGCCTTTACATTTTGCGGGCTCCTTGGCACTTTGGAGATTTTCGCAACATCTTTCTGCCAAATACAGGTCAAGACCAAAAAAGTCTTACCATCTGAGCGCGGCCCCCTTGAGGGTTCTGTGCCATATTACGGTAAACCTGGCCCTGGTTAGTGCATTACGTTCTTAAAAAGGCTAGATGAGGGCCTGAGATAGCAACTTTTAGGACGAAAACTATCCATTTCTCCCGGGTTATACTTTTAAATTGGTAGGCAAAAATTGAATTGAAGGGGCCCGGGGCCCCTGATTGTCAAAATTGTTGTTAGTCACTGTTGTAAGCGAAAAATACTAAAAAGCAACTGAAAAAATAGACTTTTTTGTCACATTTTTGTCATTGGTGACATTTCAATTGGAGAGGCGGTCAGGCCCCCCTCCCCCCTGGGTACACCTATGCCGTCTCAACTGTGCGTAAATTTGTGAGCGTACGAGCGTATTTTTAGTTTATTTTAAACAAAAATTGGGTACGCCCGGCGTACCGTCTTACATGCGTACAAGTTGCCAGTTGATTAAAATAAACTGAGGTTCCGCTCGTAGCCACACGATTTTAGGCACAATGTAGGCCGGGCCTAATTTGTTCATTACCCTTTTCCAATTTACTAGTCGCTAACGTACCTAATTATTCGCTAGGCAGGGCGGTACGGGTCAGAGATGGAACCGGTCAGGATTTTCTCGACCCGACCGGTAAATTTCAAAATCTACGCCGGTTGACCGGCCGATCGACCGGCTTCTGACGGTTGACCGGCCGGTCGACCGGTTTTTTACATAGGGTTTTTGTTCACTGTTCAATGCATCTAATAAAAAATTTTCAAAAGGGGTGAGGGCATGGGTGAAGTGTTAAACTTTGCGACTCAGTACGGGGGTCTCAGGAAAAAAAACGCAAAAAATTTTTTACGTTTTTTGCGAAAATAACTCAATTTTAAAGCCTTTTAAGGTTAAATTTCGGTTTGAAAGACCCGTTTTGAGCAGCGCAAAACATGTACAAAATAAGCTTAAAAAGAACTGCAGGGCACAAGCTAAATTAATCTTCTAATGATATTTTGCGTAAGGCCAAGATAAAAAGTTAAAAATTTTAAGCTATTAGTGACACATTATTTGCAATTTGCTAAGCAGCAAGCACTTAAATGCTTTGACATTGGCTCGAAAATATTTGAAGTACAATATGCCCCCACAGTTTAGAGAAATGGTACTTCAGAACAAGCATGCCCAGCGCCATGGGGGGTGCATTCCGCGGCCGTGCACCCCAAGTCACTGAGCCCCCCATACGAGAATTGTGCTCTCCCAAGCGAGGATTACGCCCCAAAGAAAGTAACAGGCTCGCTGCCACTGGAGTGCTGTTCGAGGCCTGAGACTCCCAAAATATTGGGTATCATCCCAGAATTCGTGTGCAAGAATTCTTTTTCGAATATTTTGCAAAAAGAACCCATTTTTTGTGGTTTCACCCCAGAACTTGTGGAAATTGGCGCATTTTCTGAGATAAATAACTTTCTCTTTTTTTTTTGGTCTTCACCCCAGAATTCGTACAAATTCGCGCAGTTTTTGAATTGAAGACCTTTTTTAGTTGGTGTACACCCCATAACTCGTGGAAAATATTCGCATATTCTGGGATGATGACCTTTTTTTTGTTTTTTTGTTCTTCACCCCAGAATTTATGGAAATTCGCGCATTTTTTTGTCTTCACCTCAGGATTCATGGAAATTCGAGAATATTACGAAGTGAAGACCTTTTTTTTGTTTTGGTGTTTACCCCAGAATTCGTGGAATTTCGCGGTGAACACCTTTGTTTTTTGGTCTACACCCTCGAATTTAATGTATTAAAGTTTTTGTGCCCCCCGAAATTTTGTTTATGCCCCCCAGTTACGCCATCCTGCCGCCGGGCCTGAAAACAAGCCATGGGAAATCTGCACCACTTCTACTCTCAAGCTGATTAAAATGATGCTAAACTGCCAGGAAGAGTAAGCCTTTTCCACATGCATGCTTTATTATAATCTGATTACGCAATTTTAACGTATATTTTGCACTTTTTTGCTTTGTGTCGTGGCCCAAAGGGGGGCATGGCACAATGCCCCCACCCCTAAATATGCCCCTGGATGTGCATGTGTTAATGGTCACAGCATATTATTCACAGCTAGAAACCATTCAACAAATGTTTTCAAAAGACGTGGTTTGTTAATACTGTTCTTTTACAAAAAGTTTTATTTATAGCAAAATATTATTGTATATTTCGATTGGTGCTTAGATGTCTTTTAGTTGCTACGAAGGAGAACTTGACCGGTGTTTCAACCGGCTTGACCGGCTGGTCGAAGAATCTCGACCCGACCGGCATCTTCGCGGTTACCATCTCTGGTACGGGTAGCTAGAGGGGAGGGGGGCAAGCGGGGCTAAGATTAGCCTAGAAAAGTTTTGCATTGAGGTGACCACGCCGTTATTACATTTTGGAATAAAAAATAAGGTTGCCTATTTCATCGAGGACTAAAGTAGCTTAGGCGTATAATTAAGCCCAAGATTATTTTTTTGGCTTCACTTTAGTTTTAGGTCTAAGCTGTGAGTAATATATTATTTTTTTGGGTTTCATCTTCTTATTTTTGATCGAAATTGGTCCAATTTTTTTTGTCGAGTTGCCATTGTTTTGTGGTCTTCGCCTTAAACTAGGACGATATAAATACGAGAACTCGTATGTTGAAATTGAGACCCGTCTGAGCAATGCCTCTGTCTACGGCCCTGCTGCTGCAAGTTCAGACTACAGTGCTGGCACCGTGGCGTAGCCAATTGAAATGACACCAATGATAAAAATGTGACAAAAAAGTATATTGTTTCTTCAGTTTCTTTAAGCATCTTCGCGTACAACAGTACACGTGTGCAGCAGTACTTAACAAGGTGGCCGGGATAGGGGGCCCGGGCCCCCTCAATTCAATTTTTGGCAATTAATTTAAATGTATAACCGGGGTGAAATTAAAGTTTTTTTTCCAAAAAGTTGATAACCAGGGGGCCCGGGCTCCACAATTCAATTTTGGCAACCAATTTAAACGTATAACTCGGGTAAAATTAAGGGTTTTGTCCTAAAGGTTGCAACCTTAGGCCCTCAGCTAGCCTTTTTTATGAACATAATGCAATAACCAGCGCAGGATTTACCATATGGCACAGTGCCAGGCCCAGGGGCCCCGCGCTCGGATGTTGAGACATTTATTTGGTCTTCATCTATATTTGGCAGGAAGATGTTGCAAAAATTCACAAAGTACCTGGGGTACCACGCAATACCAATCCGGCCCGAGCAATAATATGCAAGTAAGTAGGCCTAATCACTGATTATATAGGGTGGCCCACTTAAAAGTAGCCTGGAAAATGTTGTAGAGAAGAGGAACACTCTTTTATTGTTTAAATTAACTGTAGCAATGTTTAAATAATCTGTAGTGTTACAAATGATTTTGGAAGTGCTCCCCAGTTGAAATCTATGCATCTGTGATGTTATAGAAGATGCTGAAAGTGCTCCCAGTTGACATCGATTTAATTTTCTGGGCTACTTTTAAGTGGGCCAGCCTGTACCATTTTTAACAACAATTCTTCTCCACCTCGCCAGTTTTTACGCGAAAAAATACTTTAAAAAAAAACTAGCTTGGGGAAATGCTCTTTCAACAAATTCAGGCGCGTAGCCAGGATTTGGAAAAGGGGGGGGCTATTTTGAAAGAGTGAGAAGTGTGCAAACAACGTTGACTCGAATTTTCATTGACCTTGAATCAGTTTCAGATGGTTTGTCCGAAATTTGAGACGAAATGTCTCGGAAAGATCGGAAATTCAAAGGTTTTTTCCGCCCAAAATAAGGTGATCTCCAAAAAAAAAAAAAAAAAAAAAAAAAAGGTCTTCGCCAAAATTCAGAGTGATTTTTCGGCCGAGATCCAAGATTCAAAGGTTTTTTCCGCCCAAAATCAGGTGATCTCCAAAAAAAAAAAAAAAAGGTCTT
The DNA here is from genome assembly GCA_963965965.1 of Trididemnum nubilum. Classification (NCBI taxonomy): domain Eukaryota; kingdom Metazoa; phylum Chordata; class Ascidiacea; order Aplousobranchia; family Didemnidae; genus Trididemnum; species Trididemnum nubilum. The sequence continues at coordinate 26,936,155 of OZ014476.1, read as the reverse complement.
CCCCAAAATTAAGGGCAATTTTTCTACCAATTTCGCAAGTTCAAACGTTTGAGGGGGGGCTCTTTTCGCATGGGGGGGGCTATTTTCCATTTTTCACAGAAAATCGGCCTCAAAAGCACAAAAAACATGCGATTTTACATACTTCACAAGCCAATGGGGGGGGCTCGAGCCCCCCCCGCCCCCCCCCTGGCTACGCTACTGAACAAATTATTGAATCTGAATTGAGAGGACCTAGGCCCCCTGGTCGTACATGTACTCTTATAACTGCTTATTTTTATGACAAAACAAAAATCTTTAGGAAAATCTTCGAGTGGATTGTTATTTACTGCTAAAATATTGCCAGAGGCAATGCGCCTTAGGGTGCGTTTAGACTGGACGCGAAGCAACGCGAAGCAACCAAAATTTGACGTCATCGACAGCTCGCGAAAGGTTGTGACCCGGTTTCAGCCTTTCGCGAGCTGTCGATGACGTCAAATTTTGGTTGCTTCGCGTTGCTTCGCGTCCAGTCTAAACGCACCCTTACTTTCCCTTACCTGGGCCAAATCACTTATAAAATTTAGCACCAAAATGCAAGATCTTAAACGTAGGGTTTGGACATAAATTGCAAGTAAGAGGAGGATTAAACAATTTAATTTTTTAATTGCTTTTCAAATGATAAAAATCTAGTTCTTTCAAATAGCTCTGAAGACGAGCAAAATGCGATCGAAAGGCATTAAAATAGCTATTTTTTCCAAAAAATTACAGAAAATCGCCCAGCTGCTTGGGGCTTCGCTCCCAGACCCCCATAGCCTCCGACGGCTCCCCCGTCTGTGATATACTTGAGCAGCAGCGTACGCAGGATTTTGTAAAAGGTGGGGGGGCAGAAAATTCAGAAAATTTGAGAAGAACAAAGTTCAGAATGAAAATTTTTTCACCCAAAAGCAGTCCGATTTTCCTGTCCAAAATCAGTTGAAGATCGAAAAAAAGGTCTTCGCTGAAATTTAGTCCGATTTTTTGCCCAAAATTGAGTACAGGCCAAAAACAAAGGTATTCGCCTACCCTTTGTGTGCTCACAGCTTCTGCCCAACTTACAAAGGGGGGGCATGCCGCAATTTTGCATACTATTCTATGTTAATTATACCATCCTGGCAACCCAAAGAGGAGGGCAATGGCCCCCTCTAAATACGCCCTGCGTTTGAGTTACACTACTTTACTCGGTGCGTCTTCCACCTTAAAGTTCTCCTCCTTTAGCAAAAACCTGGTTAAGTGCCAAACCAGGCCCAGGCTATCTTTGCCCCTCAAAAAGTTCCTCCTTCGAAAGTTTCTCTTGACGTCTTAACATGTGACTTGTGGTTGGGCCCCCCCAATCAAAAATCCTGGCTACGCCTGTGACTGGCACTACATACTTATAAATAACCTGGTAACTGATGCATCCTCCAACAAAATGTATCTGTTTAATTCCATTGCTAATTTGCTTGTTCAAGTTATCAGTTTTATTTGAAGTTACCAGTTACTGAATTTGCTAGAACTTAGGCTAGCTCTCGCAGAACTAATCGTATTGTTCTACTGCTCGGTGGGTTGCATCTGAGCATGGCTTAAACACTTTTTGGTTAACTTAATACTCCATGCATATAATTTTTTTCCTTTTCCTAAAACAGTATGATTTTTGTGACAAACGGGTGTTATAAGCCTAACTGTCGATAAGCATCGGCAGTCAAGCTAATGGGGCTTTTTGATCGAAAGCAAGATCTGGAACTTCATTTTAAAACTATGTCTTCCCAATTCCTTTGTTGCCGCATAATTTTCTCAATACAAAACAGCTGATTTGTCAGCTGTCGCCTTGTCGTAAGCTACAGCATTGCTTGAGCTGCGACCTTAAACCAGAATAATAGGCTTAATACCGGTATACTGCATTGCCAAAATCTTTGAAGAAGAATTTTCACAGCAATCTGAAATGGTGCAAAAAGTTTGAAAGAGACTATTTTACCGCAAATTTTTATCTACTTTTTTATTAATTCTGATCCAAATCTAACTCAAACTCAAATACATATAGATACAGTTTTAACCCATCCTTGCTGTAAGGCTATGGGCATTATCACCGAACAATATAAACTCAAACAAAAATGGCAAGTCGTCTAAAAACTGTTATAATGAAGTTCTACCGATCATGATAGTGAAAAATGCTAAATATTTGGGTGTTACTTTTGACGGATCTCTTTCTTTTGATTGTCATATCAAAAACTTGATAAAAAGGTTATCGCGATCAGTTGGAATTCTAGCAAAGGTAAAACCGTTTTTAAACACTAAGGCTTTATTGGGACTTCGCGCGCGCGCGTATAGTTCCTATGTTTTTACTCGGCCATTTTGATAGATGAGCATTAAAATTTTTTAAATTTTATGATAAGTCAAAAATGGCAAAATGTGGAACGCTGAAATTTGGACACAACATTGCAAGTTTACAAAGCATCATGCATGCCAATTTTGGGGGTCGAAGATCACGTGATAATGATTTGGGAACCCTAAAACCGACAAAAAAAGGCTATTTTTGAGCCGAAATTTTTTTATTTCGCTTTTAACAAAAAAACAGCTCAACGTGAAAAGTTGAAGTTTGGACACAACATGGGTAGTGATAAACAGTGTATGCATACCAAATTTGAGGGCACCCAGTCACGTGACCGAAATTTCTGAGGCGGAAAATGGTCAAAAAGTGGTAAATTTTGAAGTGGTATATCTCGGTAAGTAGTGATATTCTTTGAAAAAAATTTCTGGTTTTTGAAAACACTAATCAGTACCTTTGTAATGGTTATGTTTGTTTATTCCGTATTTGATATAATTTTTCCTTATTTTTGTCTTTTTTCTTTTTTTTTTTCTTTGTTTTTCTTCTATCACTATCTCCTTTTAAACCACAAAACACAGATGGATGATATCACGAAGTGGTATAGAGTTTGAAACAAACTGGTGTGTGTCTGAAAATGGGGGTGTCATGTCCGGGGATTCCCCCTAAAATGGGAGCTGGAAAATTTTGAACTTTTGAATTGTTCAACGTAGATTGGCCAAATTACCACATTTGGTGGATATTGGTGGTGACTAAAACATATTAAAAATTGGGGGGGCTGCGATGGGGAAAAATGGTTGAAATGCGTCATACAAAAGTCGGAAAAAATTTTTTACTCAACTTTAGTAGATCAAATTTTCGGAATAGATTAATGAAATAAAAATTAAATTGTTGGTAAAATTTTGGAAATCACAATTGGGGAATATTCCCTCAATAGGTTTTTCAAATTCCAACCCTTTGTAATGATCATTATTGATCAAGGCATGCCAACATCAGTTTCAGGATACTTAAATATAAACAAAAGCATAAGATAATAATTTTTGTGGGGTTGCATTGCACCAATCTCCCCAAAATTTCCTTTTTTCAGTTTAAAACTTTAGGGTTTTTACAACATAGGAATGGAATGTAAAATAAAAAAGTTCCTCAATTTTTTTTGGCTACTCCAGTACTCCGCTTTATTAGTAGCTCACTTTGTTTGTTGTGGTACTGGCAACAGTAGTCTATGCTGGCAAGGTTTTTACATGTGGTGTTCATGAAAAAAATGAACACTACCGGTATTTTGTCATGAAAGGAGATTATGAAAAATTTTGTTATAAAGTTTATAAGGTAGTAATATTCCTGAGAGAAGATTCAGTTACGCAAAAGTCAATAATTATGACGAAATGGTGTTGAATTTTTTCTTTAACACCATTGCAAACTTTGTCTATGAAGGTTGTTTCATAAGTTTATGTACGGTAGTTTGATGAAATTGTAAAAGTTTTTATGCAAGCTCTCAGTTAGAGAAATTAGGGCTTTTCATTTTAAGGCTGTTTAAGAAAACTTTTCAAGTTTTTACCACCCCAATGGACGTATTAATTAATTATTAGGCTAGCCTAATTAGCATTTACCATGGAAGTGGCTATTTTGCCTTCAGAGGCAAAGTGTTTTTCCTCTGTTTGGGTTCGGGCTAGGGTTGGGATTAGGGTTAGGGCTATTTTGGCACTTGCGGCAAAATAGCCGTTAAAATAAGACTTAAAAAAAAAAATTGTCGTTAAAAATAGCCGTTGAAAAAAATAGCCGTTAGAACTAGGCTATTTTGCCTCCAAATGGCAAAATAACATGGGGCTATTTTGCCTCTGGAGGCAAAATAGCCACTGCTTTTTTATATACTGCAATATTCGCAGTAAAGTTGGTTTTTAAGATGGGATAACCTTCGTTATTTAAGTATTTCAGACTTAGAAAAGTTTGTGGCCTATTACAATGTCAATAAATGAATCTTTTTAGTTGGCTAGCAGGCTATAGGCTAAACATACTGGTAATATAGCTTACCGGTATTTATGTAGGTGTATTGTCACATATGGTACCTACTAGGATAGCCTAGGTGTAAGTGTAATGTTATGTGTTATTGATTGTAGAACCAAGAATATGATGTAAGATGTTGACTAATATGCCTGGTGAAAATGCTGTTACGTACCTATGTATTGGTAGTGTTTGTGCAATGACTTGAAATTTTGTTCAAAGTGTCCATTTTCCCAGTAGTGCCAAAATATTACCGTTCTAAGTTGTATTTTGCAACCCCAGATCATGCGAGCAGGATCGTCATAAAAAAACATCGCTTTACTTTTTGGCCATGCTGCTGACTGGAAGTGGAGTGATGGAGAAGGTAGGCTAGCATAATGCTGTTGATAATAGCATAAGCTGTTCCTTACGTGCAATAATATGACTCATAGGCCTGGCAGTAAAGCCAGATGCTGTTAGGTACTCGATACTGGCAACTGCTGTCTAATAAACAAACAAATCAAGAAAATAGTTGGAGGTTACCAACCAAGTGAGTATAATGGTATACAGTATAATGTATATTGCCAAATTGCCCTAAACAGGTCTACAGTTGGCTAGTACTAGTAGTAGGCCACAAGTTGCAATGCATGTTTAAAACACTTAGTCGAGTTGTTAGAACTGTTGCCCATGATCTTGTTTCATTAAATAACTTATGCATTAAATACCGGTAAGGGTTTAGGCAAGACAGTTGTGGTAATAACCTAGGTAATGACTATTTCACTGCAAATTTTCAAGTTAAAAGAGAATTAACTTGAGAATGAGAAATATTCATCCGTGCTTTTTTCAGTTGCCATTTTAGCGGTTAACATTAGGGTTTTAAGTTAGGGTTGAGGTTGGGGTTCGATTTGGGAATAGTTTTAGAGTAAGCATTTGAATTTGGGTTAGATTTGAGTCAGAATTAATAAAAAACTAGATGAAAATTTCCAGTGAAATAAAGCTTTCCTATTTCCTATACTTGGCCTTTTTCTGCTGATGCTTTTACTAGTGCAGTAGTTGGTAGTATGTTGCCAGCTTCCAGATATGTCATCTTTCTTTATGCCCCTGAGGAATGGCATTTCTAACAAAATCAATTTGGAGTGTGTGATGAGAATCAATTTTTTTTTATGTAACTTTTCCTTGTTTTGTTAGGCTTTTGTTTTGATTTTTTTTTTATTAATTCTGGTCCAATATAACGTTAACCTGTTAACCCAAATTCATTTTGTCGAAAAGTTTGGACTAGTTCTCTGTTTTCTCAATTTCCAAAGTGTTTGATGGACATTTGACATGGAGCCAAAGGCTGTAGTAGTAGTATTTGGTTTTCAATTATTTTAAGTGAATTCAATTTACCACCAAAAGTTTTTGATTAAATTTTTGTTTTACGCCTCCTCAAAATGCATTTCCTTGGTAACACAACAGAAAATGAAAAAAAAAATAGCCATAACTTCAGAACCGCTCATGCTAGATGCAAAAATTTTTTTCTAAAGATGCAGAATACCCAAGTTCCTATCTGCTCTCAATACATTATATCAGTCTAACTGCTCAATTTTTCAAGTAAAATCAAGAAAACAGTTTTTTTACTAATTTTATTGAATTTTCTATGATATATCTCATTGCATAGAGGAGTTGCTAGTAATGTATTGTAACTTTTTATTGGTTATACTGTTATTAAAGTAATTATTGTATTAGAACAAATATTGATTGGTTCTTAAAGTGTTCTCTGATAAGATAGCTAGCACTGTAAGTGTGAAAAGCAGTAAAATCGTGACAGAAATCTAATGTTTAACTTATTATCAATCACTGCTGCATTCTGTTAGTTTCACATGTTATTTCTGTTGACTTTGAAAGATGTTGAAATGTCAATAAAAATTTGGTTGTTCTCTGCCCACAAAAGAAAATGATTTTGACAGAACTGCATTTCTCCGTACAAAATCGTTTGCAGTTAAAGACTTGCTCAACTGCTCATGAATTCTAAAAGTTAGCATGCAAAACTTCAAAAAGAAAAGAAAACGCTAATCAAAAGCAACAGGTGCTGCGGAAAAGACTGCGTTTAAAGTAAAGGGATGGTGCTTAAAGTATGATTTTGACTAATACTCTATCAGGGTTTAATTAAACAATTTTGGAATCACGTGGTGCATACCCTGCACTGAATTGTTTTTCAGAAACGCAAGTAAATCAGAACTCTAGATTACTGAAGACAAATACAGGGTCGGCCCTAAGTCCTGCGTCAAAGCATTTAAAGCAGTCCTGATAAGTTAATTGAACTGATAAATGCAAACAATGCTTCATTACTCTATAAAAGAACATGTGCTTGATTCTATGCCCAAGAAAAGAAAAAGATAACTTACCCTGTTGATTTTGGAGTGTTTTACATCACTCGCCACATATTTTTTTGTGTACATTGCACAACTTTTAGTCCATCCTATGCATTGGGATATATCTGAAAATCTTAAATAAGTTTGATTAACAGCTTGCAATTAATCCAAAATTATTAAGGGTTTTAGTATTGCTATGTGATGAAATGAAGTCAGCTTATCGTGTATGTGATTGAAGTTTTACTGGATTAAAGGGTAATTGACTCATGTTCAACACTCTTGATGATGTATTGCATATCTTGATGCATTTTACAATTCCAATGCAGTAAAACAAAAAAGTCTCAATGCTCTGTCTAGAAGCAAGTTTAACAGCAATCGATTTCGGACTCTTGAACCCGTTTCTTACCAATGTTCCCATTTGGGAACATAGTTTTAAATTTCATTTTCTGTGACTCCTAAGTTATATAAGGGTTTAAAACTAAGTGGGATGGTTTTTTGAATTTAAGAAATTAATTTCTATAGTTTTGCTTGGCAATTCTGCTGAAATTTTACAAAAAAACTGGACTTTGAAACGTGGTGAAAACAGGAGATTTAAGGTTGCACGATTTGGTGAGGTATAGAACTAAGGGTGAGAAATGTTTTAAATGCTAAGACTATGTTTTGTACATTTGATAAAGACATGACTTCACAAAATCGTTTTCTTTGTAATTATTTTCAAGTTACTGTTAAAAAATTAGTTTTGAACTTATTTGTTCTCATTTGGGAACATTGGCGGTTTTACAGCATGCAAGTTGTACTGTATGTAGTTTTACGAGAAGAGAGAGTAACAATCCCGAATAGACAGCTTTTTATAGATTTTCAGAATTATGACTTGGTGTAGTTTGGTCACGCTACTGTACATATTGTTTAAATAAGAGTAAACTAAAAGAATTACTTATTTTGCTGTACTAGAAAGCCCATTATTGGAACGACCGATGCTCGCGTCGCGTGTTTTTTTGTTTTTACTCGGCATTTTCAAAGTAACGAGTACAAAGTTTCAGACTTTTGCTGATTACTCAAGAAGGGTTTGGTCTAGCCGCATGAAATTTTGACAGCAGTTTGAAGTTAACGAGTTGTATATTTGTATCAAATATCGAGGCAATAAATTATCTGACTTAGGCTTTAGGATCCAAAAACCGCTCCAAAAGTTTGGCGTAAAAAGCGGTCCCATTCAAAAACGACCCAAGTATGGCAAAAAATATTTCACATTGTTATATGTTTCAAAATACCCTTTTATCTCAACCAATTTGGCTTCGATGAGGTTTTTTCCTTTTTTTTTTCTTTTTTTTCTTCCTAAATCTTGTGCACTCTTTTTCCCCTAAATCACAAAACATTGAAATCTAACTTTAGCGTAAAGTTGTTGAGCTGCAAACGCAATTTAGTCTTGCAAAACTTTTTTGGGCTGCTCCAGCAAAAACTCCCCCAAAAATGGGGACCCAAAAAATCAATTTTTTGAACGGCTCAAGCTTGGGCGCCAGTTATTTTATATCAGTAGATGTTTGACATATATTTTGACATAGTTTGGGGCTACCACCCTCCCAGAGACCCCCCACATGGCCGCCCAAACATCAATTTTTGAACGGCTTAAGCTAAGATGCCTTTTTTTTATATCCACAGATACTTAACCGACAAATATTTTGTATTAGTTTGTGGGTACCCCCAAAGTTCCCTCTAATTTTTTGTAATCTGTGAGTGCAAAAGTTTTGGTGTGTGTGCGCACTTTTCTTGAAATAACTAATATTTGTAATACTTGTGCAACAACCCACGTGCAACAACATGGGCGTCGGCAGGGGAGGGCCATAGCCCCCCTGAATTTTCACAAACTTCTCTTAAACCTCCCAAATTTCAAAAATTCTTCCATTTTTAGTAGTTAATACTGGACTTGTTCTTATTGGCCCCCCCTGAAACATTTCCTGCTGACACCCTTGTGCAACAATGTGTCTGTTTAACAATATGTTTGTGCGCAGTAAATTTATGTGTGTGCGCTGTCCCTGAAAGCTGTGTGCACGCACACATGCCCACAGCTTAGAAGGAGCACTGGATACCACCCACCATGGACCCCACCAAATTAGGGACGTAGCCAGGGGGGAGCAGGTGGGGCAAGTTCCCCCCCATAATTTTACTTTGCCCCCCCAAATAATTTCAGTTGAACCTTATTTTTAACAAAATGCAGCAAGTGTTTGCACAGATCAAACACTACCATGTAATGGGAAATGTACCATGAAGTTGATTGTTTTGATTGTTTTGTATCGAAATGAACAGTACTTTAAATTAATTTCAAAAGTTTGTGCCAAAAACCGCCAATGTTCCCATTTGGGAACATAGTCATATCTCGTAAACGATAAATATTTTTAGCATAATTTTTTTTGGTCTCTTATCCAACTAAATTCACGCATTTTCGTGAAGTTTTGTCGCAATTTGACAATCATAACTTATAGCGGTAAGATACAGTTTAATTGTTACACTTTTAGCAACCACTAATACTGCTGAAGCTCTTCGTTCTGCTCTTGGATGCTGGCTGACTTGGACATGTATTTATACTTTTGGCTTTAGATCTTTTTGCTGTTAAACATTTATTCCTTTTTTCTACTCTCTACTCGTGAACTAATCTCTTCAGAAATTTTTTCGGTTTTCACATCCTTTTTCATGATGATGTCTTTTTAGGCTTTTATTGTTGTAAGCATTAGAAGTTTTCTACTAATGTCAAGTTACTTGATATGCATTGCTTGTAGTTTAAACTTTGCAGATGCAACACAATATATTTGTGTACAGCTTTCTAGAAACACTTGTTTTGACTCATGAGTTTGCCTGGTTTTCTGAAGATTTTAGTTAAGCACGGTTTGTATTATGTGATGCCAAGCCAAAATCAATTTTTATCCATGAATCGTGCACTTTGGAAGCAGACTTCTCAGCAGAACATGCTGCATTATTTTGTTTCTTTGTAGGCAGAAAGCAGCCAAATCTTACTAAAATTTTGAACATTTTTTCAGCAAAGAGAATTAGTTTGTTTTCCTAAATAGTATCATGATGCCTACCAATAGCATGTTGGCTTTGGAGCATATTATACTATACCTATTTAGTAATTGCTAAACGTAGGCATAGCAAGCATGTTATTGTTCGAAGCCAAAATACTCTGCCTGTTTATAACAATCGCAAAGAATTAAGATGTGAAGATAACAAGAATACAGTCAATGATTATAAATTAGTTGATACATTAAATTCTGTCGTAGTGATCTTGCGCTTTTCAACACTTGCAGTTCTAGGTATCCTACCTGTGAACAGTGTGAAAATCAATTAACATGTTCTAATACAGCAATTACTCTACAATGACAGTATAGCTAATATAAAGTTACCATCTGCACAAATTCCATAACGCTTTTATGCAATGAGATATAGGCTATCATAGAAAACTCAATAAAATTGGTAAAAAAACCTGTTTTCTTGATTTTACTTGAAAAATTGAGCAGTTAGACTAATATAATGTATTGAGGAAAGATAGGAACTTGGGTATTCTGTATCTTTAGAAAAAAAAATTTTGCATCTAGCATGAGCAGTTGCGAAGTTATGGCCATTTTAATTTTTGTCCTGTTGCAATAGAAACGCATTTTAAGGAGGCGTAAAACAAAAGTTTAATCAAAAACTTTTGAATAAATAAACTAATTGGTGGTTGAACCACAACTTTTGCGAGAGTTCCCAAGAAATTGAAGGAAGTCACCAACATTTGGTACGGCATAATGCAGAAATTGCAGACCCACCAAAATGTACGTGAGAATACTGATATAGCTGCTGGGCTGGTGTTCCAAAAGCTTGTAATTTAGTTATTGCGTTACTTACTAACTTTTCTGGATCTCAAGGTTTGGTTGATGGTAGTAATCTATTGTTTGAATAAAATTTGGTTTTAGAGGTGAATCTGGAGGGCTGTTTGTTTGGGATGTTCGCTTTTGGTGTTAATTAATTGACAAGGTTTGTTTGGTTAAGGATTGTGCAAGCAGAATTCTTTGTTATGTTTGACATTGCTGCTAAGTTGTTCTCTCTGGCTAATGTGGTATTTTCAGGTTTTTTTGATGAGAAGATGTGGTCGTTTGAAACTTCAAAAATTAATTTTTTTGTAAGTCTTAGGTATCGGTTGAGAGTTGTTGAAGTTGACCTAGAAAAGAATTGGATAAAGTGGGTTGTGGTCTTGCACAATTGGATAGAGGTTAAGTGTGGTCATTAAGCTGAATTTCATGAGTGGGCTAGCGTTTTTATTGGGCATGGACGATTTGCACATATTTGGAAAATGTATTGGCAGGCTAGGGTGGAGTAAAAAATAAAAATTTTTGAATTTAAAAAAGTGGTCTTGATATATGGCCCCAAATACCGTATGAAATACTTCTAGCACAATTTTGAGTTCTTGCACCCTCTAGTCGTCGTGCAATTTGATCGAACGAGCCCAAAATAGTCAATTTTGCCATATCTCACTAACCACATATGCTAGAAAGCTAGTTTTTAGCATAAAAGTTGCAGAAACAGCACATTTATATCTCCATTAAAAAGAACTTTGCCATAAAAACGTACAGAAAAAAAGTTACAGCCAAATTAATGATTGTATACAGATTTAATGATTATTGATAAGTTTTTAGAGCTTAACTTCAAACGAATTGGAATTCACCGCATGGAAAATAAGTCAGATGAGGTTTAAATTTATGTATATTTGCACTTTTGGTGTGCCATGCTGCCTTATCAGCTTCAATTAAGTTCTTTAATAGCAATTAGCCTTATTTAACTGGGCAATGTGCAGCAGAGTATAGTAACAAACATTTAAACTTCATGTTATTGCATCATCCAGTATTGGTTGGCTCTTGCATTATGATTTTATTTATGCTAAACTTGTGGAATTATATCTAGTTAATTCAAAAAAATTTTAGATTGCACAGTTTAATTCAAAAGCACTGAAAGATAGCCAAGTACAAAATTAGAATTAGAAAAGCAATTTGTCAAGCCAAGTCAACTGACCGCGACAAACTGACCTCGAACAAACTGACCGCGAAGCAATGATTTTGTTACATAATTTTGTCACTGATTTCGTCGCAGTGATTTCGTCACAAAGTGAGGGTTTGGGCAAGATGGCTCTGGGGATAGTAAAAATATATTTAGGATCGCCCTTCTCAGCCAATTGGCGTTGTTCGCGGTCACTTTGTTTGTGGTCAGTTGGTTCACGGTCACTTAGTCGCAGTCAGTTGTCGTGGACCCGCAATTTGTACTGGGATTAGAAAAACTACAGTTCTAAAAAGAAGAAAATTTGACAATACATTTAACGGACATTTTGAAAGGCCTACTATTGTTTATTGAATTGTAGATACAGTATATACTGTACTTGCTGGCATAAATTTAGTTATATCTAAAGCAGCATGCTAACTAAAAAAATATCCAAGTCTAATGTTACTTGTACAAAGTTGTATATGGGAGAGAAATTTTTCAAAGTTCTGATATTTCTGCCAAACATTTACCCTTGTGTTCTGCTTTTTGTTCTTCAAAAAAAGGATGGTCATTAAATGTCATTCTCAAGCCACATTGAATTTCACTTTGTTTTTTTTTGTTTAGTATCATGCCAAAAAATATCAAAAGGTTAATCAGTATCTTGCAAGAAATTAGTTTCACGCTCTTTGCATCGATGTGATGTATAAGATTTTTTCGGGTATGTAGTTAAACCACTAAGGTTTAACATTGGTTGATGGTTTTTATGTTTTTGCAGCAACAGTAGATTTTGATGACTCTACAGTTGGTTTTGCTGTCCTAATTAATAAATTCTGAAATTCTTCGTGTAATACTCATACTCAGCTCATGAATAGGAATAAACATTGCACCAAATCCATCAGTTCATTTGCAACAATTCGAGCTGTATCCAACTTCCTGAAGTGATTAAAGTTGATCAAATGCTTGAATCATATGTCTTTTGGTTCGCAGCAATCCTGAAGGGAAATTATCGGAACTTCAAAATTTTTTTTCCTTTGTAGAACTTTTTATAACGCTAGACTTGGATCTTTCTTTAGTTTGCATGCTGCTTTAGATATAACTAAATTTATGCCAGCAAGTACAGTATATATTGTATCTACAATACAATAAACAATAGTAGGCCTTTCAAAATGGTCGTTAAATGTATTGTCAAATTTTCTTCTTTTTAGAACTGTAGTTTTTCTAATCCCAGTACAAATTGCTTTTCTAATTCTAATTTTGTACTTGGCTGTTTTTCAGTGCTTATGAATTAAACTGTGCAATCTAAAATTTTTTTGAATTAACTAGATATAATTCCACAAGTTTAGCATAAATAAAATCATAATGCAAGAGCCAACCAATACTGGATGATGCAATAACATGAAGTTTAAATGTTTGTTACTATACTCTGCTGCACATTGCCCAGTTAAATAAGGCTAATTGCTATTAAAGAACTTAATTGAAGCTGATAAGGCAGCATGGCACACCAAAAGTGCAAATATACATAAATTTAAACCTCATCTGACTTATTTTCCATGCGGTGAATTCCAATTCGTTTGAAGTTAAGCTCTAAAAACTTATCAATAATCATTAAATCTGTATAAAATCATTAATTTGGCTGTAACTTTTTTTCTGTACGTTTTTATGGCAAAGTTCTTTTTAATGGAGATATAAATGTGCTGTTTCTGCAACTTTTAAGCTAAAAACTAGCTTTCTAGCATATGTGGTTAGTGAGATATGGCAAAATTGACTATTTTGGGCACGTTCGATCAAATTGCACGACGACTAGAGGGTGCAAGAACTCAAAATTGTGCTAGAAGTATTTCATACGGTATTTGGGGCCATATATCAAGACCACTTTTTTAAATTCAAAAATTTTTATTTTTCACTCCACCTTATAATGGCAGGCTATGCAACTAAATAAAGGGAGTTTTTTTGTTTTGTTTGAGTGTAATGAAATGAAGATGAGGAATGGTGGCATTTTTTGTTAAGTTTTTTCAGGGTCAGTGTTGAATCTGAATTTAGGATTTGCGTTTGATGGAAGGTTAGGTTTAGTCTTAAGAGTTAATGTTAGAGGTAATAAAACTTTTAGACTTGTATATGTTTCCTGGTTGCCGAACTGTTAGATTGGCATTGGCCGTACCTGTAGTGACATTTTGAATTACTTTTATTATTTTTAATTGTGCTATGAAGTTTCTCCATTGGTGAAAAAGTTTAAGCGAAATTTTGTGGGCAAGGTTGCTGGAATGCTGGGTGCAGTCCTTGTTAAAAATGAAGTAATATTTATTTCTAAGAACTCATTTCAAACTTTAATCATTAACAGTGTTGCCAACGGCTTGTTACTGCGGAGGAATTCCTGGAAAGGAAGTTTTTTTGTGTGTGAATGATGTGGAGATGAGACTCGACAACTTCTTAAATGCTTCGTCATCAAGCAGGTATATAAAGAAAGTTTTGGTTTTGTAATATTCATGTTTATTTGTTTATACATGTTGCATCTGAGAATATAGCCCAATAAAACTGTTGCTTGCGTTGAATCTTTTCCTATCAAAATGTAGCATAGGCGTAGCCAAGATTTTTGATTGGGGGGAGGGGGCAAACCACAAATCACATAGGTGAAGACCAAAAAAAAAGTCTTCACCGTCCGATTTAGGATTTTTGATTGTGGGGGACCGAAATTTAGTTGGAGACGAATTCAGGATTGGGGATAGCCCAAGTTAGAACCTTTAAGCGAAGACCAAAACAATAAACCAACAAAAAAAGATCTTCACATACCAAAGGGCCGATTTTGTCCCGAAAATCAGGTGAAGACCAAAAAAAAGGTCTTCACGGACTGAAGTCAGGTTGGAATCAAAACAACTAACGCAACTGAAGGAAGATTAGTCTCTTTCGCCACAGATTTATCATGATTGGCATTGCAATTGGGAGGGTTCCGCCTATGAAATGCTACGCCTATGAAATGCAGTTTAGTTACAGTAAGTAATGTTATCATAGATTTTGTTCATTTTTTTACACTGGTAAACGCTTAATTGCCTTTGTAAAATTAGTAACTGAAACAAATTAAACGTCTAAACATTAAAAGTCTGACCTGTAAATGTCAAAACATTGCAATTAAATTATTATTGAAAAATTATTTGGATAATTCAACGGACTTGGAAATCTTGTCAGTTTTTTTGTTTGTCTGATATGGTTAAGCGGGTGCAGTGTTTTGCTTAGCCCACCGTGGCTTGGTTGGTTTGGGGGCTACTCTGAGGCTTCATTGTTTGATTTTTTTCAATGTTTTGAGTTGAAAAAAAGCAATTTTCCAACACATTATTTGAACTTCCAGTCATGTCATGTTTTGAACGTAATTTTTGGTATCGTATGCTGAACATTGTTTCTAATGGATCTTTGGATGGTGAAATGTATTTTGGTTGCATTGTAAAAAGTATTATTTACATTGCAGTGTCGTCAATGAAAAGTTCTGTGCGGTTGGTGTTCCTCGGTTCAAATTGCATGGTGACAGATTGCAAAAGGATTCATCAACAAAGATTACATTATTTTTCAGGGTTAAATTTGTTTTGGAAAGTTTTGGATTTTCTGTTTGTTATTTCTGTTTTTTTGTTGGGGGGGTTGCTGTTATTTGATTTCTTGTTGTAATGCATTTTTGTGTTATTGTAAACACTTATGTCGCTTAAGAGGGGGTGTTTTAAGAGTTAAAATATAACTCACAGATTAGTACAAAGTTTAAAAAATTGCCAAAAGTAAGCAATAAAATTTGATCGCTTGTTGAAGCGTGCTAACAGGTTTCATAAAAGAATTATATAGATATTAGGAAGTTTCAAAATTGCACCACTTTTAAATTTCGTAGCACCTAAGCAAATTTCTTGTGGAGTTTTTGCTGCTGATTACGAATTTGATATTATTTTTGATTATGACGTCATATTGAGGGTTTAGGACTCCATTTTTTACGTCATTTTTCGACTTCTGCGTTTTCTCGAAAACTGTACATCGTGGAACCTTGATATTTACATCAAACGACGCAGAATACATGATTTGCTATCAGTGTTCAATAGATAAAAATGGTGTATCTTCAACAGAAAATAAGCTATTTTCAGTAGAAAAAAGGGATTTCCACAAGTTGCTGGATATGATGTCACAAACATCAAAAAACACTGACGCTATGAAGTTTACTTGTTTTCAATCGCTATTTCGACTGAAAACCAGCATTTATGCGTTGTAGATGACTGGAACTGGGTTGGTGTTTTGATTTAGAGGGGATAGGTAAAGGCTGGGATAAATCGGGCCAAAATGATGGGGAAACCCCCAGAATTGACTCTATTAAAGCGTTTTCATGATTTTTTTTTGCCATATCGTCAGTTGATATGTTAAGTCGAAGTCTGTCCTATGAGCTCTCCATGTGGTTATCACATAACTGCTTCTCAGCTATTCTTGAAGTATAGAGTCTCCAATTTATTTTTTGGTGTTTGATTTTATCGTTGCGGGAAAACTTAGGCATTTTTAAATTGATAATTCCTAGACTTCTTTTAGCTCCGAGATATCTCAACTATTATTACTCTTGTTTGGGGCAATGACTTAAACAAAAAACGAGTTGGTTTCACTACATAGCTGTTATATATACTCAGAATTTAAATTGTAAAGTTTTGCATTGGGGGACGCTTTTTCAGCGTTGACTGAACCTTAGTGAACAACAGGCACGTAGCCAGGATTTTTTGGGAGTTTGTTCTGTAAACGAACTTGACCCAAATTTTCATTGTTACTGACTTGGATTGATGCGATTTTTCAGTGAAAATTAGGTGATCTCCAAAAAAAAAAAAGGTCTTTGCCAAAATCCGAGGGCTTTTTCTGGCCGAAATCAAAAATTTACGCGGTTTTTCCCGCCAAAAACAGGTTATCTAAAAAAAAACACCAACTTATTCCTCCCACAAACCAGCGCTAAAATCTCGATGGGAGGACGCGTGCTCCCCGTCCCCCCTACAATTTAAGTACTGTGTATACTGAATATTCTTTCGCGCTTAATTGGTGTAAAAATTTGAAAGCTCCCTCAGCAAGGCCTGTGGAGCCGTGGTGTAACAACGAAGCCATTGCATCTTTGAATTTTTATGAAACTTCAATATCATAAAAAATAAGTAAAAGGATCTTATTAAGAGTTTAGGAGCTTCATCATTTATTGACTATTTTTTCCATTACTTTTTCCAAGATAAATCAGGTGCTGGTACGTAGTAGTTTTTAAAAAAACTTCTCCTTCAGAGTTACATGACTCCTTACTGGCCGTAGGCATATCATCCAACGGACATCTTGGAAGGGAAAGAATATACAGTGTTTATTGTGCTGTGAACTTTCTATCTTTTGCATTTTTACATGTTTAGCATTGAGCATTACACAATTTTTAGCTGCATTTTTTTCCGGAAATGATTTTAAAAGGCAGTTGCAATTGCATGTTGGACTAAGTTGTAGCCCTTTAAAATATGTTAAAAAAATGCTACGACATTAGAACACACAAATTCATACCGCAGCATGAAAATCAGCCTTGTAAATTTTGTCCGCATAAAATTGGGAAAACACTGCTATCTGCTTGTGCTAATTGTTGAAAATGTAACTATCTGTGGTACAACTTTTGGTACCGGTGTGTCTCTTCAAAGAGGCAGCAAGGTCAACGTTATTGTCATTTATTGTAAACTTTGTAACCTACAGTATATTTTTTCTATGTGCATAGTATAAAAAAACAAGATTACAGCGCTGGTTCACCCATGGTACTGGTATGAAATTCGTTTATAGCAGTGCAGTACTGTTAAAAAAATGAAACGTCAAATTGTACATACAAAAATCTGAAAGTGCATGCATCTTTAGTTGAGAAGTACCAATGTTGTCACTATTCCAACATCTGGGCCCGAAAAAATATCCAGTATTTCTAACAACTGTGTTGCGAAACCAACTCGTTTTTGTTTAAGTTATTGCCCCAAAGAATAGTAATAATAGTTGAGATATTTTGGAGTAAAAAGAAGGGTATAGGAATTATAAATTTAAAAGTTATAAGTTTTCTCGCTAAGGTAAAATCGAACATCAAAATTGCCATAAAAAAAAACATTGCCCATTTTATGTTTTTGCACTGCTGATTTCTATGCCGCATTTCAAAATTATTAATTTTTATCGAAATAGGCCTAAAATTAAGTTATTTGCAAAACCATACAAAATTTTGGAGTGCTAGGAGCGGAGTTCTCAGGCCCCCGAACACAGCCCCCTAATTGCAGTATCTGGTTACACGACTTATTGTAAACGAATGCTACTACGTTTTCAAGTTTTATAATCTTCCAATGAGAAGTTATTGAGCTGGGAAAATAACAACTGCTATCTACTATAATGGAGTAGTACCGTTATCTTTAAAATATAACGTTTTGCTGCTTCCTATACATTATAAAAGGAGACACCACGAAATTCCGCCCCGGGTGTCACCACCCTCAGCGACGCCACTGATTGTTAACAGGCGGCGTGAGGCGCTAAATAGTGGATGATACACACAGTTTTGATTACAACGGCTTCTGCGTAGTTTGGGGTGTCTGGTTAGGGCTTGAGGTGGTGCAATGTTTCTGTGTATTTGTTGGAATTGTACATTCAGTTTGCTGCCTGTTCGGAAGCACCAAGTACCCTAGAGACAGTATTTAAATTGTAGGGGGGACGCGGGGGACGCTTTCCCCCATCGAGAGTTAGCGTCCCACCATCGAGGTTTGGCGTCCCCCCACCGAGATTTCAGCGCTGGTTGATTAGACAAAAAAGGGCCCTTAAGCACGAATAAATTCCAGAAACTCCGGCTGAATTTAGTCCCAAATCGCGGTGATGACCTTTTTTTTTGGTATTCATTCGATTTCGAGGACGGATAGGCTCAATTTTCACTAAAGTACTTTCGCATTACGAATGCGTTTGGTCAAGGCTGCAAAAGCGTCCCCCAAGCAAAATTTTTCTGTTTAAGTACTGCCTAAAGATAATCATTATTTGGCGTATTATGCAAGGACGTAACAATGTAACCATGATGCGGTTGAAGTGAAATCATTCTGTTATGGTCGGCGTAATAACGACGCGTTTGTCCTCTTCGTCACGTTTAATAAAGAATTTTGTTTTATTTTTAATTGTAAGTGTTAAACTTGGGTTGTCCTGGTTTTGAATGTGTTTGTTGATACTTCACCATGTTATGATTTGTTCCTGTTATTGCTGCAATAAAGATTTATTTGCGCTTGGAGGTAGTGCGGAGGCAGGGATTTTTCGTGGTGGGGGTTGGTGGCAAAGTAGCATTGAGGTTGCGTTTAACGCGAGGAAAGTTAGGGTTCGGAGTCTATATTAGGGATTAGACAAAAACCTAGCAGTAACTTTTTCTCGAAGTGAAATAAGCAGAACTAATTTAATACGTTAACAATGATTGATCTGACTAGAAACCACTACATTTTTTACAAATTCATTCAAAGCTACCAGATCACTATTACCAGAGGTGGAGTCGAGGACGCAAGGCTCGAGGCCAAAGACACAAAAAAAATCCAAGGCCAAGGACAGCCTTTCCGAGGACAGACACTCTCGAGGCCAAGGACACAAGCACAAGTGCTCTCCAAAAAAAAAGGTCTTCACAAAAATTTTTCAGGCGATCTCCAAAAAATGAAAAAAAAAGGTCTTCACAAAAAAACGTTTTCCAAAAAATTTTTCAAGCGCTCCACAAAGTTTTAACAATTCAAAAAATAGTGCTGTCCTTGAGCCGAGGACAGGCCAATTTTCGAGGACTTGAGGCCTCAAGGACTTCAAAATGTGTCCTCGAGGACTCCACCTCTGACTATTACCGTAATAAAGTTTGATAATGCCGCGAAGTCCCCGGATATCGCTTGCGATGTCGCGTTCTAGTTAAATTTATATTATGCTATTTTTCACTCGCGTCTGCAATATGGTTTAATTACTTGGAGCTCAACTTTTAAAAGTTATTTAAAAAAATTAAGTACTTTACAAAATAAAGCTGTCAAAATTGTTGGAGGAGGTAAATATTATGATCGAGCAACACAATTTTATGCAAAATTGCGCATCCTTAAATTAGTTGATATGGTCTTTTTTGAAAAAGCATTGTTTGTGTTTAAATTTAAAATGAAAATGCTACCAGATCAATTTAACAACTATCTCACTGAAGCGAGTCATGTATACGAAAAGTTTACCAGAGCATCCTACCAAAACAATTATTTTATTCCTCTTTTGAATACGTCAAAGGCTCAAAGATCTATAAAATATCAAGGTCCTCTGATTTGGAACGCATTGGATGCCGATTTAAAAACATGTAAGACATTGCAATCTTTCAAAGCAAAACTTAAAAACTTACTCTTGCAAAAATATGATCAAGAAACATAAGCTTAAATATTACCACTATTGTTTTTAGTTATTTTTTTACTTTTTTTTTTTTAACAATAAGAGATTCCTGCTTCTCCCCTTCTCCCTCTTTCTTCCCTTCTCCTCTCCGCCGCTATTGTTTGTTTGTTGGTGTGTTCTCAAAAAAAAAAAAAAAAAAAAGATTAGATATTACTGAACAAAAAGTAAAGCTTCAATTACAATAGGTGGCTGCAGACACGAAGACAAAATCAGTCCCTTCGCAGTCTCCTTGTGCCTGTTTTGCTATAATTTTTACCTTGCTCTGATTTATGCTGAATGTGTTTAATTTATTTTCATTTGCATTACTTTGTGGGTTTGTGCTGTTTATTTATAACAGGTAACAAAATAAAATAAAGTTCAGTTCAGTTCACCGAGGTGATAAAATATCAATGTGCCATGCTTGCTTTAAAAAGTAAACTAACCCTAGGCCTAAGGGTGTGATGATCTTCAGTTGAAAAACTTTTTGAACATAAATTCAGAAAGCCGCATGACAATTTTTTCAACCTAAGTAGTTATACGCATTTGCGGAATCTGCAACGACAGAAAACCGAACTTTCACCTTTTTGCAAGTTTAAAAGGGCCTTCAGGAAGGAGTTTTTTGCTCGGTTTTCTCTCTAAAAATTTTGACAGATCTTAACTCTAATTTCACCCAATTTGAGCTTTCTACGACCTTTCGTTCTAGAGATATACCAGCTTGAATTCCTCTGCAAAATTTTGCCAGTGTTGCCAATTAGAGACTAGAAGTTCAAAAAGTTAATGCATTGATAAAGCAAAGTAAAGGGTAAAAACTTAAATTAGCTACTTTTCAAGTAAATGTAAGCCAGTTTTTCCAAAGTAAATCTTCTGCCACAAAACTGACAAAACGGCAACACAGAAGTGAGAGGAAAATTGTTAATTTTAAACTGTATAATATCTTGAAAACGGAAAACGTGAAAATTCCAATTTGGTGAGTGAGAATGCATTTATAAGCTCTTCCCAACATTTTGGTCAACGATAAAAAGCTTGACTTGAATGCTCTTTTAAGTCAGATTCTCTACCGCTACGCCATCTGTAAGTGCATGGCAGCAAAATATTATCTGCAAGTGCATGAACTAAAAAAATCTGAAATCTGCGCCACCCCTAAGGCCCTAACCTCAAATTTAAAATAATAAAATGATACAATAATGCCTGGTAGCAAAAGCCTTTTCCGCATGCATGCTCAATTTTAAAGGCGGTGAATCATCCAGCCAATTCCGGTGGTTTACAATAGCTAAAATTGAATATAATTTTTGATATTTTTTGTTTTGATTTTGGGGCTGCATTTGCAAAGATATTCAACAAATACAAAAAGATGTTCCCCCGAAAAAAGTTTTTGGAAACGCTGAGTTTTGTTCTTCCGCCAAAACCACAGTTCTCTAAACTATTAGGCCTACTGCAACCTTATTAAACTATTAGGCCTAACTATCTCTAAACTATTAGGCCTAATAGTTTAGAGATAGTTAGGCCTAAACTATTTAGAAATAAACTATTTAGAAATAAACTATTTAGAAATAAACTATCTCTAAACTATTTGGCCTACCACAGTTCTCTAAACCATTAGGCCTACTGCGGTTTTGGCGGGAAGAACAAAACTCAGAGTTTCCAAAAACTTTTTTCGGAGGGACATCTTTTTGTATTTGTTGAATATTTTTGCAACCGCACTCCCAAAATCAAAACAAAAAATATCAAAAATTATAGTTCAATTTTAGCTATTGTAAACCACCGGAATTGGCTGGATGATTCACCGCCTTTAATTTCATTACGCTGATTTTAACGTTTTTTACACTTTTTGCATTCGTGCCGTTTTGAAAACAGGGCCGCCGAGAAGGGGGCAGGGGGGACAATGACCTCGGGACTCACGGACTTCACCGGGCCCATCAAGATCACACTGAAAAGTGAAAAGCGATGCAAGCAACGTGCATATATCGTATTATCATACCATTGGAGCAACGATCTAACTCAAACAGGGTTTTCTGCAAACAAATAGGTCTTCTTTTGTTGGGGTAGGACTAGGTAAGGATGCCCCCCCGCTGACTCCGCAGGTTCTACATATGGGCCCCTGCTGACTCCGCGGATTCTGCATATGGACCCCCACTGACAAGCTCTGGACCAAGAACGGGCCCCCACTGACTCCGCTGTTGTGTATAATTATCGTGGTAGTGTCCAACGCCATTGCTAAAAGGTTATTTTAAGATCTAACATTGGCCTTTAACAGTATCAAGTCGGCTAGTTAAGGATGAGCCGCAAAGGATAGACTCCTGTTGACTCCGCGGGTTTCGCATATAGATCCCCGTTGACTAGCTCAGGACGATTTCCCGCTGACTGCCTGATCCCGCGATTGTGGATAATTAGTGCGGTAGTGTTTAACGCTATTGCTAAAAAGCGCATGTCAAGGTCTAACACTGGCCTCTAACAGTACCGGTATCAATTATCAAGTAAGCGTACTAACTGTTCAGGGCTGCTTAAAGAATTCCAATAAGTTTCAATCTCAAATTTTTGGCTCGTATAGCGTAAGTGCTATAGTCCCAGTTTGCTGATTTGATAATGCTAATTTGCGGATATCCTGTGTCAGAGTTGTCAACGGGCCAAGATTTCAGGTCCGAACCAAAACTCTTTGGAGCTAATTGCATCACGTAAAAGAACATATAACCTGCCGAAGTCAAGCACCATTAATTTTAACTATTATTTTTTTAATAAATTAATTGATGCGCTTATTTATTTGAATGCATCAGGAACATACGTCTTTCTTAGAAAAAATTGTCTTGCTGAAACGCTTGTAATACAAACTAAGCTCCAGCCCACACCAGAACCGATTGACAACTCTGTTCTGTGTTTAATTTACCAAATTTAATATTATAAATGCCAACAATCTTTTGCACAATTCAAATTCGTTGACAATGTGATTTATATGCTAATTTACTGGTCATTATAGCTGGATGATCTTTCTGTTTGTTGTTTGTTTGTTTGTTTCTCCTATGAGAAAGCGACAGCATAGCACAATAGATTAAACGAATCCGCACCCGCTTAGGAGTTTCCAATAATCTGTTGATTTTTTGAGAGTTGTTATGGCAATTCTATTGCTGCTCGCCAGTTTACAGCATGCAAAAATAAGTTCGTAAAGAGTCCTAGTCTACTCAAACGCAAAAGTCCTAGTCCACGCAAAAATAAGTCCGAAGACGAAACACCGCGACGATGGTGTGAGCTGTGACTGACCCACACTTTTAAATTAATCGTATGGTCGTCACAAAAACGACTCTCTTTTAATCATTCGGCCAAGATGCCGATAAACTTTTTAACAATCAAAGAATTTTGCAGCTTTAATCACACTTATGATCGGTTTTAAAATGTCTAAAATTGCATATTTTGACTTACAATTCATAGAAATTTTTCAGCGGCGGGGGCTTCGCCCCCGCTCCCCTTGCTGTAATTGTCGCTATTCAGACGCGAAATCCTCTTATTGAAAAGTCATATTATGCTTACGCCGCTGGAAAATTACCGTACTTGACGGCATATAGAACGCACGGGCTTGTAAGACGCACCTCATTTTAGCAGGTCAGATTCAGAAAAAACTCGAACTTTACCTACGCCATGTAAGACGCGCGGCGATTTTTTGAGCCAAAATTTTGGAAAAAAGAGTGCGTCCTATATGCCGTTAAATACGGTAAATGAAAAACCAGGACGTGTGGCTTGTAACGTTGAATTAAAATAGGCCCACTATTTAAAAGCTGTCCGCGGGCCCACGTTTGACTCTGGGCGCCCCTGGCTAAAAATTACTGTTTTTGCCAAAAGTGGACAAAATAACTGCACTTCGTTCCGATTTGAGAATATTTCTCACCGGATTTTATAATGCAGACCAAAAAAAGGTCTTCTCCCTAATTTTTGCCGTAAGTATACAGAAAAGATTTGGATTTCGTTCTGCTTTAATCGCATTTTGCTATTTCCAATCGATATTGAGGTGAGGTCCAAATAGATAAAGAACTTTTCCTTGTTAACGCTACATTTTTGGCCACAAAATGGTTTCTTGCCTTTGAATAGCATTTAGTTTTTGCCGGTCTATCCCAAAGGGACTGAGGAGATATAGCTGATTTCCTGTGGTGAAATACACACAACTATAGGGTTTTGACACGTTCCACACCAAGGCACAATGCCCTACCCCCTTAAATACGCTACTGGTACAAGCGTATAATTTGTTTGTTTTAAACAGAAGTTCGGCAAGCCCGGTGTGCAAAGATAAACCAGGAACACAAAATATACTATAGTGTTACTGTGCTACCAACGTTGCGTGTGTTATTTTTTCAGTTCTCGTCAGTTAGCAGCAATTACGTGCCATTCACCCTATTGATTAGAACAGCTTGAATAAAATGCAGAAAATGAGCGTCCACCAGCAGCAGGCTGTTCCATTCCATCCTGTTTATTAGATTAGCTTGCATAAAATGCAGAAAATGAACGACCAAAATCGCCCATTAAAAAGCGAGCTAGAGGAAGCTCTATGCTAATCAATCAGTCTATAGCCTGTGCCCTTTCTACTGTATCACTTTCCCTAACATAAACTACTGCAAAACTTTTAAATACACTAGGCAACACCACATAATATAGCGCAGACACCAAAAATGTTTAAAATATGTTCTGCAGACCTTTTCGATTGCACTCTTCTCAACGCAAGACTTCATTTTGAAATTCTGCAATATTGCCAGTTTAATTTGTATTCGCTGTTGTAGCTTTTGATTTGATTGATACCGGAAGTGACGTAGATGTAGTGCATTGAAATCAGGAGCGTACGCAGAATTTTTTTAGAGGGCACGATAATACTGTATACCTATTTATTTTTAACTTTTTTGCAGTGCACGCAACTAGGAGGGTTGTTATTTTTCTTAGGGAAGGGGGACATAAAAAATCTAAAACTTTTAAAAATTTGTTTGACTCTAATTGCGCTATGCGTATTTTATTTGATATTTTTGTGGGTAAATTAAGGTACTAATGTGAACAAAGTTATTAATGAAAGCAAAATTTTTATAATAAAATGTGAACAAATTTACTATGACGGTAAAGTTTTGATAAATTTTACTTTCGTAATAAATTTGTTAACATTAGTATCTCAACTTATATGCAAAAAATTAGAATATAGAGCACAATTAGAGTCAAGCAAATCTTTAAAAGTTTTACTTATTAACATTGTCAATAACGTAGTTTATTGACAATGCACCTTACTAAAGACTGCGCAATTAACATGCAAAGAGCTTGCCCCCTCCCCGTGACTACATGGACCTTAGAGACGGCACTTCCTGACTACCGTTTAGCAATACTCCGCTATTACAGTAGCTCCAAATCAAAAAGATCAAATTTTGATAAAAATAGTGGAGATAAGAGATCAAATAAGTTCATCAAGTTGTTCGTCTCAGGCGGAACAAAAAAAAAGAGTTAATTGGCTGAAAAATACAACCAAGATAATAATAATTATGATACCCGTACCAAAGAAAACAACACGAAAACAAAAGTGCGCAAGGTACTGTTTTGCTGAGGTACTATAATCGTTTAAAATAAAAACGCATAATCGTCTTTTAAAGCTTTTTATGCAAAACAGCATACACGATAAAATTAAAATCGATTCGGGAGTGTAACTCCAACACTTTGTGAAAATTTATTTTAGAAAATTTCAATAAAAGTGTCTTTTCCTTTGAACATATTTTAAACAAATTTGTACCTGCTAAACTTTTTGCCTAAACTGTTTCATAGCTAGAAAAATGCTTGGGGTTTGGCGAAAAATGTTTCAGACCTCCTGACCCCTCTTCTCCATAATTGCGACCTTGATTTACCGTTTCCCGTTTCTTCTTAGGTGTTGAGGCGAACTGCACTGTAGATGTTATTAATGGTTTAATGCAGTATGGGTTTCTCGCATAGGCGTAGCCAGGATTTTTGATTGGGGGGGGGGGGCAAACCACAAATCACATGCAATGACGTCATGAAAAAGTCTCGAAAGACGAACTTTTTATGCGACAAAGATACTGTAGATGGAAGATCAGAAGCCGCGGTATTAAAATAGCATTAAATTAAAATTGCTATATGAAGAGGACTTTAACCCAAAGTCAAAAGTCCAAATGTCTAAACTGGGCAGGCGTCTAGTCATAAATTTGCAATGGGGTGGAGGGGGCTGCAACCCCCCTTGGCTACGCTACTGAAACTGGGAGACGTGTTGAGTAAACTAATGTAACTCAAAGTTATCACAGCCGTTGGGCGGTTTTTTGTTATTTTTTGTAAAAACTAGCTATTTTAATGCCATTGGATCACAATTCGCAGGTGTTTAGAGCCATTTAACAAAACTAGATTTTTGACATTTGAAAGCCAATTCAAAAATTAAATTGTTCTATCGTCTTTTTACTTACAATTTAAGTCTAAAACACGTTTAAAATCTTGCATTTGGGAGTTAAATTTTGTAAGTGATTTCGTCCAGGTAGGGGAAAGTAGATCGTCTCGTACAGTATTTTAGCGGTAAATAATCATCCACTTGAAGATTTTTGTTTGTGATTTTTGTTTTGTCATAGAAATAACCAGTTGTAGGAGTACATGTAGGCCTGAGACCATGGAGCCCAAGCCCCCTCACTTCAAATTCAACAATTTATTTAATGGGCATTTCCCCTAACTGATTTTTTTTCAAAAGTATATTGTCGCGCAAAAACTGGCAAGGTGTAGGTGAACTGTTACAGTGGAATTCGGTTAATAAATCCACCTCGGGACAGCCGGTTTTGGCTTTAATACGCGGCGGCTTTAATAAACGGCATTTTCTAAAATGCACAAGACGATTCCGTTCCAAGCAAATGGGATGTAATAAGCGGCTGGATTTATTAACCGTGGATTTATTAACCGAATTCCACTGTATTTAAAAATGTAACGATGCACAATAGATGTTACGCCTACTAACCATGTTATTGCCGGGCCGCATTTACATTACGCGGGACCCTTGGGACTTTGGAGATTTTTGTAACACGTTCCTGCCAAATTTAGGTTAAGATCAAAAAAAGTCTCAGCATCTGAGCGCTGGCATTGTGCCTTATTATGGTAAATCTGGACCTGTAGTTATTGCACTACGTTCACAAAAAGGTTAGATGAGGGCCCGAGATTGCAACTTTTAAGACAAAAAAACTCAATTTCTCCCGGGTTATACATTTGAATTGGTTGGCAAGAATTGAACTAAGAGGGGGGCCCCAGGTTGTCAATACTATTGCTAATTAGTATTGTATTAAAACAAAAATTAAAAAGGGAACACCATTTAAAAAGTACATTAAGAAAGCAATCGAACAAACATCAAAATTCAGAAGACCTTACTAAAAGCAGACAAAAGAAAAACCTGTTGCATGCTTAAGACAGCTGTTTCGCCTAATTGTAAGGCTCATCAGTTAGGCTTAGCAGGGCCAAAATAACAAATATTACAGTGATAAACCTTCCGAAAAAAAAAAAACGTAACCAAGAAAATGAATAAACATTTAGAGATAAACTTCTGTTTCATAGCAATCTTTACGCAACAAATTTTGCTAAATTAATTAATTCTTTTTAACAGAGATCGTTCCGGAACGAAACTTTAGGTCTCAGAATGCTAAACTCACTGAAATCTTTACCAATTGTAACTAGGTTACAGACTATTAATCTAACTGAAATCCGTACCAAATAAATCCCTCAATTCACTGCAATAAGTCTTACAATTAGGCGAAACAGCTGTCGTAGGCATGCAACAGGTTTTTTTTTTTTGTCTGCGTTTAGTAATGTCTTCTGGGGATTTTGATGTTTGTTCGATTGCTTTCATAATGTACCTTTTTATTGGTGTTCCCTTTTCAATTTTTGTTTTAATACGTGATTACTGCATCCCACTCAGCTTGGATGGATTTTCAAGTGCCACAACTTTGTTGTCCCTTTATTTTGAATTACTGCTGTACGCGAAAAATGCTTAAAGAAACTAAAAGTGAAAAAAGAATAGGCTTTTTTGTCACATTTTTATCACTGGTGGCATTTCAATTGGGAGGCTCGGGCCCCCCGGTCACCCTCCTCTGGCTACGCCTATGGTTTCTAGTTGGATTTGTAACCAGGCACGTAGCCAGAACGGAATTTTGGGGGGGGCAAGCAAAATTTTGGGGTAGCAATGGTCTTTGCGGACTGAGTGGATGTTGGTTTTGACCCGAAGATTATGTGCGGACAAAAGAAAAAGATCTTTGCGGACTATAGAGCCGTTTTTGTCTCCAAAATTAGGTGAAGACCAAAAAAAAAAGATCTCGGATTGAGGGGCCGTTTTTGTCTCCGAAATTAGGCGAAGACCAAAAAAACAGACAAGGTCATCGCAGAGTTAACTAAGTTTTTTTCGCAATTGTTTGACATTTTGTACCTAACCACTTGGGGGGGGGCAAAAGATAATTTTGGGGGGCAAAACAACGAATTTACAGACAAAATGCATGAAATTCAGTGAAAAATGGAAATTATTTGGGGGGGGCAAAGCAAAATTTTTGGGGGGCGGTTGTCCCCCTTGCTCCCCCCCTGGCCACGTCCCTGCTTGTTACTGCTAGCATGAGATTTTGCAATGTGATTTTTACAGCTTCTGTTAGCGTAGATTTCAGTTCATTACAGCCGCACGGGTCTGGAGAAATTTACGAGGGGTCACTTCATCCAAACCTAAATGACTGAAGGTGAGGACGACTAAAAGCAATATTTAATGGTTTTCTAAAGAGGACATGAGGGGTAGCACATAGGTGCTTCTCAGTAGCATACGCAGGATTTTGAAAAGAGGAGGGGCCAGGAACCTCAAAAAATTTGAGAAGAACAAAGGTAGGAATGAACATTGTTTCACTTTAATTTAGTCCAATTTTTTACCCAAAACTAGGTGAAGACCAAAAAAAGAAAAAGAAAAAAAAGGTCTTCGCTCAAATTTAGTCCAATTTTTCGCCCAAAATTAGGTGAAAATCAAAAAAAAGAAAAGGTCTACACTTAAATTTAGGCCGATTTTTTATCCAAAATTAGGAGAAGACCAAAAAAAAAGAAAAATTCTTTACTCAAATTTAGTCCTATTTTTTTGGGAGCGGGCCAAAAACAAAGGTATTCGCCTACCATTTGTGTGCTCAAAGCTTCTGCCCAACTTACAAAGGGGTGGGGAGCCATTCCGCAATTTTGCATACTAATCTATGCTAATTATACTATCCTGGCGACCCAAAGGGGGGCATGGCCCAATGCCCCCCATAATACGCCCCTGGTGCTTCTCCGTAAGCCATTAATTGAATTCATTCAAGCATGCGACGCTAAGTCGTTCTGATGTGTGGCACGCACATCCGCACACAAAAGACAAATAATTCTGCAACAAGCTTAAACAAAAATAAATTAAATAGCGGGGTTAATTGTATATCGCAATGCGATATGAAATTGTGCTACTCTAAAGCCGTGCAACGAGGATTTGCTAAGGAAAAAGCGATGGAGTTAAACAAAAATCAAAAATTTGTATGAGCAAAAATGTATTGAAAAACTAACTATAGTAGGTTTTGAATAAACGAAGGCATGTTGAGAGTAGCTCATAGATTGCTAGGGTCTAAATTGGAAGTTGAGTAGATCACCGCCACGCGATTTTTGTAAGTTTTAATGTTACTGCAACTGTAGAAAAAATTTGCACACGCATTTAGAGCCACGTGAAAGAATCAACTTGATATATTAAGGAGGACTGATCAGTGGGAAAAGTCCACCATAAAACCTTTCAAAAAGGTCTTGCTTTCAACCACTTCCACACTTACTAGCAAAGGTTTTAGGATTGACATAAGAAGGTGGGCAAAATGTCGTTCAATGGCAAACTGGAAACAAACCATTTAAAAACTATTACAACGAAAATCCAATTATTTTGAAAGCCCTTCGTCAGTCAATATTTGGGCAAAGTTCAGGTGATCATCGAAAACAAAAAGAGCTCGAGCGCTTTGGAGCCCAATATTGGGATCAAAGGCGCAATTAGGGGGGCTAATTGGCTTCAGCCCCTCCGTAGCCAAGTCACTTAGAAATTGACTTCACCTGTAAGTAAGAGGTGGGGAGCTAAAGGGGCTGGGCAGTTTAATTCTTGAAAATAACTTTTGGTTTTAGCATGTTAGTTCTTTCAACGACTCTAAAACGTGCGAAATAGGATCCAAATGGTGCTAAAATGGCTTTTTTTTCGGCTGGGGGCTTCTTTCCCAGACCCCCGTCCGTGATACGCTGAGTTGCACCAGTTTACTCAAACACGTCATTCAAAATGAGATATTTTTCGAACAAAAAGATTTTAACTTTGAGTTCAAGCTACTTACCCTTAACAAAATCCTGGTTGCGCGCTTGTTCGGGATTATCTCGTTACGTCCAAAAAAAATGAGCATTAGACTTTTAAGGGTTGGCAACAGTATTTTAGGGTGTATTTATGTAGGATTAACGCCCTAAAAGCTTTAAAAATTGCCCTTACTTGTGAAAAACAAAGCATGTTTGAAAGCTCGCACAAAGCCTGCCCGGTCTATAAAGTACTGTGCGCAAAATCGTGAGCTTACCAATGTATCCTTTTCTTTGTTTTAACCAACTGGCGCAGCTTGTACGTTGGTAAAGCGTAGTCTGTTCAAATAAACTAAAAATAAACTCCTACGCTCACCATTTTACGTCCAGTGTAGACCGGGCCTAATTTGTTAAATTTTCTAAGCAGACTAATTTGGCCAAGAGAAGGTGAGTAGGTTTACATCGTTTAGCATCTCTTGGTAGGATGCTGTCTCTATCGTTATTTTGTACACTGTCAGAGTGACTGAACTAAAATTGAACTACAATCTGCATTGCCAACCTCACTGACACGTAGCACATACTAACTGTAATTTAAAGGACCAAAATGTAGAGAAAATTCTATGTCTTTTGAAAATTCAGGCATTTTTATTGAAGCATTCATTCACAGGAAAAAACAATTGTGGTAACTTACAATCTTATGTAGCCTACGGTAAGTTTTTACACAAAGTTAACGCTATATCTTCTACTCAAACTTTCAGCTATTTACAAATTTTCGTTCAAAATGCGGTCTCATTCAAAGCACTACTTTCAGTTACCCCCAGGCTAAAGTTAAAGCATGGTCGCACAAACACCAGACAAAAATAACCGCGGTACCGTAATACGGCATAAACAATACACGTGTCCTATCAGTAAACAACAGTGTCACTCTAATTAAAGTTGTTTGTGAATGAAATTGGTTAATTGCAGACCTGTTAGAATTCAATACAAACAAAAATTTTGCTAAGGATAAATTATATAGATGTCAAATTTCAATCATGATTATTGATTGTTGTCATCATGATTCATTTTAATCATTTACTTCATTAGTACTGTGATGCTTATGAAGTTTTGGTTGTTGAGTTTTTACGGAATTAAAATTTTATGAAATTAAAACTGTCAAAATTTTGAAATTCGATGGCTGTCAAAATTTTGGAAGTTGGAAATTATGGCCTCCAAAAATTAGGACCTTTATTTATTTTTTGTCAATACAATTGTTGGCAACTGGAAAAAACTTTTGACATACCAATTAACACTGCCGCGAATGTGATAATTTTTGGTTGAAATTTTGAATCTTTTCAGCAAATTTATAAAAAAAAATTCAATTGCGACAAGTAAATGCGCAGTTTTACGCAAATCAAGAAGACTTTTGGAATCATTGTCAGGAATATCCAATCTTCGATGTCGCATTGTAAAAGTAGGTGAAGCTATACGTGTATTTGTACCAATAGTATAAACTTAGACAAAAAATTTTTCGCACAAAATTACGGTATCCTAGCACAGCCAAGTAAATCAAGCTTTGATGAGCAAAATTTGCTATAATTTAGTTACCCCTCATTGTAGCCTTGTGCTCCTAGCACACTGTACTTGCTTTGGCAACGGCACTGACGTAAAATCAACGAATGTAAATAAAAAAGCTGAAGCTTCCAATTTTTGATAAAATTCTTTAAATTACAATTAGTAAAATCGCAGTTTGCCGCAATCCATGAAAACAGAGATATCTATAACTTAGAGTTTTCAAAGTTTTTTTTGCCAGTGGCAAACCAATGAACTCAGGTTTGCATCGTGGCTCACCGACTGTCTTTCTGTATTACGTTTTCCATGCCTTGATAGAAATTTAAAAAAAGATCACGGGGTTTCAGACTGTGTGCCGCGGCACACTAATGTGGCGCAAAAAAGTCGCAAGTGTGCCGTAAAAAATTTTCTTCCCATATCTCCCTGAAATTAACGTTTTTCAATATTATCAGGAATGTCCATGGGAAATGTCCCATGGGCTGGGATGGGATGGGACAGCACGCATTGCATTTCCATGAATGATAATGAATGCCAAAAGGATGATGAATTGTGAACTCTTCTGAACTTTAAAATTAACAAAGTCAATAAATTTTGTCGTTTTGTATTTCTCTTTGTCCGTGTAGTCCTATCTAGTACACATTATACTTACATTTTCATAAATTTATTAACTTTTATTGCTTTGTATTTTGATGGGAATCCCATGGGATGGGATGGGATGGGACAGGCATGAACTGTTATGGAATGGGATGGGATGGGAAAGAAAAATATGTCCCATGGACAATCCTGAATATTATGCTATGCCACGTTAGTTGTGGTGCAACTTTACCAGAATATCAACGCTAGTTTTGCTCATCCATTAATATAAAAGGAAATGCGGACAAATTTATGTCGGTCAATTTAAGCTGGCGCTATTATTATAATAAGTTTTTAAAAACATCACTATGAAGTAGATGTTTATTTTACCGAAGAAAATATTAGGCTACGAGACTTCCGCAAGTTCCTTTCCAGCCACATTTTCCTCTTGATACTTTGAAGGTCACCTATTTCTTTAGTCCGTATTATTGTATTAAAAGTTGGGGAAATAAATCTGAATTTGTGTAAAAGTATACTCAAAGTTTTGCAAAAAAAATTTAACTTGTTACCAAACGATAAGGTTTGTGTTTAAGAAACTAACACAAATTGAAGATCCATAATCAGTGGACGTTTGCACCTTTGCCCTAATCGCTGAAGTTATAAGACCTTAAAAATGACCATTTCCACGTGGAGAATTTAGTTATTCCCATCCACGAATTACAGCCCCAATTGTTTCATTACTACGATAACGCTACGAAACGCAATCAACCTTGCTGCAAACGCGTAAAACTTCAAAACAACATTTTTTTTTTTTAAAATACCATTTTCGAATTATCATCAAAAACTTAACAAAACGCATCATTTAAAAAATTTAGAAAGACCATAATCTAGACCATAGGCGTAGCCAGGGGGGGGGGGGGGCCCAGGGGGCCCGGGCCCCCCAATTAAAATACCACCAATGACAAAAAAATTATGACAGCATAGCCTTGCGACGTTTGATTGCAGTTACGGACGACGAGGGAGCCCCGGGGCCCCTACCTAACAACCAGGGGGCCCTGGAGCCCCAGGGACCCTAACTAACAACCAGGGAGCCCTGAGGCCGTTAACCGACAACCAGGGGGCTCCCGGACCCCTAACTGACAAACGAGGGCTCCAGGTCCTCTAATTGACAAACTGGGGGCCCTGGGGTCCCTAATTGGCGACCAAGGGCCCCCAGTGCCCCTAACTAACAATCAGGGGCCCCTAACTGACAACCAGAGGGCTTTGGGCCCCTAACTGACAACCAGGGAGCCCTGGATCCCCTAACTGACAACCAGGGGGTCCCGGGGCCCTTAACTGACGACCAGGGAGCCCTGGGGCCCCTAACTAACGACCAGGGTGCCCCGGGGCCCCTAACTGGCAACAAGGGGGCCCCAGAACCCCTAACTAACAACCAAGGTGCCCCGGGGCCCTTAACCGACAACCAGGGGCCCCGAACCCTTAATCGACAACCAGAGGGCCCACGGCCCCTAACTGATAACCAGGGTGCCCCGGCGCCCCTAACTGATGACCAAGGGTCCCGGGCCAGGGGCCCTGTAATTCAAATTTTTACAATTTATATGCAAAACCTGTGAGAAATCTAAGAATTTGTGCTAAAAGTTTACCCAAGGCCCTCGTTTAACGCTATTATGAACTTAATGCTATAGCACAGGCGGTAATGCAAACCCCTTAATGAAATGCTACCAATGATAAATATAATGAGAGCATAGCCAGTATCTTGTCCTTCTCCGGAATTGCAGTTTCTTTAATTTAGAATTTACGCGTACAAAAGTAGGTAATAAT
Source organism: Trididemnum nubilum (assembly GCA_963965965.1). NCBI lineage: Eukaryota > Metazoa > Chordata > Ascidiacea > Aplousobranchia > Didemnidae > Trididemnum > Trididemnum nubilum. The sequence continues at coordinate 26,901,904 of OZ014476.1, read as the reverse complement.
AATGACGACCACGTGTCCACGTCATAATAATGTCATGCGATTCCTGGAGGTTTCAAAAAACTGTCAAGTGAATTGACTCGAGTCCTGCACGTTTAGGAAAAAGAGGTTTTTTAGTTATGCTTTAAATGTTTTTTTTATGAAAGAGCTTAAGGGCGCGATCTTATCTCAAAGTCATAGGCGTAGCCAAGGGGGTGGCACAGGGGGCCCGGGCCCCTCAATTGAAAGGCCACCAATGACAAAATTTAACAAAAAAAACTTGTTTCTTCAGTTTCAGTTTCTTTTAGCATTTTTGCGTTCAACAGTAATTAACAATAAATAATATTGACTACCAGGGGGCCCGGCGCACCCCCTTAATTCAATCTTTCCAACCAATTTCAACGTATAACCAGGGTGAAATTAAGGATTTTTGTCCAAAAAGTTGCTACCTCAGGCCCTCATCTAAACTTTTTATGAACGTAATGCAATAACCAGCGCCATATTTGCCATATGGCACAGTGCCAGGGCCCATCGCTCAGAGGGTAAGACTTTTTTTGGTCTTCACTTACATTTGGCAGGAAGATGTTGCAAAAATCCTCTAAGTACCACGGACCCCGCGCAATGTAAATCCGGCCCGGCAATAACATGCTTAGTAAGCGTAACCATCTATCGTACCATTTTTATAGCGATTCACCTCCACCCCGCCAGTTTTTACGCACAAAATACTATTAAAAAATAGCTAGGGAAAATGCTCATTAAACAAATTATTGAATTTCAATTGAGGAGGCCTGGGCCCACTGGCCGTACATGTACTCCTATAACTGGTTAACTTCATGACCAAACAAAAACCTTGAAGGAAAATCTTCAAGCGGATTACTGTTTACTGCTAAAATATTGCAGAAGGCAATGTGCCTTCCTTCCCCCTACATGGACCAAATCACTTACAATTAAAATTTTACACCATAATGCAAGCTTTTAAACGTGTTTGGACTTTAATTGCAAGTAAAAGGAGGATTGAACAGTTAAATTTTTTCGATTGGCATTCAAATGTTAAAAATCTAGTTCTTTCAAATGGCTGTGAACACGTGCGAAATGTGATCCAATGGGATCAAAATAGCCCTTTTTTCCAAAAACGTACAAAAATCGCCCTGCGGCTGGGGGTTAGCCCCCAGACCCCCATAGCCGTCGGCGGCTGGGGCTCCGCCCCCAGACCCCGTCTGCGATACCTTTGAGTACACTAGCTTACTCAACACGTCTCCTAAGTTAGACATTTGCTCTTTCTAACTATTACTTTTTGCCCTTTCTCTTTACCAAACTCCTGGTTAAATGCCAACGGGCTACAGCTTCAGATCTTCCATTCTACGATATCTTTGCCCCACAAAGAATTCCTTTTTTGAAAAATTTTGATGACGTCATTGCATGTGATTTGTGGTTTGGGCCTCCCCCAAACAAAAATCCTGGCTACGCCTATGATCTGGACAAATTTTGCGTTCTTGTTCTTTGGCTTTGGCCTCGACCAATCCCGTCCTTGGTCTCGAGAGCGGCAACTGTTCTCCAAAAGTTGGTCCATGGCCTTGGTCTCAGATTTTTTTAGTCCTTGTCCTCGAACGTTGGGTCCTCGACTCCACCTCTGGTTATACATCTCTCTACTCATCAGCATTCTTCAAGCCAATCAAGCGCTATAGCAGCGAGCTTTAGTTCAATTCCGCAGTATAAAATAATATCCTTGCGTGAACAATGGCGCAGAATAGTTCTACGTCATCGCAGTACAATCCTTTCAAAAAACTTGACCTAGCGGTTGTTTCCAAACAATTATAGCATTTAACTAGAATAATTTTTTTTCCAAACAATCATATGTGACCAATTCTGAATGCGAACCCAGGACACTACTCAATGCTTTATTTCAGAATCTAGCAGCAGTTTGTAAAATAATTTTAAAATATATAAAAAAAGAAATAATAAAAAAAATTAAGACAACAGTACTTAAAAAGGTGTAATTTAAAATGTAGAAGAGGTTTTATACCGAGATGGTTGAAACCAGAAGCAATGCAGTGTTATGCCAATTTTTGTAAGTGATAAAAGCAACCACTTGCAAAGATGATTCACATTGCTCTACGTTTGATCTAACTGCACTTTTAAGTTTCAAGATTTTTGCAATATTTTATTTTTTGTAATCTTTTGTTTAATTCATTACGGGTCATGCACACAAGCCAGTCAATCGAAGTTGTTTTTTTTTTTTTTAAAGAGAGGTATTTTGTGACAAAACTTGGTAAGTAATACTGTGGTTTATCTGGTGATAAATACTACTCATTCCAGTTAGACTACAGATTTGTTCATTTTTTGGTCATTTACAAGCTACTAGTCTATTTGTATCACTGCATGCATTTTGCATTAATTGAAAGTGTAAAATCAATGAATATTGTTTCACAGATCACTTGTTTTTAGAAGTTATGGACCATAGATTTCAGCCACAGAATGCACCCACTAATTCCCAATGACGGATCAACTGCTTTCATGATTCTGCATCAACCATACTTTCGACTGCGCATTTGTGGTACTGTGCATGCAGCATTGCACAGTAAAGTCAAACAATATCTGAACACTGCACAGTCAATCAATATCTCTAACTAAAATTGGGCTTTTGCGTTTTGTTTACACCTCCGGTTTGCAGCGTTTATGCAGCCACATAATTTGAACAGCTGGTAGTTAAGCTTGAATGGAATGCAACGTATTGATTTGGTTGAAATTCAAATAAGATCTAAAGGCAAAATCAATAGGGTTATCCAAAGTTAAGGTCTACAACTTTTAGTAAAGGGACGATTAGGCGCTGCAGATTATGTGCCGGGACCATTGTGCACCGAGACTATTGGGCACTAGAGCAAAAACTTTTTTTCCGAAAAAAATTTACAAAACATTAATTTTTTTCAAATAAGTTCTTTTTTCAAAAAGTTTTTTTCAAAAGTTTAACAAATAAACAAAAATTCAAATAAAACATTTTCAAAACTTTGATTTCCTTTATTGTATTTTTTTCAACAATTTTTTTTTCGCTGCATGTCCGCATAATTTTATTTTCTAGACCAGACGTATGCAATTTGCATCCCACGGTCTGAAATTCTGCGGCGTTCGGGCACGAGTTGCTGGCGTAATCTTGGCTCACGCGAGAAGTTGCGTGACGTTTCGTGATTATTTTAAAGTGGGTGAAGCATCCAGCTGGGATTATGTGCAAAAATTAAAAAAAAACATCTAAAACAGTTCTTCACTAAATTTTAACTTTCTACGATCTATCGTTTCTGAGTTATTATTTCAAAGTTGCGAGATCTTCCCAAGAGTGTTGCCATGTAAGATCTAATTTTCTAGGAATTGGGATATAACTTACTATTTAAATTGTAAAAATACTTCTGTTGTAGCAGTAATTCATGCTTAAGCCTTGTACTTAGGAGCTCTCAAGCCAATGTGAAAGATTACACCAAAGATCATTTTTGGAAAAATGAAATCTTAACTGGCAGCACTTTTGAGGAGATCTTGCTGTGAAATAAGATATCTCAGAAACAATAAGTCCTAAGCTGGTGAAATTTGGTGAAGATATGTTTCAGATCATTCTTTATCGTTTGCACATAATCCCAGCTGGATGTTTCACCACTTTAAGTCCACCTGTACCAAGCAATACACTATAAAGCATTTCAGGAGCAACGAGTTCATCTCCCCGCAGATTCCTGTTTATGATCGCGACACCTTGTACTAAATCTAGTAAAAAGAATGTTTGAATGGATATTTTTCACTAAAATCGATACAATTTTTAAAGAGAAACTGCTTGAAATTGGTTTTATTGAAGAAATGAGAACTACTTGAGGTAATAAAAAAAATTTCCCAAAATCTTTTCCCACAATTCAAAGTCAGCGAGAAAATTTGTAAAATCAGCCTTTTGTAAAGTCGTATACCGGTGGCGTGTGCAGGGGGGGCTGCAGCCCCCCTCCCCCATTGGCCTGCCGATCATAATGCAGAATAAGAAAAATACCACGTTTTTGACACTTCTGATAGTGTCTTTTGCACAGGAATAGACTCAATAAATGATTTAAAGTATGTTTTGTAACGTTTGTTTAGGAAGGGGGGCCTAATTTGTCAAAAATGAAACTCATAAATTAAAAAAAAAACTTAGAAAAATGGCTAAAAATTGGCATTCAATTTTGATCGCTTATTGAAAAATGCTTAACGTAGGTTTCATCAACAAATTTATAAGCTCGGGAATAGGGGGAGCTATTCAGTATTGGTTTATTACCAATCACTTCTCCCAAACTTCCTTACATTACCCCCCCCCCCTAATTATAGCTTTCTCTATAATACGAAATTGGTTTCTACTCGGGAGTTTTATTGAAATACCGGCAAAGAATTTCATGATTGAAATAAGAAAAGAAAAATTCTATCAATTGCTACCTCCCACATAGTCCATTTATGCAACTAGTATAATCACGTTTTTGTACAGCTAATATATATGCCACGTTTTAGTAACATTAAGTTTTATCAAATTCAAAATAGGCCTAAGTTATTTATTCCAAAAAAATTTAGTTATTTATGTAACTTAATTTTGATAACTATTACTTAGTTATCAAAATTAAGTTATTTATGCCAAAAAAACTACAAAATCTTCTAGAGCTCGGGGCTCTACCTCCAATTGCCTCCGGCGGCTGGAGGTCCGTCCTCCCCCGTTGCAACTGCCCCCCATTGCAGATTTGGGTTGTTCCATTATATTTAAACAAATGGCAAATACCCTACGTTGGAAAATTTGTATAAAATGCTTATAGGTCATCTATATGGGATAGCACAAGCTATATAAAATTTTTTTTTTTGAAATCGGATGGTCCGTTAATGAGATATTGAAAATCACTACTAGGTGTCAGCGGCGAGAAGTAAAAATACAAAAATCAATTTTGAGGTCCATACTTATGGCAGAAAGTTGGTTTTTGTGTCAAAATATATGTTTTGGAAGATGGGGAATCTAAATTTGGGGTTAAATTGAGGCTAATTTTGCTATAAAATCGTGTTTTAATAGTTTTTAGCTTTTTGGGAGGTAAATTGGGGTCAAAAATTGGGGTAAAGGATTGAATAAAATTTAAAACAAAAATAATTTTGGGTAGTATAAAGGTTGTTCTTTCTTTTTGAGAAAGAGTTCAGGATGACAATTGATTAGCAATGTGTGTAAACACAACAATTTTTTGCTGCTACATCACAACCTGACTACACAGCTACCAAGATAATGCAACAAAAACAGCACATGAAAAGTTTTTCATTTAGGTGAAATAAAAGTATCGATATGTAAAGAGACAAATTTTGAGTATTTTAGTTTAACCATACAATGCAGCTGAGCAAATAACAGTACTTCTGCAGCTGCTGCACGTAACATGTAATGAACATTAGCAGACGTTTTGGCCACAAATTATACGAGGGTCATTCAATAAATAAGTTGAATTTTTCAGTATAAGGACGTATAATTCAGATGAAAGCTTAATTTTTTTTTCCTAATGTTTTTCTTCTTATTCACATGGATGAAATTTCTTTTGCAGATTGAAATAAAAAGTTTAAGAGTTTTGGTAACAAACAAAAATGACAGATAAAGAAGCATGCTCCAGGATTGAACAGCGGTCTGTTATCAAGTTTTTAGTTGCAGAAGGTGCAAAGCTGTGGAAAATCATAGAAGAATGTCAACTTTGTATGGTGCCACATGTTTCATAAAGAACAAACGCATGTGACAAACATAAAGAACAAAGGCAAAAAGGAATAAAGAACAAACGCAGGGGTCATCAGTCGAAAGGAGTCATCTTGCATCATGACAATGCAAGGCCTCACATAGCAGCCCAAACGGTCCAGATCATCAACAACCTGGGCTGGGAACTGCTCCTCATCCCCCTTACAGCCCAGACCTTGCCCTTTCAGACTTTCACCTGTTTGGTTTCTTGAAAGAGTTTACGAGAGGCACAAAGTTTGAAGTGACGATGAAGTCATAAGTGTCGTGAGCTACCGGCTGAGGCATCAGTCTAAAGATTTTTAAGGTGAGGGAAAATGGAAGCTTGTGCACAGATGGAAAAAAATGTGTAAAATTGATGGGAGGCTATGTTGAAAAATAAAAAAAATTAAGCTTCTATTCGAATTATAAGTCCTTATACTGAAAAATTTACCTTATTTATTGAATGGCCCAAGTACATAACATTATGTTGGTGTTGCTGACTAATATAATAAATACTAGTAAATCACAATATTGGTGTCATTGTTGCAATGGTATTTAGAGCATTTTTGTTATAAAATACAATTTTATTCATTGCAAACCTTTGTACAGGGTGTTTAAGTAACATAGCAATAAACTGGTACCAGTATTATTTCAGTAATACACAGGTATGTTTCTTTCAAAACACCTCGTATATACTTTTTAACTAATTTAGCTCAGAAATATGATGAGCAAATATGTTGATGCCAATGGTAAAATATTATACACATGGGTTTATCTCCAAACCATGGCTACTGTATGCAGGGCCGCAGAGAGAAATTTTTTCAGGGGGTACGAGGATCGATGCCGGGCCCCCAAAATTACGTGAAGTGCAAACAAATAAATCAAAAATAGGTCTTCACTCAAAATTGGTCCTATTTTTTCCCCAAAATTAGGTGAAGACCAAAAAAAAGGTCTTCACTCAAAATTGGTGCTATTTTTTCCCCAAAATTAGGTGAAGACCGAAAAAAAAAAAAAGGAGGTCTTCGCCCAAACTTGGCCACTTCGCCCAAAATTGGTTCGATGTACGCCCTGAACCCCCCTCTCGTAGACCCTGACTGTATGTCATTTGAAAGAATAGGTACCTAGCATTGCAAATTTATTTATAGTACAATTGCAATTTCACTTGGAATGAACTTAAGTGACTGGCCAGTTGGTCGAGCGGGACGCGTTCGTCTCTGGAGCGGTAGGTCTGAGGTTCAAATCTCGGGCCAGTCAAATCAGACACAGCGGTGTCAACAGCTCACCACCGCTGTGGCATTTTTTCGAAAGGAGCAGTGTTGCTCTGGCGCAATGATGCAGAGATGGGCAAACTCGTTACACGTTTCAGTGTAATACGTAATACAACGAGTATTAAGAAAAATTTGATTTTGATTTGATAAAGTTAAATGACAATTGAAATCACATGCACAAAAGAATATCAAGGTTCTGGAAAAAAACAGCACAACTAAGCACACTCAAAATTACATAGTATTGACCTAAGTGAGTTAGCAATTCAGATGTTTGATAATACGGTATTTTTTAATGATTTCTTTGTTGTAGCGAACATCTTTTTCTTAATGAGCACAATTTGAAAAGTTAATCCTGATAACATTGAGATGCAAACTTTAATTGACCTTATTAATTAAATCAATACTATTAACAGTCTAGGTTCATTAACTTTTTTTCAGTTATTTGATAAATATTGCATAAATTTTTAGTGAACGGCAAAAAAATTGAACATTTTGCTCTAAAAATAACTAAAGAAATTAAAATATTTTGCATGCAAGCTCTAAAATAGTGCATGCGAAATTGGTGAGAATGATCAAAATAACTTTGATTAATTTGAGCTAGCACTTTATATAATCTAATTTGCACAAACAATCACTAATTGATATCATTTGGTGAAATATAATCAGATGAAAATCATACATAGCAACTAAACTCATAATGAAGCACTGGAGAGAATGATGTCTGATCATTGCTCAATAAGGTAAATTTTTGATTATGATACATAGTCATATTTTTTTTTGTATGATTATGAAACGACTGTATTTGTTTTGAAACAATCAATATTTGTATTGATACAGAGCAAGCAATAAATTCAAAATTTGAAAAAACAAAGTAGGAATTTTTGGAAGCTTGTTTCAAGAAATACAAAATTGGTGATGAAAACTACAATTGACATGAAAAAACGCAAAGCAATGAAAAATGTTTATTGTGAAGACTTTAAGGTATATTCCTTTTTTTTATTTTGTGCAATCCTTCATTCCCATTTTCGGGCCTCAACTTAGCCCCCAAAGGAGTAGCGTAGCCAGGGGGGGCTATAGCCAGTACTTAAATTGTAGGGGAAACGGGGGGACGCGTCCCCCCCCCATCAAGCTTGAGCGTCCCCCCATTGAGATTGAGCGTCCCCCCATCGAGATTTAGGCGTCCCCCATCGAGATTTGAGCGCTGATTGATGAGAGGAAAAATTCCGGTCGAATATAGCACCAAATTCCGCGGAATAGTGATTCAGAAGAAAAAAACACTTCAAGTTTCGGCGAAGACCTTTTTTTTTGCTCTTCACCTAATTTCTGGCGAAAAACCACTTCAGTTTTTGGCGAAGACCTTTTTTTTGTTTTTGCTCTTCACCTATTTTCCAGCGAAAAAACACAACAGTTTTTAGACTCTCGGCGAAGACTTTCATCTTTTTTGGTTTTCATTCAATTTCGTCTACAGAATTATGTAATCTTCACTAAGTTCAGTCAAGGCTGCAAAAGCGTCTCCCCTTGCAAAATTTTACAATTTAGGTACTGGCTATAGCTCCCCCATTGGCCTGTCCACCACAATGCAGAATAAAAAAATACCACGTTTTTAGCTCTTTTGAGACTGTTTTTTTGGCTGGAATGGACTAATAAGTGATTTAAAGCATCTTTTGAAACATATATTCAGGGGGTGGCTAATTTGTCAAAAATTAAAGTCACAAATCAATGAAAACTTTGAAAAATGCCCAAAAATAAACAATCAAATTTCATCGCTAGTATAAAAACGCCAAACATAGGTTTTATCAACAAATATATTATAAATTCAGGAATAAGTGGGGGGGGCTATTTAGTGTTAGTCAATTACCAATCACTTCTCTATAATATCTTTCCCTTAGCCCCCCCCCGATTATTTTTCTGTATAAAATATAAACGAAATAGATTACTCCATGTGAGTTTTATTGAATAATAGGGTTTTATGATTAACCAGCTTGCAAACAAGAGAATTATAATGTCATCATTAGCCACCTCCCGCATAGCTCATTAATGCAACCAGTTGAATGATGTTTCGCTGCCAATTTCTATGCCACTTTTTAAAAGCATTTTTATTTATTAAAATAGCTCTAAAATTAAGTTATTTTGCAAGAAAAATGCAAAATTTTCGAGCGCTGGGGGCTCCGTCCCCTGACCCCCCGTGCCTCCGGCGGCTGGAAGATTCGCCCCCAAACCCCCAAAGTAGCTCCCTCAATGCGAATTTCTGGCTACGCGCCTGCCCCAAAGTTTACGAAAACTTCAAATAACAGACTTTCCAGAAAAATTACTATAAAAATAACTTAAAATTCTTATTCATTGCCCCCAAAAACATGTATTTAGACACAAAAATTAAGTTGATACCTCTAGTAGAACTCGTAAAATCTAAATTTAAAAATTTTCATACTCGCGTCTGCCTTTTAGTGGTGATTGTTAATATCTCAGCAACCACTGGGCCGGCTCGAAAAAAAATTTTTTGCAGGTTGATCAGCACGCCAGGCTCCAGAGGCATAGCCAGGATTTTTGATTGGGAAGGCCCAAACCACAAATCACATGCAATGACGTCATCAGAAATTTTCCCAACAGGAACTTTTGATGGGGCAACGATATCGTAGACTGGAAGATCTGAAGTCGTAGCCTGTTGACACTTAACCAGGATTTTGGTAAAGGGAGAGGGCGAAAACCAATAGTTAGAAAAAGCAAATGTCTAATCTAGAAGACTTATTGAGTAAGCTAGTGTACTCAAACGTATCACAGACGGGAGTCTAGGGGCGGAGCCCCCAGCCGCCGGTGGCTATAGGGGTCTTGGCACAAAGCCCCAGCCGCTGGGCGATTTTTGTAAGTTTTTGGAAAAAAAAAGCTATTTTAATCCCATTGGACCACATTTCGCACGTGTTTACAGCCATTTGAAAGAACTAGATTTTTAACATTTGAAAGTCCATCGAAAAAATTTAATTGTTCAATCCTCTTTTTACTTGCAATTAAAGTCCAAAACAAGTTTAAAATCGTGAGTTATGGTGTAAAATTTTAATTGTAAGTGATTTGGTCCATGTAGGGGGAAGGAAGGCACATTGCCTCCTGCAATATTTTAGCATTAAATATTAATCCACTCGACGATTTTCTTTAGAAGGTTTAGTTGTGTCATAAAGTTAACCAATTATAGGAGTACATGTTCGGTCAGGGACCCGGGCCCCCTCAATTGAAATTCAATAATTTGTTTAATGAGCATTTTCCCTAACTATTTTTTTTAAGAGTATTTTGTGCGTAAAAACTGGCAAGGTGGAGGTGAATCGTTATTGAAAAATGGTACAATAGATGGTTACGCTTACTAAACATGTTATTCCTGGGCCGGATTTACATTGCGCAGGGCCCCTGGCACTTTGGGGATTTTTGCAACATCTTCCTGCCAAATATGATAGAAGACCAATAAAAGTCCTACTATCTGAGCGCGGGGCCCTGGCACTGTGCCATATGGCAAATACGGCGCTGGTTATTGCATTACATTCACAAAAGTTTAGATGAGGGCCTGAGGTAGCAACTTTTAGGACAAAAGCCCTTGATTTCACCCTGGTTATACGTTTAAATTGGTTAGAAAAAATTGAATTAAAGGGGTGCGACAGGCCCCGTGGTCGTCATTATTGATTATTGTTAATTACTGCTGTACGCGTGCACTGTTGCAAGCTAAGATGCTAAAAAAAACTGAAAATGAAAAGACAAGGCTTTTTTGTCAAATTTTGTCATTGGCAGAGCTGGGCACCCACTACTTGAAAAGTAGCGGCGCTGCCGCTGCCGCTATTTGGCAAAAAAGCAGCGGCGCTGCCGCTTATCGCTACTCAAATAAAAAAGTAGCGCCGCTGCCGCTACTGGCATGCAAAACAGCGGCCTCTACTTTTAAAAAATAAATAGTACAAAGAAAGATGGCATTCAAATACGGTATCTAATGGTGAAATTTCAATTTTATTTACGAAAGTTAATTATTCAAGCCTTTTAGATATTGGTTCAGGTTACAGTCGGCATTAGCAGGCTCAAATGGTAGACTAGTAAGCAAATCACCATTCAATTAGTTTGGCATACTCCTTTCAAAAAAACAAGCGTTTCAAAATGCTGATTGGTTAAACCAGCGCTTTAGAAACTACTTAGCAAGTTACCCTTGGAAGTTACACTAGGAAGTTAAATTCCTTATCGCATTTTCTACACAAACAAAAGGCAATAAGAAATATCGATTCAAATAAGTTAAGGTTTTGCCATTAAAGCACAATGACATACAGTATTCAGCTTCTATACAATTCTGTCCCGGCTCTTATAGCTCTGAAGTAGTCGATCTGTTTATCACACTCTTGGCCCTGAACCACTAAAGTAATTCCTCGCGTAGAGATCCGAAAGTAAAATTTATCAATCGACCGAGTTCCAAAACATTTCTTGGAGTTTTGTGGAAATGGTAGGTGATTCACGTCCCTGCGATGATTTCGTCCAACTTTGACACAAACGTAGATCGAGCGTTTAAGATATTGGTGTTTACAAAGTCGAAGGAGATACGTAGTAATGGCGTACATGTTAAGCAAATGATGCTCAATGCGATTCATGTTACACTGAGTATTTTTCTACGAGTATAACTCCATAACTAAGTTGTCTTTGAAGCTTATTTATTACCTGGTTCTATTTGTTTGTTCAATTCTCAGCGCACTATAAATTTAATTCTTAGGTTTACTGTTAACTGTTGTAGCAAACGTTATTTTACTATGCATTGACGTAACTACTCAGGCCCGGCGCCACGGGGCATAGGCGTAGCCAGAGGGGGGGCCCAAGGGGCCCGGGCCCCCTTCAATTGAAATACTACCTATGATAAAAATGTGACAAAAAAAAACTATTGTTTTGTCATTTTTAGTCTCTGTCACGAAATAATAATTTTGAATGCCTGAGATATGATTATTTGCTGTATTTTAATGCGTACGTGACTGATTTACTGCTTTTTCCGCTTTGGATAATTCGTTTCTAGTATTTTCTACTGTCTTCTATTAGTCAACGGAGTAATTAGTTGTTTACATGTCTTAATTGCTATATTTAGACTTAAAGTTTGTGACGTCATAATCCTGTTAAAATCTTATCGTAAGCTCGTGTATTTTTTTCTATTGTGACGTACATGGATTGTTCTAGGATATTCGATAGCTTTTACCTTAGTATAAATGGGCGGGTCGTTTTTGATTCTATTATTCTAATATTCTGAAAATGGATGATTTTTAGATATTAGTTTCGTGGGCATTTTGCCCAGTGTGTGTATCTGTGGTTGGCTTGTGTAGCCGTATAATTTGGCGATCTGAATTGGGCGATCGCGAGAGTGTGTAAGGTGCGACGTGAACCTGGTCGGTCGCGGTTAAGTCTTTTACGATCTGAACCTGGTCGATCGTAAGAAGTGTTAGTGGAGCGATTTTTGCTCAGTGAGAGTGGTTTTGTGTTTTTAATGTTAAATAGAAGTTTTCATTTAAGATTGTGTGCTGCTTTCTGAGATTCAAGAAGCTAAAGGAACTATCAACTGCCATTTTCGATTCGTCAATTGACATCTCAGTCGTTCTCTGGTTTCAGCCGACGTGGGCAATTCTAGGGATTAAAGGTTGTACTCTAGCCAAGTATCAACGATCGCGACAGTTTCTTTTAGCATTTTTTGCCTACAACAGTAATTAACAATAATATTGACGACCAGGGGGGCCGGGCCCTCTAAATTCAATTTTTGCCAATTAATTAAAATTTATAACCCGGCTGAAATTAAGGGTTTTTATCATAAAAGTTGATACCTCGGGCTCTCATCTAACCTTTTTAAAAACGTAATGCAATAACAGGGCGGAATTGACCATATGGCCCAGCGCCAGGAGTCCTGCGCTCAAACGGTAAGACTTTATTTTTGGTTTACACTTATGTTTGGCAGGAAGATGTTGCGAAAATCTTTAAAGTGCCAGGGGCCCCGTGCAATGTAAATCCAGCCCGAGCAATAACATGGAAATTAAGCGTAACCATCAATTGTACGGTTTTCAGTAAAAATTCACCTCCAATCACCTCGCTAGTTTCTACGCTAAAAAATGCGTTTGAAAAAAAAAATTATCTATGAGAAGTGCTCATTGAACAAATTATTGAATTTAAATTGAGGGACCCGGGGCCTCTTAACCGTACATGTACTCCTACAACTGGTTATTTTCATGTCAAAACAAAAATCTCGAAGGAAAATCTTCGAGTGGATTTTTTACTACTAAAATACTTATAAAAATTTAACTCCAAACTGCAAAATTAGAAGCGTATTTTCGACCAAATTATAAGTAAAAGGAGAATTGAAACAATTTAATTTTTTTCAATTGGCTTTCAATTGTTAATAACCTACTTCTTTCAAATGGTTCTGAACACGTGCGAAATGTGATCCAATGGCTTTAAAATAGCTTTTTTTTCAAAAAAATTACGAAGAATCGATCAGCGACTGGGGGCTACGTCCCCAGATCCCCGTATGTGATACGTTTGAGTAAACTAGTTTACTTACACAAGTCTCCCAATTTAGATATTTTCATTTGCAACTTTTGGTTTAAGCCCTCTCCCTTTAGAAAACTCTCGGTTAAGTGCCAAACCAGGCCACGGCTTCTGATCTTCCCTTCTACGATATCTTTGTCCCACAAAAAGTTCCTCTTTCGAAAATTTCTGATGATTTCATTATGCGATTTTTGGTTTGCCCCCCCCCCCCCCAATCAAAAATCTTGGCTGCGCCTATGGACGGGGGATGGCATTTCGAGCCGTGTCCCCCCAAATCACTCCTTGAGCTCCCTAAGCGAGAGTAAACTTTTGTAGTAGCACAACTAGCAAACTTTTGCCCAAAAACAGGTAACCACAAACGCTTTTTTCTATTAAACAGCAAGACAGATCAAGTGAACGTAATCAAGTAGCCTTAGATTTTGCGATGAAGACCTTTTTTTATTTTTTTAGTTTTCACCTCCAAATTTGAGGGCAAAATCCATACCAAAGAAGGATAACACAGGATTTGGAGCAAAATATTCACCAGATCGCTGCCGCATTCCAAATTCGTCTGGTCTCGGCTGCGTAAGCGTCCCCCCCCCAAGTTTTTGTTCCCCCCTCCCCTAAACACACTACTCTGGCTCCGTGCCAGGTACTGTACGGTTCTATTTGCAGTGCACGATCTATACTGTGGTCTGTGACCAGATAGCCAACAAATCATCTTCATTTGTTATACTAAATGCTAGCATTTTGAGGAAATATCGCGGAAAACCGTCTTTGCGATCTGCAAGTTTTTAGCAATTTATCGAACTCTAATTATTGCATTTTCGTTAAAGAGGTACTGCTCGAAATCGGCTTCATTGACATCGGTTTTATCAGTTCAAATTGACCCGCTACTAGACCACATTATTTGTTTAACTTCGATTGAGAAAAAATCGGACCATGTGCGATAATACTCGCCTATACATACACTATAAGAGCAACGACAAAACGTCACAAAGGTCTTGCATGTTCTACTAAACTGAAATAACGAGGTAACAAGAGCAGAGTGAAAACAAGCGGAGAGTAAAGACTGTAAACGGTAACGTGTGAAAATGTGAATTGAAAAAGTCTTGGAAGGAGTTTATCAGCAGTAGCGGCAGCGGCAGAAAATTTGCTTAAAAAACAGCGCTGAAGCGCTGCCGCTTTTTCGGCTAAAAGAACAGCGGCGCTGCCGCTTGTCGCTGGTGACGAAAAAAAGCAGCGGCGCTGCCGCTATCGCTACCGAAAAAGTAGAGCCGCTAGTAGCGCCCGCTGGTGAGGAGCGCCGCTGTGCCCATCACTGGTCATTGGTGGTATTTCGACTGAGGGGGCCCGGGACCCCTAGGTTACCCCCTGGCTACGCCTATGATTTTGAGATAAGATCGCACCCTTAAGTTCTTTCATAAAAAAAAACAAAGCATTTAAAGCAAAATTAAATTTCCAAAACGTGTAGGACTCGAGTCAAGTCACTTGACAGTTTTTTTCAAACCTCCAAGAATCGCATGACATTATTATGACGAGGACACGTGGTCCTCATTATTATTACTTACTTTTGCACACGTAAATCCTAAATTAAAGAAACTGCAATTCCGGAGAAGGACAACATAATGGCTATGCTCTCATTTTATCTATCATTGGTAGTATTTCATTAAGGGGTTTGCATTACCGTCTGTGCTATAGCATTAAGTTCATAGTAACGTTAAACGAGGGCCTGGGGTTGCAACTTTTAGGACAAAACTCTCTGATTTTTCACAGGTTTTGCATATAAATGGTTAAAAATTTGAATTAAGGGGCCCCTGGCCCGGGACCCTTGGTCGTCAGTTAGTGGCCCCAGGGCCCCCTGGTTGTCAGTTAGGGGCTACGGGGCTTCCTGGTTGTTAATTAGGGGCCCCGGGGCCTTCTGGTCATCAGTTAGGGGCCCTGGAGCCCCCTGGTTGTCAGATAGGAGCCCCGGGGCCCCCTATTTGTCAGTTAGGGGCCCCGGGACACCCTAGTTGGTGAATAGAGGCCCTGGGGCCTCCTTGTTGTTAGTTAGGTATTCTGGCTGCCCCTAGTCGCTAGTTAGGAGCCCCGTGTCTTTCCCTCCGTCAGTTAGGGCCCCTGGGACCCCCTGGTTTTCGGTTGGGGGCCTCAAAGCCCCCTGGTTGTTTGTTAGGGGCCCTGGGGGCCCCCTGGTTGTCAGTTAGGGGCTCCGGGTCCCCCTGTTTGCTTGTTAGGGGCCCCGGGGCTTCCTCGTCGTCATTAATATCATCGTTTATTACTGTTATGTGCGTAATTACTAAAAAAAAACTGCAATTAAACATCAGAGGTGGAGTCGAGGACACAAGGCTCGAGGCCAAGGCCAAGGACACAAACAAAATCCGAGGCCAAGGCCAAGGACAGCCTTTCCGAGGACAGATCCTATCGAGGCCAAGGACTGGAATGCTCGAGGCCAAGGACCAAGGAAACAGGCGCAAGCGTTCTCCAAAAAAAAAAAGGTTTTCAAAAATTTTTTTCAGGCGATCTCCAATTTATTAACATACCCAGAATTTTTGATTGGGGTAGGCTGAAACTACAAATCACATGAAATGTCGTCATCAAAATTTTTCCAAACAGGAAGTTTTTGTGGGACAAAGATATCGTAGGATGGAAGATCTGAAATCGTTGTTGCCTGTTTGCACGTAACCAGGATTTTGCAAAGGACGAGGGCTTAAATTAATAGTTGAAAAATGCAATAATCTAACTTTGGGAACACGTTGAGAAAGCTTGTGTAACTCAAATGTATCACAGACGGGGGTTTGGGGGCGGGGCCCCCAGCTGCTGGAGGCTTTGGGGGTCTGGGGGCGAAGCCCCCAGCCGTTGGGCGATTTTTTGTAATTTTTTGGAAAAAAAGCTATTTTTATGCCATTGGATCACATTTCGCAAGTGTTCAGAGCCATTTGAAAGCACTAGATTTTGGACATTTGAAAGCCAATTGAAAAAATGAAATTGTTTAATCCTCCTTTTACTTGCAATTTAAGTCCAAAACACGTTTAACATCTTGCATTTTGGAGTTAAATTTTAATTGTAAGTGATTTGGTCCAGGTAGGGGAAGTAAGGTGCACTGTCTCTGGCTACATTATAGCAGTAAATAATAATCCACTCGAAGATTTTCCTTAGAGACTTTTGTTTTGTCATGAAAATAACTAGTTATAGGAGTACACGTTCGCCAGGGGGCCCAGGCCCCCTCAATTGAAGTTCAATGATTCGTTCAATCAGCATTTTCCATGGCTAATTTTTTTTAAGTATTTATTGCGTAAAAACCAGCGAGGTAGGAGGTGAAATACTGAATTGTTTTTGAAAAATGGTACAATAGATGGTTAGTTGGTTACGTCTACCAACCATGTTATTGCCGGGCCGGATTTACATCGCGCTAGGCCACTGGCACTTTGGAGATTTTCGCAACATCTTTTTGCCGAATATAGGTGAAGACCAAAAGAAATCTTACGATTTCAGCTCGGGGCCCTGAGCTGGCACTGCGTCATATTATGGTAAATCCGGCCCTGATTAATGCATTACGTTTACAAAAAGGCCTGAGATAGCAACTTTTAGGACAAAAACTCTCCATTTTCTCCGAGTTATACGTTTAAATTGGCTGGCAAAAATTGAATTGAGGGGGACCCGGCGCCCTTGGTCTTCAATATTGTGAATTAGTTATACTGTTGTCAGCGAAAAATGATCAAAAGAAACTGAAACTGAAGAAACAGTAGGCTTTTTTGGCACATTTTTGTCATTAGTGAAATTTCAATTGGGGGTCCTGCCCCCCGCTCCCCCTTGGCTACGCCTATGCTCCAACTGAGGAAAACAAAAAACGTGTTCGCAAATTTTCCGCGAGGTTTCTGGCGTTTTCCAACAAAATTTCAACTGTTCAAAAAAATAGTGCTGTCCTCGAGCCGAGGACAGGGCAATTTTCGAGGACTTGAGGCTTCGAGGCCAAGGCCAAGGACTTCAAAATGTGTCCTCGAGGACGTCTTCGAGGCCAAGGACCTCTTCGAGGATTCCACCTCTGTTAAACATCGCTAGGCTATGTTGTCATAATTTTTTTATCATTGACGGTATTTTAATTGGGGGGGGGGGGGGCAGGCCCCCTGTGACCCCCTTGGCTACGCCTATGCCAGGCTCTATCTATAAAATGGTTAACTGACTCTTTTCCAGAGGTTGGGGATAAAAATGTAAAAATTTTTTTTGAAATAATAATGGAATAACCCATTTCTGGCTACTCTCCTGCATAAAATTGTGAAATGCAGGGTTGTCAATGGTACGGAATTAAACGAATTAAATGGTATTTTCGCAAGTAAGGGGAATGAGGGAGAAAAGTTTTGGGCAGCTCTTTATTACCCAAAGTGTTTCTCATTTCTTCACTAAAATCGATTTCAAGCAGCATCATTTTAAGCTGTATGGCGTTGACGAATTCTTTTTGTCGGCAGAGGGCGAGGTTAGAAGTTTTGATAAAGTGGCTTTGGCGCAGCCACGCAACTGCTCCAAGCGATGACGTCATAAAATCAAGCAACGAAATAGCAGCAAGCAATACTCAACTCCAGCAGCATAGATTAATAAATCAATCCAGCTAGATGTGTGTAGGATGTACAACTAGGCCGCTTAATCGCGATTGGCAAGCGTTATCTTTGACCCAAAGTATCAGCTTTGGTGAAGCTTCAAGAGCAGATGGGTTAAAATTAGACAACTTTGGACAAGAATAAAGAATCTAATGTCATCTTCAAGTTGAGCTCAGGCAGGGTTTGTGAAAGAAGAAGATTAATGGCAGAGTCAGTAGCAAGAGCTTGGGTATTAGACTGGGTGGAAGATTTGCACTGAGGGGCAGGAAGCATGCGTTTATGGGAAGAAGAGTATGAGCGGATAGACTTAGGAAGGTGCTGTTCACTTCTGTCCTGCAGCATCAAGGAGGTACTTCCTAGTGCCGACTTACCGACTATCGCAGTGGTACGAGAATTGATAAATCACGTTGCTTTTTTGTAAAGCGGGGCAGTACATCTTCGTTGGTAGCAGAGAGAAGCTAGTTGGTAGAGTAAACAGCGCGTGATTCCACAGCGGAAAAGCACTGTTTGACTGCAGAATTTACTTGCTTTTCAAACCGGACTCTGGGCGAAAAGAATTCCAGCGTAGATATTGACAGGTAAATGTGGGTTTACGGAAAATGGAGGTGATGAACTTGGAAGGGAATTTTTCAACCAACACGTCCAGAAAAAGGAGAGCCAGGTTAGATTCCTTTTCAAAATGTAAAGCAAAGAGAAGGGTGAAGTTGAGGCTATGTAAGAAAAGATCGCACTCATCTTCGTTGCTAAATACTTCGAAAGTGTTATCCATATAACAGCAATACATCTCAGGCTTGGAAGTGATTTGGAAAAGTTTAGAGTCGTAGTAGCCAACAAAAATATGGGCAAGGGGTGATCCCATGACGATTCCGTCGATCTGGCGATGCATGATGTCATCGAAGCTAAACTCGACAGAAGAAGTAGCCCGTCGCTAATACGCGTAACTGTCGTAAGTTCAAATTTTACGAAAACACTTTTTTTTTCAATTTTATATTATTGTAAAGAATCTCTACAAAATGAGCTGGGTTTCGTATCTCTATCTCAGTTAGTTTTCAAGATGAGAAAACTGTCGTATGTCCCACTTACGACAGTTTCGCGCGATACAAATAAAGTTTTAAAGGAGTTACGATTGTTCAGGTTAAAATAAAATAAATTAACCTAATAACGATGATTATCTAAAAGTAAAACGTTTTTTCACTGTGGTTTTAACAAAAACACATGTTTCTTAAAAACGTGCTTTCCAACATGGTGAAAAAATGCTGCTAAATATCATAGGCGTAGCCAGGATTTTTGATTGGGGGGGGGGCCCAAACCACAAATCAAATGCAATAACGTCATCAGAAATTTTCAAAAAAGCAACTTTTTGTGGGGCAAAGATATGGTAGAATGGAAGATCTGAAGCCGTAGCCTGATGGCACTTAACCAGGATTTTGATAAAGGGAGAGGGCGAAAACTAATCGTTAAAAAGTGTAAATGTCTAGCTTAGGAGACGTCTTGAGTAAGGTAGTGTACTCAAATGTATCACAGACGGGGGTCTGGGGGCTGAGCCCCCAGCCACCGGTGGCTATGGGGGTTTGGGGGCAAAGGGCGATTTTTGGTCGTTTTGTAAGTTTTTGGAAAAAAAAGCTATTTAAATCCCATTGGATCACATTTCGCACGAGTTCAGAGCCATTTCAAAGAACTAGATTTTTAACATTTCAATGCCAATCGAAAAAATTTAGTTGTTCAATCCTCTTTTTGCAATTAGATCCCAACACGTTTAGAATCTTGCATTATAGTAAAATTTTAATTGTAAGTGATTTGGTCTATTGGAGGAGTAAGGCACATTGCCTCCTGCAATACTTTAGCAGTAAATAGTAATCCTCGCGAAGATTTTCCTTCAAGATTTTTGTTTAGTCATGAAGTTTACCAGTTATAGGAGTACATGTACGGCTAAAGGGCCCAGGCCCCTTCAATTGAAATTCAGTAGTTTGTTCAATGAGCATTTTCCTTAGCTATTTTTTTTAAAAGTATCTTGTGCGAAAAAACTGGAGAGGTGCATGGAGATGAATCGTTAGTGCAAAATGGTACAATAGATGGTTACACTTACTAAACATGTTATTCCCGGGCTGGATTTACATTGCGCAGGGCCCCTGGCACTTTGGGGATTTTTGCAACATCTTCCTGCCAAATATAAATGAAGACCAAAAAAAAGTCCTACTATCTGAGGGCAGGGATCTGGCACTGAGCCATATGGCAAATACGGCGCTGGTTATTGTATTAAGTTCATAAAAAGTTTAGATGAGGGCCTGAGGTAGCAACTTTTAGGACAAAAACTCTTGATTTCACCCTGGTTATACGTTTAAATTGGTAGGAAAAAATTGAATTAAGGGGGTGCGCCGGGCCCCCTGGTCGTCAATATTATTTATTGTAAATTACTGTTGTACGCACGTGTACTGATGTACGCAAAGATGCTAAAAGAAACTGAAAATAAAGAAACAAATTTTTTTGACAAATTTTTGTCATTGGTGGCATTTTGATTAAGGGGACCCGGGTCCCCTCGGCCACCCCCTGGCTACGCCAATGATTTTGAGACAAGATCGCTCCCCTAATAAGTTCTTTCATAAAAAAACCATTTAAATTAAAATTAAAATAACTTTTTTTCCAAAACGAGGAGGACTCGAGTCAAGTCACTTGACAGTTTTTTGAAACGTCCAAGAATTGCATGACATTATTATGACGTGGACATGTGGTCCTTATTATTATTGCTTACTTTGTACGCTTAAATCCTAAATTAAAAAAACTGCATTTCCGGACAGGGACAACATACTGGCTATGCTCTCTTTATATTTATCATTGGTAGTATTTCAATTGGGGGGTTTGCATTACTGCCTGTGTTATACCATTAAGTTTATAATAACGTTAAACGAGGGCCTAGGTGGCAACGTTTAGGTCAAAACTCTTAGATTTCTCACAGCTAGGTTTTGCATATTAATATTGTTAAAAAATTGAGTTAAAGGGCCCCTGGCCCGGGAACCTTGGTCGTCAGTCAGGGGACCTGGGGCTCCCTGGTTGCCAGTTAAAGGCCCCGGGGCCCCTTGGTTGTCGGTTAGGAGCCCCAGGGCCCCCTGATCATTAATTAGGGGCCCTGGGGCTCTCTGGTCGTGAGTTAGGGGCCCCGGAGCCCCCTGGTCGTCAGTTAGGGACTCCAGGGCCCCCTGGTTGTTAGTTAGGGGCCCAAGAGCCCCCTGGTCGTCAGTTAGGGGGGCCCCAGGGCCCCCTGGTTGTCAGTTAGGGAAGCCCTGGGGCTCCTTAGTTGTCGGTTAGGGGCCCCCTGGTTGTCAGTTAGGGGCCCCGGGGCCCCCTGGTTGTTAGTTAGGGGCCCCGGGGCCCCCTAGTTGTTGGTTAGGGGCCCCGGGGCCACTGGTTGTTATTTAGGGGCCCTGGGGCTCCCTGGTCGTGAGTTAGGGGACTTCGGGGCCCCCTGGTTGTTGGTTAGGGGTGCCGGGCCCCCTGGTTGTCGGTTAGGGGCCCGGGGCCCCTGGTTGTTGGTTAGGGACCCCAGGGCCCCCTGGTTGTTAGTTAGAATCCCCGGGCCCCCCTGGTTGTTGGTTGGGGCCCTGGGACCCTGGTTGTCAATTAGGCACTACAGGGCCCCTGGTTGTTGGTTAGGGGCCCCGAGCCCCCTGGTTGTTGATTAGGAGCCCCCTGGTTGTCGGTTAGGGGTCCCAGAGCTCCCTCGTTGTGAGTCAGGGGCCCTAGTAATCAATTAATGGCCCCAAGGCCCTCTGTTTGTCAATTAGGAGCCCCTTGGTTGTTGGTTAGGGGCCCTGGGCCCCCCTGGTGTTTAGTTATGGGTCCCGGGGCCCCCTGGTTGTCGGTTAAGGGCCCCAGGGCCCCTTAATTGTTAGTAAGGGCCCCCTGGTTGTTAGTTAGGGGCCCTGGGACTCCCTTGTTGTGAGTGCTCCTTGTTGTGTGAGCTTGTTGTGTGAGCTCCCTCGTTGTGAGTCAGGGGCCCTAGTAATCAATTAATGGCCCCAAGGCCCTCTGTTTGTCAATTAGGAGCCCCTTGGTTGTTGGTTAGGGGCCCTGGGCCCCCCTGGTGTTTAGTTATGGGTCCCGGGGCCCCCTGGTTGTCGGTTAAGGGCCCCAGGGCCCCTTAATTGTTAGTAAGGGCCCCCTGGTTGTTAGTTAGGGGCCCTGGGACTCCCTTGTTACATTAATATTATTGTTATTACTGTTATGTGAGTAGTTACTGAAAAAAAACTGCAACTAAACATCGCTAGGTTATGTTGTCAGAATTTTTTGTCTTTAGTGGTATTTTGATTGGGGGGGGGCCGGGCCCCCTGGGCCCCCCCTGGTTACGCCTATGCTAAATAATCTACTTTAAGCTTTTTGAGCTGTGGATTAATTGACCAAATTTTTAGAATTGGCAGTTACAATACCATTTACTATGCACAATTTTGTAGAGCTTTTTCTCAGCCAGCCCAATTTCTTGTTTTCATTATGCTTAGTACTTAAAGCGTAAAATTTTGCATGGGGCGACCTTTTTCTGCCTTGACCAAACGCATTCGGAATGCGAATGAAATTTAGTGGAAATTATGATTCAAGTTGTGCTTCTTTCTCCTAAATCGAGTAAAGACCAAAAAAAAAAAACGGTCTTCACCGCAATTTGACACTATATTTGGCCGGAACTGGTGAAATTGAAACACTTTTTTGTTTGATCATCCAGGGCTGAAATCTCGATGGGGGACGACGCTAAATCTCGATGGAGGGACGCGTCCCGCTGCGTCCCCCCTACAATTGAAGTACTGATTATGCTGTATTACGGAATAAGATTACGGCTCGGTCTAAGCTGAGCGTAAAATCGGTCTAAGCTGAGCGTAAAACACTATACCGAGCAGAATAATCAAGCTAAAACTAAGTTTAAAATTAAGTTTGTTTTTCAAAAAAAAAAAAAAATTGCAAACCTTTCCAGGCTGTGGGGTCTTCGGTTTCATTGGTAGACATTCGTTTTTTGTTGCTTCGGTTTGCTGGAAGCAGAGTCCTCAGACTCCGACGATTGAAGACGAAACTCTTAGAACCCAGAGCTGGCTCACCTACAGATAATTAGTACAATCTTTTTTGTCGTCACAAAATTTGCTCCCAACCCCCTTGTTTCCACCCTTGAGTAAACTGCTGGCTAGTTCTAACTTACTTTAATTTATAGGCGTAGCCAAGGGGGGGAGGGGGAGCCAGGAGGCCCGCCTCCCCCCCAATTGAAATGCCACCAATGATAAAAATAGCCTATTGTTTCTTCAGTTTCAGTTTCTTTTAGCATTTTTCGCGTAGAACAGTAATAACCAATAATATTTTCATAATGACGACCAGGGGCCCGTGCCCCTCTCAATTCAATTTTTGCCAAATAATTTAAATGCAAAATCCGGGTGAAAATAAGGATCTTTTGTCCTAAAGGTTGCTACCTCATGCCCTCACCTAACCTTTTTATGACCGTAATGCAATAAACGCTGTGCAATATGGATTTACCATATTGCACAGCGTCAGAGGCAGGGCCTCAGAGAGAAAATTTTCCAGGGGGAACGAAGGTCGATACCGGGCCCCCAAATCTTATTGGCCCCCCAAGCCTTATTGGGGGCCGATGCCGTTAAATCATTTTTTGTTGCCTGGGTGTAGATCTTCATTTAAAAGCGAGGGGATAACGATATTTGCATACAGTTAGGACCTATTAAAAACACAACTAGACATAAAATTAGTTTAAATCCAGCTAAGGGGGTCTGGGGGAGCGCTGTGAGCTCCCCCAGCGCGGTCCGGGGCGGAGCCCCGAAAGCTTCAGCACTTTTTATGTTTCTCGAGGGTAAAATACAGCATTTGATCAACATCTCAGCACCAAACTTGCTTAAATTGACAAGCTGAAAACGTGATATACATGAAAGAAAGTATGTGAAGTGGGGGCTGATGACATTGACACAATATTATACAATATAATGACTTTAAAACTGCAAATCTAATATTTTACTGATAAAAGTTTTAGGAAGTCATCTGCAATCATAGACTTCACTAATCCAAATACCTATTAAACTCATACAGATAGAGTGAGTTACTTAATGATAGTAGTATAGTATGTCAACTTTGACTCCACTCTCTGAGGCTGAAATGCTTTTGGATCTCTGGAAATGTGGGCCCTCGTACATTGTTATACCGTAGAATTAGGGCTCTCGAGTCAGAGAAATGTAACAAAACGTTAATATCGGTGGAAGTGTACAGCTTTTGATACATTTTCAGATTTTCCTCTTTTTTTAATCGGTCACTATTGGATGCCCAAAAGGCTGTGTAGCAAAAATAGCGACCAATTACCAGTACTGAATAGGCTGACTAATATTTTGGCTGTAGGCAAGTTTGATTACGGTGTTGTGGTGCGATACCAAAAATTAACGCGGAAACCTGAACTCTTCCGGGCCCCTTGAGCCCGGGCCCAGGTGCGATGTACCCCCTGAACCCCCCTCTCGCAGGCCCTGGTCAGAGGCCTCGAGCTCAGATGGTAAGAATTTTTTTGGTCTTTATCTATATTTGACATATTGCGAAAATTCCCAAAGTGCCTGGGGCCCCGGGCAAAAACAAAGTTTGCATAGGTGTAACCATGTATTCTACCATTTTTCAGTAGGAGCAATTCACCTTCAGCTCGCCAATTTTTAAGCCACAAAATACTTTTGAAAAATACATTATTTAAGGAAATGCTCGTTGAAGAAATTATTGAATTTGAATGGAGAGGGCCTGGGCCCCCGGCCGTAGATGTACTTACACAACTGGTTATTTTAAAGACAAAACAAACATCTTTACGAAAAATCTTCAACTGGCTCATTATTTGTCGCTAAAAATATAGCTTGAGGCAATGTACTTTACTTTCCCCTACCTGGGCTAAATCACTAACAAAACTTAACCTCGAAATGCAAGATTTTAAGCGTGTTTTGGACTTGAACAATAGGATTGAACAAGTAAAAGTAGGATTGAACAATTTAACTATTTCAATAAGCTTTTTAATGTTAAAAATTTAGTTGTTTCAAATTGCTCTAAACACGCGCAAAATGTGATCCAATGGCGTTAAAATAGCTTTTTTTTCCAAAAAATTACTAAAAATCGCTCAGCGGCTGGGGGCTTCGCCCCCAGACCCTATTTCGTGTTGCGTTTAAGTTACACTATCCACTTAACACGTCTCCTATTTAAACGTTTTCGCTGTTTGACTTTGGGTTTAAGCTCTCTCTCCTTACCAAAATCCTGGTTAAGTTCCAACACACAGGCCACTGCTTCTGATCCTACATTCTACCATATCTTTGGCCCACAGAAAGCTCCTCTTTCGAAAATTTTGTGGTGTGATTTCCCCCCCCAATCGAAAATTCTTGCTACGTCTATGCTTTAATTTTAATCATCAAGTGCAAATCGATTAAAGGCATAAACATACACAAAGCAATGTTAAAAATAAAGGGTGTAATTGTGTATGGAATACTCGTTGCTAATAATGATCACTTGCTGTAATGAATCAGTAGCTAAAAAATAACGTTATTCAAATCCAATGTTTGATGGTTTTGTACCTTATTAATGCACAACTATTTTGCACTTCTTTTTCTTAACTTCAATATTACGTATGAGCAATTTTGGGCTTCAATCCTAGTCCTAATACGTATGAAAGTGTTCGTCCTTTACACTATTTTACCATGTGCAAAGTGTCGTGCGTCAAAAACCACTCAAGTAGAAAAAAGATCAGTAACTCCATGATTCTATCATAAATTTTAGTAAACTTTACCCCTAAAATTGGTTGGATTTTTCTAAAATTTTAATAGAGACTTCTCTAGCATTGTGTTCAATCCCAAATCAACAACAGAAGTATTTTAATAATAAGCTATTGACAGTATACAGAGTCTTAAAGGCACAATCAAATCTATGATTAACAGCCTAAGACATACTGTTTCGGAATCGAAATTCGTCTTTTATTCCTTGTCAGTATAGCTAGGACTACATTTATGAACATGAGCGTAAAAAGGCAAGGAATCGCAAATTAGTACCAGATTCTAATACTTTTTTCCAAAAATATTAAGTAATCACAATGTTACAAGAGATAATTATAATAGTTCAATTCAAAATAATTTCCAATAGCATGCCTTCAACAACTGTTTCGCCCAATCTCAGGGCTCATCAGTAAGACTAGCAAGGCCAAATATCACCTGTGATAAAAATATTCAAAACATGCATCTTTACCAATTTATCAATCAATGAATAAATCTTTACCGTTTACGTGTATAATACATAAATATTTACCCATCATGCAGTCAATTTTATCCAAAGTAAGTAAATCTCAACTGAAAAATCTTTACCCAACGAAACTAGAGCTATTAATTAAATCTTTACCGAATGAAACTATTGCGATAAATCAAATCTTTACCGACTAAAGTACAAATCTTACCTTACATCTCTTAGAAGAACGATACGCTAGCTAACTCTCTACTCTTCTCATAGCTCGCCTTAAAGGCGGTGAATCATCCAGCCAATTCCGGTGGTTTACAACAGCTAAAATTGAAGTATAATTTTTCATATTTTTTGTTTCGATTTTGGGGCTACCGTTGCAAAGATATTCAACAAATACAAAAAGATATCCCCCGACAAAAAGTTTTTGGAAGCTCTGAGTTTTGTTCTTCCCGCCAAAACCACAGTAGGCCTAATAGTTTAGAGAACTGTGGTTTTGGCGGGAAGAACAAAACTCAGAGTTTCCAAAAACTTTTTGTCAGGGGATATCTTTTTGTATTTGTTGAATATCTTTGCAACCGCAGCCCCAAAATCGAAACAAAAAATATCAAAAATTATAGTTCAATTTTAGCTGTTGTAAACCACCGGAATTGGCTGGATGATTCACCGCCTTTAAATGGCTACGTCTCCATTAGGCTAAAATGCTCAAAGCTAGTGCCAAAATTCAGACTAGAAAAGTATTTTATTGGTTAAGGATAGCACAAGTTGGAAAAAAAAACTTAAAACGCTTTTTTCTCAAAATCAAGATTTTGGACATACGACAGTTTCGCAAATTAGCAGCGTCTGCTATATTCTTGAGTTCAACAAAGAGTTACCGAAGAAAGGGTGCTGGAGGGTGTTCTGAACTGTCGAGGGCGTCAACACAGATTTGAATTGTCTCCACAAGAAGGACATAAGTAAACTAGATGTTTATTTTCCCGGAAGAAAATAATGCGGAACTTCCGCCAGTTCCATTTCACCATCATTTTCCCCGTTATACTTTGAAGGTTACCGATATTTCTGTAAAACTCAATCGTATGCAATGCAAACAAACTGATTTTTTTCATGAAAAAAATAAATGTTGATGTTAAATCATTTGTGGTTTGGGTAAAACCGATGTCCGACTAAGTATTTGAACCCAGCTCAGTTCATTCATGACAATTTCAAACCCTGGCGCCTTTAATCACTATGCCAGCTTAGCATGTGAACCCAACTGACTAAAATCAATTGTTAAATTTAGCTTTCAAAAAGTGATTTTTAGGAGGTTCATTTGGGGGCTGCTACCTCCAAACCATGTAAAAAATTGTCTTTTAAATATCTACTGATGTTCCAAAAAACTAGCGCTCTAGCTCAAAGCGTTCAAAATAATTGATTTTGGGGGTGCATTTGAGAAGGTTCCGGAGGGGAGTACTCAAAAGTATGTCAAACATTTTGTCTCTTAAATATCTTTTGATGTAAAAAAAACTGGAGCCTTAGCTTAAGTTCAACAAATTGATTTTTGTGAGGTTTACGTGGGAATTTTCGGAGGTCTGGTACCCCCATATTATGTCCAAAAAAACTGGAGTTTTAGCTTTTAAAAGCCATTTATAACCGCAATGACGTTTGGGAGTTTTTGGGGGGAGGGTACCCCCAAACTGTTCCAAGTATTTTTCAGTTAAATATCTACTGATAGCAAAAAAACTAGCACCCTAGCTTAAGTTGTTAAAAAAATTGATGTAGGGGGAATTTTTATAGAGAATAAAACCGAATACCCTCTGATCATATGTAATGTCAAAATAAAAAAATTAAAAACGATTTTGTTTTAATTAAAAAATGTGCTGGATTCAATATGATTTTAGAATTAGAAAACCGATGGCCAACTAGATGATTGAACCCAAGTCTATTCAATCACAATGGTTTCCCATGCTGGCGCCTTTAACCACTAGGCCACAGTAGCACATGTGTATGCATGACGAAAATCAATTACTAAATCATGTATTAAACTTCGTTATTGTTTTTGGTGCGTCTGCCAAAAACCACGTGACGTAGCGACTCCAAAAATGCAGGTGCACAGCTTCATATATAGGCTTATCATATCTCCAAAGTTAAAGTTTATAGCTTTAGTGGTTTCAGAGTTTTTGATAAATTTAGCTTTTAAAAAGTGATTTTTGGATAGATGTTTGGTACCACCAGACTGTGTAAAAAAGTTTGTCTTTTGAGTATCCACTGATATCCAAAAAAATCTAGCCTTCTAATTCAAGCTGTTCAAAATAATTAAATTTTGGGTCAATTTGGGAAGGTTCCAGAGAGGTGGTACCCCAAACTATGTCAAATTTTTTGTTGCTTAAATACCTACTAATATCAAAAAAACCGAAGCCTTAGATTAAGTCGTTCAAAAATTGATTTTTGTGGGTTCATTTGGGAATTTTTGGGGGTTGGCACTTTTAAAGTATGTCCAAGTGTTTGTCTCTTCAGTATTTCATAATATCAAATAAAACTAGAAATCTAGCTTAAGCCGTTGAAAAAATTGATCATTAGGGGGTCCGTTTGGGGGGTCCTTGGGGGGGTGGTATCCCCAAACTCTGTCAAAATGTTTGCCTCTGAAATATCTACTGATATGAAAAACAGAGGCATCGTAAATTAGGTTGTGCAAAGATTTGATTTTTGGGGGTCCAGTTTGGGGGGGTCCGGGGGGGGATGCACCCTTAAACTATGTCGAAATATTTGTCTGTTAAGTATCTATTGATATAAAAAAAAAACTGGCACCCTAGTTTGAGCCAAACAAAAAATTGATTTTTGGAAGGTCCATTTTGGGGAGGTTCCCAGGAGGTGGTATTCCCAAATGATGTCAAAACATTCGTCTCTTAGATATGTGCTAATATTAAAAAAAAACTAGTGCCCTAGTTTGAGCCAATCAAAAAATCGATATTTGGGCGGTCCCCACGGGGATGGCACCCCCATCTATGTCAAAATATTTGTCTCCAAAATATCTACTGCTGATATCAAAAAACACTGGCACCATAAATTAGGTTGTTCAAGAAATTGGTTTTCGGGGGATCTTGAGGGGGCGATACCCCCAAACCACGACAAAAGATTTGTATCTTAAATATCTACTGACAGCAAAAAACACTGGCACCCTAGCTTGAACCATTCAAAAAATTGTTTTGGGGGGGGGTTATTTGGAAGGTGGCCTCAGCGGGGTGGTACCCCCAAACTCCGTCAAACATTTGCCTCGGAATATCTACTGATATGAAAATACACTGGCACCGTAAATTTGGTCATTCAAAAAATTGGTTTTTGGGGGTCTATTTGGGGGTCCCCAAGGGGGGCTGGCACCCCGAAACTATGTCAAAATGTTTGTTTGTTAAGTACTGTATGTGTTGATATCAAAAAAACTGGCACCTTAATTTAAGCCAATCAAAGAATTAATTTTTGGGGGTCCATTTTGAAGGGGTCCTCGGGGGGTAATACCCCCAAACGATGTCAAAATATTCGTTCCTTAGATATGTGCTGATATGAAAAAACTAGTGCCCTAGCATGAGCCAATTAAAATTTGATTTTTGGGAGTCCCTGAGGGGGGGGGGCGGTACCCCCAAACCACGTCAAAGTATTTGTCTCTTAAATATCTACTGATATCCAAAAACACTGGCACCTTAAATGAAGTCGTTAAAAAATTGATTTTTGGGGGGTCCATTTTGGTCCTCGAAGGGGGTGGTACCCCCAAACCACGTTAAATTATTTTTCTCCTAAACATCTACTGGTATCAAAAAGCACTGGCACCCTATGTTAAGCCGTTCAAAAAATTGATATTTGGAGTGGCCGTTTGGGGGGTCCCCTGGAGGTTGGTATTCCCAAACTATGTCAAGGTATTTGTCTCTTTATTGTCTCTTGATATCAAAGATGTAGCACCCTCGCTTAAGCCGTCAAAAAAACTGATATTTGTTTGGGTTCATTTGGGGGGTTGGCCCCCCAAATTATGTCAAAATAGTTTTGTCCTTGAAATTTCTACTGACACCCAAAAAAACCAGCGCGCTTGCTTATGGTGTTAAGAAAGCTGATTTTTGGGGCGTCTTCACAGAGAATGAAACCTGATACCCTCTGATCATATCTAGTGTCAACCAAAAAAAAAATATTGAAAGCAATTTTGTCATAATCGAAAAAAAAATTAATATGCTAGATAACTAGATTCAATATAATCTTGGTTTGATAAAAGCGATGGCCAAGTAGATAATTGAACCCAGGTCTTAGCTTTCAAGCACTGGCGTCTTTAGCGAATCGGCCACGGCTGCACGCGCGCGTAGGTGACTACCTCCAAAGTACGTCAAAATATTCTTGTCTTTAAAATGTCCACTGATAGCAAAAAAAAAACTAGCGCGCTTGTTTGAGGTCTTAATAAGGTGATTTTTGGGACGTCTTCACAGAGAATGAAACCTGATACCCTCTGATCATATCTAGTGTTAAACAAAAAAATATTATAAACGATTTTGTCGTAACTCCCCCCAAAAAAATGCTAGATTCAATATAATCTTGGTTCGATATAAGCGATGGCCAAGTAGATAATTGAACCCAGGTCTTAGGTATCTAGCACTGGCGCCTTTAACTGTTTAACGGCAGCTCGCGCGCGAACGTGACTAAAATTATTTAATGAAGTTCGCTGTCACAAGTTTAGGGTGCATATGCCCCAAACCACGTGACGTAGCGCCTCCAAAATTGAAGGACGCAAGTTCATGTATAGACTTATCATCTGTTCAAAGTTCAAGTTTCTAGCTTTGGTGGTTTCGGAGTTTTTGTCACCATTATGTGATTTGCTTAATAAATAAACTAGATAGAAGTTTGCCAGCAAACCCAGTGAACGACTGACGCAAAGCTAATGCTGTGACGCTCAAAAGTACTTTTTGTCTACCGTAAAATCAGCAATTATTCAAAAATATCTGATTATGAAACCTCCAGAAAAGGAGAGTCAAAATAATTGTCAGTTAAATATCTCCTGATATCATAACAGACTGGCACCCTAAGTTGAGCCATTCAAAAAATTGATTTTTGGTAGGTCTGTTTGAAGCATGTTTTGGCAAAAATGCAAAAGCAACATTTTTCAAAAATTGAGTTTTTCATATTTTAGCGTTTATTTACTAAATATGTTTCCCCTGAGAAAAAATTTTTTTTCAGTTTTAATCAGTTTGCGGTTTTATTAAATAGCTTTTATTAATTCTTGTCCCTGACATCGTTTGAAGCAGAAGTTTATAATGTGACGGATTTTGACTTAACCAGATTACTAAGAAAGTTTGTAGAAACAGCTTGTAACGGGCTTTTTGTGAGGAATAAACTTGCATGTGTGTTCTCGTAGCTACTACCAAAACAATGATTGATTACGTCCAGTGGTGTAAAGTAACGAAATACTTTTACTTGAGTAGATTACTCAAATAGTTTTTTCCAGTAACGAGTACTTTTTGAGTAGTTTTTTTTGTGGCTACTTTTACTTCTACTTGATTACTTTTAGAGTGAAGTAACGCTACTTAAGTAGTATTTTGATTCAGAAAAGTAGAAAGTACTATAATTTTAAATTTGAACAACAAATTCGTCAGAATGGTTGACTTTTCCACCAGCAATTGTTCAATTTAGTTAAGTTATTTGTCTTTTGCTCCTTTTTCGGCTGGCAACTCTTGCGTCACACGTCAGACCATCACAGCGACTGCAGCAATGCCTTTTTCCACGTGTGCGCGATTGCGCGTACGTATCAGATCTAATCTGGCGAAAAGCAGCTCAATGTTCAAGACAGTTTTAGTTTCACGTTCGTTGTTTGGTGTCTGCTCTTCACCGCATACTGACATAGACATACGTGGGCACAAGTCCGTTAATCCGTTAATAACGAAGCTAACTTTTTCATTAACTCGTTAATCCGTTAAAAAGTTTTTTCATGTTAACGGACTAAATTAACTTCCGTTAAGTGCTGTTAACGGACTAAAGTAACTTCCGTTAAGTTCTGTTAACTTCCGTTAAGGTTTTTATCGTTAATATCTTGCAGCTTCGTTGTGCATTTGAACTTGTTTTTATCTTGAAATTAGATTAGACTGTAAAATGTATCTTTCAAAACACAAAAAGACCACCATAGCAATAAATATTTCCTTACAATCAGCTCAACAGCGTCAATACGTGTTCTAGAAGCGAGTGAATAAAACGAAATGTAAATTACACGCAAAATGTTAACGGATTAACGGACTTTATTAACTTCCGTTAATTAAAGCTGAAAATAACGGAATAACGTTAACGGAGGTGTGAAGTTTGTTAACGGACTAGTGGATAACGAAGCTAACGTTTTGCATTAACTTGCCCATCTATGGACTTAGATGTTTACTCTATTAAAAGTAACTCATGAAAGAAGCATTTAGACAAATAAATTTTGCCAAAAATGTGTCCTATGGTAACTGAACGTTTCTATTGCTAAATTCTACAGAGTGAGTCAAAAATCACCCACCATATTTGCCATAAACGTTGTTGTACGGTACTCTGATATCTTGTGCGATGTAATTACAAAATGTCTGCAATATGACGATCAATTTCGTCCAAGTAGAGACCCTGACTATCTAAATGGGCTATCTACAATGATTTTGCGTGATTTAGTGACGTAATGTTTATTAGGCTTCTGCCTACTTTTAAATGTTATGAAATAAATCCAATTAAAAAAATCCACAATAATTTTGATTAATTAATCCACAAAAGGTCATCGCGGAATACACTGAAATAGCTATGATGCGAACTTTTGGCCCACCGTGTAGATTATTATACAGTGATAACTGATAAGACACGTCTAGAGTGTTTTTAAATTTTAGCATAATTTAACAATGACAATGCGTATTTGAGCACAGATTTTGAAAATTGATTCCATGTAAATTCTGCGCATCATGATTTTCAAATCTCAAAATTTTGCTGTTATTCTTTTTGATTAATTGTCTTGAATATAATAACAAAAAGCTTGCAAAAATTAATAATTCATGACTTCTTGAGAGAATGAGGGGTTAGAAGACCAAGCACTATGTGGCAGTGATTTGAAGGTATCGACCAGTTTATTGTCATACTTGTGGATTGTATATTTTGTTTATTTTGCTTAAATACTTTTAGAAATACTTTTACTTGAGTAGTTTTAAATCCACTACTTTCTACTTTTACTCAAGTACTTTTTTGGTCAGTACTTTGTACTTTACTTCAAGTAGTTTTTTCGTCAGTAACAAAACTTTTACTTGATTACAATTTTCGAGTACTTTTTACACCACTGATTACGTCAAGTAACTTGAGAACACCACACTCGTTGGCATATGAATCATTCAAAGCAGAGATGGAAACCGGTCGGGTCGAGATTCTACGACCGGCCAGTCAAGCCGGTTGAAAAACCGTTCGAATTCTCCTTTCTGGCAACTAAAAGACACCTAAGCACCAATCGAAATATACTTATATATTTTATCATAAATAAAACTTTTTATAAAAAATCAATATTAACAAACTATACACCTTTCGAAAACACTTGTTGAATGGTTTCAAGCTATCACTGATATGCTGTGACCATTAAGACATGCACATCCAGGGACGTATTTAGGGTGGTAGTATTTTGCCATGCCTCCCGACTTTGGGCCACAGCACAAAGCAAAAAAGTGCAAAATATACGTTAAAATCGCGTAATCAGATTCTAATAAAGCATGCAAGTGGAAGAGGCTTGCGCTACCTGGCATTTTAGCATCATTTTAATCAGCTTAAGGGTTGTAGAGGCGCAGATTTCAGATTTTTTACTACATGCTAAAATCTTGCCGCTTTGAAAAGCTTGTTTCGACTTAAATTTACCACACTATACACTGGGCAAGAAAGACATAGCTCTTATTTTTTTATATCTAACTAACCATGGCTTGTTAGGAAGTAGCAGCATTTCTACAAACTGCTGGGGCACATTATATTTTGAATGTTTTCTAGCTTATGCCGTTACAGTTTAGTGTTTTCAATGAAAATAACGGACGCGTTGCGTTCATCGGGATAGTTACTCATAACGACTTCGTACTACCGATGACTTTATTTATTGGTTTGACGTTTCCCAAACCGGAAAGCTTCTTCAGAACAGTTTTTGGCAGTGCTGCCTTTGCAGTTACAAAAAGATAAATGAGAAAAAAATAACAGGAAAAGATAGGTAACGGTAAACATACGAACATCACAATACTTGTACTATTATACCCAAAAACATTAAAATGATGGAGCGATAACATTATTTAATATTGAAAATTATATCACTAAGAGCGTGAAAAAAAGGAATATTGAAAAATTATGTCACTAACAGCGTGAAAAAAGGAATACTGAAAAATTATATCACTAACAGCGTGAAAACAAATTAATAATATTCGTAACAACTAGCTGCTTCACTAACAGTTTGAGAAAGTATGAAAACGATCTATTGCAAAACATTATGTACTGGAAAAGGTTTTTAGCTCCACAGAGATTTATATTTATTGTTCCGTCCGTATATAAATCTCTGTGGAGCTAAAAAGCTTTTCCAGTACATAATGTTTTGCAATAGATCGTTTTCATACTTTCTCAAACTGTTAGTGAAGCAGCCTATAGTTGTTATGAATATTATTAATTCTTTTCACGCTGTTAGTGACATAATTTTCAATAATATATAATGTTATTGCTCCATCATTTTAATGTTTTTGGGTGCAATAGTACAAGTATTGTGATGTTCGTATGTTTTTACTGTTACCTATCTTTTGCTGTTATTTTTTTTCTCATTTATCTTTTTGTAACTGCAAAGGCAGCACTGCCGAAAAAAAGTTTAGTGTTTTCTGCTCGGCAAATTACAAATAATCTGTCATCATTAGCTAAAACTTGTAACTTCATGTTTTGGCCTTTTGCAAAATATCATTAGAAAGAACGCCATGGCCTCCAGTGCTTTTTATGCTTATTTTGTGCACGTTTTGCGCTGCTCAAAACAGGTCATTCAAACCGAAACTTAATCAAAAAAGGTCTTAAAATTGAGTCATTTTTGCAAAAAGAGACCTCAACTATGCCCCCCCTTTTGAAAATTTTTCATTAGTTACATTGGACAGTGAACAAAAACCTTCTGTAAAAAAACCGGTCGACCGGCCCGGTCAGAAACCGGTCAACCGGAGATGATTTTGAAATTTACCGGTCGGGTCGGGTCGAGAAAATCCTGAGCGGTTCCATCTCTGATTCAAAGGAAACCATGAGCAAGTTTTACTTAAGATGTTTAATGAGATTGATTTTCGCAATGTACGACATTTCTCTAACTTTAGAAAGTTTTCAAACGTTTTTCCTCTATTATTTCCAAAGTTTTTTTTGCAAAGCCTGTTCTCTTCATTTAAAAAAACTAATTCATGTTTCGGTATAGCATCAATTTGCCACTGTATACTGTCTATGAATATACGTTGCAACGATTAATAAACTGAACTTTCGGGGTGTTGAAAAACGGGAGGAATTGCAGTGTAGTGACTTAACAGAGTTACTCGGTTGGGCTTTATTGGTTTTGCTGTTGGAGTGGATACAGTGTGTACAAGCTACCGCATAATCTAAATCAAAACTTTTTAAAGTTTCAAACAAAGAAAAAAATTAATCTTCTTGCTCGTATTATCTATTATATAATGTTCGCATGCGTTTTGTTATCAAGCCATACGACAAAATACTACAAAAATAATACCATTATCGGTATTAATTTTGTAGTATTTTGTCATATGGCTTGATTATTTCTATCAGCGACATTTTTTTTGTATTTCTATTATTATATTTTATAATGCTACCGCGATTGGGGCTTCGCCTCACTTTGGTCTCTAAGGATTCAAACGATTATCCATTTAGACGTGAAGACAGCATTAAGGTGTTATCAAATGAAGTAAGATTGTAACACGTGATGTCCCTGTGAACTACTAAAATTCTGCCTATTTCACTTCACGAATAATTCAACTTATTTCTATCTGCATTTTAGTTTTCTCATTAATAGCATTGTTTTTATTATTATATTTGTGATTGTTAAAAGCAGCAATAATCCAAAAAATAAAGAGATTTTATGATTTTTTGTTTTTCGTCGAAGCGAAAGCGCAATATTAAACTATATTATTGAAGCGAAAACACAATCGATTAAACATAACCTAGGTTACGTCACCAAAATTTTACAGGCGGAAAATGGGAAAAAGTTTAAACAGTTTCGCTAGACTGATTAAATTTTCATAATAGTTCAATACGAAAAAAAGTTAAAATTTGACAAAATTTAGGGGTAACCAAAGGGGGGTCTCCCTTAAACAAGGTCGCCAAAATTCAAACTTTTTAATTGCTTACGCTACACACATCACAATTTCAGGATACGCAAGCAAATATGATGGAAAGATAATATTTGACAAAATTTGAGGTAACAAAATGGGAGTTCTTCAAACTTTTCAACCATTCAAGCTAAGCACATGAAACTTTCAAAAGAGGTGAATATAAAAGAAAGATAAAATCAGAATCGGTAAATAAAATATGACTAATTTCAGTTGCCACAATTGGGTAGTCCTCCTCCAACCGCTCTTTCAAAATTTTTAACCACTCAAGTTGGACAAATAAAAATTTTAGCATAGGTAAAAATACATAATGAAAAAAATAAGGGTCCTCTAATTGTGTTAACACTTCCCCATTAATTACAAAATTAATGCTAAAAAATTAAATCTATCGGATAAATTAATATAAATCGAAGATTAAAGATAACAAAACTTAACGGGCCACATTGAGGAGACCACACCAAATGGGCTCCTTAAAATTTTTTATTCTTGATTACGTAGTACTCCAGCTCGTCATGTCAAATTTTAAGAGTACCGGTAGGCTAATATGAGAAAAAGATAAAACATCCAAACTCGGCAGTGCCATGTTGGACAATAGCCCTTAAATGGACCTTCAAACTATAAGACAAATTTTCGCTATGAATTGGTATCAGAGAAAAGTAAAAGAGTTAAACTTATGGGATTACTCCAATATTTTTCACACGTTGAAGTACTTGAGCTAAATGGCTTTGTGAGATTTAAGCTGGATGGCCGAGATGTTTTACTAAACTGTCACTTGAGACGAAGAAAAAAACTTCTGCTTGCTCTTCAAAGTTTTTTGCAATTTAAGAAAGTTTATGTGCTAAATAATGGATGTAATGCAATATACCGTACAATATCCAACATGCTGGCCTTTTGGTCGCACTGCTAAATAGCGTTCTCGGAATAGGAATCAGAGTTGTAAACGGGTCGTGCAGGCCCGAACCCCAAAATATACGCCCAAACCCGAAAATTAATTTGAAGTCCAAATAGTTAAGTCCAAAAAAAAACAAAAGTTAAGTCAGGCCTGAAAAATTTAGCAATGTTGCCAAGCTATTTTGATTAAATTTTTGTGCACCTAAGACAAAAAGCACGTCTCAGGCCCGAATTAAGCCCGAAATTTTTGTCAACTTTAGGCCCGAACCAAACCTGAAAAGCCCGGCCCGACTTACAACTCTGATAGGAATAGCTGTAAAATGCGTGCATATTTCTTGCCGTGGTTAGTGTTTAAGTTTGGCTGATATAACAAAGGCGCTGGAATTTTAAAGATCGGTTTATGATATTTCATTACAAAATGAAAAGTTGTTAAAAACTCTTAATAGCTTGTTTGTTGACGTTACGTCACTATTGGGATTTTGCGTGAGCGTGTAGTACCTTTATTTTTGTTCGCCAATTTTGGCAGATGAGGATTGATTTGCCAATAACTAACAAACAATAAAACCTAGAAAATTGTAATTTGGACTCAACATAAGAAGTAATAAAAGCGTCATGTTTGTCAATTTTGGGAATCCTAGGTCACGTGACCGTAAATTGAGACACAAAAAATATAAAAAACGGCGATTTTTGCCATGAAAATTTATTAATTCGCCTTTAACTCAAAAACCACTTGGCGTGGAAAGTTGAAATTTGTACACACTGACAGTGCTTAGGAGTGATTTACGTAAACCGAGTTTGGAAGCATGCAGTCACGTGACCGAAGTGTTACTGGCCGAAAATCATGGGCGTTGGCAAGGGGAGGCAGGGGGGTCATGGTCCCCCTAGATTTTTATACACTAATAATATTCCGAAATTCAGTTCCCCCTGCTCCCCAGCCCTGCTCTAAACCAAAAACTGTCAAAAATCTACACAAAAACCAAAAACTGTCAAAATAAACTTTTGCTACGTCCAGGTGGTCAAGTGGTATAACGCGTTCTTTTCTGGTGCGAGAGGTCTGTGGTTCAAATCTCGGGCCGGTCAAATCGGACACAGTGTTGCCAACGGCTCGCCACCACTGCGACATTTTTTCAAAATGAACCGTGTTGCTCGGGCGCAATGACGCGGAGATGGGCCCCACAAACTCGTTACACGCTTCGGCGTAATGCAGCGAGTAAAATGAAAGATTTGATTCAGATATAAATACTATAAATGTTATACGCTCGCACGCTCACAATTTTACTTTCAGTGTAGACCAAACGTAAAGGCTGATCTTTTTTTTTGCGTGCACTTAGAAAATTTGGCTGAATATTTACAAAATTTCTGCTCTTACAAAACTTACTGTGTTGATTATTATTGCAGCCTGACCAAACTTCGGCTTCCACGACAAAGGTCGAAAAAATCGCACCAGAGTTGTAAAGTACAGACCCGAACCAGAGAAGTGATCTGAAACCTAAACCAACCACGAAAAAAAAACGAATTTATGTCCAGAAATGAGTTCGGTTATTGCTTGTATGCGGTTAAAATAAAACTATTTCCTGCAGATCAGTTGTGACACAATATTGATAATTGAGTAGTAATAATCGTGTAATGCTTAGAAAAAGTCATCATTTTGGGTTCAAATCAAACTCATTTTCTTTTGAGAAAATTTAAACTGCATGAAAAAAAAATTTGTTTACGCAATATTGCAAATACTGTAGTTTCCTTGCGCGCCTTGCTCGAGCCGTTTCTTTTTATTCAGCCTTTCGATGACATGGTGAAAAACAGATGACATGATACGCAGAGCGTGAAAAACAATAATATAACGTCATGAGGTTTAAGACTTTAAAGTTAGGTGGCTTTTTAAGACTTTAAAGTAAATACTAGGAAATTTTTCATTTTGATTGTCATTCATAGTGCTAGAAATTTGATTAATGAAATAGGTTTCGATAAACCGACATTTTATGAAGTCAAGTTTAAAGTCTAAAATTTTAGCGTTGGTCCAACTAATCGAATGTTCGTTATCAAAAACAATCATGTGTAGTCAGCGCTGATTTGCCGAATCCTAGATGCCAGCAAAATGACAAATTTTCTAGCGGCGGCTTGTAATAAAAGATAAAAAAGCTGCATCTGTTCGCTTTTCTTTCTATTAACATTTTTTTTGGAAGAAATGTTTAAAATTTCTGATGTGAACGGCAATTGATTAACCTTTACGTCGCCCTTACCCCCTTCTCGCCTGACCGAAAAAATTAGGAAAATTAATGCATTTTTATTAACTATTGGAACTCTGGAGAAAAGTTGTTCACTCAGCAGCTTTACAGTATAACGCACTAAAATTGTGCGCGATGACGTCACAGCCTGCCTTTCTTCACTCTCTTATGTGATAAATGGACGAAAACTAGAATATGAAATCGCAAGCGATATCCGGGGACTTCGCGAAAGTATCTAACTTTACAGGACCAAAGAACTTCACAATTGCGTTAAGGGTGTTTATGGTTGTTGATAGTCAAATCTGAAATACATCGCTTTCAAATTTCGTAAAGTTCCATTAACTTCATTAGGTTTGTGGCTAACGGCTTTCAAAATTTAAATGCCTAGAAAAGGTATGTATAACATGTCAATCAAAATTTTACAACTCGACTTAGTTCTCGTATCAATTTTTAAGGAGTTTGTTAAATTTTCACATAGCAGCGCAATTGTTAAAATTGCGGTTAAAACAAATATTTCGAAAGTAACCTTTCCCTTCGATCTGAAAATACCAATAAGATTTTTTGGATTTTGTAACTTACATTATTTTTGACCAAAAATTTGACACACTATCCTAAATATCAAATCTACACCTTCAACTAGCCCACTGCAATATCGTTTAAAAACAAAATGTTTAAAATTATAAGCACATGTATGAACATTGCACAGT
Source organism: Trididemnum nubilum (assembly GCA_963965965.1). Classification (NCBI taxonomy): domain Eukaryota; kingdom Metazoa; phylum Chordata; class Ascidiacea; order Aplousobranchia; family Didemnidae; genus Trididemnum; species Trididemnum nubilum. The sequence goes on along the minus strand of OZ014476.1, from coordinate 26,861,483 downwards.
TCTACTAATTTTTCTCAAAATTTAAGAACTAAATCAAAACAATGCCTGCCTTAGCAATTAGCATGGAAAACGATACGCACACAAGCAAAATTTAAAAACAAAAAATCAAATTCTCATAAATTTATGAGTGATAATGCAAAGTTTAACTTTACGATGACTTTACATTCAAAACTTATATTAATTTACTCCACTCTATGCTTTCCAGAACCCAAGGTGTAATGTTTAAAGTCAAACTACTATTTGCCAAAAATTATCAACTTCTTTTGCACATTACGCTCTGGTTAGTTCATTTATCATCTTAAGGTTTTTCGTTTTCAAAGTTCAACTGTCTGAAAAAGTTATCAAAACTAGAACGTGACATTGCAGCGATATCTGGGGACTTCGCGGCATTCCCAACTTTTACTGAACTTTATTAAGCTTTAAAATAGTGATTCGATTGCTTTGAAGGAATTTGTAAAAAATGTGGTCGTTGATAGTAAGATCAATAATTTAAATGCGTCCCTTTCAAACTTTGTTTCACCAACTTAAATCGCTTTGTGGTTATTCGAGTTTAAAATTTATTTAAATCTCTCGAAGTTATCCAAAATAATTGAGTAACGTCAATCAAAAAGCTCGCTTAATAGTTTACGTCGTCAAATCTCTGCACTTTTTACGAGTTCTTAACAATTTTTCACTCCGTTTGAAATAAGATAAAACGGTCTTTAAAATTCCAGCGACTCATAAGCCAAGGGTCCTTACATCAACCAAACTTACAGCCGTGTATGATACTGAAAACGCTCTTTCGCATCGCTATTCAACATATATTATTTCATCATTTTCCATCAATATCGGCATTTACTGAGACATATCAGTTCAAAATTGTCAACTTTCAGCCTGTTTTTGGCAAGGGGGTCGGCAGAAAATTTTTAGGGGGGGCCAATAAGAATAAAACCCGAATTAACTTCTAAAAATGAAAGAGTTTTTGAAATTTAGGAGAACTAACAGAGAGTGTATGAAAATCTAGGGGGACCATGACCCCCCTGCCTCCCCTTGCCAACGCCCATGATATTCGGCCAGTAACACTTCGGTCACGTGACCGCATGCTTCCAAACTCGGTTTACGTAAATCACTCCTAAGCACTGTCAGTGTGTACAAATTTCAACTTTCCACGCCAAGTGGTTTTTGAGTTAAAGGCGAATTAATAAATTTTCATGGCAAAAATCGCCGTTTTTTATATTTTTTGTGTCTCAATTTACGGTCACGTGACCTAGGATTCCCAAAATTGACAAACATGACGCTTTTATTACTTCTTATGTTGAGTCCAAATTACAATTTTCTAGGTTTTATTGTTTGTTAGTTATTGGCAAATCAATCCTCATCTGCCAAAATTGGCGAACAAAAATAAAGGTACTACACGCTCACGCAAAATCCCAATAGTGACGTAACGTCAACAAACAAGCTATTAAGAGTTTTTAACAACTTTTCATTTTGTAATGAAATATCATAAACCGATCTTTAAAATTCCAGCGCCTTTGTTATATCAGCCAAACTTAAACACTAACCACGGCAAGAAATATGCACGCATTTTACAGCTATTCCTATCAGAGTTGTAAGTCGGGCCGGGCTTTTCAGGTTTGGTTCGGGCCTAAAGTTGACAAAAATTTCGGGCTTAATTCGGGCCTGAGACGTGCTTTTTGTCTTAGGTGCACAAAAATTTAATCAAAATAGCTTGGCAACATTGCTAAATTTTTCAGGCCTGACTTAACTTTTGTTTTTTTTTGGACTTAACTATTTGGACTTCAAATTAATTTTCGGGTTTGGGCGTATATTTTGGGGTTCGGGCCTGCACGACCCGTTTACAACTCTGATTCCTATTCCGAGAACGCTATTTAGCAGTGCGACCAAAAGGCCAGCATGTTGGATATTGTACGGTATATTGCATTACATCCATTATTTAGCACATAAACTTTCTTAAATTGCAAAAAACTTTGAAGAGCAAGCAGAAGTTTTTTTCTTCGTCTCAAGTGACAGTTTAGTAAAACATCTCGGCCATCCAGCTTAAATCTCACAAAGCCATTTAGCTCAAGTACTTCAACGTGTGAAAAATATTGGAGTAATCCCATAAGTTTAACTCTTTTACTTTTCTCTGATACCAATTCATAGCGAAAATTTGTCTTATAGTTTGAAGGTCCATTTAAGGGCTATTGTCCAACATGGCACTGCCGAGTTTGGATGTTTTATCTTTTTCTCATATTAGCCTACCGGTACTCTTAAAATTTGACATGACGAGCTGGAGTACTACGTAATCAAGAATAAAAAATTTTAAGGAGCCCATTTGGTGTGGTCTCCTCAATGTGGCCCGTTAAGTTTTGTTATCTTTAATCTTCGATTTATATTAATTTATCCGATAGATTTAATTTTTTAGCATTAATTTTGTAATTAATGGGGAAGTGTTAACACAATTAGAGGACCCTTATTTTTTTCATTATGTATTTTTACCTATGCTAAAATTTTTATTTGTCCAACTTGAGTGGTTAAAAATTTTGAAAGAGCGGTTGGAGGAGGACTACCCAATTGTGGCAACTGAAATTAGTCATATTTTATTTACCGATTCTGATTTTATCTTTCTTTTATATTCACCTCTTTTGAAAGTTTCATGTGCTTAGCTTGAATGGTTGAAAAGTTTGAAGAACTCCCATTTTGTTACCTCAAATTTTGTCAAATATTATCTTTCCATCATATTTGCTTGCGTATCCTGAAATTGTGATGTGTGTAGCGTAAGCAATTAAAAAGTTTGAATTTTGGCGACCTTGTTTAAGGGAGACCCCCCTTTGGTTACCCCTAAATTTTGTCAAATTTTAACTTTTTTTCGTATTGAACTATTATGAAAATTTAATCAGTCTAGCGAAACTGTTTAAACTTTTTCCCATTTTCCGCCTGTAAAATTTTGGTGACGTAACCTAGGTTACGCCTTGTACTATGCTATTGCCCGGGCTGGATTTTCATTGTGCGGGGCTCCTAGCACTTTGAAAATTTTCGCAACATTTTCCCGCCAAATACAAGTGAAGACCAAAAAAGTCTTACCATCATTCTAAACACGAGGCCCCTGGCATTGCGCCATTTGGTAAATCCACCCTATTAATTACATTACGTTCATAAAAAGGGTCTATATGGTAGCAGCTTTTAGGACAAAAACTTTTGATTTCATCCAGATTATACAATTAAATTGGTTGGCAAAATTGAATTGAGCGGGCCCCTCGTCGTCAATATTATTGTTAAGCTGCATTTACACGGGCGACTTTTTTGCGTGCGATTTTTTGATAAAAATGGATCTGGCAAAGTTGCATTTACTCAACGACGGCTTTGATCATGATAATTGGAACCTTACTGATGGAAATAATTGTCTTAAGTTGGTTTCATACCAATATTATTATAATTGAAGACTTTAGAAGAGAATCGGTGTTGCGATAAAAAATCGCGGTGAGATCTGCTCCGATTTTGCTTTAAAAAGGTTTAGAATATCACTATCGGAATGGAAACAACTTGAAACAGTCATTTTTAGCAGTAAGGTAACTTTTATCACAATGAGAACCATTATTGAATATATGCAACTTTGCCACATCCATTTGTATCAAAAAATCGCACGCAAAAAAGTTGCCCGTGTAAATGCGGCTTTAAGTATACTGTTGTAAGCAAAAAATGCTAAAAGAAACTGAAAGTGAAGAAACAATAAAAGGCTTTTTATCACATTTTTATCATTGGTGGCATTTCCTTGTCTTAAAATCCCGTGGTTCCAAAACAGGTTTTTGGTGACGTGATAATCCAGCAATAAAATTGCCTTGGTCATTTTCATACCTTTCACAAGTTCTCTCTGTTGCGTCCGCGCGAACAAGCTCAGATGCAGAACAAAATCAATTATTGGGGGGGATGCAGATGTACACCATAGTCAAATTATTGGTGGGGATGCAGTCAAATTATTGGTGGGGATGCAGTCAAATTATTGGGGGGATATATCTCCCATTCCCCTGGGTTTCGGCACCCCTGAATGAGAAAAATTTACGGACAAGAAGGAGGGGGTCAATCGTTTGCGAACGTCTTTTATGGACAGCACTTTATGAAATTATGTACTGCTACAAATTTTCCTTGGAAAAAAATATCACTTCAAAATGAGTTTATGCGGAGGACAGGCTGGTCTTCAGTCTTCACTTTTCAGGACAGACAAAAGAGCAAAGAACATAAGTAACGCAATACAGCTAACTTGTACGATTTTCTCTTTTAAGCAACTTAGTGCCGTGTCGGTGAACTATCAGTCATCCGCAATCATCCAGTAAACAATTCCTTATTATGTGTTCAAGGTTTGAAAGTGCTTCTCCGCAGTTTCAACTCCTTTTGAATGGTTTTAATTCCATTCCACGCAAAAGTACCGAGTTCCGCGGTAAACGTGCTAAAAAAGTAACGACGGTACCAAAACGGTACTTTTTTGAAAAAGTACCGACGTTACCGATAACGGTACTAAAAAAGTACCGCGTTACAGTACCGCGATACTGCCCACCTATGGTTGTCATGTTTGCTGGATGGGCCGAGTGTCAAAACTTTGATCTTGTTTTCTAGAATGGAATTTACTTTTGCAAGGTAGGCTAGTCGTTTTTTTTATCAAAATAACCACCCCTTGTCTACACTGGTAATTAGGATATTGCTGTTTGATCGCAGAGATTTGATAGCAAGTAAACATTCTCTGAACATGAGAAAGTCGCCAACATCAGTAGGTGTGCCGCTATAAACGTGTGCCATATTCCTCAGTTTGGTTTTCGAAGTGGAGTGCAGGGGCGCCGAGAGCCGAACGTGGGCCCGGGCCAGCTCAAATGTGACGGATTTCAGGTTTTGTGAACTCCAAAACAGATGGAGAAGATGCCGCAGTTTTGTCCGAAATGTGATCTCCAAAAAAAAAAGGTCTTCACCGAAATTCTAACGGTTCTTCCGGTCGCAATTAGGTGATCTCCAAAAAAAAGGTCTTCGGGCTTCACATGCTGATTTCTCAGTGTCATTTCGATGGGCCCCCTCTGAGGCCCATGGGCCCTCTCAAGCCAACGTCCCCATGATGAGCCCCCCAGAAGCCCATGGGCCCCGGGGTCATTGCACTGCCCTACCCCCCTCTCTAAGGCCCTGGTGGAGTGCTTTTCGCGTGATTGAGGGCGATGATACTGAAGTTGAGTAATTAGGACTTCAAACTTTGCAAAAATTTCTTCTCTCTTAGGGTTGGTAGGTGGAAGGCAGAAGTTAAGCCCTTGCGAAAGCACGAATTCTTCTGTTGGAGAAAACATCACCAATCTATCTAACTGCAAACTTTCTCCGACATTAGAATTTGTCATTTTTCTTTTGTATTTATAGACGTGGAGACAACAGTTGTTTTTTGCGCCAACATACAATTTTAATCAAATGAGCAATAATTAAATCAGAATAACATTCAATTGTAGCCAATTCAATTGAAAAAACAATACTTTGGCACAAATAGGAGAAGTAGCAAAACGAATAACGTTATTTCATGCATCAAGTCGAGGTAGTATGGCCGGAGATGTCAATATTATGCATGGCTGCAACCATAGTCACGTATAAATTGACTGTGCTGCTACAGCAGCTACATCTCAAATGAAGTAAGATTGCGAAACATGATGTTTCTGTGAACTCTTAAATTGGTTTTACCTTTTTCACTTCAGGAATAATGTAACTTGGAGAAGATACTTGTATGTTTTAGATTATTATTTATCTTTTGCGCGTAACCCAAGCTGAATGCTTCAGCCCTTTTAACAATAAAAAACCTATTAAAAAATTAATTCTCCACAAGGTGGCTGTCTAAATCCAAAATTGCCATGGTTACGTAATGCTTGCGATTGCTGCAAGAGGGACAAAGCTTAGTGCTAAATGTTATGCGGTGTACTGTGTAGAAGCAGATTCGATTACGTTATTTTGATAACCATAACTCAGTAAAACTCATTTCCTCCTCAATTTTTGTAGTTTAGAAGACGAGAGATGCAGGTGTTTGGGCCAAGCCTATCAGCTATTCCTGTAAGTTTGCTGATCATCAAATAACGGTAGGCTAAACTAAACAAAGTCAATTCAATTCAATTTATTTAGGCATGCGAAAAGACTAAGCACAGTCATCAAGGTGCGCAGCCATAACAAAACTGAAAAAAAGAACAGAAACAAAAAAAACAACAAAAAGCTTCCAACTGTCAACTCAAAAAGCAAACTACAAAACTTTAAAAAACTTAAAAAAAAACAAAACCTAACTACGGTAGGCTACCTAACAAAACTTAAAAAAAAAAACTTAAAAAAAAAGTCAACCAACGAAACAACACATTCAACAAACAAAACATCAGAAGTTGAAATATGATTCAATGAATGATCAATCAATGGTTCAACCCAGTAGCGCAGGGATCAGCAACCTTTTGAACAAGTGGGCCACATTCAGTCCTAACAAGGTTCCAGTGGGCTGCCACCATTCCAGTGGACCAAAAGAGAAAGATTTTTGCCAGAAGTTCAAGCCTTTTTTCAGAGTAATCGGTGTGAAGTAAAAAAAAAAACAGGTCTTCGCCAGAAATTCAGGCTATTTCACCTCTGCATTGATGGCGAAGACCACAATAAAAGGTTTTCACCAGGAGATTAGTATCATTTCAGCGGTTTATTGCTGCATACCTGTCATTGAAAAAAGAAAAAAGGTCACGGGCCGGATGGCAATAAAAAGTCGTGGGCCGGGTGAAATGCCTTGGTGGGTCGCATCCTGCCAGCAGGTCGTAAGTTGCTTACTCCTGCAGTAGCATACAGGTAGATGGGGGCAGGGGTGACGGAACGTCGGCAGGGCAAGGAGGGGGGCAGCTTTTTCAAGGGGCACTTTCTATACTGTATGTAGGGTCATTTGCTCTTTGATACTGTTAAACCACTTCAACAAAACCAGAGTACTGAGTATAGGTTGCAGAAACACCAAAAATAACAACAAACAAATTATTATCAATTACCGGTAAGCATAGGTGGGCAAGTTAATGCAAAACGTTAGCTTCGTTAACCACTAGTCCGTAAACAAACTTCATACCTCCGTTAACGTTAATCCGTTATTTTCAGCTTTAATTAATGGAAGTTAATAAAGTCCGGTAATTCGTTAATATTTTGTGAGTACGGTAATTTACATTTCTTTTTATTCACTCGCTTCTAAAACTCGTATTGACGCAGTTGAGCTGATTGTAACGAAATATCTATTGCTATGGTGGTCTTTTTGTGTTTTGGAAGTTACATTTTACAGTATAATCTAATTTCTAGGTAAAATTAAGTTTAAATGCACTAACGAAGCTGCGATCAGAAAACCTTTGAAAATTGTGAACAGCGATAATTAGACTTATGAGGCTGCAGGTTATTATTTGCCACAAAAAAGAGCTCCTTTCTGCGCTTTCTTCTATAAAACTCGTGCTAATATGCAACAAGTGTTTCCAGTGCAAACTGGTTTGAACTGGTGCGATAAATAAATGGTGCAACATATTAACGATAAATCCTTAACGGAAGTTAACAGAACTTAACAAAAGTTAATTTAGTCCGTTAACAGAACTTAACGGAAGTTAATTTAGTCCGTTAACATGAAAAAACTTTTTAACGGATTAACGAGTTAATGAAAAAGTTAGCTTCATTATTAACGAATTAACGGACTAGTGCCCACCTATGCCGGTAAGTAAGGGCAAGTTCAGCCACTGAAAGCCATTGGGGATTTGGGGCAATGCCCCCAACCGCCATAGGCAAGGGGGTCTGGAGACAGAGCCCCCATTGCTCACATATTTTGCAATTTTTTTGAAAAAATAGGCTTAACTTAATTTTAGGCCTATTTTAGCAAAAATTAATGCTTTTAAAACGTGGCATAGAAATTAGGCTAGCAATGCAAAAACATGATTACACTGCCTGCGCAAATGGGCTATGAGGATGGTGGTTAATGGAAAAATTTCAGCCTTTTTATTACAAGCTGGTACCAGTAAATCACAAAATAATAATATCACAAGCTTTAACCTAATTCATCTGCATTTATAAAAAAAGATAATTTTAAAGATGTTCATCCCCACCCCCACAGAATATTTTACTGTCAAGTCTGGACAAGAAATGGATCTTGCTCCTGTTATTGCAGTGCATTTTATATGTTGAAAGTTTTTCGTATATTTCTCCGGTTTGAGCTGGGGGTCCGAACTCCTAGAATCCTCCTATGGTAATGCCAGCATCAGTCATTCTAACGTGGGCTATAAAAAAGTTAGAAACTTGAATGTCTTAATATTTTATTTTTTGTTTAATTTTAACTAATGCTTAGGCCCACAGACATAGTATATTGCTTAGGGCCACAGACAGGTAATGCTTAGGCCCACAGACATAGGATCCTTGAGTTCTAAATTAAAAATTTTGTAGAACCCTATCTTCCTAGCATTAGTTTAAACTGACAGAACTAAATCGGATGTCACAGGTTAACCAAATGCATTCTACAAGATTGCTGATTTATTTAAAGTTATTTAGAAACCATTTAACACACGCAATTTGTTGGGTAATGACAATTTCACCAAAAGTGTTCAAGTTAATGAGAATATGACAAAAATGAGAAATATTCATGCGCGCTTTTTTATTTGCTTTTTTAAGGGTTAAAAGATTAAGATTTGGGTTGGGTTTGGGGTAGGTTTGGGGTTAGTTTTAGAGTAAGAATTTGAATTGAGTTGGAATAAAAAAACAAATAAGGATTTCTGATAAAATAGTCTCCTCCAATTTCTTATTATTGATTTTAAACAAATTTTTAGCGTCACTTAGTGGAGAGTATTTGTTTGTAATAAAAAAAGATATTTTTTTCATAAATTATAAATTGTGATGTATTTTTAGATCAACAAAATATTTTTTTACGTTTTATTTCTAGAAAGAGCTCTTTTTCACAAAACACTAAACTTTAATCACTAGAATGTTTTTTGTAGCTTCAGTAGTCTTTTGTGTGTTGTCAGTTTAGTCAGGCAGTATTCCCCCTTGCCCCTCCTGGTAAAAGAGCAGGGGGGCTGCTGCTCTCCCATTTGGGCACCACTGGATGGTTGGGCATTGTGTCGTGCCCCCCTCTTTGGATCATTGCACAATGCTAAAAATAAAAAGTAAACAACAAATTTTTTAAATCAGGGTTGTAAGATTAAAATGGGGTAAACACCAGTACACATTGGAAACACTTTCACTCCCTCTGACCTGGTATGATTTTACATTTTTACTAGTTTACTTTAGCATCATTTTATCAGCTTGAAGATAAGGGGTAGTACAGCTTTCAGATATTTTTAGCCCATGCCAGTATTTTGCTGCCATAAAGAGATAGGCTACTGCTTGAAATCGGTTATCAGTTATATTGAAGAAATGAGAACTACCGGTACTGGTAGCTTGTGGTAATAAAGAGTTGCTCCAAACCTTGTTCCACTGTTCTTCATTTTTATGAAAATAGATTTAATATATTTGACTTCGTACCATGGCAACACTGTGTTTTAACTTCAAGACTAAAAAGTCCCTTCATTGTCTCCTTGCCAAGGCAACTTGGTGAATAAAATGTAACTGCAATTTCAAAGTTTTTTTGACATCAGAAAAGGATGGCTTTCCAAAATTTCTGTCAGAATATCGAACATCGCATTGCTTATTACAATAAGCAACATGATGTTTGATTACAGAACATCACATTGTTTGTTCTGCAAGAAAATTTGCAAAGTCAAAAGTCAACTTTTCTGATGTCGCAATGGTTCAAAATGAAGGATTGCCAATGGTATGGAGTCAAATGGATTAAATCTATTTTTGTAAATTTGGGAAATCTGGGCATGGCATGGTATGGGATGGAATGGAAAACAATTTTTCCATATTCCATACTTGCAATTTTCTTTCATTTCATTTCCATTCCATACCAAAATTTTATTCCGTACTCCATACCAAGGTAAGTTTAGACCGGAAGCTGTACATAATTTGTATTGTACTTTTCCAACGTTAAGCGTACCTTTGGAAGTAGTCATTTGTGAAGGTAAGCAGTACAGTACAATGCATCTCATCCCATTTTTGAAGCACGATCACAATGAGCGACCAGAAAAATTCACTCAGTATCCTGGCATGAAAATATCAACCACTTTAATCAGCAGACAATAGCTTGACTGGTATGCACTGGGTTTAATGATTGCAAGTTTGTAATCACACCAACTATGAAAACTGGCATAGCCAAACTGCCAAAAACATTTTACAAAAATACCGAAAAACAAGTTCAAATGCAAAAAAACTAGAACAAAGAATTAAGCTCAATCTAGGATAAAAAGTAAATAAAAATCTTTATGATGGAAGAAAAAGTTTTTTCACGTGGCAAATTCAGTGGCGTTGCTATGGGAGGCCAGGGGGTCATTTCCCCCATTTTGGCTTGCGAAAAATACTTTTTTTGAAACATTATGTGAAAACAAGAAAATTGACAATGATGCAAAAAGGAATAACAACATTAAAAGTTACCTACATTAGCAGTATATTGAAGTTTTTAAATACCAAAAATTTAGTTGTTCTAGTTTCAAGCATGAGATTTAACATCCAAAGTTTACACCTCTGAACCTGATAGGTCATCAAGTAATTAGGCTCGTCACATCAATTTTAAAACCATGAACATTTACATCATATTCTTAGCCCAAAGCCAGTGTTTCTTAAACTATGGGTCAGGAGGTACAACAGGCTGCTAAGCATTTACAGATATAGTGGCGCAACTACGAAGGCAAAGGGGGCTTCAGTCCCCACCACCCTAGCCAAGCCACTTAAAAAATTTAACACTAAAATGCAAGCATTTAAACGTGGTTTTGAATTGACTTGTATATAAAGTAGGAGCTGGGCAATTTAATTTTTCTACTTGCTTCTAAGTCTTAGCGATTTATCTTTTCTTTTAAATAGCTATCTTTCAAGGTAGTGACTATTTCACCGAAAATTTTCAAGTTAAAGACAATGAAACAAAAATGAGAAATATTCATCTGCGCTTTTTTTATTTGCTTTTTCAAGGGTTAAGATTGGGGTTTGAGTTATGGTTTGGGTTAGGGTTCGATTTGGGGATAGTTTTAGAGTAAGCATTTGAGTTTAGCTTAGATTTGAGTCAGAATTAATAAAAAAGTATATAAAAATTTCCGGTGAAGTAAAGCCTTCCATCTTTGAATTAGCTTTAACTTGAAAAAAAAGTGTTTAAAAGCTTTAACTTGAAAAATAAAAAAAATTAAAAACAACCAATCTTTCAAATAGCTTTAAAAATGTGATCCAAATGGTGTTGAAATAGTTATTTTTTTCTCAAAAAATTGCCCCCTTCTATATGAGATGATTGAGTTGTACCACTTTGCTCAGCTAACCACCCAATCGAGGCATTTTTCAAACAAAAAAATTTAAATTCCAAGCCTCTTTCATTAGCAAAATCTTGGTTGCATGCCTGTTTATGAGTGTGTCAGTGAGTAGAAATGTTGACCAACAAAATCGATTATTTCATGCACAGAGCTGGACAGCGCTGTTTCAAGCTTTTAGCTCTCATCAGTAGCCCTCAGCATATCTAACCAAAGGTATTCCCCAGCTGGACAAGACTCTTGGCCAAACTGGACAAACCTTAAGGGCTTGTACAGTGGCAGAGGGTTTCTAGGGAATAAACAATTTTTCACTTGTGGTACTTCACAAAACAATTGAAAAATTGCTGGGCTCTCGTAGTAAGGACAACCATAGGCTATCCTTACTACAAGGGCTCCCCTCTGCATGATTCTGACTTCCCAGGAGTCGACCACAAATTACATCAAGCTTGTACGGTTTTATCAATTATTTCATTGTTTGAAAGACCAGCTGGTTTTGTTTTTTAGAGCAAACTCAAGGTTGTTTACATTGTTATCACCGCTGCAGATAAATTTTTCAAGTGATTATGGGCCGGAAATGAAAGGAACTTAGAAACACCACCAGACTTACATGTTTCTTTTTTAAACATGATTACTGAATTTTGAAATTGCGCATAATTTGCTGCCATACAACAGCAGTTTATTTTAGTGCCCCTTCCTTTGTTTGCTCTGGCGACAAGACTTGGCAAATTGTAATTCTCAAAACAAAAATTCAGCCAGTCAGCATCAATGCAGCTGCAAATTGCAGTAAACATAATTCTATGATCTCATGACGCAATGCCTACACGGTCTGCACAATGTTCATGATCGAATTACCTTATTAATTTGTCGACAGATTATTAGCTGCTAAACACTTCCACTTATTTTTAGTTATCACTATCCACATATACTTTTTTGTTAATGCCGTGAGTGAAATCTTGTATGGAAGATTGTCTTCCATTACATTCTTCAAATATGCCATTTTAATCTGGCATCTTCCATATTCCATACCAAAATTTTCACTCCATTCCATCTTCGATTCCGCACCATGCCCTGAATAGTGGAACAAGGTTTGGGGCACCTATTTCTGTAATACCTCTAGTACTTCTCATTTCTTTAATAAACTGATTTCAAGTAGTATTTCTCTAAAAATTTTTCATTCAAAATCACCACATCTCATACTGTAAGAAAAAAGACATACTGGAGGCTGCAACTCAACAATGTGGTGTAGTAAATTGGTGGACAGCTTGACTTGAAGATTAAAAGGTTTCTTTTAACCTTGACGATTTTAATCTTTAAGGCTTGACGGTCTCCTGGTCAAGGCAAGTTTGCGAATGAAGGAGTAACGTAACTACTTAGTACTTAAGCTCTGAAATTGTAATAGGTATTGAGGAATGAGGATCTTCAAGGGTTTATTGAGTCAAAGCTATGAACCAGTGATGATCAAAAACTTGTAGGTTGCTGTTGCGTCAAATCATTCCTAAATATCAGTGCTGTGTGCCACCAAGCGTGAACTCTGAACTGGTCAGAAAATGAAGCTATTGCTATAAGCCAGCAATGTATGGTACACTTATCGTTGAAAAACCAGTACTCTTTGAACTTTGGTAACCTATTAAATTTATAAATTATTTTAATAGATTGTAGTTTATGTGATTCAGTACACAATAGGAATTAAGTATAGTGTGATTCTTAAAACAAATGCCACCGAAAAAGAAAGGTGGAAAGAAGGGCAAAAAGGGAAAAAAGAGTGCAGGTGATGATGATCGCCCAAAAAGTGGAAGTGATGCTGGGAAAGGAGGATCATCCAAAGAGTTAACTGAACTAGGAAGAGAATTTTTCTTAATACAAGTGAAAGATTTAGAAGGAAGATTAGCAAGGTAACTATAAAACCGTTGGAAAAAATTTATGCCTGGTATTTCACTGCATTAAGATAAGCCTTTTGGTCATTATTATCAATTTTATCATCAAAAATTGATCAAACTGACGAGTTTGTCCAATATTATCAATTTTATCATCAAAAATTGATCAAACTGACGAGTTTGTCCAATATGTATTCTTTATCACTGGTAATGTTGAAGTCTTATTGGTATGCATTATTAATGCATTTCAGATTACGTTAAGTTCTCATTGAGACCAAAGTATCTCAGATCTGTGAATTGCCATGTACCAATCTTCATGCTCTTCATGAAACATTTAAAGTTTATTCAAACTACAGTATATATACTAGCTTTTAAATAGATTTTAAAATTGTTCCACTCACTATTCTGTTCATTTAAAAAGGTGTCAAGAAAAATGTGACAATTTGTCAGTTACCAGTGATGAGACAGGAAAAAAATATATGCAACTAGTTCAAGACCGAAAAGAAATTGTTGAATTTTTAAAAAAATCCTTAGAGCAAAGACAGGATGAAATTGCTGATCTCAATGATCGGTTATTAGGCCTTCAACAGGTAAGTTGCAAAGTTTCTATTTTGTTGTTAATCTTATAAAGCATATTAAAGTACCGTATTTATTCGAGTATAAGTCGCATGTGTGTGTAAGTCGCACCCCCATTTTTGACATGAAAAACAGGACAAATTTTTTTAAACATTATTCATTCATTGCAATCTCATAACAAAAAATTAAAAACCATCAAAGTCATCTCTGCTATCACTGTCTTCAAATAGCCCTGTTTACCTCTGGAACATCCTCATCAGCTTTCGATGAGGGTGGCAAGTGATGCAACGCAACGTGACTTGTGTAGACAAGTGATAACTAAACATGTTAAAATGTGAAAAAAAGGTGAGAGCATTAAAAGTGCAACGCTACTTGCATGGAAGGCAATAAGTGATATGATCGTATGAAAGGAGACAGCGCAGAAATTGATAGCAAGGAAATACCTTAAAAAATTTTGTATGTCATACAATGCACTTCATGTATTCGTGTATAAGTCGCACCTGACTTTTTGGGGTGATATTTTGGTACAAAAAAATGCGACTTATATTCGAATAAATACGGTAACTGCATTTCAATACAATAAATGTGCAGCACTGTAATTAGCTGGTTATACTGAAAAGGGCATTCAGGTTAGAAATTAGTTTGCTCGATTTTCCTCAAAAAAATTTGACAGATCTTAAGACTAACTTCATCAAATTTGAGCTTTCTACAACCTTGGTTCCTGGGATATATTATAACAGATTAGATTTCCCCTGGAAAAGTCTTTCTGCCTTTAAAAATTTTGGCAGGGGCTATCGATTATCAAAAAGTTACTGCATGTTCCTGATTCTCCCTAAATGTTTTGTGGCAGGGTTATTGTAGAGCAAAGTAAAAGTTAAAAACTGTAAATTAAGCTGCTGTTCAATAAATGTAAACCAACTTTCTGAAAGTTAATCTTCAGTCACTATACTGACAAAATGGCAACACTGAAGCAAGAAAAAAAATGTTAATTTTAAACTGCAAATCTTGAAAAGGACTTGACGTAAAAACTTCAAAAAGGCTTATCCCAACAGCTTGGTCAAGAGTGAAAAACTTGACTTGAATGCCCTTTTAACTCTGTGCATTTTATTGTACTATACACCCTATGACCTAACCTTTACTACTGCCAAATGAATGAGTTTATGCTTATTCTGAATAACCTGCAATGTTGAAACTGAAGTGAATTTCAAGCTTTGTCATAGCCTTCCACTATGTGAGAAATCAATGAGTTGGAAAGACAACAACTTGGAAAAGGGTATTGAAGAGGAGAGTATTGATCGCGAGGAGAGCAGAGAGTACTGATAGCATGGTATTGCAGAGATTTTTATATTTTTTGTATCAATTATGACTGCTATTTTGTTGACCAGATTTCATTTTTAATTGCGCTTTATTCACCACGTTGGCTTGGCAAGGAGACAGCAAAGGGACCTTTTAATCGTTGAGTCAAGCTACCGCCTGCCCACCTATCTACCATGTACGATGGAGGCTTCACACTAGGTTGTACCAAATTTTGGTGACTTTCTTCAACTTCTTAGGAACTCTCAGGGATATCTAGAACATCGGGATCGCTTACTTTGCTTTTTTCGCACATTTTGTGTGAAAACAGTGGTGCTACGCAGCACTCTTAGATTCTTGGACGCTTGAATGATCACAAAGAAAAACTGCTTGTTCTGTGCAATGCGCTTTTGCAAAATCACTAGCACGTGTTGGGTTGTGAGCAGTTATTGGCACTTAGAAGTTTAGTTATTTTAAAACTTTGAGAAATTGCGATTAATGTTAAAAGTTTGGGAAAATGTTCATAATATTAAGATTAGGTGTAGATTACAAAAGCGCAGTTTACAAGACTAGGCAACAGTGCTACAGTTACTAATCTGTAATCCTGTACCACAAAAGCTTATTGTACAGTAATCTAATGCAATTTTTTCAGTGACTTGGCTTGGTAAATGCGAGTGCATTAGCTAGTTTTCGAAATTGTAGTTGTTAAGATCAAGTACAGTAAATTTAACTCAGCAACTCTTTGCATCTAGCATGAGCGGTTGCTGAGTTATGTCCATTTTTTGATTTTTGTCGCGTTGCCATGGAAACGCACTTTGAAGAGGCATAAAACAAAAATTTAACCAAACAATTTTGGAGGTAAATTGAATTGATGGTTAAACCACAACTTTTAGGTGAGTTCCTAAGAAATTGAAAAAAGTCACCAAAATTTGGTACTGCCTATTTCACCGTCTCTTTTAATGTTAAATGTCAAACAAGTTGTGGCTGTCACTTTTTATAGTCTTTGGTTTAACTCTAACTGAAATCAAACCCATGTATACCGTTTCAGTAGCAGACGCTTGATCCACGCCACCAGTGATCGGACCACTGACCATTTATACACTCTACCTTCAATTTTCAGTTTGTGGTTTCCTTAAACAGGCAAAAGATGCTGAAAAAGAAGGCTATGAAAATCAACTGACACAACTTAAACGTGAGTTTCAAGATGTCAAAGACCAGTTAACATCTGAAAATATGATCTTGGGAGGCAAACTATCGTCATTAGAAGAATTTAAAGTGAGTGATTAGTCTGTGAATGTAATGTCGGTACTATCCAGTTAAAATACGATTAATTTTATTTTGTCTTTTTTATCCTTTGATTTTTGCTGACTGCAAGGTTTGAAAAGAAACGGACTCGTTGCAACATTTTTTGACAAGAATTAGATGTTGATACTAGAGTGGCGTTTGGAGTCAGAGCCGGATTTTGCATTTTTTAGCCGAAGCAGAGCCGAAGTGTCAAATTTTAAAAAAATTAGGAGTCGAATCGAAGCCGGAGTCTGACTTTAAGGTAAACTTTTAAGCCGTAGTGATAGTTATTTCAAGGAGGTTTGACAACTAAGTTTCGTACCTGGTGATCAAACCTGTCACGTTGACACTTTACAGACAAAACTGAAGAGTTCTTGCCCAATTCAAGCGCCGCAACTGCTTTCGCGACTTTTCTTAATCCCACCAATACAAAATCAAATCATGCGATCGAAGTTTTTGTGTTAAAACGTTCACATACCAGTCGCCAGTTTGCACATTAAAGTTTCACTTTTCGCGTCGAAGCTTTATGTGTCAAAGCGATCGAAGTTTTTTCATTTAAGTGTTCACACATTGAAGTTAATCACGCGTCGCAAAATCAGGAGTACAAACCGCTTGCAAAATAACGGTGCCAAACCTGGTTTTACTATGTGAACTGAAAACTCTTTCACTCATGGCTGAAGTATGCTTCCTAGTACTGTAGTATACTAGCCTCTACATAGCGCCGTTGTCACTCTAGCCAGATACCTGCGTGGACGGTTTGTTGGTCAAAGCGGTGGTGGTAGCCTGCAGGGCCAGGTACCAAGCTAGTGATAATCTTGTTCAATTGCTGTGTATGTAGATACTAGATTTGTGCTATTCAGTAGCCTTAGCAGGTAATGTAAAAGTAAAAGAAACATGTCTACCGATATATTAAAATCTGCTGATGATGCTAAAAGACTGCTGAAAGAAAAAAAAGTGACGAAAGAGACTTTAACAGGAAAAAAGAGTGACGTTTGGAATAATTTTGCTTTACTTAATTGGAGAGAGACTCGCGATTATACAGGATACGTTGTATGTGGAATATGTAACGAACCACTTCGACATGACAAAAAAAAAAATGGTGGAACCACACATTTAAATACACACATGAAATGATATTGTAGTAAAACCAAAAAAGATGTTGATGCAACTCAAACAAATATGATGGCTTTTGTAAAAAAAAAAAAATCAAAGATACCTAAAAAATTAGAAGTGCAATTGCTAAATGCTTCAGTGTCTTTTATTGTAAAAGATCTGCGACCATTTCGAAGTTTGGAAGGAGAAGGGTTTAACGAATTGGCCAATACCCTTACTGAAATACGGGCAAAACATGGAGCAGTAAATGCAAATAATATCATGCCCTCTCGCTTCACAGTAAAAAGAGAAGTCACAAAAAAAGAAAAATGCAACATTTCAAAATGCTTGATAAAATCAATTGACGCTCATGGTATGATTGGCATAACAACTGATATGTGGACTGACATAAAGAATCGACATTTTATGTCTATAACATGTCACTACTTTGGAGATGGAAAACTGAAATCAGCTACTACACACGTAGCTAAATTTGACGAGAAAAAAACTGGTGATAATTTGCTGAAACAAATTCAGGAGTGTGCTGATGAAATTGGATTGTCAACATCTGTACTTTCTCATTGTTGTTTTGTAACTGATGATGCAAGCTATTTGAGATTGGCTCTGTCGGCTTACCATCATATTACCTGTGCTTGTCATGTGCTTTCTACTGTGCTGCATCACGTTTTACAGCCATCCACGTCAGCACACAGTGACTGTCCATTAGATGTTGCAGATCTTCCACTAATTGAGGTAATTTTAAAGGCAATATCGCAATGCAAGTCAGTAACAGCTTATTTTAAACGAACTGGCCTGAACAATAAACTTACCAATACATTAAAACAAAGCTGCGATACGTGATGGAATTCTGTACTGTATAGTGTATATGCTAAAATCTGTTCATGAAAGCAAAGCTGAAGTGGAACTTGTGCTCAAAGACAAAAACGAAAAAGAGAGGCTGGAAGAAATTGGTTGGATTTTAGTTGATACTCTGATTAACTATCTTGCTCCTTTTGAAAAAGCATCTAAACGTTTGGAAGGAACCTCATATCCGACACTTCACAAAGTTTACCAATGCTTTTGCTTGATTGAACGATCTTGATCGATTTTATCTGTTGATTCCGATTTTTTAACATATTTAAAGAAACGTGGATAATTTTGCCTTCGAAAAAAGTTTGTGATTCATGATAATCATTTGTTGGCACTGTTCCTTAACCCGAAATTTAAAGTATTGGTACCACTTAGCACAGCATCAAGAGCCAAAGTCCATGATCATGCTTAAAATTAGATGGCTGTTCTAAAATCCCAAGCTTTTGCTGCAGTTTCTGACTCTACTTGTCTCCTTGACCAAACTGATCATGCATATTTTAACTAGAGCTCGACCGATATGACTTTTTTACGCGGATACCGGTATCGATATTTTGGAAATTTTTTGACCAATACCGATATCAATAACCGATATATTAACTTATTAGCTACAAAACTTTGTCGCTATTTTTCAACTAACTTGACACTAAACGCTTCACTAATTCCCCTCCGAAGAAAGACTATTGCAAACACAAGTCACACTCCAGTACTATTCATCAAAAAAAACAAACAAAAAATACAACGATATGGCAATCAATAGTCAAGAGCGGTTGTGCTTGCTCTCAAAAATAAACAGTTTAAGGAAATTGTGCTAAGCCGATATTTTATTGGTGGTAGACACCGATACGATATATTGGTTTGGCCCTGATATCGGCCAATATATATCGGCTGGCCAATATATCGGTCGAGCTCTAATTTTAACCCTGCTAAAAAGCGAAGAACTGTTTCAACATTTGATGATGAGTTTGAAGCTTGGCTTGATGACTCAACATCTACAAACTGTGACGATGAAGTTGTTCGATACATCAAATCATCCTTTGATGAAGAATTAGATTTAAGTCATTTTGTCAAAATGGTTTTTTCGATATTGTTAAATTCTGGACATGTGCTGCTATCAAACAAAAATTCCCATATTTGAGTCGTCTTGCTCTAGGTGTTCTGTCTATTTCCAGCTTCCAGTGCTGCAAGTGAGCGTCTTTTTAGCACATGTGGCAATACTATTACCAAAAAACGATCGCAACTGTCCTCAGAATGCTTAGAGTCTGTGGTTGTGTTAAATAGTGTATGTAAACAATAGTTAGCTATATCATTGTTGCTTTTGCTTTGTCATATTTTGCTAGGTGATATTAACAGGCCTATTGGTTTAGCTGTGAAATGTGAAACATTTTGTTAGTTATTGTAAAACAGCACAGTGTATTTCATTGTTTTTTTTTCAGTGTTTTTTTGATTGTTAAACTTGATTTGCATCTTCTTGATTTTGTGTTTTACAGTGGAGTGTGACAATGAGCTAAATAATCGTCCACCCAAATAAACTTTCCTTGTCATCATTATTGTTTGAATTTTATGGTACTTTACATTATAGGCATCAATTTTTGATTAGGAGAAGAAAACTTGTCTATTTTGAAAAACTGCAAAAGTTGAAGGTAGGAGATGTAGAAAAAGTTGATCGAGGCTTATCCCAGGCTATTGAGCAATATGACAATTGGCTCGAATTTTTTTGCAGAAGTGTATTTTTGTTTCAAAGTATTTCGGAGCGGAGTGTGGTTGTAAAGTTTCGGAGCCAGATTGGAGCCGGAGTCAGTTCAAAAAATATTGGATTGGAGCCGGAGTGTAAAAATTAGCCACTCCACTCTAGTTGATACTCGTCGATTGCTAAATACCCTCACACTGCTTCATCACTCGTCAGTCATCGTGTTGTGATTGATATCCAGCGTTTGATCTTTTACTTTTGCTGTATTTCTGCCACTAAAAACTGAATTATTCCAACAACCTTTCTTTGTCTGAGGTTGTTTCATTCTGTATCTTGCAATTGCTTTTTTAATGAGTTTTTGTAAACTGGCAAGCATTTTTTCTCGTGGGTCTTGTTGGTCTTCATTTGTTCTAACAACTTTCTAACTCGATTAGCTTGGTTGGTTGCTACTCAGGTGTTTCATGGGAATGCAACGGAGTGTTAAACAACTCATCCCAAGGATGTGCTTGGTATACTCTGGAGAGAAAGTGGTGATTTCACACCATGGAGATCAGGCACACCCCATCGTTACACAGGCGACCATTGCTGATAGGTACTCATTAGTCACGACCGTTACCTCACTAGATATGTGTTCCCAAGATCTACAGAGGTAGAACTAGATTTTGAACACAAAAAGTGCGCATGTGCACTTTCAAAGTGCACATGTTCACTTTTAAAGTGCACATAAAAGTGCACTTCTGCACATACACCTATGATGTGCACATGTGCACCAGAAAAATGTGCATATGTTCCAGAGGAGTGCACGTCTTACCGTGTGCGTACCTCAAGCATCTTGACCTGCTGAAGCGTCTCGCGTGAACGACTGCATGTGCACAGTTTAGAAGAGACTAGACTGGCTGCTGAGGTGAAGCGTCTAGCGTGTGCAAGTGCACGTGCACAGTTTACACACTTTATAGGAGAGAGGCGACTTGCAGTGATGCAGGATGGTATTGGTAGGCTCGAGGATGAGAGATTGAGAAATCTGAGCATTTTGAAAATTGCACTTGTGCACGCAAGAAGTTCCAGCTCGGAGCTGATCTGGGATACCTGATATTTCAAATGAATGTGCACTCCTAAAGTGTGTACTTTGAAGGTGCACATGTGCACTTTGAAGGTGTGCATGCGCACTTTTTGTGCTCAAAATCTAGTTCTTCCTCTTCTCCCCAAGATTATTCCAGAAGTGTCGAGTAAAATCGTTTTAATAAAAAATGGCTTCTGAAAAACTAATTGTGGCGGTGAACCAGATATGCTAACCGATCCCATTAAAGCGGTGGGGGTGCAGAGGAATTTTGCGGAGACTTAACAGTTGGGCCACGGATGCTGGGAGGAGTTCCCCTTACGATTGATTCTGCATAGATGATAGGAGCGTAAGTAGCTGTGACCATAGCAGCAAAGGTGGGAGAGTTCACAGGGTGAGGCAGGACTAATTTCTCTGCATAAACTTGAGGATGCTAATGGGATATGTTTCTGGGTGTGGTACAGGTGCATCAGATTTTGACTTCAATCGGGAAAAGAGTGCAATGGACCACATCTGTGGACAGAGATATTCTCGCTTTAGCCTAGGAATCGGCAAACTCATTTGATCGGGAAGGTAGGTATGGTCAGGGACCCATTGAAACTTGACAACGGGTCAGTATGAGAATGAGGAGTTTTGGGACCAAATGATCCAGAGCGACTTTGATAGACGATACAAAACGGCCATGGTAGTTGAAAAAAGGGTCAAGATTATTTTTAGACTCGTCGATGATGATAGCTTAAAAGATTTATCGTGTTTTAGATTCAAAAAGATGATTTAATGAAGAAGCTGGAAGATATGGAAAAGAATCTGGAAGCTCAAGAAGAAAGCCACATGGAGAAAATATATAATCTGGAACGAAAAGCAGTAGTGGACAAGGACAGGTGACTGATTTTGTCATGTGTATTTTGCTTTTTCAAATAAAAAAAAACTCGACAAAAGAAATGTTTCTGATAATAATTAATCTTCCCTTTTTTGTTTCAAGGTTTCAAGTTTGAGTTGATATAGGCCTGTATTGTTGGTTGACCATTACAATAAGACCAATGAGGTAGCCAGGGTTCTCGCGGTCATGGAAAATCATTGAAAAATAAGTTTTTCTCGAGAGTCTTGAAAATTTGATAAAAATTTGAAAGTCATGAAAAAGTTGAAAAATCATTAAAAAAGTTAAAACATTATTAAAAGATAGGAACAAATTTTTAATTAAACTGTTTCGAAATCATGGTCATGCTCATCTTTTTTTCGTATTAGCGTATACCCTAAAAATGTAATTTGATTATCTCGAGCTGTTAAAAACTTCAAAGTTTTGGGGGATCATTTGGAGGTCTTCGTAGTTACTCTACCTGAAAATTTCATCTCTCTAGCTCGAGGTGGTTCAAAAGTAAAAATTTTGGAAAACCGATTTGGGAGACATCCATCATGGCATCCTCAATTTTCAATAATTTTTTTTTTGCTTTTTCATTCTTATCCAACAAGAAAATCATTCGTCTTGCTTAAACGGTTCAAAACTTCACCCTTTAACGACTAATGTGGCACCCACGATTTCAGATCGGCACTGAGCATTCCTGATGTGTGCAATCAATAAAGTTTGAATTCTCTACGTTTAGTGGTTTTAGCAGGTAAAAGAGAATTCAAATCTGAATTTTTTTGCTCGTTTTTTTCTCAAAAGATTTCGACAGATCTGAAGACTAACTTCACCAAATTTGAGCTTTGGATGACCTTCCGTTCCAAAGATACAACAGATTAGACTTCCTCTCAAAAAATAGCTTTTTCCACTTAAAAATTTTGCCAGGGTTGCCAATTGGAAACAAAATTAAAGTTACTTCATGTTACTGATTCTCAATATATGTTTTGCGGCAGAGTTCTTGTCAAAACAAAGCACCGTAAAGGTTCAGAACTTTAAAATTAGCTGCTTTTTAATAGACGTAAGCCAGCTTTGCAAAACTTAATCTTCTGCCACATCCTGGAAAAGTCCTGGATTTTTTTTCTGTCCTGGAAAGTCCTTGAGTTTTGTTTATAAGTCCTGGAAAGTCCTGGAAAAAGTTTGGAAAGTTTTCCCGTGATTTACCAGGACAGAATGTGAAGTTTTTTTTTGTTGTGATAACTGGTACCTTGTGATTGCACAAAGGTATTGTTGAAATAATTTGCATTATGAAGGTCTGTAATATTGTTGAAATAAATTGCATTGTGAAATAAAATTTAAATTTAAAAGTTTATTTTGTTAAAAGACAGAGCTTATTTTTATGCTGGCGCACACATAAATCTTAAACCTGTATAACCCTAATGAAGGGCTACCATACGTTTTCTTTTAAGAGGATTTGTCGTTTTTTTCTGTAGGACACCAAAAAAGTAGCCAAATGTTTTCTGTTTTTAATGCTCAGAACTTAAAGGCGGGATTCGAAGACCAAACCGACCAAAAACAATAAACTTCCATCCACACCTGCGTCCAGCTTGTTTTTGCCGACCTTAATACAACCCTACTGACAGCAGATTTTTTTTTTTGAGATCACCATTTTCATAGGGAAGAATTGGTGCAAAAACAAGTGGTCTCCAAAGAAAAAAACGGTCTTCAGTTTTTGAATTTTCTCTTGGAAAATTGTGTTCTCCAAAATAAAAAAGTCTTTAGTCAGTCCAGTTGGCCGGTGTATACCTTCAGCGTGTTTGGTCGTTTGGGCTTCGTTTTTCGAAACTGTCCTCTTTTTGGTCTATGAAAATATGCTTGTTTTCTTTAAGCAGTTCTTGCTTATTCGCCAGTGTATAAATAGGCACTTTCTTGTTGAAATGCCAAAATTTGCACTTTGCGGTGCAGTATGTATAAATTATTAAATATTATTAGGAAGAGTGAATTTATGAACGGTAATTTATTGCAATGCGATTCTCTAGTAGCAGTATTACTGCTAGCAGCAGAAGTGTAGTGGGCTGTAGGCCCTCCATTGGCCTGTTGGCTAAACACAATAAAAAATGTAACATTTTTCACCCTGCGAGTATACTTATGAGGCAGTTTTTTGCAGTAATATAGACTCCAAAGTAATTTAAAGCCACTTCTGAAACAGCATTTAGGGGGGGGCTAATGATGGTCAAAAATATAATCAGCAACAACTGACAAAAATGGCTGAAAATAAACAATCAATTTGATTGCATAATGCAAAATACTTGAATTAGGCTATCTAAAAAAATTGTAAAGTGTCTATTCAGTATTTCATTCAGTTAATTATCAATCATGTTTTTCAAATCTTGTTTCATTAGCCCCTTCTCCTAAATTATCTAGCGTTATAAAATGCAGACGACTTAAATTAATACTTGAGAGTTTTTTTAAAGGAAGCGCCCATTTGCACTTTAGGGTGCTTTGCTTATAGAGAAAAAGAGAGCAAGAGTGGTGGTCATTTATGCTTTTTCAAAAATTGTTATCGTTAGGGTGGGTGCCCATTTACGCTTTTTAAACAAATTATTATGGTTAGGGTTTGGGTTTGGATTTTGAGTTTGGGTTAGAATTAACATTAAGGTTATAGCTAGGATTACAGTTAGATATGTTATGTTCAGGGTTGGGGTTAGGGCTAGGATAGCGATTTTATATTTGCGCGCTGGTGCAAATAAGCTCAGCTTTTTTCAAATGAAGGGATTTTATGGTTTACCTGCTTGAAATAAAGCTAGGACAAAAGTTTTACCATTACCATCACCCACATACTTTAGCCCATTTATAAAACCAGTTCAATCATGCTTTTGCAGTGCTAATTTCTCCGCTTCATTTAAAATGCATTAATTTTTACCAAACTGGGGCTAAGATTAAGTTATTATTGCAAAAATTATGTAGTCTTTTGTGCTGGGGGCTTTGACCTCGGGGCTCAGACTTCCAATGGCCTCCGGCAGCTGGCAACTCCGTTCCCATACCCCAAGCCAAGCCCTCCCATTGCAGATTTCTGGCTATTAACCTGGCTAGTAGTCATTACTAGAAATCCAAATGCATGGCATTAAAATTTTCTTTAATGAGAAGTACAAAAAGTGGGTGCATGAAAGAGTAATAGTGAAAATTAAATTTTAAGTCTTGTAAAAAAACCTTGCACAGTCCTGGAAAATCATCTAAAAAAGTCCTGGAAAGTCCTGGAATTTGATTTTGCAGTTTCTGTGGCAACCCTGTTATTAATTTTGACCTGCAATATCTTGAAAATGGCCAGACGTAGAAACTTCAATTATGGTGAGAATGCATTTTAGGCTTATCCCAACATTTTGGTCAATAGTGCAAAACTTTACTTGAATGCCCTTTTAATAGTCTGGGAATGACAAAAACGAAAAAAAAAAGAAAAAGTGTCCAAATCGCAGTAAATAAATGCAGCCATAAAAATAGTGGTCACTAATGTGTGTGAAAACCACTAACTTTTTTTTCGTCAATATCGGCATTTACCAAGATCTACCACTTAAACGTTGGTCACTTTTTACCAGCTTTGACGTCTAAATTGATAACCGGGCGCCCCGAAAATTGGTGTACACAAAAGTATTTATCTAACTCAAGTTGCTTCAAACTTCAGATTTCCATGTCCAGCCCATCAACTAATCAAAAAATTTTCGACACAGAAATGACTGTTTTCACCCAGTTTTTAGTTTCCTGGATCACGATCGGGTGACCTAAGACTCCCCAAATTGGAACACATAACGCTTTTTTTTATACCATGTTGCGTCCCAAATTCAACTTTCGAGGTGCAGCCGTTTTTTACTAACCATAACAAATTGGATTTCGATGCTCATCTATCAAAATAGCCAAGTAAAACAAAGATTCTACGGAGACGCGCTTCGCAAAGCATCAATAAAACTGTAACCACTTTGCAAGTGTAATATCATTAATATACGCTTGGAAAAAGTTTAACAAATGCCAAGGAAAAGTCATGGAAAAAGTTGTGGAAAGACATGGGATGTCATGGAATTTGGATTTTGAAAATTCTGTGGGAAGCCTGGGTAGAGCAATCATAATTAAGCTGTAGAATTTAGCTTAGCCCTAGAACACTTTTTCATTCTT
Source organism: Trididemnum nubilum (assembly GCA_963965965.1). NCBI lineage: Eukaryota > Metazoa > Chordata > Ascidiacea > Aplousobranchia > Didemnidae > Trididemnum > Trididemnum nubilum. Next base: position 26,835,400 of record OZ014476.1, on the reverse strand, counting down.
GGTTGCACAATAAATTAGTAGACTTAGTTTAAGTCCAGTACTGCACAGATTATTTCTAGATTAAAGAAAGAAATGGTTTTACGCGTCAACACTGTGGCTGCTGAATTCCGCAAAGTGTCAAACAAACAAATGGCGGACACAACCAAAAGAAATATCCGCGAAAATGTTTCTATAAACTCACAACTTGCCAAAATGTCAGAAAAGACGAAAGAATTGGTACAGGTTGGTTTTGATTTAATGCATATCGATATCATAATGAATAGGACCATTCCTTACTGTAGCCAGTTTTTTTTGCTTGTTTTACTGTTTACGCAGTAGTACAATATACAGCAAGCAATTAAAAAAAAGATATGAAAATATACCACTGATATTCGACACTAACAATCAGTATAGTGCTACCTGCTGGCACGTAATTAATAAGAAAGCTTGGAATAAAAGCAGGCCACATCAGAATCAAAATACTGTTGCTACAATTCTATAATTGTTTATTTTTCTTTGAAGTATGAAGAGCTGAAATTGCAATTCTCTGTTTAAAATTTTGTTTTGGAAAGCTGCAAGAAAAATAGCAATAAGGAATATCTATTTAGTTTACGATTTATGACGAATCCTATTTGGCATACGAGATAATTCGTTATTGTGTTGATGTTTTTTTTAGGAGAACGACGAATTAAGAGAGCGTGAACAAGATTACAGAATGCAAATTGACATGTTAGAAACAACTCAAGAAGAACTAGCAAAGAAAAACCACAGTAATTTGAAGGTATTTTACTGACTTACTTTAGCCTTCTGTAACGACGGGGACACTTGAAGCGAGATTTTTAGGCGGAGCCATGGAACTTCTCAACTTTAAATTTTACAAAAACTTTAAGTAATTTACTCTTTAAATTTTACAAAACAACAAACCTTACTTGAAGCGTTTGAAGTCTAAACACTTAGCGAATAATCGTCATGTGCCAACTGACCGTGCCTAATTCCGTGGGACGCTACGTCCTCAGAGGAGGACGGAAGGCAAAAATATGGCCCGGGGTATCAAAAGTTAGGCCAATTACATTAGATTAGATTGGCGTTGACTCCATCCTTCTTGACCCTGCCATTCAGAGTTAATCTGCTTCAAAGACGACGTAGGGGCCTCTGTTATAACTTTTATTGGCAACCTTAATATTGATAACATCGACGATGCAATCTTAGTCCGAGACAATGGGGGCGACCTTTTGTTCGAGCCCCTCGGGAGATCTGTCCTGCCATTTCGACCCAAGCCCATTGGGGAGGGGACTGCACCACCACGATGAGTCAAGCAGGACACTGGTTATTCTGCCCTCCGTACAGATCGGACATTCGGCACACAAGGCCCTGTTTCCTTCTGAGCTCATAACACCGGTGGTGGTGTCCTCACTCTTATCCACTCTGACCTGGCCTTCTCTACTGTTTCTGTCTCCTTTCTTTCTTCCCAGGACCCCTACTCAGACTACATCTGTGTTAAAGTTCTCTTTTCCAACCACTCTCCCTTACAATTCCTTAACCTCTACTCCCCTCCTATCAGAAGCACTCCTTCTGATTCTCGCACCAGGACCTTCTCTCCTGACATCCTCCCAAACTCCCCTGACACTTTTATCCTTGGAGACTTCAATGCTTACCACCCAACCTGGGACAGACTCATTCCTCCTAACCCGCCCAGAAATGACCTGTTTCGTTGGATCACTTCCTCTGGTCTGGAAATCCTGAACGACTCCGCCTCTCCCATGCACTTCCATCATTCCACTGGGAGCCGTTCATCCCCCAATATTTCGTTAGCTCCTGCGTCTCTTGCTCCCCACTGTGAGTGGCGCACTCTCCCTGGCCTTGGCTCTGACCATCTCCCCGTAGAGATTGTCCTCCCCTCTCTCCAGTTTGTCACCCCAACACTCGTCCCCCCAGATTCAACAACAAAAAGGCCCGTTGGGATGTTTACCATTCATATATTGTTGAGCATTTCCCCTCTCTTGATGTTAGCGCAGTCAACATCCACCAGGCCGCCCGCTCCTTTTCCCTCTTCTTAGTTGAAGCTGCCACGGCCTCTATCCCCTTTGGTCGTCTTGGTCGTTCCCCCAAAGCCTGGTGGTCCCAGGAAGCAGAATCTGCAGTGTGGGAACGACAGCGGGCCCGCTCCGTGGCACCCCTCGTTCTGATCCTCGTGTGCTGTCTTCAGGCTTCTCAATGCCATCTCGGGCAAAAAGAACACCTCCCAAGACCCTTCTTTTCCCGGTTGCAGTTCCCATCTTGACACTTCCAATCATTATGCCTCTTATCTTCGCTCACCTCTAGCAACACCCCGTACCTCGCGTAGAGCCAAACGACAGTTCATGAATGAACTCCGGAAAGCTAGCTGTGAGGATGCTTCTTCCCTCCACAATTCTTTCTGCTCCCCCTTCTCCTTGGCTGAGCTCTCCACTGCCATCTGAAAAATCTCTCCTCTTCCACTGCATCTGGCCCTGACCAGCTTGCCTATTCTTTACTAAAGCATTTGCCTGAGCCAGCACAACTCCTCCTTCTTTCTCTTTTTAACAGGCCCTGGTACTCTCCCACCTTCCCCTCTTGTTGGAAACCTACCACTATCATCCCCATTCACAAACCTGGAAAACCCACTTTCTCTCCGTCCTCTTTCCACCCCATTTCTCTCACCTCTTGCATCTCCAAGCTTTTTGAGCGCTTGATTCTTTCTCGCCTAATTTTTCACCTCGAATCGAATCATCTCCTCTCCACTTGCCAGGCCGGTTTTCGTCCTGGTAGGTCGTCTCTCGACCAAATTCTTATTCTGTCTCAATCAATCTGGGACAGCTTCCAAAAGAAAAAGCCTTCAGACCGAACCATTTTGGCATCTGTTGACTTCTCCAAGGCTTTTGACTCGGTCTGGCACTCAGCTCTGTTTCATAAACTCCTCTCGCTCAAACTCCCCCCTTGCTTCGTTCTTTGGGTGCGCTCCTTCCTTTCTGATCGTAGAGCTAAAGTCCAGGTTGGTGGTTCCCGCAGCCGTTCCTTCCGCATCAGACTAGGGGTCCCCCAGGGCTCGGTACTTGGTCCAGTCCTCTTCATCCTGTTTGTTGATGACATCACCAAGGATTTACCTCGGGGTGCCCATGCCTCCCTGCATGCTGACGATCTGGCCATCTGGTTCTTCCCCCCAGACCCGCTCAAAGCATCTTCTGTTGTCCAATCCTCCCTCACTGTCCTACAAACATGGTCAAACTTATGGAGACTTCCTCTCAATCCAAAGACGTGTGAGTCCTTTTTCTCTACAGATCCCCATCAAGCCACTTTCCAGCCCCTGCTGAACCTTTTGGGCATCCCTATCTTGTTCAATCCCACCCCTAAATTCCTTGGTGTAACCTTTGATCGGACTCTATCCTTTGGGGCCCACGTCCAATCCCTGTGTTGTAAATTCTATCCACGCCACAAAGCCCTTCGTTCCATAGCCACTGCCTCCTGGGGTCCCACGAAAGAATCTCTCTCCCTACTCTACAAATCCTTTGTGCGTCCGGTGCTCACATATGCCTTTCCTGGATGGTTCCCATTCCTCTGAAACACCGCAACCAATCACTTGGAAGTCCTGCACAGAGCTGCATGCAGGGTTATTACTGGGTGCCTCTCTTCCACCCCCTCCTCCCTACTCCTTGTTAGGCCCAACTCCCTCCTCTAAAGCTAACTCTAGAACATCAGGCCCTCTCCTCCTTCGAACGTGCTCTTCGTCTCCCCCCAGACTTCTGCAGCCTTTATGCCCTGGCAACAAGAAATATTCTCTGTCGACTAAAGAAGAAACCCTCCTGGAGATCATTCTGTTCTACGGCCTCACAACCACTCCCATCACCACGTGAGACTCTGATTATGTGCCCCCCTTTCCCCCCATGGACTGCAACCCACTTCACTGTTTCCCCCTTTATTCCCGACTGCACAGGCAACAGTACAGCCCGACTCCAATCTGCTTCAAGTAGACTATCCTCCCTCCCCCCTTCTGATATCCAAGTATGGACTGACGGATCTGTCCCCTCCCTTTTTGGTCCCGGTGGTGCTGGAGTGTATGTCACACGCTCCAAATGCAACACATCCAATTCCCTGTCCTTTTCCTCTGGTCCAATTGCCTCCAGCTTCACAGCTGAAACCTTTGCCATCAAGCAAGGTCTCGATTGGTGTTCTAGCCATTTCATGACCTGCAAATTCCAGTCAGTCCTTTTCTTAATCGACTTCCAATCAGCCCTCTCTATCCTTTCATCAGCCCCCTCTATCCTATCTCCTGCCTGAGTCCCACTGGAATGTTTGGTCCCTCGCCTCCTCTCTCTCCAACAACACCACCTTGAGCTTCCAATGGGTCCCCGGTCACGCAGGTCTCCCCGGTAATGAAAATGCGGATTTACTTGCCAAAGCTGGTGCCTCTCTGCCCACTGATGCGATCCCATGCCTTCTCCCTCCAGTCGTTGCCAAAGTCCGTTATTCCCAATACCACAATTGGAGACGTCACATCTCCCACTCCCATCTAAACTTCCAAGTCCCCGAAGTCTCTTCGGAGGAACTGCTCCTTTCTCGCCCCATTTGCTGTGAGCTTCCCGTCTTCGCTGCCATGGCCACAGTCTTCTTTTAACCTCATATCTTCACAGGATCAGTCGGAAGGAGAATTCTGCTTGTAGTTCCAATGGACACCCTCTACAGGACCTCAATCATCTCCTCCTCGACTGTCCTGCCTCTGAACCCCTTCGTAAATCTATTTTTGGCTCCTCTCTATTCTTGACCTGTGGTCCAGACCTTGGGGTGTGGCCCGACTGTTGGGTCTCCGTGGAGTTTCTTCGCGCCCCCATACCTCGGAAGGGGTCGGGTAGTACCACCACCATCACCACCACCATGCAATCTTAGTTCTATCGGAAGGCAACGCCGCAATGAGGCTAAGCTACAGAGGCCTTTTAACCTACATATAGGTTAGCAAAAGCGTCTGTGGCTAAGCTACTGCATTGAAATGTCAGGGTTGCCAATAGGAATTATAATTAGAGAGGCTCATACGTGGTGTTTGAAGTAGAACATATCTGGAACGGCTGAATCAAGAAAGACGAAGTCAACGTCAATACAATTTAATGCGATTACCCTAACTTTATAGATAACCCCATTGATTTTGCCTTCAGTCCTCGTTTAAGTCGTGGTTAATTCAATTACATTTTCCCTATTTTGTTGAGTCCAAGTACGAAGATGCTTGAATATTAAAAGCAACACGACCTCAAACAGGTACAAAGTTAAAAATCGACCGTAAACTACCAAAATACCGTGTTAAATCAATGCTGTGGTTTATATCAAGGACTCAAAAAGTGCTCACTGCTCAATTGCAAAGAGTTAGAGCGAACATCACAGCAGATTATAATCTGCTGAACTAAAATTTTAGAATCGTATGAAGCCCATCACAGGGTTCGAAATTAACGCTTGCCCGAGGCAAGCTGAAATCGCCTCGGGCGAATTATTTTCCAGCTTCACTTGCTCGACGGGTAACTTAGCAAAATATAGCGCAAAAAGTATACAATATCGAACAAGATTTATTTAAAAGCGAAAATTGTTGCTTTTGTTGTAATAAAATAAAGTGCAAGCAAGGAGAAATAAAATAATGTTGCCTGCATTATTGCCTGCAAGCAAGGAGCAATAAAATAATGTCGCAATTAGGTCTTAGTTTAATCGTTTGCACTTCATTAACTGTAATTAACAATTCTTAATCGTACGCGGATTCGTTTGATTCTCAGACGAGCTTTGCGACTTTTTTGGCACAAAATGGTACGTTCGTTTTTTGAGAAAAAATTTTCCACTCTTGCCTTGTTGGCTTTCGGATATGAATATCACAAGTACTATCCTGTGGTGCAAGAATACAACGTCAAAAGTTTTGCGAGTTTATTATTATTCGTATTATTATTGTTTTAAAGATTCTTAGCTCCTTTATTTTTTGCAAAAAACTTTACAGCTTTCAACTGCTATAGTTTCCAAGATACTCGCGATTGAAAATGCGTTAGCAACGAAAACGCAACATTCATCAAAATAGTTGTAGCGTAACAATTGAAATAACTGCAATCAAAAAATTAATTTTTGCCTTTTGCGAGATTGAGAAAAGTTACGAATCACGTCACGTTGCTTTTTCCAAATAGCGCATTTTACGCATTTTCAAAATTAGACAACCTCAAAATTCATTTTGCCTGTTTGTTTCGGGCAAGTACACATTTGGTATCACTTTCCCGACGGGCAAGTTGTTGAAAAAGTTAATTTCGACCCCTGCATCAGTCTGTTTGGCCCATTAATGGAGGCATCAGGGGCATAACAATCCAATAAATAGGATTTTTTCATGTTTTGGTGCTGTTCATGGTTTAATCAATATTTTTTGTTTGTTTAGTCAATATTTTTGATCGATTTGTAGGTTCTTAAAATGATTACCGCCAAAGCCAGGCAACAAGAGATTCTCTTGGATGAGCTCGAAGCTAAGGATGAAGATTACATGCGACTGGATGAAGAATCTGCAATTATAAGACAAGAAAACGAAGAATTGCATGAAAAATCGGAAAGGTATGGTTGTTTGTCCGGATAGTATTAATTCTGAAACAACAATCTTTTATACGGACATTTTAGAGGTTAGATTTTTGTGGTTGAGAGTGTTTTCATCGAATTTTTTTCCACTGGTGAACAAAAACAATCATTTTTTTCAAAAAGTTTTATTTTATATTTTTGGGCCAAACAAACATCATTTTCCTCAATATTGTCGGTCTTAAAATGCAAGTTTATATGTGTCATGTACTTTCAGTTTAGAAAAGAAACTCAATTCAACTACAGAGTCCCTGCAAAGGACCACAGAAGAAAGGGATAATCTCATACTTGCTAAAGAAAGGTTAGAAGATGTTTTGTCCTCCACGGCTCACGCCCTGCAACAGGTAGGTGTATTTTTTCGGTTATTGTCTCAACTCAGTCTTCCTAGCAAGTGACAATCGGCTTTTTTTTAATTAGAAAGTTAGGAAAAAGACGTTAGCCTCCGTAATTTTTACATCAGGTTATAGGGAAATAATCAGACTTGCTGGCTTATATTTACTAGAGAGCAAAGCTTTAACGGTCATTGCGTCAAAGATGCAATTTTTATGCAACAGAATGCAATTTTTACAACGACTGGTTTCCTGTCAACTGCTTTCATAATCAAAACTATGCTTCTACTAATTGAGTAGGCCTTAATGAAAACACGTTCCACCTACGAATGTTGCGCCCAACGTTGTAGACTTTTGGATTGGCAAGCTATCTACTTCTTCGTTCCACCAAAATTTTTAAAAATTGCTATAATAAGGTACTAACATACCGGTACAAAAACTGTTTAATGTTATTAAAGCCCTTCAACTTATTTTCAGGTTTTCACCGAAGATTCTGGTGACGATGATCTTGAACTCACAGTGAAAAGGCAGACGATGATCGAGCGTCTCCTCCTTGTCCTCAATTCCGCGGCGCTTGTTAGAAAAGCTCCTCCGCCTTCCGAATTCTTCCAACAACGTCAAAAGGTAAATTTCTGCTCTTCATAATGTATTTTTATTCTTTCTATGTTAGCAAGTTCGATACCTATTCGAGCTTCTTACTGCATTGGTAGAAGTTAGAACTGCCCGCCCGTTTTGACGACAGAACTCGGTGCAACGGAGTGTTCCAGTTGTTACACCAAACCTAGCCATATTCCGTCACCACTTATTGATTTTTCTGGAAAAAAATAGCCATTTCAACACTATTTGGATCAAGTTTCGTTCCTTTTTAGAGCCATTTGAAAGAAATAATCTACTAAAATTTGAAATCCAGTTGAAGAATAAAACTGATCAGCTCCTTCAAGCTTCCTTCCAACGATCAAGTCCAAAACATTGTTAAACGCTCACAATTTTGGGTTGAATTTCCTATGTGACTTGGCTAACGGCATGAACCCCTTAACCTCTCTGGTTGCGCCACTGAATTGTCGGCGTAAGCAGCAAAGGAAAATGATTGTTGTGTCAAGCAGATTACAAAATTGTTTTATGCTGACCCACTCGCTGCTCTTGGAGTAAAGATGGGTCTGTTACATCAAAATGCCAGAATTAGTCTATTAACTATATAGTATGTTGCAACTGCAAGCCAATATATTTTCAAAATACTTTTCGCAACACCGCGCAAGTATTCAGGCTACCTAGTGGTGAATGGTGTGGCCCCCCTAAATTCGGCCCTTTGTGCTGTCCCACTGGCGATAATTTCGCTTGCAACAAAGCGCAATTTTTTAGTCGAACCTACCTAAAAATTCTTGAATCTGATCAAACATTGGTCAAATATTATTGTGCTTTTTGCATGTTTTCGCCATGGTAAAGAAGACCACAAATGAAGTAAATTTTTCAACATAGTACGACCAAAATATAGCCTAAAGAATTAAAAGGATCTTTTCAACAGTTTAGGTTATAAAAAATACATAAAAATGACCAATGAAATATGACAATTCGATTTTTTGTCAACTTATAAATCTATAACGACCTTGAATTAACACCTGTTCTAGGCATTGCTAACACCTGTCAGACAATAGATTGAAAACCACCTGTGTGAAGAAAACGCACTTACGTGTGAACGAAATTTTTTTCTTGGTTGCTTATTCTCAAGCTTGCGAAAAGCTGCAATAATTTGGTTGGTTTTGAATTCTTCAAAACTATTTTTCAAGGAAAAAGCAATGTACGACTATGTGTGACTACTTTCGTAAAGCTACAATTTTATTATAGTAAGACAGTAACACCTGGAAATCTAACAAAAACAAACAAGAAAAAGCGCAGATGATGCAGGTTACTTGTCGAATTTTGTTGCTAGCAAATTATCGCCTGTGGGTTGCAGTTTCTTTCAGCATTTACGCATACAACAGTGATTAACAGTGACGACCAGGGAGCCCGGGCCCCCTCTAATTTAAATGTTTACAAACCAATTTAAATGTGCACTATAACTCGTGAGAAATTTAAAAGTTTTGTCCTAAAAGTTGCAAGCCTAGGCTCTCACTTAACCTTTTTATAAACTTAATGCAATAACATAATTAGTTATCATGTATTATCTGGATTGCCCCCCCCCCAATCAAAAATCATGGCTGCGCCTTTACACACGATCCGTACTTAATAAACGTACAATGTTTTGAGACTGGTGTAGTCGACAAAATAATTGGGACATCTAAACGTAAAGTGGACCAAGTTGACTTCGACCGAAATCGATTTTTTGTTAATTTTGGAAAACGCTGAGCATTTGAATTTTTTTCAAAAAGTTTCAAGTCTTTTGTTTCAAGTTTAAACTTGGCCCAAGTATAATTAGACTTAGTGCTGTTATAACATGCTTGACAAGAACTTCAAATTCAAAGGCATTTTTCTCGAAAACTAGTTTTTTTACTTAGTCCGCTCTACGTTTAACGACAAAACCAAAGCCATTGCTTGCAGCCAAAATACGATAAAGTACCAATTTATTTTATAAAACGTTACGGTTAGTTTCTTTTAACGATTGACAAATGGAACAAAAACTCAAAGTGGAAAACAATAAATCACAAGTGCAAATTCATGCCTTTTAAACTTTAACTATATTTGTAGACGATTATGGCTCCTTTATCTGTGGTGAAATCTGCTCCAAAAATGGACTCAAGCAGAGTAGAGCAACCTCCTGAATTTCCTCATTACAAGTTGGGCGACTTGGGCTTGGTTCCTCGACCCCGAAAAATTCCAACCAGACGAGCTTCATTTGCTAGCAAAGTGGCTCACCTTTCCCACACAACGCGTATTGGGGTAAAGCCAAGTTTAGACATCGGAAATCTGACACCAACGACACTCCAAAAGCACGACAAATTACCACCAGTCGGGCAATCTGCCATGTAAGTGTCAATCCACGTTGGTTTGAGATAAAATCTTGATTGAACTCGCTTAAGCTCTTCTGTAAATCAATTCCGTATTATTATGGTTTTGGGAAAAAGTTCCAATCTTTACATTTCCTATTTTTTTTCTTTCAGAATTTTTATCATGTTTCTTTTGTTTTTCGAGTGTAATAAACAAATACTGTTACAAAATTTTTCATTGATTTTTTTCTTATAAGATGGTATTTCCTGAAATAGCAGCTGCAAGTTGTTATTTTATGAGTACATACAGGTTACAGACAGTGGTGTAAAGTAACGAAATACTTTTACTTGAGTAGAATACTTGAGTAGTTTTTTCCAGTAACGAGTACTTTTTGAGTAGTTTTTTTCGTGGCTACTTGTACTTTTACTAGATTACTTTCTGAGTGAAGTAACGCTACTTAAGTAGTATTTTGATTCAGAAAAGTACAAAGTACTGTAATTTTAAATTTAAACCACAAATTCGTCAGAACTGTCGACTTTTCTACCAGCAGTTGTTCAATTTAGTTAAGTTAGTTGTCTTTTCCTCCTTTTTCGTCTGGCAACTCTTGCGTCAGATGTCAGACCACCACAGCAACTGCGGCACAGCCATGCCTTTTTTCTATGTGTAAGCGTACGTATCAGATCTAGTCTGGCAAAACGCAGTTCAAGATGGATTTAGTTTCACGTTCGTTGTTTGGTATCTGCCCTTCGCCGCATACTAGCATAGATGTTTACTCTATTAATTGTGCAATGTAACTACAAAATGTTTTCAATATATAACAATCAATTTCGTACCAGTAGAGACTCAGTAACGCGTTCGTTTCTGGAGCGGGAGGTCTAAGGTTCAAATCCTGGGCCGGTTAAATCGAACACAGCGTTGCCAACGGCTCGCCAGCGCTACAACATTTCTTCGAAAGAAGCTGTGTTGCCCGGGCGCAATGACGTGAAGATGGGCTTCGCAAACTTGTTACACGCTGCGGCGTAATACAGCGAGTATAATGAAATATTTGATTTGATTTAAAAACCCAGACTACGTAAATATAAGCTATCTACAATAATTTTGCATGAGTTAGTGACATAATGTTTATAAGGCTTCTGCATGCCTTCACGTTCACATGTTGTGAAATAAAATAAATTAAAAAATTCACAATAATTTTGATTAATTAATCCAAAAAAAGGTTATCGCAGAATATACTGAAATAGCTACAATGCGAACTTTAGGCCCATCTTGTAGAATGTAGAGTACACTATTATGCACTGATAAGACACGTCCACAGTGTTTTTAAATTTAGCATAGTTCAACAATGACAGTAAATGAGTATATGAGCACAGATGTTATAAAATGATTTCATTGAAATTGTACATGGCATGATTTCAAATCTCAAAGTTTTGCTGTTGTTATTCTTTTTGATCAATTGTATTGAATGTAAAAACAAAAAACTTGTAAGAATCAATAATTCGTGACTTGAGAGAGTGAGGGGTTAGAAGACCAAGCGCTATTATGTGGCAGTGATGTGAAGGTAGTCGACCAGTTATCATATGTCGATTGAATAACTTGTTTATTTTGCTTGAATACTTTCAGAAATACTTGTACTTGAGTACTTTTGAAACGATTACTTTTTACTTTTACTCAAGTACTTTTTTGGTCAGTACTTTGTACTTTACTTCAAGTAGTTTTTTGGTCAGTAACGGAACTTTTATTTGATTACAATTTTCGAGTACTTTTTACACCACTGGTTACAGACTTGTTGTAACCATGGCGTATTATGTTGTAACTAGAGTAAATAATACTCTGCGTAAAATTTTTCATCAAATTTCGATAAATTGGTGCTTCATAAATTTTTTGATGGACTTGAATTTCTAAATTTCCTCAACGGTGTGTAACTCTGGCACCGGTAGTTCATCTATTTTTTGATTGCTTTTGCACTGGCGCGTAGCCGAAATTTGCAATGGTAAATCTGGGGATGTAGCTAGCCTCAGTATCGTAGTTCGATGATATATTTTATAAATTTTATATCTTTCTTTCTGAGTTTTATTTTGAATGCCAAGTCCCAACGTTGACACCAAAAAAGGAGACGCAAGAAAAACGCAAACTTACGTTATAACATGGCAAAAACCAAATCATAGCAATAAAATATAATATAGTTACAATAGAGATAGAGACTGCCATGCTCACGCCACCCGGCTGTCAAAACAACAAAAAAACAAAAACGAACATTCTCTACACACTTAAAACTAACAAAAAAAGTTTTTTTCAGGATTAGTTTGAGATTATACAAGATTGATGCTTGCATCTGCTGTAATAAGAATCAGAATAGTCAAATATTTGCCACAATTTGCAGTATCAAACAATTTTGATAATTTTTTACCGTTATATTCTCACAACGCTAAGTTAAAAGTGCAAAACTTTCACATCAATTTGACACAGTTTTATTTTTATAACTTCCGTAAATTTGAAATTCTTTCAACAACGAATTTTAGTCATTTAGAAGAGAATGACTATGCTACTGAGAAAAGACAGGGTATGGTAAAGCTCATGCATTTGACGATAAAATTTATTACTAAGAAATTATTTAAGTTAAAGTGTATTGTAATTTGGATTTTTGCTTGATGCAACTGATTAATTTCTGTATTGTATTTGAATAAGTAACATTTACCGTTGTGTGATTAACTAAAACGAAATGACGGAAAACGCCCCAAACAACGTGAATTGGTGAACCCGACGTTCCTCGACCTATACGATAACACGAACAACTAAATACCGAATTGCGACGCTACAACAAGTGGATGGTACTGTTTCATATTAACGTTCACATCCAATATCCACCGAAACTTCCAAGCAACATCAGCGCAACGACAATTTAAATCGGTGAGTCCGTTACATTTTTTTTCAATTTCAAGCCTGGAGTTGTCAAAAAAGCAACATGTCACCTCACCTATCGCTTCAAGAACTGGACTAGAAGCAAAACTAAAATGAAACCTCCCACAAAAACCAATCTTGCTGAAAATGCACCGAGCACTGAAGAAAAAGCTGAAAAGCCCGGCTCAAGTTCCAGCAGTGCGAATCCTGCACAAAATGCTGTTCCCAATGTCATTGTTGAGAATGTTTTACTGTAGGCTACTGCAGATTTACCAAAAATGTGGACAAATCACAATTTATTGCCAGCGTACTTTGTAATATTAGAAAAATATTTTGCATCTCGCTATACATTAGGCGAAAATGCTCGCTTTGTCAATTGTAATGTCACCTAAGCAAATTGAAAAGCACAGCTAATCGTTATCTAGAGCTGCCGAAAATGAACAACCTTACACCACCCACAAAAATCTAATTTTAACTTCTGTTGCTGATGTTTGTAAAACCCATTGGATTGACGCCATAAGCGAAATCCGATATAAAAATGCGGAGGAAAAGCTTCAGAATTGATGTTGCAGTTAATTGCATCCTGTCGAAACAGACCAGATTAATGACCCGTGATGTTATTGAACGAACATTTATCCGCATGTAACCCGAAAGCATTCAAAATATCTTAAAAGCGTAAAATTTTGTTTCGTTACATGATTTAGGCGATTTTACAAATCTGTATCATGGGCAAATCAATTCTCAAAATTTGGGAGAAAACGTGACCAGCCCTTTGTAAGAAATACACACCTCATTTAACAAAACAATGTAACGTTAGTGTTTTCAAACAAGAACATTACATGTACAAAATACCAGCAATTGCTCGTCAACAAATTACTACCACTACAACAGCGTCAGCCTAATAAAATAAATGTCTTAGTCACATTTTGGGCAAAATGAGTTATTCATACCAAAATGATCAGCGTGGAAAGGCGCACCTTGTAAACTTTTCAGATTTAAAAAATCGCCACTGAAAAGCGCTTTATGCTGTTATAATAAAAATGTCTTAAGTCCAGAGACGCACTTTGGCAATTTCATGATTAGCCTATGTCATTTAGTATTGACTTTGGCAATATTATGACTAGCCTACGTCAGTCGATGCTGACTTAGGCATCCCAAAACTACACTTGCTGTTAGAAAAAGAACAAATTTTTTGAAAACAGAAAAGATTTGTTTGAAAACACCACAGTTGCTCGACTGAAAGAATAGAATCAATTTTTGGCGTTTTGTGTGTAAATAATCGCTCGTGGTAACTAATTTGCTGCCCATGGTAATCAGTGAGTATTATTTTGGCGGTTATTGTAATCAACGTTACTGCAATTGGTTGAATTTATTTTAAAGAGCTGCGCTTTGTGAAAATAGGCCAGTGCCCAGCATACGCTTCAGCCCAGTTTGATGTTACTAACCAGGTACGGTCGCCAGTAATTTGTATTTATGCTTCTAAAAATCATCAGCAAAAAAGAAGCCAGAATGGGGACAGGTGGCCCGGATCCCCCCTGTGGAAATGCCACCAATGATAAAAATGTGACAAAAAATCCTATTGTTTCTTCAGTTTCTTTGAGCATTTTTTGCATACAACAGTAATTAACAGTAATATTGACGACCAGGAGGCCCACGCCCCCTCAATTCAGTTTTTACCAATCTATTTAAATGTATAACCCCGGTGAAGTTAAGGGTTTTTGTCCCAAAAGTTGCAACCTCAGCCCTCATCCAACCTTTTTATGAACGTAAGGCAATAACCAAGGCCGGATTTACCATATATGGCAGAGTGCCCGGGGCTCCGTGCTCAGATAGAAAGACTTTTTTGTCCTTCACCTATATTAGGCAAGAAGATGTCGCAAAAATCTCCATAGTGCCAAGGGCTCGCGCAATGTAAATCCGGCCCGGGCAATAACATGGTTAGTTTGCGTAACCATCAATCTATTGTACCATTTTGCAATAAACATTCACCTCCACCTCTCCAGTATTTGCGCGACAAAATACTTTTGAAAAAAAAAACAAGCTAGGGGAAATGCTCATTGAACAAATTGTCGAATTTGAATTGAGGGGGCCTGGGTCCCCTGGCCATAGGCGTAGCCAGGAAAGTCCAGGGATCCCGCCCCAATTGAAATGTTACCTATGACAAAAATGTGGCAGATAGTTTCTTCAGTTTCTGATGAGTGGAGTTTGAATTCAACCGATTCAAAAAAGTGCTCGACAGCGTAAGCCAGAGCGATTATCACAACATAACACAGAATACGTCAAAAAATAAAAATTTGAAACCCTACAGTCTGTTTCACCGGTAATCGGGATCATGAAGGGTATCTGCCAAAAGTAACACAAAGTTTAAAATCTAAAATTAAAAGATAACAGTTAAAATTTATAAATTTAAAAAATTAAAAATTGCTCCTAGTTCCGGTCCCGAGGCCATATCCGACTCCTGGGCGGCCTAAGGTACACCCAACTAGCGGAGAAGACTGAACCTGGCCCTCCTTAACTCGAACAGTCTAAGCCACTAGGGAGCCGAACCTATGGCTCAACACCGGAACTGAGATAACAAAGCTAGTATGACTTCATAAAAAGCTAACTTGATGCAAAACCATGACTGCAGACAGAAACATACACTCGAAGTTAGTACCCTAATGCTAGGCTACTCTGCAAACGGCTGGTAAGCAAACACATTTAAAAGGTTGGTAAAAAAAACGGCGGGTAAAAAAAAGATTACCCCTGATGATCCCGATTACGGGTGAAACAAACTAGGGTTTTAAATTTTTATTTTTTGACGTGTTCTGTGTTATGTTTTGTTTCTTCAGTTTCTGTTTCTTTTAGCATTTTTCGCGTACAGCGCTTTTTTTTAGCATTTGCAAATAATATTGACGACCAGGGGCCCCTGCCCCCCCTCAATTCGATTTTTGCCAACCAATTCAAATGCATAACCCGGGAGAAATTAAAAGTTTTTGTCCTAAAATTTGCTATCTAAGGCCCTCATCTAACCTTTTCATGGACATAATGCAATAACTAGGGTCAAATTTACCATAATATGGCATAGTACCAGCTAGGGGCCCCGCATGATGAGACATTTTTTGGTCTTTATCTATATTAGGCAGAAAAAGTAGCGAAAATCTTCAAAGTGCCAAGGGCCCCGCGCATAGGCGTAGCCAGGATTTTTGATTGGGGGGGACCAAACCACAAATCACATGCAATGACGTCATCAGAAATTTTCAAAAGAGGAACTTTTTATGGGGCAAAGATTTTGTAGAATGGAATATCTGAAGCCGTAGCCTGTTGGCACTTAACCAGGATTTTGGTAAAGGGAGAGGGCGAAAACTAATACCAGTAGTTAAAAAGTGCAAATGCCTAACTTAGGAGGCGTGTTGAGTAAGCTAGCGTACTCAAACGTATCACAGACGGAAATCTAGGGGCGGAGCCCCCAGCCGCCGCTGGCTATAGGGGTCTGGAGGCAAAACCCCCAGCCGCTGAGCGATTTTTGTAAGTTTTTGGGAAAAAAAAAGCTATTTTAATCCCATTGGATCACATTTCGCACGTGTTCACAGCCATTTGAAAGTACTGGATTTTTAACATTTGAAAACCACTCGAAAAAATTTAATTGTTTAATCCTCCTTTTACTCGCAAATTGCATCCCAAAACGCGTTTAAAACTTTGCATTATGATGTAAAATTTTAATTGTAAGTGATTTGGCCCAGGTAGGGGAAGGAAGGCACATTGCCTTCTGCAATATTTTAGGAGTAAACAGTAATCCGCTCGAAGATTTTTGTTTTGTTATGAAGTTAACCAGTTATAGGAGTACATGTACGGCCAGGGGACCCAGGCCTCCTCAATTGAAATTCAATCATTTGTTCAATGAGCATTTTCCCTAGCTTTTTTTAAAAATATTTTGTCGCGTAAAAACTGGCGGGGTGGAGGTGAATCGTTATTGAAACATGGTACAATAGATGGTTACGCTTACTAAACATGTTATTGGCCCGGTCGGAGTTACATTGCGCGGGGCCACTGGCACTTCGGGGATTTTTGCAACATCTTCCTGCCAAACATAAGTAAAGACCAAAAAAAGTCCTACTATCTGAGGGCGGGGCCCCGGCACTGAGCCATATGGCAAATACGGCGCTGCTTATTGCATTACGCTCATAAAAAGTTTAGATGAGGGCCTGGGGTAGCAACTTTTAGGACAAAAATCTTTGATTTAACCTGGTTATACGTTGAAATTGGTTGGAAAAAATTGTAATAAGGGGGTGCTTTGGGGCCCCTGGTTGTCAATATTATTTATCGTTAATTACTGTTGTACGCAAAGATGTTAAAAGAAACCGAAAATGAAGAAACCAGGTTTTTTTGTCAAACTTCTGTCATTAGTGGCATTTCGATTGAAGGGTCCGGATCCCCTGGGCCACTCCCCTAGCTACGCCTATGATTTTGAGATAAGATCGCGCCCTTAAGTTCTTTTATAAAAAAAAGAAACATTTAAAGCATAACTAAAATAACTTTTTTCCAAATCGTGGAGGACTCGAGTCAATTCACTTGACAGTTTTTTGATACGTCCAAGAATTGCATGACATTATCATGACGTGGACACGTGGTCGTCATTATTATTACTTACTTTTGTACGCGCAAATCCTAAATTGAAGAAACTGCAATTCCGTACAAGGACAACGTACTGGCTATGCTCTCACTATATTCATCATTGGTAGTATTTCGGTTGGGGTTTGCATTACCGCCTGTTTTGCATTATCAGTTAGGTCAGGAGGTTTGCATTACCGCCGGTGTTACAGCAGTAACTTCAAAACAACATTAAACTAGGGCCTGGGTTTGCAACTTTTAGGACAAAACTCTTAGATTTCTCACTGATTTTGCATATAAATTGTTAAAAACTTGAATTAAGGGGCCCTGATCCGGGACCTTTGATCGTCAGTCAGGGGCCCTGGGGCTGCCTGGTGGTTAATTAGAGCTCCCGTGGCCCCCTGGTTGTCGGTTAGGGGCCCCGGCCCCCTGGTCGTTAATTAGAGGCTCTGAAGCCCCTGGTCGTCAGTTAGGAGCACTGGCCTCCCCTGGTTGTCTGTTAGGGTACCCCTGGTCGTTAATTAGGAGCACCGGAGCCCCTGGTTGTCAATTAGGGGCCCTGGCCCCCCCTGGTTGTCAGCTAGGGGACCCGGGGCCCCCAGGTTGTCAGTTAGGCCCCCAGGTTGTTGATTAGGAGCCTGGAGCCCCCTGGTTGTCAATTGTGGGCCACGGGCCCCCCTGGTCGTCGGTTAGGGGCCCCCTGGTTGTTAATTAGGGGCTCTGAGGCCCTCTGGTTGTCGGTTAGGGGCTCCTTGGTTGTTGATTAGGAGCCCCGGAGCCCCCTGGTTGTCAGTTAGGGGCCCGGGGGCCCCCTGGTCATCGGTTAGGGGGCCCAGGTCCCTCTGGTTGTTAGTCAGGAGACCTGGGACTCTGCAGTCGTCAGTTAGGGACCCCGGGGCCCCCAGGATGTCGGTTAGGGACCTCTTGGTTGTTAATTAGGAGCCCCTGGTTGTTTATTAGGGGCCCCGGGACTCCCTCGTCGTCATTAATATCATGGTTAATTACTGTTATGTGCGTAATTACTGAAAAAAAAAACTGCAATTAAACATCGCTAGGTTATGTTGTCATTATTTTTTATCATTGGTGGTAGTTTAATTCGGGGGGGGGGGGGGGGGGGGCGGGCCACCCCCCCTGGCTACGCCTATGGCCCCGCGCACTATAAGTCCAGGTCGGGCAATAACATGGTTAGCAGGCGTAACCATCTATTGTATCATTTTTAAAAGACAATCCACTCCCATCACGCCAGTTTTTATGCGACAAAATAGTTTTGAAAAAAATTAGCTAGTGGAAAACCTCATCGAACAAATCATTGAATTTGAATTGAGGAGACCTGGGCACCTTGATCGTACACGTACTTCTACAACTGGTTATTTTTATGACAAAACAAAAATCTCTAAGGAAAATCTTTGAGTGGATTATTACTTACTGCTAAAATATTACAGGCAGTGGTGGCCTTAGGAAAGGGAAATTAAATGGGGGGGGGCTTTTTCTTTACCCACCACTTTTCCATGATTTATCTGCACTTGCAATTAAGCGCAACAATGCATTTCACAAATAACAAGACCAGAAGACCAATGCTATTGCAGCCCTAATTAAATCAAATGTTTGTTCATAAGTTTCTCTCATCTACATTATAATAATAATAATAATAATAATTGTAGTTTATATCCCCCTTGAGATAACACCAACAAGTATCAATGCATCTGACTAAGAGGCCAAAGTAAAATTCAAATAGCTTTACAGAAATAAAATTAATACACAACAGAGGTACTAATTCTACAGCAATAAGCAGCAAAATACTGGCATCAAACAGTGGTAACATCCTCAAAGGCTAAATTAAAATAATATGCTTTTAGACGTTTCTTGAAAAGGGACGAAGTTTCAATTTCACACAGAGATAGTGGCAACGAATTCCACACCTTGGGTGATGCACACGAAAACATAGATTGGGATCTAGCAAAGTTTAAGCTAGTTACCGTTTGAAGCAGCCAATCATCATCATTAACACGCAAGCAATATTTTTCCGAAACAGAACGAGAGTTGATTAAATTTTTCAAATATGTAGGAGCATAACCATGCAGGCACTTGTGTGTGAGCAAAGCAATTTTGAATTCAATACGAAATTTAACTGGTAAAAAATGAAGGCTTTTCAAATATGGTAGCATATGCATACGTAAAGCAGAACCACCAAGTCCAAAAATAAATCTCACTGCAGAATATAAAACTTTTGTCAACTTGTGCAATAAATATTCTGGTAAGTTATAAAACAAGGCATTGCAATAATCGATATGGGACAATATCAAAGAATGAACAAGCTGAACTTTTAGAGGTTTAGTAAGCTTAGATGCAATTCTGCCTAAATTACGTAAATTGGCATAACAAGTACTAACCACTCTATCGACATGCTTCTCAAGATTCAGTCTGTCATCAAATATTACACCAAAAATTTTGACAAAATCATTAGGCATAGGCAAAGAACAGCTATCATCAATTTGTATGTAGAAATTATTCTGGATTCAATGTTACGGTGAGATAAAATTTCGATGACTTTGGTCCAACTTTCATTCAGTTTTAGAAAATTACAAGTCATCCAATGGTTTAAATTTTGCAAAAAGGCTCGAATTTTGTTTTTAATCATGTCTACAGAAAAATCTTTATCAAAAGAAAGATAACACTGCATATCATCAGCATATGAATGCACAAAAAGACCATGTGAATTAGCAATTAATTCAGCACTTTCAAAATACAAGTTAAATAGCATTGGTCCTAAAATTGAACCCTGGGGTACACCAGACTTAACATCAACTGTATGAGAAGTACAGCCAGCACCTTTAACAAAGTAGCTCCTATTATTTAAATAGGTTGAAAACCATTCCAAAGCTACATCAGAAAAACCAAACTCAGCGGACAATAAACTAAGCAGGAGATCATGCTTAACTGTATCAAAAGCAGCTGACAAATCAAACAAAAGAACTGCTGCATTTGACTTGGCATCTAAAATTGACAAAATATCAGTGCGTATTTTTACAAGGGCAGTCTCACAGCTATAGCTAGATCTGTAAGCTGATTGTGAATAGCCATACAATGAATTTTCACACAGATATGTATTAATTTGGAGAAAAACACATTTTTCAATTATTTTGCCAAGAAAAGGCAAATTGCTTACAGGTCTAAAATTTTTAATATTATCATTATCCAAGTTCTCATTTTTAATCAAAGGAGTAACACATGCCTTTTTGAGAACATCTGGAAAATAACCCAGACTCAATGAAAGATTAACAATATGATGAATAGCAGGAAGTAATAAATCAATGCACTTCTTGAGAATACTGGTTGGTAGTGGATGAAGATCACATGTTTTAGATGGCATAGACTCAATTATAGCTTTTAAACCACCTAAAGATAACGGTTCAAATTTTCTAAATTTGGAAGCACATGAAGATTTAACTACATTTATACCAACATCAAGTGTATTGCAATTATGGTAAGACATGTCACTATAAATTTGTTCGATCTTAGCATTAAAATAGTCAGCAAATTGACATGCTTATGCAATGCTTGTGATAGGCGGATGATTTCCCAAAAATTTGTCCAACAACTGATTCACAACATTATTGGTGGCTCTGGCGTTACCTTTGCAATTAGCTAGTTTTTTCTTTGAAATATTTTTCTCTTTCAATACAATATACTTTATTAGCCTGTTTATATGCTGCATAAAATTTAGATTTATGTTCTAAAGATTTATTCTTCCTAAAAGCTCTTTCAAAAACTCTTCTGCATCTTCTAGCATTTTGACATTCCAAATTCCACCATGGCGTTTTAGATGTTTTGTTATATTTTTCAACCAGAGGAGCATGCTCTTCTAAGATTTTACTAAGTATATCATTATAGACAACAATAGAATCATTCACGTTTTGACATTGCAAATACCAATTGAACTATATCAGATTGTTCCAGATCATATCTTAGTAATTCAAAATTAATTTGCTTCAAATTTCTTACAATTTTTTAACCAATGGAGCAGAGGTGGAATTTAATCCAGCAGTGTCTACACAGCAGTAACCAAGTAGTGGTTGGAATTGGTTTCAGTGTCAACTACGACATCTAAATTTTTCATGAAGTTTTTATCCATTGCATTTTTTGAAATAAAAAATGCATCAAGAACCCCACCTTTACAGTGTGTAGGATTACTTTTAAAACTGTCCAATGGGGTAAAACCATAACTGTCAATCATGTTAAGAAATTTGACTGCATCTGCTAATTGGTTTCAAAATGAAAGTTAAAGTCACCACACAAAATAATTTTATCTGACAGAGTAGCTTTATTGCTTAAATAATCTTCAAATTCTGACCAAAATAGTGATGTAAAGCTAATATTTCTTTTCTTAATTCTTTTAGGCTTGTTAATTCCAGGTCTGTACATTAATCATCAGAGGTGGAGTCGAGGACACAAGGCTCGAGGCCAAGGACACAAAAAAATCCGAGGCCAAGGCCAAAGACAGCCTTTCCGAGGACAGACACTCTCGAGGCCAAGGACAGGAATGCTCGAGGCCAAGGACCAAGGACACAAGCGCAAGTGCTCTCCAAAAAAAAGGTCTTCAGAAAAATTTTTTAGGCGATCTCCAAAAAAAAAAAGGTCTTCACAAAAATTTTTCAAGCGATCTCCACAAAAAAACGTTTTCCACAAAATTTTAACAATTCAAAAAATTGTGCTGTCCTCGAGCCGAGGACAGGCCAATTTTCGAGGACTTGAGGCCTCGAGGCCAAGGCCAAGGACTTGACCTTCGAGGCCAAGGCCAAGACCAAGGACTTCAAAATGTGTCCTCGAGGACTCCACCTCTGTTAAGCATATCTTAATCCTTTCTTGAGCTAATATTACTGCTTCAGTAACTTCAAATGACTTAAACTTTAAAGCTTTTTGATTCGTGATAGGAAATCCACTCTTGAAAATGAAACCAACCCCACCTCCTCTTCCAGCCCTTGGTGCACTGAAAATATCGAAACCCAATTCATGTAGTTCTCTTATCTTAGCTTTGTCTTTAACTTTTAGCCAAGTTTTAGTGACGCATAATAAGTCAATGTTATTTTCATGGATGAGCTCTGTGACCAAAGCAATTTTATTGCATAAAGATCGAGCATTAAAACGACCTATTTTAAGAGAATACTTTAATTTATTGGAACTAATGGGAGTAAGGGGCTGTTCATAAAAGCCGTCCGCACGCAGGGGGGGAGGGGGGTAATAGATTTGCGGACAAGGGGGAGGGGGGGTTTCTGGAATGCGGACGTCCATATTTCAACGTTTTCCGCGACGGAAAATCGCAGATTGTTTTATTCCGTTTTCGGTTTTCCGAGCCAGTGTGAACCACGCATAAAACGTACAGCCATGTGATTTAAGGGCGCGAAGCGCACACAAAACAAATTACATGACTGTACGTTTTACGTCACCTTGCGCTGTGCTTGTTTTGTACGATGTAGTCATTTACAACTGTGAGTCCTGATGAAGAGTACCAGTACCGGTACTCGAAACGTTGACCGTTTTTGATTAAAATAATAATATTTTACGCAAAAAACCGCTATCTCATTTATACCAGAAGAACAGCAGAATAAGTATTTAATATGAGATAAGCTAATTGAGCTAATTCTGATAAGCTAATACGTTACAAGCTAATAATATGATCAGTTGTATTTTGTTTTTTTCAGTACTGCAAAGCATTATTTACCGATAAATGCAGTAGGAACTATAGGCAATTATGGCTTCAGGTGATAAATTGTATCTAAAGTTTATTGATGCTTATAAAGCAGCATTTAGCAGCAAATCAAAGCAAAAGCAATATTCAGATGATCAAGCTCTTTGGAATGAGCTAAAAAGCGACAGAAGCAAGGTTTTGGATAAAATTGAAGAACTTTCATGTATGTCAGTTAAAAGAAAGGCAACTTTAATGTCCTTTTGGCAGTCTGCAAAACAAAGCAAAAGACAAGAAACTGACACCATAGTTGCACCAAGTACGAGCAAAGAGAGCACGAATTCAAACACGAAAAGTGCAGGTGCGTAAAAGTAGGTCTATATTTCTCTGTTTTCGTATTAGTGATATAATAAACCATTTTGTTTGATGAGCAGTTATTTCTAAGATGCGTAGAATGCGCTCTGAAACCAAACTAGTTTTACCGTAGCAACCAACCTGGTTGCTACCGCAAAACTATGGCAACCACCAATCATAATCGTCAGAATTAGCACCAAATGACGCAAAATTAAATTTGGTTTCAGCGCGTATTGCCTTTTCTAGCGTTAAAAAGCCTTGTGATATAGATTCGTCGAAAGGTAGTAGTAGTAGCATTCATTTATTTCGCATACAAGGCAACACACTTATGTATGAAACAAAAATGCGCATACTTACAGCTTGTACACGTGGGTGCAGCGAAAGAGCAGGGCTCACCAAGTCAGCCACACTCACTTACGATAAAAAGAAGAAGAAGCACTATAAATTCAAATAAATGTTAAAATGATACAATATTAATGTAATGTCAAAACAGTATCAATAGCATTCAAAGCAAATGTAGGTTTGCCCACATAAAAGTCTTGTTTATTGTGGTCGTGGTTCTGGGAGTGGGTCTGCTCCAAACTATTTATCAAGATTGTAGCAACCTTCTTTCCAGTAATTTTTCTACCTTTTCAGATTCTGATGTTCAGGTGGACGATCTATCAACTCAGACAAAGGAAGATGAAAATGCCAATTTGGAAGAGAAAAAAAAGGCAACGCCAGGGCAAGACAAAACTCAACAAAAAATTAATGCTGTCCAGAAAGAATTAACAAAGCTGTATAAATTGCGAGATTGTGGTATACTTCCTGATGATGGCAAAAAAACTATAAAAAATCTACAATCTGAACTACACAAATTGGAATTGGCACTTAACCGAAAAAAGAAAGATGCCGAACGCAAAAGAGTTAGCCGTACGAAATTCAAAGATAAACTAACTGAAATATCTCTGGCAAATCCAGAAGTTGGCCAACAACTAGCTAAATTCAATCGCCAGGAAGTAGGAAGACCAAGAATAGAGACCGACCACAAAGGACTACTGGATGCTATAGTATCAATTGCATCCTACAGTGCAGCTGCTGATGATCGACGACGTACCGAAATGCTTAAAAGTTGCAAATCACTTGATGACCTCCAAAGTGAGTTGCTAAAGAACGGCTTCGATTTGTCCAGAACCGCAACATATTTAGGACTTCAGCCGAGGAGTTCAGTATCAATTCAAGGCAAGAAGCATGTCAAAAGTGTACCAGTAAAACTGACAAAAGCTCAAAATGTTTTAAGGAAAAAACATATCGCATCAAACTTTGCTTTTACCACAATCAACCACATGAAACAAGCGTGCTCGTTGATGGGCTCAAAAGTTTGTAATTTCTTGAGTTGTGACGACAAGGCTAGAGTACCAATTGGTCTTACAGCTGCCAATAAGCAAGCCCCACTGCTAATGCACATGGAATACAAAATTAAACTGCCAGACCATGATTTTGTTATTGAAACCAAGCATAAATTAATCCCTTCAGTATATGGAATATGCAAAATCAAGGAAAATGAGTTTTCCGTGGCAGTTACCTACAGTGGTCCCACTTATGTAGCTATCCGAAGTGGTAAGCATGACTCCAACAATGCGGCACAACATGGCAAAGATATTGAAAGAATGATGAATTTGGATGATTTTTAAAATGAGATGATGATGGAAGATCTCACTTTAAAGCCAATATTGTTTATGACAGTTGATGGTGGGCCAGATGAAAACCCAAGATTTCCAAAGACGCTTGCTGTAGCCATCCATCGTTTCAGAAAACATGACTTGGATGTTCAAATGACTGCTGCCTATGCACCAGGCAGATCTGCATACAACGCTGTAGAAAGACGAATGGCACCTCTTTCAAGGGAACTTGCCGGCCTGATTTTGCCCCATGATAAATATGGGTCACATCTTGATGATTCTGGTCACACAAGAGATACCGACCTTGAAAGGTTGAACTTCAAACATGCTGGACAGACACTCGCTGAGGTGTGGAACATCAAGATAGATTCGTATCCAGTGACTGCCGAGTACATTGAGCCCCAAGGAATCATGCCTCCAGCAGTTGATCAGAAATGGGCAGCGAACCATGTTCGCCAGAGTCAATATCTCCTGCAAATAGTTCGGTGTGATGATCGTTCTTGCTGTGGACCATGGAGATCTAACTGGAAAGTAGTCATGGGTGGCCGTTTTCTTCCCGCACCATACCCTGCAATCCACACTACACGTGGACTTCATATCCCGAACCCAACAAATATAACAGATGGTAATTCAATGAAGTTTTGTTCCTTGACTCAGATGATAGCAATCATCAGAGGAGGGCAGTATCACCCAGAAGCAGCTGCAGTGTATTTGGCTGAAGGAGAAATTCCGTATGATCTGTTTAATCCAGTAACACCTGCGGAAAAATTAAAACCACGCTTGTGTTCAGTATGCCATGTTTACTTTCCATCTGCTGCCGAAGTCGCACGTCACAGAAAGGTTTCCCATCGCAACTGCATCACTACCATTGATGAGTCAGATTTATCAGATGATGTAGAAGATGCAGATGAACTCGAGGAACCAGAAGAACGTGCTCCAGCTCTCGTGTATAGAAACATTTTTGATGCTTTGCAGTGTCCTTGGAGAGAGGACGCTTAGTTAAAACCTTCTTCGTTATAAAAACCTTCTTCGTCGAACTTTCGTCATTATCGAACTTCGAGCAAACTTTCTATTAAAACTTTGTGTGTGTCAGTGTCTAATTAACGCATTTTTGTGTCCGCATGGACAAGGGGGAGGGGGGTTTAGTCATTGCGGACATTTTGCGGACATGGGGGTCAATTTTTTGCAATTTTGTGCGGACGTCTTTTATGAACAGCCCCTAAGCACATTCGTTGAAGAACCAATATTAGCATTGGATTTATCAAAGAACCTGCTCTTATAGGATTTAACATGTTTTCCAGACCTACAACCCCTTTTGGTTGGTTTAGATATTCCAATGCACTGCAAAAAACTCCATATTGATTTGGGTAAAAGTAAACCAGAATTATTCAGATTTAACAACTCAGAGGGAAAGTAAGAAATCATCTACAGTAGACAATCTTTATCTAATCATTAGAATCATAGTCTAGTCCGAGACTGAGGCAGAATCTTTCAAACCACCATTACCCCTGCTCATAGGTGGGCACAAGTCCGTTAATCCGTGAATAACGAAGTTAACTTTTTCATTAACTCGTTAATCCGTTAAAAAGTTTTTTCATGTTAACGGACTAAATTAACTTCCGTTAAGTGCTGTTAACGGACTAAAGTAACTTCCGTTAAGTTCTGTTAACTTCCGTTAACGTTTTTATCGTTAATATCATGCAGCTTCGTTGTGCATTTGAACTTGTTTTTATCTTGAAATTAGATTAGACTGTAAAATGTAACTTTCAAAACACAAAAAGACCACCATAGCATTAAATATTTCCTTACAATCAGCTCAACAGCGTCAACACGTGTTCTAGAAGCGAGTGAATAAAACGAAACGTAAATTACACGCAAAATGTTAACGGATTAACGGACTTTATTAACTTCCGTTAATTAAAGCTGAAAATAACGGAATAACGTTAACGGAGGTGTGAAGTTTGTTAACGGACTAGTGGTTAACGAAGCTAACGTTTTGCATTAACTTGCCCACCTACGCCCCTGCTGAATTCCATAACTTAAGTTGAAGCTTCATGGATTGTTAATGAGTAGACAGTACTTGTCAACTAATAATCTAATAACTAATATCCAAATTTCGTTCGGGCCTGCAGCTGCAAAGCGCTGCCCACAAAACAAGAAATCATTGTTCAAAGTAGATCCAAAGTAGCCATATGATAGGCTACAGAAACAGCAGGTTGGCCTACTAGCAGGCCTCTGCTGCAAAAGCTAATGCAACCAACATTAGAGCAGCTACATTTTACAATTTAAGGTTTAAGTATACAGTAGCACAAATAGAATCTTATTCAAATAGATCTTGTCAACTCAATTAATAATCTTATCAACTCAATTAATCTTATCAACTCAATTAATAGTACAAATAGAATCTTATTCAAATAGATCTCATCAACTCAATTAATAATCTTATTAACTCAATTAATAGCAGTAAATTATCAACTCAATTAATTGCAGTAAATTAACGTAAACTTTCAGCAATTGCTTTCAGTATGCTAGTGTTATTACAGAATATGTTTGAGTACTTAGCAATAATGTTTGAATGCTTTATACTGCTTAGCATATGATATACTGCATACGTTAGTCAAAAACCTACTACTGCCAGTTGCTGAAAGCAGTCGAAAAAAAAAACAAGTGGAAAAACGACTACCTGAGTTATAGGCGTAGCCAGGATTTTTGATTGGGGGGGGGAAAACCACAAATCACATGCAATAACGTCATCAGAAACTTCGAAAGAGGAATTTTTTGGTGGAGCAAAGATATCGTAGAATGGAAGAACAGAAGTTGTGGCCTGGTATTGGCATGTAACTAGGAACTCGTTCAAGGAGAGAGCTTAAACCAATAGCCTAGTTAAAATGCTAAAATGTGTAAATTGGGAGACGTGCATAAGTAAAGAAGTGTACTGTACTTCAAACGTATCACAGACGGGGGTCTGGGGGCGGAGCCTCCAGCCGCCGGAGGCTATGGGGGTCTGGGGGCGAAGTCTCCAGCCGCTGGACGATTTTTCGTAATTTTTTGGACAAAAAAAGCTATTTTAATACCATTGGATCACATTTTGCACATTTTCAGAGCCATTTGAGAGTACTAGATTTTTAACATTTGAAAGCCAATTGAAAAAATTAAGTTGTTCAGTCCTGCTTTTGCTTGCAATTTAAGTCCAAAACACGTTTAAACTCTTGCATTTTGTGGGTAAATTTTATGAGTGATTTCGCCCAGGTAGGGGGAAGTAAAGTACAATCCCTCCAGCAATATTTTAGCAAGAAAAACAATTCAGTCGATTATTTTCTTTATAGATTGTTTTGTCTAGAAAACAACCAGTTATAGGAGTGCATATACGGCCAGGGGCCCAGGCTCTCTCAATTCAAAAATTTGTTTAATGAGCATTCCCATTACTGAAGCTAATTTTTTTCAAAAGTATTTTGTTGCATAAAAACTGGCGAGGTGGAGGTGAATTGTAATTGAAAAATGTACAATAGATAGTTATGCCTTCAAACCATGTTATTGCCCGAGTCGGATTTACATTGAGTTGGGCCCCTGGTACTTTGAGATTTTTCCAATATTTTCGAGCCAAATACAGGTGAAGACCAAAAAAATCTTATCTGAGCGCGGGGCCCCTGGCACTGTGCCATGTGTTAAATCCGTCCCTGGTTATTGCATTACATTCATAAAAAGGTTAGATGAGAACCTCAGTTAGCAACTTTTAGGATAGAAACGCTTAATTTCACTGGGGTTATAGGTTTAAATTGGTTGGCAACATTAAATTGAAGGAGCCCTGGCCCCCTCAAACAGTATTATTGTTGGGGGCCCATTTAAATTAGAGGGCCATATAAATATTCTTGTAGGGGGCCCATTTAAATTGGTTGGCAAAAATTAAATTAAGGGACCCTGGCCCCCTGGATCAATATTGTTGTTGGGGGTCCATTTAATTATTATTGTAGGGGGCCCATTTAAATTGGTTGGTAAAAATTGAGAGGGCCCAGGCCCCCTGGCTCAATGCAATTGTTAGTTACTGACGTACGAGTGTACTGTTGTATGCGAAGATGCTAAAAGAAAGTGAAGCCGAAGAAACAACAGTTTTTTTGTGATACTTTTATCGTTGGTAGCATTTCAATTGGGGGCCCCTGGGCCCCCCCTGGTTACGCATATGACCTGAGTAGCCTAACAGTAGCAAGCAAAAAAAAGAGTAGTAAGTTGACTTTACCAGTAAATTTTTATTATCTGTTTACTAAATCTGACTTAAAAGTGAAAACTAATATTGTCTTGGAAAGGGGGATATGTGTAATAACATTTGGAATAAGTGCATCTTGAGGCAGGGGGTACATATGTAATGACACTTAAAACAAATGTATAAACATTTTATCATAATTTGCTATAGTTTTTCATAATCAATTTTTTTCTGCGCGCGGTAGGTCAAATGGGGGGCCCCAGAAGTGGGGGGGGCTTCTGTGCATTTGCACACTTTGCACATTTTTAAGGCCACTACTGATTACAGGAGGTAATGTAAATAATTTCCCCTACCTGGGCCCAATTACTTACGAAATTTAACCCCAAAATACAAGATTTTAAACGTGTTTTGGACTTAAGTTGTAAATAAAAAAAGGCTTAAGCTATTTAATTTTTGAATTGGCTTTCAATGTTAAAAATCTAGTTCTTTCAAATGGCACTAAACATGAGCAAATTGTGATCCAATGACATTAAGATAGCTAGTTTTTACAAAAAATTACGAAAAGTCGCACAGCGGCTGGGGGCCTAGCCCCAATCCTGATTGCGTGCAAACACACATGCCAAAGCTTCTGATCTTCCAATCTACAATATCTTTGTCCCACAAAAAGTTCCTCTTTCAAAAAATTCTGATGATGTCATTACATGTGATTTGTGATCTTGTCCTCCCCAATCAAAAATCCTGGCTACACCTATAGCCCTGGTCGTACATGTACTCCTGCAATTGGTTATTTTTATGACAAACCAAAAATCTCTAATGAATTTCTTCGAGTGGATTATTATTTGCTGCTAAAATACAGCAGGAGGCTATGAACCTTACTTCCCTGTAATTGGGCCCAATCACAAAATTTAATCTCATAATACAAGATTTTAAACGTGTTTTGGACTTAAATTGTAAGTAAAAGGCGGATTGAACAATTTAATTTTTTCAATTGGCTTTCAAAGGTTAAAAAGCTAGTTCTTTGAAATGGCTCAGAACATATGCGAAATGTGATCCAATGGCGTTAAAATAGCTTATTTTTCCAAAAATTTTCCAGCGGCTGGGGGCTTGGCCCCCAGACCCACGTCTTTGAAACGATTGAGTTATACTAATTTTCTCAACACGTCTCCCAATTTAGACTTTTCACTTTTTAGCACTCGGCAAACCAGGCCACAGCTTCTAATCTTCTTTCTTGCCCACAAAAATCTGCGATATCTTTGCTCCGCAAAAACTTTCTCTTTTGAAAATTTCTGATGACCTCACTGCATGTAATTTGTGGTTTTTGGGCCCCTCCAATCTAAAATCCTGGCTAAGCCTATGGTCAACAGCCATTTAAAAATGAATCGATGCAGTTCCATGGCATTCATAAGAAAGAATTCTAGTTTTAGTTTGTTTCTATAATTTAGTTATCTTCAGAAGATGTCAACTACTTAAAATATTTAAAACGACTTCGCTGTATAAAAGAAAAGAAAACAAAAAACGTGAAATTTGTTCCTTCTTGTATTCATCTCTGCACTAGTTAGGCCTAATCTTGAACCATTCAAGTGAATGTTAAAGAAATAATAGCAAAGGTGGAGTTGAGGAAGCAAGGCTTGAGGCTAAGGCAAAGGACCATGGCGACCTAGAAAAACCGGCCATGTCAACAAATCGCGAGCGCTTCGACTGAAGGCCGACAATTGCAGTCTTCGGGCAATAGAGCCAGATGCGCGAGGTATTGGTTGTGCACTTTACACAATATATTCATTCATTGTCGACATTTTAACGCTAAACATTCTAAAGTTAAAAGACTAAACACAAAAACATTATAAGGTAAACAAAAGTATCTTGTATTAAATACTGAAAAAAATGGTTGCATACGTTGTCAAAAATTTGGCCAAATACGAAACTATACACTCATTTAAGTCACCGAAAGTAGCAGTGCAACGGTATTTCATAATCTACATTACAGTGTACTAACAATGTTGTATCAAACATGCTGATACCGGTATGTATAATAAGTACTATTGCATATTAGCCAGAAAATAGTTAGTTGTTGGAATATCGTAAATTTAAGAAAGTTTCAAAATCTTGAAGTCAGACTCTTTACCACTACTTGGAGTGCAAAACACGGAGTCGTTCTTTAACAATATATTGCACAAAATAGCGCAGTGTTGTTTGTTTTTTTTTGAAACACAGAAGTCGTACCTCTCAGAAATTTAAAAAAACCTGTCAACAAAATATTTTCGACATCCCGCATCTAAAACTTGCAGAAAGAAAATCACGCAAAACATACACTACTGCACGAGATAGTCTTGTGGAAGAGCAAGTGATCTTCTATTGAGAGCATCAACATACTTTCCAAACTTGTGGTAATGAAACAGCGAGTCATTTTCTTTCACCTTTTTTTTGTACATACCCAGCAGTGTATATTAAAATAACAATGTCTCTTCTTTCACACTTACTTCTAAAGCATGCAAATTATCAGAGACTTCACATTCTTTGTCGTTCAATAAACCTGTCTTGGGACAGATTTACTCCAAGCTGTAGAAAAAGTTTGGCATAGTCAATGAGGACATTTTCAATAACATCCTATGCCGTTATAAAGTAAGTTCCTCCTGAACCTTCTCGTAATTTTCCAAACGCCTTTTCCGAAAGATCGGTGGAAAACCATCCGAGCATCACATATTCATTGCCTCCGGAGAGCATATGCTTTGCGAGAATTGCTTAATTGAGAGGACAGACAACTTGGAAGGAATTCCGGGAAAAACAGAGAATGGATTTTTTGGTCTCAGCTTGCCATGGAATTTTACCATCTCTGCATCGTTTGGCCAATGTTTTCCACACACTGCAGTATACTTCGAGACAACCAAGTTGGCTCTCGGGATGACAGAAATCCATTTTTTCTTTTCTTTCTCATATTGTGGAAGTTTGTATACAGGTACTCTTTTACTACTGGAAGCATAGTTTCCTTTACAAAGCGTTACACAGCACTTAAGAACCATTTAAGTTTATGCAATAGCCTTTTCTCTGCGAAAATAAAGTATTGTTAGCAATACAGCTTTAGGAGCTTTTGTACAGTATACTGCAATTATCCTATGCTACGTGAGGCGCAGCCATGCTATACCAGTATCCATAATTTATATTGTAGCTTTCAATAATTTCTAAACATTTTGTTGCTATGGGATATCGTCATTCTAGCTTGCTCATCCGGATGTGCAATCCGTACTTTGAAAAAATTTAAACTAAGTTAGAAATATTAAAACTACAAGTAATTGAAACCTTAGTTTTGCATCGAGCTTGCAATTCTTAGATCCTGTTGCCTATTGCCATCACAATTGCTATCTAAGCACATTTTTAATCATAAAAGCTTTCTTACCTTCATACTGTTACTGTCTTTCTATCGAAATTACTGAAGTTGTTTAACTGCTTGATTGAACAAACGCAATTAATGACTTCGCAGATAAAACATCATAAGTACTGTAGTTACTGTATTTCCGATAATTATACTGTAGTTCTACACATTAATGTGAACTATAGTTGTATCTTATATCGCTTCTTCTTAACTGTAAAGTTACCTGTTCTACAAGTTAGTTGTTGCTGTCACTAGTAATCGTCTCATATGCCGACGTTTTCTATTGCAACAACTAAGTCTTGTGACTGACCTAATTAGATTTGTCTCCTACAGAGAATTTCTATCGGCCTTCAGTCAAAGCGCTCGCTTTTTGTTGGCATGGCCGGTATTTCTAGGTCGCCATGCAAAGGACACAAAAAGAAATCCGAGGCCAAGGCCAAGCACCGACTTTCCGAGGACAGACCCTCCCTAGGCCAAGGACAGGAATACTCGAGGCCAAGGACCAAGGATACAACGCGCAAGTGTTCTCCAAAAAAAGGTTTTCATAAATTTATCGCGAGGTCCTAGGCGCGTTCTTCAACACGAAGAAAAAAAAAGGTCATGACCTTAGCCCATTTTTTACAAATTAAAAAATAGTGCTGTCCTCGACCGAGGACAGGACATTTTCGAAAACTTGTAGGCTTCGATGTCAAGGCCAAGGACTTGACCTTCGAGGCCTAGGCCAAGAACTTTAGAATGTGTTCTTGAGGACGTCCTCGAGGCCAAGGACGTTCTCAAAGACTCTACCTCTGCATAATATCAACGCTATTCAAGATAAAATTGTCAGTGTCAGTCGTGCCACTGTGACAGTCGCATGTAGGCCGTACTTTCCAAAGGCTGCTGGACAGAATCAAACAACATGTCCCCAAATCTATCCGTTCTTGCTCTTCTTCCCAAAAACGCTTACTTCCTGCTCGTCGGTGCAAATCTTCCGCCCAGACTAATACCCAGTCTCTTGCTTCTGATTCAGTCATTGGACTTCATCTTTTACAAAATCCTACCTGCGCTCAACATTATGATGACAGCAGATTTTCTATTCTTGCCCAAGGCCGCTCACCTTTTCATCTATCTGCTCTTGAAGCCACTTTCATCAAAACTTCTAACCCCGCCCTCTGCCGACAAAAAGAATTCGTGTACAGCTTAAAGATTGTACACTAATAACGCTTTCTCATTGGTCCTTTTCCACCCACTCACGGCTCGGCCTTTTCCTATACATATCCACTCATTTTCCTGCGCTCTCCATTCTGACGAATCTTCTTGACAAGTGTCAAACAAAGAGCTTCGAAGATATGAACATTTTAATAAAGGCAATTCTCAAGTTCTGTACCACCAACCAACTCTACAGTATAAAATTAATATTTTTTTGCCTAAGTCACAGAAAAATTTGTATTATTTTTGACTAAGTCACTTTGCCATCGAGTGGGATGTTTTCAATAATTACATAAGTCAATGTTTTCAAAATTACATAAGTCATCGTTGATATAATCATTTCCATAAGTTGATATAATCATTTTGCCAAATTTTGGTAACGATACGTTATTTTACTGAAAAATGAGAAACTTTTTTTCGTTTTTCTCAAAACTTAAAAAAATGACTTAGACATTTCTTTAATTAGGGTGACGACAGCGGTGGGCAAGTTACTTTTTAAAAGTAACTGAGTTACAGTTACATGGCAAAAAAGTAAATAAGTTACAGTTACAGTTACCATTTAAAAAAGTAACTAGTTAGAGTAACAGTTACTTTTAATACACTTCATTGGAACGACCGACGCTCGCGTCGGGTGTTCCTTTGTTTTTACTCGGCCATTTTCCGACTAACGAGTGCAAAGTTTCACACTTTTGCTTATAACTCGAGAACGATTAGGTGTAGCTGCATGAAATTTTGACAGCAGTTTGAGATTAATAAATTGCATACTTGTATCAAATTTCGGGGCAAAAGATCTTGTGACATTGGTTTTAGAACCGAAAACCGCCCCGCAAGTTTGACGTAAGAAGCGGTCTCATTCAAAAACGGCTTAAGTACGGCAAAAAATATTTCACTCGGTTGTATGTCTTAT
This sequence comes from Trididemnum nubilum, assembly GCA_963965965.1. Taxonomy (NCBI): domain Eukaryota; kingdom Metazoa; phylum Chordata; class Ascidiacea; order Aplousobranchia; family Didemnidae; genus Trididemnum; species Trididemnum nubilum. The sequence goes on along the minus strand of OZ014476.1, from coordinate 26,800,733 downwards.
GATACCCTTTCATCCCAACCAACCCACTTTTGGCTGCAATGAGGTTTTTTCTCTTTTTTTTCGTTATTTTTCCGCTTTTTTTCTTTTCCGCTTTTTTTTCATCCTAAATCTTGTACGCTCTCTTCTAAACCACACAACATCGAAATCTAATTTTTGTGTACAGTTGTTGAGCTACAAACGCAATTTTTTCTCCAAAAAATTTTTTGGGGCGACTCCCCCAGGAACCCCCCAAAATGGGGCCCCAAAAAATCAATTTTTTTAACGACTTAAGCTAGGGCGCTAGTTTTTTTTTATATCAGGCGTATTTAAGAAACAAATATTTTGACATAGTTTCAACGGCTTAGGGTTGGATCGGATGTTTTTTTAATATGAGTAGTCGCTATGTTGTCAATTAAATATATAGAGTGACGATGTTTGAAATTCCAAACCCTCTTTTTCCAGAAAATGTTTCTAATTAATCATTCAACGGGAAAGCCAAAGTTTTTTTTTTTTTTTGAGAATCTTATTGTTACCATCCGTCGGCCGTCCACTGAGATTGCTTCTCAGCAAGCTCCGATCTAGTTACCGGTATGAATTAAGTATCGAAAATGTTGATTTTATACTTTGGCACCGGTATTAACAGATTTCTTTCTCCATTCATTTTCTAAGTTTCTTTTGGTGCCTCTGCACAGGCTGCTTATGGCTATTGTTGCTGCTGTTATAACAAAAATACACAAAATAACCCATTGTTGCACTTTATTTAATTGCCTTTCAAGAAAGCAAGCAGCATCTCAAAATGTTCATGGCTGAGACCAGAACGTTTGGGTTTCAAAATATCTTTGCCCATGCTGAAAAGCCTTTCAACTGCAGCGCTCAAGGCAACGAAGTATTATACTGGACGAACAGTTTTTTTAGCGCTGCATCAGCAAACGAATTATCTTCTATCTTTTTCGCTGACACTGATGATTGAAACCCTTCTATCCTTATTAATATTATTTGATATACCGTAACTTATTAGATCGTTAAAAGGAGTTCTTTAATTCAAAAACGTTCTAATATCTTCTCACAGCGTGGTTAGGGTTGCTACGTTAGTGCACAATAAAAAAATCCGTAATCCGTAGCGCCAATAGGGATTACATAGAAGTGTTTCATTTAACCATAATCTAACGATTAAAGAATCTTTTTTAACAGGACCAAAACTAAAAATACCTGTAACTAGTAACTTTTTAATGTCTCCAAATAGTAACTATAGATCCCACTTTCGTTACGTTTTTGGAAAAGCAAATAAGTTAGAGTAACAGTTACTAAAAAAGTAACTAGTCACTGCCCACCTCTGGGTCACGAATGAAAAATAGTCTCTAGAAAATAAATCTTTGAGGAAATGCAATTTCTGAAAAATAACTTTTTGGGTAAACGTAATTTCGACCAATCGTAATTCTGATTAGTGTAAATTCTGGAAAATAAGATTTCGGGAAAATGTACATTCGTCCAAATGTACATCTTGGCAAGTGTAAATTTTGGCAATTGATTTTCGGGGAAATATACATTCGATCAAATGTAAATTCTGCCTAACGAGCATTCAGGCTAGTGTAATTTCTAGAAAGTGCATGTTTAGGAAAATGTAAGTTCTGGCAAGGGCATGTTCAGGAAAAGGTAATTTCTGGCTAGTGTATATTCAGGAAAATGTAATTTCTGGCAAGTGCACGTTCTGGGAAATGTAATTTCGGGCAAATGCACGTTCAGGGAAATGTAAATTCGGGATAATGTAGTTTCGGCCGAGTGTTTTTCGGGGAAATGTAATTTCTGGAAGGTGTTTTTCGGGGAGATGTATAGGATCCTTAGAAAAATTATAATTGTAATTGACAAAATTGTAATTAATTACACGATTCTACTGTAATTGTAATTATAATTGAAGATTTTCAAAAGTCGATAATTGTAATTGAAATTGAAAATTTTTCTGCCTATTTTCAATTACAGTAACCTACCGCTTAAGTTCGCATCCCTGTGAAGTTCGCACAAAATTTTTGCCAATTTTAGATTCAAGTTTTTCACAAATTTAATGCAAGTAATTCAATGTTCACTTTTCAAACGTGTTATGAAGCGTTATTAATTGATCCTTAATAGAACCACTTTTGCGTTTTGCTTCCCCAATCACCTGTCGCAATTTTCACTGAAAGTGTTCAAAAGAATTTTTCAGCTCGCTATATTCATCTCTTACTTGAACTTGCACCTCTGGACTTAACAATGATCTTGTACTTCAAGGACTTTTTCCTACATGTTTTCAAACTCACAAGATTGACATTGTCTTTGTTCGTTTCGGAAATGGTGTGCAAGCTGCGGAAATTGTATGATTACTCTCATCTTCTGCGTTTTCTGGTGTTATTCGCATTGTTTCCAGTACCTGATTTACACCATCCAACATAACTCTTCACTGTTTTCGTCATCAATGTGCATAAACTTTTTTATAGCGCATTTGTCCATTAAATGCTTTAAAGCTGTTGCGTTCTTGTATAAGACGCCTTAGGATGATTATTTCTGCTTAATGGCTTCGAACCAGCAGCAAAATTACGGAAAGGCTAAATGGCGGAAATCGTGCTAAAAGGCGATTAAGGTTAAGGCTAACCCTAATTTTGTCGGAAAGCTTGGAAAATGGTCAACTCCTAAGCGGGTGTGGATTCATGCAAAGCATAGCTTTCTCGTGATAGGAGGATAAAGATGCATCAATCAATAAATGCTTTAAAGCTACGCAATAAATCAGCTACAATATCAAATTTCTCATCCACTCCACCTCGCATAGGCGTAGCCAGGAAGGGGCCCAGGGGGCCCGGCCCCCCCCCAATTAAAGTACCACCAATGGTAAAAAATTATGACAGCATAGCCTAGCGACGTTTGATTGCAGTTGCGGACGACGACGGAGCCCCGGGGCCCCCAACTAACAACCAGGGGGCCCCTAACCGACAACCAGGGGGCCCCGGAGCCCCTAACTAACGAACAGGGGGCCCCAGGGACCCTAACTAACAACCAGGGAGCCCTGAGGTCGCTAACCGACAACCAGGGGGCTCCCGGGCCCCTAACTGACAAACGAAGGCTCCAGGTCCTCTAATTGACAAACAGGGAGGCCTGGGGTCCCTAATTGACGACCAAGGGCCCCCAGGGCCCCTAACTAACAATCAGGTGGCCCCTAACTGACAACCAGGGGGCTTTGGGCCCCTAACTGACGACCAGGGGGCCCTGGAGCCCCTAACTGGCGACAAGGGGGCCCCAGAACCCCTAACTAACAACCAAGGTGCCCCGGGGCCCCTAACCGACAACCAGGGGCCTCGGGGCCCCTAATCAACAACCAGAAGGCCCGCGACCCCTAACTGATAACTAGGGTGCCCGGGGCCCTTAACTGATGACCAAGGGTCCCGGGCCAGGGGCCCTGTAATTCAAATTTTTACAATTTATATGCAAAACCTGTGAAAAATCTAAGAATTTGTGCTAAAAGTTTAACCCCAGGTCCTCGTTTAACGTTATTATGAACTTAATGCTATAGCACAGGCGGTAATGCAAACCCCTAATTGAAATACTACCAATGATAAATATAATGAGAGCATAGCCAGTATCTTGTCCTTCTCCGGAATTGCAGTTTCTTTAATTTAGGATTTACGCGTACAAAAGTAAGTAATAATAATGACGACCACGTGTCCACGTCATAATAATGTCATGCAATTCCTGGAGGTTTCAAAAAACTGTCAAGTGAATTGACTCGAGTCCTGCACGTTTAGGAAAAAGAGTTATTTTAGTTATGCTTTAAATGTTTTGTTTTTTATAAAAGAGCTTAAGGGCGCGATCTTATCTCAAAATCATAGGCGTAGTCAGGGGGTGGCACAGGGGGCCCGGGCTCCTCAATTGAAAGGCCACCAATGACAAAAATTTAACAAAAAAAACTTGTTTCTTCATTTTCAGTTTCTTTTAGCATCTTTGCGTACAACAGTAATTAACAATAAATAATATTGACTACCAGGGGGCCCGGCGCACCCCCTTAATTCAATCTTTCCAACCAATTTCAACGTATAACCAGGGTGAAATCAAGGATTTTTGTCCAAAAAGTTGCTACCTCAGGCCCTCATCTAAACTTTTTATGAGCGTAATGCAATAACCAGAGCCGTATTTGCCATATGGCGCAGTGCCAGGGCCCAGCGCTCAGAGGGAAAGACTTTTTTTTGGTCTTCACTTATATTTGGCTGGAAGATGTTGCAAAAATCCCCTAAGTGCCACGGACCCCGCGCAATGTAAATACGGCCCGGCAATAACATGTTTAGTAAGCGTAACCATCTATTGTACCATTTTTCAATAACGATCACCTCCACCCCGCCAGTTTCTAAGCACAAAATACTTTTAAAAAATAGCTAGGGAAAATGCTCATTAAACAAATTATTGAATTTCAATTGAGGAGGCCTGGGCCCAATGGCCGTACATGTACTCCTATAACTGGTTAACTTCATGACCAAACAAAAATCTTGAAGGAAAATCGTCGAGCGGATTTCTGTTTACTGCTAAAATATTGCAGAAGGCAATGTGCCTTACTTACCCCTACATGGACCAAATCACTTACAATTAAAATTTTACACCATAATGCAAGCTTTTAAACGTGTTTGGACTTTAATTGCAAGTAAAAGGAGGATTGAACAGTTAAATTTTTTCGATTGGCATTCAAATGTTAAAAATCTAGTTCTTTCAAATGGCTGTGAACACGTGCGAAATGTGATCCAATGGGATTAAGATAGCTTTTTTTCCCAAAAACGTACAAAAATCGCCCAGCGGCTGGGGGTTTAGCCCCCAGACCCCCTAGCCGCCGGCGGCTGAGGGCTCTGCCCCCATACCCCGTCTGCGATACCTTTGAGTGCACTAACTTACTCAACACGTCTCCTAAGTTAGACATTTGCTCTTTCTAACTATTACTTTTCGCCCTTTCTCTTTACCAAAATCCTGGTTAAATGCCAACGGGCTACAGCTTCAGATCTTCCATTCTACGATATCTTTGCCCCACAAAAAGTTTCTTTTTCGAAAATTTTTGATAACGTCATTGCATGTGATTTGTGGTTTGCCCCACCCCCCCCAAACAAAAATCCTGGCTACGCCTATGCCACCTTGCAACGTTACTAACTTGGGCTTGTAAAGTTGAACGCATTCTTGATTGTTGCATCCAAAATGGAATCCCAGGCAAGCTTAATGTATTGAGCTGCGTCTAGCAAATGGACAGGGTTGCCGTAAGCGCAACAGCTGCACCCTGAGGTAGCCTATTTGCTAGCTCTTTTTTGTGAGCCTTCAAGTTGCTACCAAGTTCGTATAAAATCCAAAACATCATTAAGATACTAAAAAATTTCTTCAGTGCTGCAATAATTTTCTCTTCACAAGGCTGTTTGCAGCTAGTAAAGCTTGGTGAGAGAACACCACTTTTATGTTACCTCTTTTAAAAGCGGGAAAATGGCCAGGAGCGTTGCCCAACCGTAAAATAACTGGTCAACTGCACGTCTTGTTCTTTTTTTTTTTACCTCAGGACAGAGCACATCATCAAACTATGTGGTAATTCACTGACACACATGGTGCTTACAAAACAATTCAATTAGCAACTCTCGATTTGAACATAAATTGTTAAGTTCGCACCCACCGGTTAAGTTCGCAAAAGCTGTGTAGATTCAAGTTGCGAACTTAAGCGGTAGGTCACTGTACAATTACTCTATTATTCACTAAGATAGATGATAACAAACTGTGTTTGAACTTTGAACAATATCAAATTTCATCAGGTTGCAAATCGATTTCGATATTTTCTACCGGTTGCAATCACATCTGACGTCACAAACCGAACATAAAAGTAGGTTAGGGATAGTTAGAGTTAGTTTTAGAGATAAGGTTAATCATATTCATAACCTAAACGTAGCACCTACTCTAATCATAACTAGCACTAACTCTAAGCTAAAAAATAGCCTAACATAGAATTGGCCTATGACGTCAGATGTGACTGTAACCGGTGGTAAGTGACCATTTTAACCATTAGCGTAGCCAGGATTTTTGATTGGGGGGGGGAAAACCACAAATTATATGCAATGACGTCATCAGAAATTTTCAAAAGAGGAACTTTTTGTGGGGCAAAGATATCGTAGAATGGAAGATATAAAGCCGTGGCCTATTGTTGGCAATTAACCAGGATTTTGCTGAAGGTACAAGAGGAAAATTAATAGTTAAAAAGTGCAAATGTCTAACTTGGAAGACGTGTTGAATAAGCTAATGTAACTCAAACGTAATGTATCACAGGTGGGGGTCTGGGCAGTAGTGGCCTTAGGAATGTGCAAAGTGTGCAAATGCACAGGGCCCCCCCCACTTCTGGGGGCCCCCCATTTGACCTACCGCGCGCAGAAAAAAATTGATTATGAAAAACTATAGCAAATTATGATAAAATGTTTATACATTTGTTTTAAGTGTCATTATACATATGTACCCCCTGCCTCAAGATGCACTTATTCCAAATGTTATTACACATATCCTCTTTTCCAAGATAATATTAGTTTTCACTTTTAAGTCAGATTTAGTAAACAGATAATAAAAATTTACTGGTAAAGTCAACTTACTACTCTTTTTTTTGCTTGCTACTGTTAGGCTACTCAGGTCATATGCGTAACCAGGGGGCCCCCAATTGAAATGCTACCCATGATAAAAATGTCACAAAAAAACTGTTGTTTCTTCGGCTTCACTTTCTTTTAGCATCTTCGCATACAACAGTACTCTCGCATAGCAGTAATTAACAATTGTATTGAGCCAGGGGGCCCGGGCCCTCTCAATTTTTACCAACCAATTTAAATGGGCCCCCTACAATAATAATTAAATGGACCCCCAACAACAATATTGATCCAGGGGGCCAGGGTCCCTTAATTTAATTTTTGCCAACCAATTTAAATGGGCCCCCTACAAGAATATTTATATGGCCCTCTAATTTAAATGGGCCCCCAACAATAATACTGTTTGAGGGGGCCAGGGCTCCTTCAATTTAATGTTGCCAACCAATTTAAACCTATAACCCCAGTGAAATTAAGCGTTTCTATCCTAAAAGTTGCTAACTGAGGTTCTCATCTAACCTTTTTATGAATGTAATGCAATAACCAGGGACGGATTTAACACATGGCACAGTGCCAGGGGCCCCGCGCTCAGATAAGATTTTTTTGGTCTTCACCTGTATTTGGCTCGAAAATATTGGAAAAATCTCAAAGTACCAGGGGCCCAACTCAATGTAAATCCGACTCGGGCAATAACATGGTTTGAAGGCATAACTATCTATTGTACATTTTTCAATTACAATTCACCTCCACCTCGCCAGTTTTTATGCAACAAAATACTTTTGAAAAAAATTAGCTTCAGTAATGGGAATGCTCATTAAACAAATTTTTGAATTGAGAGAGCCTGGGCCCCTGGCCGTATATGCACTCCTATAACTGGTTGTTTTCTAGACAAAACAATCTATAAAGAAAATAATCGACTGAATTGTTTTTCTTGCTAAAATATTGCTGGAGGGATTGTACTTTACTTCCCCCTACCTGGGCGAAATCACTCATAAAATTTACCCACAAAATGCAAGAGTTTAAACGTGTTTTGGACTTAAATTGCAAGCAAAAGCAGGACTGAACAACTTAATTTTTTCAATTGGCTTTCAAATGTTAAAAATCTAGTACTCTCAAATGGCTCTGAAAATGTGCAAAATGTGATCCAATGGTATTAAAATAGCTTTTTTTGTCCAAAAAATTACGAAAAATCGTCCAGCGGCTGGGGGCTTCGCCCCCAGACCCCCGTCTGTGATACGTTTGAAGTACAGTACACTTCTTTACTTAAGCACGTCTCCCAATTTACACATTTTAGCATTTTAACTAGGCTATTGGTTTAAGCTCTCTCCTTGAACGAGTTCCTAGTTACATGCGAACACCAGGCCACGACTTCTGATCTTCCATTCTACGATATCTTTGCTCCACCAAAAAATTCCTCTTCCGAAGTTTCTGATGACGTTATTGCATGTGATTTGTGGTTTACCCCCCCTCAATCAAAAATCCTGGCTACGCCTATGACTCAGGTAGTCGTTTTTCCACTTGTTTTTTTTTTTGACTGCTTTCAGCAACTGGCAGTAATAGGTTTATGCAGTATATCATATGCTAAGCAGCATAAAGCATTCAAACACTATTGCTAAGTACTCAAACATATTCTGTAATAACACTAGCATACTGAAAGCAATTGCTGAAAGTTTACGTTAATTTACTGCAATTAATTGAGTTGATAATCTAGATGAGAGGAACTTATGAACAAACATTTGATTTTATTAGGGCTGCAATAGCATTAGTCTTCTGGTCTTGTTATTTGTGAAATGAATTGTTGCGCTTAATTGCAAGTGCAGATAAATCATGGTAAAGTGGTGTGTAAAGAAAAGGGCCCCCCCATTTAATTTGCACAGGCCCCCCCCCTTTCCTAAGGCCACCACTGGGTCTGGGGGCGGAGCCCCCAACCGCCGGAGGTTTTAGGGGTCTGGGGGCAAAGCCCCCACCCACTGGCCGATGTTTTGTAACTTTTTGAAATAAAAAGCTGTTTTAATGCCATTGGATCACATTTCGCACGTGTTCAGAACCATTTGAAAGAACTAGACTTTTAACCTTTGAATGCCAATCGAAACAATTTAATTGTTCAATTCTCCTTTTACTTGCAATTTAAGTGCAAAACACGTTTAAAAGCTTGCAATTTATTGTTGAATTTTAATTGTAAGTGATTTATTCGGCCCAGATGAGGGGAAGTAAGGTGCATTGCCTCCTGCAATATTATAGCAGTAAATAATAATCCACTCGAAGATTTTCCTTAGAAATTTTTTTTTGTCGTGAAATTAACCAGTTATAGGAGTACATGTACGGCCAGGGAGCCCAGGACCCCTCAATTCAAATTCAATATTTTGTTCAATGAGCATTTTCCCTAGATAATTTTTTCTTTTCAATATTTTGCGCGTAAAAACTGGCGAGGTGGAGATGAATTGTTATTGAAAAATGGTACATTAGATGGTTGCGCTTACTGACCATGTTATTCCCGGGCCGGATTAACATTGCGCTTCGTCCCTGGCACTTAGGGGATTTTCGCATCATCTTCCTGCCAAATATAGGTGAAGAAAAAAAAAGTCTTACCGTCTGAGCGGGGGGCCCTGGCACAGTGCCATATGGTAATTCCGGCACTGGTTATTGCCTTACGTTCATAAAAAAGTTAAATGAGGGCATGAGAAGCAACTTTCAGGACAAAAATCCTTAATTTCACCCGGGTTATACATTTCAACTGGTTGGCAAAATCGAATTGATTGGGCCTGGCCTCCTGGTTGTCAATATTATTGATAATTACTATTGTACGCGTGTACTGTTGTACGCAAAGCTGCAAAAAGAAACTGAAAATGAAGAAACAAGACTTTTCGTCACATTTTTATCATTGGTGGCATTTCGATTGGGGGGCAGGCCCCCTGGCTCCCCTCTGGCGACGCCTATAATTGTAACTTCAATGCTATTTGTGATATTAAAATTTTGTGTGCTTTTTTGCTTGTTTGTCCTTGTGTGCATGTCAAAGCGACACTAATGGTTCTATTTTGTACGATTATGCTAAATATGTGATATCATTGCTACCGGTAAAAGTTAAAATAGTGTTAGTTGTAATTGGAAGTGGTAACGTACACAATTTCAACTTTTTTACAGTTTTTAATTGTGTCAAAACTTATTTTCATTTGCACAAATAATTGCGGTATGATACCATGGTTTAGCTAACACCATAATGTTGCTGGGAGCGATATGAATTCAATGTCATACTTGACAATTGCTTACAAACGAAATTATGTATTACAAAAATTAAAGTTAAACAAAGATTGATGGAAGAACAAGGATAGAGAGAAATGAGGCTTTAATAGGTCAGGTATAAAACTACATAACAAATCCACAGTGTTGACTAAGCAAAACTCGAGGCTTCGTATGTAGGCAGTACTTAAATTGTAGGGGGGACGCGTCCCCTCAACGAGAGTTAGCGTCCCCCATCGAGATTGAGCGTCCCCCCCATCGAGATTTAGGTGTCCCCCCATCGAGATTTGATCGCTGGATGATCAGAGGAAAAAGACGTACAAATTCCGGTCGAATATAACACCAAATTTTGCGGGAAAAGTGATTCAGAAGGTGAAACACTTCAACCGTTGGCGAAGACCTTTTTTTTTTCGTCTTCACCTAATTTTGGCGAAAAAAACTTCGATTTTCGGCGAAGACCTTTTTCTTTTTTGGTCTTTATTCAATTTCGGCGACGGAATTACGTAATCTTCACTAAAGTTTGGTCAAGGCTGCAAAAGCGTCCCCCCCATGCAAAATTTTACAATTTAAGTATTGTATGTAGGTGAATTGGTCGCAATGTTTTGAGTGTTTTGCAATTAGCAGCAACACCTGTATCTGATAAGCTGCAGCAAATAGTTGCCAAGCAAAGGTTTATTTTGATGAACTTTGTAACAGACAAAAGCAGCGCAAATTACAGTACCGAAATGTCGAATCTAGAGCACAAGCTTGACCAAATTTTACAAAAACTTGATGCGCTTGAGAAAAAAGTGGACAGCTTTAATTCTAGAATATTCAAGTTGGAGAATAAAACAGCAGCTCTTGAACGAAATCTGACAGCCAAGGAGGAAACCATTGATATTCTTGACGAAAAAATGAATAAGTTCGAGAAGTTCATGTTAGAGTTTGAAAAAACGGCGATAATGCAAGAATCATATAACAAACGCCTTAATGTATTAATTCATGGCATCAAGGAAGACGAAGGTAACGCTTGGGAAAAGCGTGAGGCGACAGTTCAAAAGTTTAAATCTTTCTTAAACGATGGACTGAATATTAACCCTGATGATATTGAGCTTGTCGATATCCATCGACTACCGCAATATCCGTTAAAGAAGAATGGTAAGACAATGCACAGGCCTATAATTGTTAAATTGATCAACACTCAAGATAAAAATCGAATCTTCAGTTCTGCCAAGAATCTCAAAACATATAACGAAACGCGACGTAGTTATGATGAATATTCTCCCTATGTGTACGTTACAGAGCATCTGCCCGCAAAATTTCAAAAACAAAGAAAATTACTCTTGAATGAATTCAAAGAAGCTAAACGTAATAAACAATCTGCTTACTGGAGAGCCATTGATGGCAATTATTGTTTGTTTGTTGAAGGCGTCAAAATTAACTTACCAAAAGAAAACGCTGAAAAACATTTGACTACGTAAACTGTAATTGTTCATGATTTACATTGTTTTCAAGAAAACTCAAAACTAATGTATTTAACCTAGCATTGTGTTCGCCGTAAATTAAAATGACTCCTTTTACTTCCAAAGTAAATTCTTCAACCTAGTTTGTCTGTGGATGTGAAATTACTTATTACTTTATAATTTGTACCTTTTTTTCTTGGAAGCCAGAATTAACAAAATTTACCATGGCGAACAAGATTCGGAGCAAACTACAAAAAATAAAAAAGAATAGCTTTTTTCTACTTTCTGAATTTATATAATTGAAAGATAAATAATATTAAAACTAAACAAAAAAATCAATAATTTTATCCTTCGCAAAATCAGAGCCTTTTTTCTGCACAGTATATCACAGCTCAGAATCGAACGCAGTTACGAGCATTTATATTTTAAGTTTCAGACTGACTTGTTTGCTGGTTTTTTGAAACTGCTACTATCGAGTATTTAGTTTCAATTTTTACGCTAGAAGATTGTGAAGTGCTTCTCACAAATATTGCTGTTGCTGGCATAACTAAACTAATTTTGATTTCACTATTGTCCAACTTCCATTATTGCCTCATGTGAACTATTTTGTTGAAGATGTATAACAATGTAGATAAATGATTTATTAAATTACTAGAAACAATCTAGGTTACTAATGTTTTTCTGTTTTTTTTTGTTGTTTGATTGATAGAGTTTACTTTCCGGCAATCCTTTACTCCCGGTCTCGGCCGCTGTAGCTTCGTTTTCGCTACTTTCTATTGTGAGATATTGGGGTAGTAAGTCTACCTTATTTTTAGTGCTAAATTCGAGTGCTGATTTCGTGATAGGTTGGCGATGTGGCGGCAGTTATTGCGGTTGGGATCGGAACGTGGAACGGTTCACTGAATATGCGATGTGTATAAACTTCTGTTTCAGAATGAATGCTGCTTATGTTAAATTTGATTAACTTGTTCTCCTTTGCATGGTAACGTTTGTGATTGAAACAGTATAACGGTATTTGATTTTTATGGCAACGTCTAAAAGCATCGTGGGCTGCGATGCAAACGACCTGCTACAATATTTCTCGTTGGGTCAAGAAGCCACTGAAACATCTCCTTTTTTGCATACACTCAATAGTTTTGCAGATATCATATCAATTGTTCCTGAAAATATTTCCCCGTGTAAATATTATGATTTTAACTTCCATAACAACATGCTCAATTCCTCGCAAAATCTAATTTTGTTGCACCTTAATATCCGACCACTTCAAAAAAACTACGACAAGCTATGTGAACTTATAGACCAACTACCCACAAGACCGCATTTAATTGGCCTCTCGGAAACCAAAATTAAACACCAGCCTCTCCTAGACATCTCCCTTCCGAATTATAACTTTATTCATGCTGCCTCACCCACAAATGCTGGGGGAGTGGGACTTTATATATCTGACTCTCTTAACTATGAGATCCTAGGAACTAATTCTATCCATACTTCTGGTTGTGAAAGCTTATTCATCAAACTATCGAATTTAACTAGCAAGCACTTAACAACAATAGGAGTAATCTATCGACATCCGAAAAACAATATTCCTCACTTTACAGATGAATTGAGTAAAACTCTTGACTCGTATTTAAATCAACCCCACGATCTTGCCCTTATGGGCGACTTTAACATTAATTTGGACCCTGAAAAACGTTAATCGATCATCGCGAACATCGCAAACATTGCAAACATCGCAAACATGCGACCCTGAAAAACATCGCAAACATTAATCGATCATATTTTTACTAACATAACAGCTCGAACTGTAACATCAGGTATTTACCAATATGATATAACTGACCACTTTCCTATATTCTGTCAAATCCATAACAACTCACCGAAACATAAAATATTTAATAAACGAGGGTTTTACCGAGATTATGCAGCTGTCAGTCAAACACTATTTGAAGAAGACATAAATGCTATTTTTGAAAATGAGTCTGTTTTAGCGCCTTTAAACAATGAAAATAACCTTAACAGCGTATTGGAACATTTCATTTCTTTATTCAAATCTGTGGTTGATAAACACGCCCCTATAAAAAGAGCATCCCGCAAAAAACATAAATTACTTAGAAAGCCTTGGATAACGAAAGGGATTCTAACCTCTTTAAAAAATAAACAAAAGATGTACAAAAACAACTTTTTGAATGGAAATGATGCTCAAAAACTGCTTTTCAAAACCTACTCCAACAAATTAACAAAAGTCAAACGGCTTTCTAAAAAAATGTATTTTCATAAAGAATTCGACGAAAACAAAAACAATTGTCATAAAATGTGGAAAACCATCAATTCACTTCTTTACAAAAAATCCGCCGGTGCAAATTCTCCTCCCAACAATATAGAAATAAACGGCAAAATCTGCGACAATCAATTGGCAATGGCTGAACATTTCAAAAATTTTTTTTGTACAATTGGCAAACGCCTGGCAGGAAAAATGGAAAATATCAGCAGTCAAAGTGTAACTAGGTATTTAACCAACAGGGTTTCCTACTCAATATTTCTTGAACCGGTTGATGAAACAGAAATTATAAGCACAATTAATTCATTACCTATGAAAAAATCAGTTGGGCACGATAATATTCCTGTCACTTTTACTAAGCTGGTTGTTAATATAATAGCACCTTTTTTGATTAAAGTAATTAATGCATCGTTTGAATTAGGCATGTTTCCAAATATTCTTAAAATTGCTAAAGTAATTCCTATTTACAAGTCTGGAGACAAACAAATTGTCAATAACTATCGTCCTATATCTCCGTTATCCCCGTTCTCTAAAATATACGAAAAATTAATTTTTAATCGTTTTTTCAAATTTCTAGATAAAAAATCGATCTTAATACCAATACAATACGGGTTTCGTCCTCACCATTCAACACAACATGCAATTTTAGATATTATAACAACTGCCTACCATAACATTGAGAATAAAGATTTCACTGCGCTGGTAACTCTTGATTCAACTAAAGCTTTCGATACGGTCTGTCATGAAAGACTATTAATTAAGCTCCATCACTACGGTATTCGAGGAAAAGCACATAAGGTAATTGCTTCTTATCTCTCGAATCGAACACAATATGTTAGTTTAGGTGATATTAGCTCCTCACTACAGCATATCCAGCAAGGAGTGCCTCAAGGCTCTACATTAGGGCCACTTCTTTTTCTACTATACATTAATGATCTTCCTAATGCCACCGATAGCCTCCCTAGATTATTTGCAGATGACACATGTTTAATTCTCAGTCACCCATCTTTTGCCCAGTTGGAAAAAAACATAAATCAAGACCTAGCCAATGTTTCCAGATGGGCCAAAACTAATAAATTAACAATAAATCCAACCAAATCCCACTTACTTGTTGTTTTACCAAACTTACACAAACCATCACCTGATGCACTCATCACACTAGATTCATCTATTCTAAAAGTAGAGAAAAGCTTAAAATACTTGGGTATAAATGTTGATAATCAGCTCCTTTTCGGTAATCATATCAATCAACTTAGAACTACTGTTTCTCTAGCAGTTGGCATTATGACGAAGATAAGGCAATTTGTTCCCTTCGATTACTAAAACAAATTTATTTTGCCTTCATTCATTCTCACCTCACATATGGCATTATAGTGTGGGGAGCAACATATTCTTCTCATCTAACTCCGCTAAAATCTTTGCAAAATAGAGCAAATTAAATTACTTTCTGGCGCAACTCGGTTTCAGAGTGCGCATTTACTCTACAAAGATCACAATATACTTAATTTGAATAGTTTATTAAGTCAAGAAACAGCCAAATTTATGTATAAATTCATTCACAAGCAACTTCCTGTTCAATTCGATAACTATTTTAATAGTGTCATGGCAATTAACAAAAGAAGTACGAGAGCTTCACAAAAGAAAAATTAACTTTATATTCCTAGATTCTGCACAAACAGATTACAAAGATCCATCAAATATAGAGGAGTTAAAGTATGGAACGATATACCTAACGAAATTAAGAATAACAACGGTAATTAATCAACTTTTAAAAAAATCCACAAAAAGCACTTGATCTCACAAGTGATATGATTTCTGCAAGGATAAAAAGATATATGTATTTTTTTTCTGTTCAACTTTTCCCTCGACAGTATGCAACTTGATATAAAATTATTGTATAAAATCAATTCCGTTAAATTAACATAACATGAAGTAAAGCACGAGCTAATAGTTATTAAGCAATAACTATTGACCTACAAAAGTTAGGTGGCTGCTTGACTCGGAAGACCGGCAGGTCACTTCGCAGCCCTCCTAGTCTATTTCACTTAAATACGTAATAACTGATCTCGATTAATTTTGTGACAAAATAAATATGATTGATTGATTGATTGAATCTTTTCATTGCAATTGAAACTGTAATTGAATTACAATTACTTGAACTTGAATAATTGTAATTGAGAATTTTAGCTGTAATTGTAGTTGTAATTGTAATTAAAGCAAAAACAAGTAATTTTTCCAACCCTGATTGACGTAGATGTTGCAATATTTTACTTTAAATTGATCGAAGTATAAAATTTTTAATTCTTCTTATTGTGAGTTCCAGATTTTAACTCCTTGATATTTGAAGTTTCTCTACAATTTTTTGGTTCTACATCTTTTCAGAAACAAATAAATTGGATGAGGCTAATCGCGTAATTGGTGTGTATATTGCTTTCACGGTAGCAAAGTATAAATTGAAGCTCAACTCAATTATTTATTTGTCCAAAACTGAATAACAAAAACAAATACAACTAAGTAGTTTAAATAAAAATTTCCGACCGGGGACTGCGAAGGGACCCACGAAGAGTTTTCGAGTCAAACAACCACCGACTAAAGACTAAATCTAAAACATAAGCAAAAAGGTAAGGACCAAATAAACAATGAACGGTATTACGAAATCCATCACAACGACAACTTAGTATCAATAGGTGGACTGCATCACCACTTTTGATACCAAATTCAAAAGAAAGGGACAACAAAGTTATAGCATTAGGAAATCCATCCAAGCTGAGTGGGGTGCAGTAATCACGTATTAAAATAAAAATTGAAAAGGTAACACCATTTAAAAGGTACATTACGAAAGCAATCGAACAAACATCAAAATTCACTCAATACATTACTACCGTAAAATCAGACAAAAAAATTGACCAGTTGCATGCCTAAGACAGCAATTCGCCTAATTTTAAGGCTCATCAGTTAGGCTTAACAGGGCTAAAATGACAACATGCAGCTGGTAATTTTTTTTGTCTGATTTTACTGTAGTAATGTCTTAAGTGAATTTTGATGTTTGTTCGATTGCTTTCGTAATGTACCTTTTAAATGGTGTTCCCTTTTCAATTTTTGTTTTAATACGTGATTACTGCACCCCAATCAGCTTGGATGGATTTCCTAATGCTACAACTTTGTTGTTTCTTTCTTTTGAATTTGATATCAAAAGTGGTGATGCAGTCCTCCTATTGAAAAAGGCAAGAATAGTTAAAAGTATTAAGTTGGTTATGTTGGTTGTTTAAGTTGGTTAAAAGCTGGTTATATACTATAGCAGCGAGAATGAAATAGGAAGAAAGTGACACGTTATTAATCATCGAATAACATTTGTTTACACAATAATTTAAACGTAAGATAAGACAATAGTTTTACCTTGCAGGGTATAGAATTCCAGATTTTAACGCCTTGGTAGAAGAAAGATTTTGCTATTTGGTAGTTTTAAATAAAGGGATATGCAATTGAGAAGAGCTAACTGTGCGAGTTGAGTAAGAATATGAGAGACCTGATTTTTTGAAAATATGTAACTAAACAAAGAGGATGTTTTTTTTTGTCAATGCGGTGCATAATTTTTGCAACTTCAAGTTGATATATTTTAGCGAGTTTAAGTACACCTAATTCACTGTGCAGAGGGAGAATCATTCCATTTAGCTTTAGCTATAGTTTTTGTAGCGTTATTTTGGTAATCGATTAATTTATCGAAATAGGTTTGAAAGGTGGAACCCCACTCAGGAATCGCATTAATTAGGTGGCGTTCAATTAAGACATGATAAAGTTGCAATAGTATATCACGAGAAAGATCATCCTTTGATTTTGCAAGAATGCCGACTGCGCAGGCAACTTTTCGTTTAACTATTTTTATGTGTTCCTTAAAAGTAAGTTTATCGTCTATATTTTGTCCGATATATTTGACGTTTTGTTGAACAGAGATCAATGACTCACCACATTTAACAGAATAATCAAACATCGATTTTTTCATTTTGGGAGAGATTACTTTAGCTTTAGTTTTACTTGCATTTATTTCAATTTATTTGCAAGCATCCATTATCGTGCCATTTCCATTTTCTGATTCATTAGAGTTTCAAATCACTGTTAGGTAATTTTTTGCGTATTTATGCATTATTTTTGCTACCTCGTATGTAGAAAATTGTAGATAGTCAATCTTTTGAAACAGTGCTCGATAATATACAAAATAAAATCAGAGCAATATACAACTATAAAATTCACAGTAAAAGGTTAACCTTTTACTACCTCGTATGTATATAAATCTTTTAATTTTAATATTTTTAATTGTTTGTAATAAGGTGTAACATGGTCTCGCAACTGGCCACCCGAAATTATTTTGGCAGCTTTATTTTGTAACGTTGCATGCCATGCTCGAGCCGTTTATTGTTTTCGAACCTTTGGGTGATATGGAACCGTCTTTGTCTATGGCGTGCCCCGAGCATTAAAAATTCTTGATGGTTGCGTATTTCAAATTTATTGGCATAAATGATGTGCGATAACTCTGACTGGTAGAGTTGGTTGCTTGATTCGATGACCGCAAGGTCCATTCGCAACTTCCCTGTCGCATGCTTAAAAAAATACGAAGTAAACTGCCGTTAATGTTTTACCAACATTATTTTTTTGTTATTTAATGTTTATCAGTGTTACTTAGCGAGTTAGCGGCAATATAAATTAATTCGTTTTTGGTAGCCCCCCTTCCCTTTTCCTAGCTACACTACTACTTTTACACAATTTTTTTGTTAGCTTATGTTTCAATTTTTCTGCCAACGGGGTAACGATTCCAATGATTACCAGATTGCTGTATGTTTAGAGTTAATTTCTGCACAGTTAAAAATTCAAAATATACGCTGCCACAGGCGGCAGTAGTGAGCTACATTGATGATAAGTATGAGAAAAACAATGGCAGTGGGCCGCGCACTATTTGAGTTTTTAAAGTACCGGCTAATTTTTGTTGAAAAGCAAATTATTGCTGATTTGGCTGCAATTAGATAAAGAATTTGCATCGTTGATTTGAAAATACTTGTCATGAACTTGATTTGCTCAATTCAATACGCAGTTTTAAATGCAGTCCTCCAATCTCTAAATACATAGTTCTCTAAATACGCGATTCTGAATTCGTAACTGACTTTCAGTACAGGATCATCAAGAAAAGAATGGCCAAAATCATTTCGAAACAGAAACATAATATTTCAAATCAATTGGAAAGATGTGCTTTAAAGTTTGAACGTTACTCATTCAAGTACGATTTAATTCTATTTGAAAAAGGATTGATAAATAATGAATAAGGTTGTCTCACCCGAAAAATATGTATGTTCTAACTATTTTTTTCAAAGCATCGAATAAAAGACAAACAAAAAAATTTAAGCCGAACGTTGGAATTTTGATCAGAAAGTAATTTCCTAGTTCATTACTTTAAATACCTTAAACAAAACTTTGAAAAAAATTTGACGTAACTCAATCCAAGTTACACTACTTTTTTGTTAGAGATAGCAATTTTTGAGTGAAGGCTGGCAACTGTTGATAAATTTTACTGAAAAATAAGCAACACAATTTCATTCTTGCTTCGTTAAAAGTTGTTTAGTTAATCATTGTGATTATTGAAATAATCGCTAGACAAATCAACAACGTCAGTAAAGAAAAGCTCTAGCACAGTGGTCGGCAAACACTGGACCGCGGCCGGAGGAACTTGTTACAGGGTCGCCGACTTTAAAGTTAAATCTCCGACTTCGAGATGAGCTTGCTAAGCGTAAAATAAGTCCTGACGCTATAACGTTCAGAATGATTTGCCTATGAAAATAAGATCGCTGAGTTTTTGTACGACACTGCACTTTTTAGTAACGCTTGTGAGCAGTGGCGCAACCTGTGGTGGAGTTAAGGGGTCTTAAGTAGAGATAGAAACCGGTCGGGTCGACCGGCCTGTCGGGTAGAAATTCTTCGACCGGCCGGTCAAACCGGTTGAAACACGGGACAAATTCTCCTTTCTGGGAACTAAAAGACATCTAAGAACCAACCGAATTATACGTATATATTTTATTATAAATAAAACTTCTTATAAAAAAACAGCATTAACAAACCAAACCTTTTGAAAACACTTGCTGAATGGTTTCAAGCTGTGACTGATATGCTGTGACCACAAAGATGTGCACATCCAGGGGCGTATTTAGGGGGAGCACTGTGCCATGCGCCCCCCTTTGGGCCACGGCACAAAGCAAAAAAGTGCAAAATAACGTTAAAATCGCGTAATCAGATTATAATAAAGCATTCATGTGAATGAGGCTTACGTTACCTGGCATTTTAGCATCATTTTAATCAGCTTGAGAGTAGAAGTGGCGCAGATTTCAGATTTTTTAGTACATGCTAAAATCTTTCCGCTTTGAAAAGTCTTTTTCAACTTAAATTTACCACACTCTACACTGGGTAAGAAAAACATAGCTCTTGTTTTTTTATATCTAACTAGCAATGGCTTATTCTGAAGTAGCAGCATTTCTACAAAATACTGGGGCACATTATATGGAATATGTTCCAGCCAATGTCATAAGAGTTTAGTGTTTGCTGCTCGGCAAATTGCAAATAATCTGTCACCAATAGCTAAAAAATTTTAATTTCTTTTCTTTGCCATACGCATAATATCATTAGAAAGAACGTCTAATAACACTGGTTAACAAATTTTTACTTAATTTTTTAATCAGAGATATAAGTCAACTTTTCTTATTGGATTTTTCGCGCTTATTCCAAATCTGTGCTAAGTTTTTCTCTAGCACATCACGTTTTCAAGAAATTTACATTTTAATATTTTTATTATTTAAATAATATTTATAAATTAGCCCAAGCTCAATGGCTTAATAGCGTTTAATTTACGCTATTGTTCTTATATTATAACTTCATGTTATTTGTCATGCATAGATTTAAAACAAATAAATTACTATTTTAATCAGCGAAGACGAAAAGAATACAATTTAGCAATATTTTTTTGCGTTTAAAGTTCTTATCTTATGGGTAATCTAATGGTTCTTCTTATACGTGCTTATAGATTATACGGTATACTCTGGTTATACAAACTTAAATAAATCCGTTGAGCCCTCAACTTCTCCAAATTTCACACTAAATTGCATGCAAAGTTTGTTTATATAAACGAAAAAAGACTATACACATGCACACATAAAATGCTTTCAATATGATTTTTGTTTGCGAGTATTGTTTGGAACGTCACGATATAGCATCTAGCAATAGTCTGCCAGCATTCCTTCATTCCAAAAGCCTTGATAGCGTGCCTCCATTGCTTGAATATCCTAGTGAAATCTTTCACCTTGCTCATCGCTGGTCGTGCCAAGATTTGCTGGAAAAAAGTCCACGTGAGAATGTAAAAAATGAAATTTTAGCGACATCCGGCAGCCCATTTTCTTGTATGCTTCAAGCAAATTTTCAACTCCCATTTTAAATGAGGGTGGCTTTTTATTTCCCAAAAAATTTGCACAAAACCATTTAAATGCTTTCCAAGCACGGAGTTCCATTGAAGTTCGCTCTTTTTCAAGTTTTGGATTTTTCAAGACTTCACAAATTTGTGGACCAACAAAGATGCTTTCTTTCAGTTTTGCTTCACTTATATTGGGAAACTTGTTGCAAAGGAACGCAAATCTATTGGACTTACTCTTTCCCAGCTGTTTGACAAAATTCTTCAATAAACCTAATTTCATATGAAGATGGGGCATTGATACATTTTTGGGGTCCATTAAAAGGACCTCTTTGATATTTGCGTTTCCTGGAATATATGTTACTCTTGCTGGCCAGTCTTTTCTAACATAGTATTCTGCAGTAGCACGACTATCCCATAGATAATAAAAGCAGCAGTGTTTTGTGAATTGTCCTTGCATTCCCATTAAAATGCCGATGATCTTCAGGTCTCCGCATAGATACCATTTGTTTTCATTATACTGAATGGCATCGAGGAGGGTTTTAATGCTTTCATAAGATTCCTTTAAATGCACGGAATGGGCTATGGGAACAGATGGCTTCATACTGCCATTGTGGAGAAGAACTGCTTGAAGGCTTTTCTTGGAAGAATCTAGGAAGAGGCGCCACTCACTTGCAATGTGGTCCTCTCCTAATTTTTCAAATAAGCTGGTGACGTTATAACAGTAGCACAGTGGTCCATCTACTCATAAATACTGTCGACAAATCAGTATTGCGCTTTCTGGAATGACTAACCAACACATCCTTTTGAAGTAGGTTGTTTTCTTGCAACCGTGATGAAAGAAGTTCTGCTTTTTGTTTAGAAAGTGCTAGGTCTCTTTTAAGATCATTTAACTGTTTTTGGGAAAATAGAATGGGCTTCAATTTATCTTCTGGTTCATACTCAAAACCTGTTGAATCGCGAGGAGCAAGGTTGCTATCTTTGTCAAATACCACTTCATCAGCTAGGCTGGCTAGTCCATCTTCAGGAGGAAGTGGCACAAGCATTGAGGGATCGTGTGAAACAGGTCTTAATGCTGAGTCTATATTAGGGTAAGTAATGTTCTTTCTGTGTTTCGAGCTAAACTTCAGCATTCACAACGCAAAAATAGCAATCTTGAAAATGGTCCTAAGATTCTCTCCATATCATTGGAATAGCAAAAGGCATTGCTGAAGTTCTCTTTTTCAGCCAGGCTTGCAAGCCGCCGGAGCAAGAGGTACATATATGTTGCGGGGCTCACTGTTTAATGTTTATCTTGATCTCCTAAAGGACATCCAAAATATGATTTGTATATTGTTTCAGATCTAGTGTGATTGATCGTCTTTGAGCTTTGATTGTAAAGCTGCTGCATACATAGCAAAACAAGTCTGAATTATTTTTACACTTTCTTAACATGGTGATAATAAAGCTCACGATAAACTTAAACTTAGAGTTAAGCACAAAACTGCTAACTAAATACAGTAAGTTCAATGATTTTAGCACACTCTTACTGAACAAATGCTACTAAAACTGATCCTAAAACGACAACTTTTAGTTTCAGCAAAGAGCTATAATTTCTATTCAGCAAAACATGCACTCTCTTATCTGCTATACTCCCTATCAATAATAGTTTGAAACTGATGAAATATTTTCTACGACGTCATAGCTATAAATTTCTATAAATAGTAAAGTCTATACTATGCGTGCTTTATAGTCAAATCTTTAAAAATAAAAAATGACAATATCTCATAAACCTGATGTGCTACGAAAAAACTAAAGGCATTTTTGAAATCAGCGCGAAAAATCCATCTAGAAGAGTTGGGTCTCTTCTCTGATTAAAATTTGCTGTTGACCAGTGTAATTTAACTTGTGCCCTCAGTCAGGCGCATAGCCAGAAATTCGCAGTAGGGGGCTATTAGGGTGGTCTGGGGGCGAAGCCCCCAGCCGCCGGAGGGTTTTTTTTGCAAAAAAATTTTGCATTTTTTGGCAAAAATAACTTAATTTTAGGGATATTTTAATAAAAAACTAATGCTTTTAAAACGTGGCATAGAAATTGGCAGCGTAACATGATTCAACTGGGTTCATAATTCAACTTGATTCATAATTCAATTCAACATGATTCAAATGGGCTGTGTGGGAGGTGGCTAACGATAACATTGCAGTTCTCTTGTTTACATGATGGTAAATCATGAAATCCTATTATACAATAAAACTCACACGGAGTGATCTATTTCGTCTATATTTTATAAAGAAAAATCATTGGGGGGGGGCTAATGGAAAGATATTTGTGAGAAGTAATTGGTAATTAACTAACACTGAATAGCCCCCACTCCTCTTATTCCTGAGTTTATAATATATTTGTTGATGGAACCTGGGTTTGGCTTTTTTACCCTAGCGATCAATTTGATTGTTTATTTTTGGGCATTTTTCAAGGTTTTCATTGACCTGTGACTTTAATTTTTGATAAATTAGCGCCCCCCTCCCTGAATATACGAAATATATACTCGTACTGAAATATATACTGAATATACGAGATAATATTCGAGATATATATTATACGAGATATATACTAAATATATCTTATGTTTCAAACGATGCTTTAAATCACTTTTTAGTCTATTCCAGCGCAAAAAACAGTCAAAAAAGCTAAAAACGTGGTATTTTCCTTATTCGGCATTTAGGTTGACAGGCCAATAAGGGGGGCTATCGTCCCCCCCCCCCCGCCCCCCTGGCTACGTTATTGCCTCCAGTTCCTTTTATGTTTACTTTGTACACGTTTTGCGCTGCTCAAAACAGGTCTTTCAAACCAAAATTTAATCTAAAAAGGTCTTAAAATTGAGTTATTTTCCTCCAGCACGCACAAATTTTTTTGCGTTTTTTTTTTTTGAGACCCTCGTCCGGAGTCACAAATTTTGCCACCTCACCCATAATCCCCCCTCTTTTGAAAATTTTTCATTAGATACATTGAACAGTGAACAAAAACCTTCTGTAAAAATACCGGTCGACCGGGCCGGTCAGATACCGGTCAACCGGCGTAGATTTTGAAATTTACCCGTCGGGTCGGGTCGAGAAAATCCTGACCGGTTCCATCTCTGGTTTTTAGGCTCCTCATAGCCAAGTTACTTAGAAAATGTAATCCAAATAAGCAAGTTTTAAACCTATTTCGGAGTTGACCGATAAGAAAGGGGGGGCTAAGTAAATTAATTCTTTCAAATGACTTCCAAACCTTAGCAATTTAGTTCTTTAAAGTGGCTCGAAAAACGAGCAAAAATTTTCAAATGGCGTTAAAAAAACGGGTACTTTTTCCAAGAAATTACGAAAATTACCAAGCGGCTGGGGGCGAACTTGAAATGTTTGCGCAACACGCGGCCCGCTCCATATGTTTTCAAACAAAACCTTGTAGCTTCATAGCCTACCAAAAAGAAGAGTAGGCCATGATATAAGCATTTGGTTTAACCATAAGCATTTGGTTTAACTCCCTCCCCTTAGCAAAATCGATGAAATGAAAACCAAGTTTAGCAATTATTGAGAAAGCTTTAAATTAAATTAGCTGTGTTAATGAGCTAACAGTCAAGTTGCTGTAGTCAAAACAGAGAAGAAAAACTGGCCGATCCGCAAAATTTGTTCTGGCTAAAAACCGGTCCAGATTGCAAAAAAGTTTTCCGACCACCCTGCTTTAGTGATTACTGTACTTACAAAATAAAGCATTGTACTCATAGGTGGGCAAGTTAATGCAAAACGTTAGCTTCGTTAACCACTAGTCCGTTAACAAACTTCACACCTCCGTTAACGTTAATCCGTTATTTTCAGCTTTAATTAACGGAAGTTGATAAAGTCCGTTAATCCGTTAACATTTTGCGTGTAATTTACATTTCGTTTTATTCACTCGCTTCAAGAACACGTATTGACGCTGTTGAACTGATTGTAAGGAAATATTTAGTGCTATGGTGGTCTTTTTGTGTTTTGAAAGTTACATTTTACAGTCTAATCTAATTTCAAGATAAAAACAAGTTCAAATGCACAACGAAGCTGCAAGATATTAACGATAAAAACTTTAACGGAAGTTAACAGAACTTAACGGAAGTTACTTTAGTCCGTTTACAGCACTTAACGGAAGTTAATTTAGTCCGTTAACATGAAAAAACTTTTTAACGGATTAACGAGTTAATGAAAAAGTTAGCTTCGTTATTAACGGATTAACGATTAACGGACTTGTGCCCACCTATGATTGTACTGTGTAACTGTGTTACGCACAGATGCATCTAGCCCGAGCTGTAAATTATCAGTACTGTATTTTTTGTAACGCCAAAGCTGGTATTATTCTTGATTTCGTAATAAGTTTCACCAAATAACATGAGCCTCGTGTTCTTATAAAAATAAAAAAAAGAGTATAAATCGCTTCATCAGTTTCCATTTATTTTTGGTTGAGTTCAAATTCAATTGATATAACCCAAACTTATTATTCTCCCAAAGAAAAAGGATACTTGTAGTCTTTGCATAAGATATTTAAAAACCAAATTCTTTCTCACCTTTAAGCAGAAGCATCTATTGACTTTGTACGCAAACCACGTTCAATAGAAACGTAAATATCGAAAAGCATTGAAGAAAAAAGCCGGTTTCAAGAAAAACGCATTTTTCAGTCGATTGGCAGCCCTGCTCGTATTAATTAAACGTCAAATAGTGATCAGTCATAGCTGTCGCAAGTCATGCAAGGTATGAGGTCAAGTAGAGGTTTTGGCAATGAGTCAGTAGTCTTTAGGAAAAACAGTAACAGTTAAAATAAAACAAAGCCGACAACAAAAATTGTAGCAAATATACTGTTGGTCTCTGATCACACTGGTTTTTAAAAAGAAAAGACTGTCTTATTTTTACTCAAGATTTAAAAAGTAATTAAACGAGGACTGAATGCAAAATCAATGGGGTTTCTGAAATTAGGGCAATCGTATTAGATTAAATTGGCATTGACTTCATCCTTCTTGACCCAGCCGTTCCAAAAATATTCTACTTGAAACACCACGTAGATGGCCTCCCTAATCATAAGTTTTGTTGGCAGCCCTGACGTTAATAACACCTACAACGCCAGCACAGTTCTATCCTTAGGCAATGCCGCTATTAGGCTAAGCCACAAAGGCCTTTTCACCTATATATAGCGCAATATAGGCTTCTGTGTGTTAGGCTACTGCATTGAAATGTCAGGGTTGCCAAAAATATTACAATTAAGGAGGCCCCAACGTGGTGTTTGAAGTAGAATATCTCTGGGACGGCTAGGTCTAGAAGAAAGGAGTCATTGCCAATCTAATACAATTGCCCTGACTTTAGGAACCTCATTGATTTTTGCCTTCAGTCTTCGTTCAAATAAAACAGAAATATTTTCTCTAAAATGCGATTTAGCTACTGCTGACAAAGGATCGTCTAACTTCTAACAGCATATGGTGACAATTTTAAAATCAAAGAAAGTCTTTATTTTTACCCCTAAAATAAGACTGAGATTAGAGAATATATAAGTCACTAAGAGTTTATCTTGCTGCATAAAAAAAATGGAAGATAGGCTTATTATTAAGAGCGATTTGGTTGATTTTTTTGATTTACTACAAGTAATTTACTGCTTTTCGCCCGAACTGACAAAAATAAAATTAATTTCAAAATTTTAGCAGCATCTCGAGGTTAAAACTGCAGTACATGCAGGCGCGTAGCCAGGATTTGGAAAAGGGGGGGGCTATTTTGAAAGAGTAAGAAGTGTGCAAACGACCTTGACTCGAATTTTCATTGATCTTGAATCAGTTTCAGACGGTTTGTCCAAATAGAGCAGTCGCCAGTAGAGTTCACGAGCACCCAAAAAATGTATTTTTTTCACCTATATTTATGAAATCCTGAATAAATGTTCTTTCAAAATCGCCAATGTTTCCACCCAATTTCCGGTTGTTTTAGCGGAAATCGGGGATTCCCCGGCGAAACGGTGTTGAATTTTTTTGCTGAGGTGGGGTTGATTTTGATTCTAAAAATCGTATTTCTGTATAAAGTAGACAGTCGATTTTAGGTTCAAACGAAAGAGGAAGATAATTGCAAACTTTTCATAAAGTATTTTTTGGATTGTTTCATTATGACGTCACGATATGGTTGATTGATTCCAAATTTTTACAAAAAATTTTGATTTAGGGTGCATATCGTTAGTTATTACAGCCAAAGTTGACGGAATAATGTCATAAAAGTTGCAACATCGATAAACCAGTTTCTCACCGACAAAATGAAACCAAAATGACATCTTTATGATGTCATTAGAGAAAACTACGTAGTAAAATGCAAAACCGACTAGACGCGCTTTTCAAACAAATTGCACGTGACAGCGAATATTTTGATCGCGGCGCTGCGGTTTTCGTTGCAAAACATCAAAGAAAATCAATTTCACCGTCGTAAACGCTCAAAATGACGTTTGTATTAAAACTTTTTTACAGTGTGAGTGCATGAAGATAAACTCTGTTCAAAATTTAAGAACAAAATAAGAACAAGTTTAGGCTTAGTGCAAGAAAAACTTTTAAGAAGTTTTTTTTTTAATTTTATTGCTATTTTGTGGCAAAGAATGACATCGCGCTAGCAAAATGTTCGAGCACATTGTTTCGAAAAGTCATAAAGTTGGTAGAGTAAGAATAAAACGATATATGAGAGGTGTTTCCAACATTTTTTTATTAAAGGGTATCAAATTTTTGCGAAAAACAATAATGTCACCAGCAAAAGAGCGTGGATAAGCTCATTCAGATGTTTTAATTTTCTGTGTTGTCCTGATCGGACGCTTTGTTCGCAAAAGTTTCTTTTAAAATAACTAAAGCATTGTTTGTAACAAAAGATGTTTGATTATTTGTTTAAAATAATGCACAATTTTCACATCAAATTGCCCTGCATATAATCAAAAAAAATTGTGATCTTCAGTATTTAAGAATATTAAAACTTAAAAAGTAAAATCTTACAAAGGAAATACCAACAACATTAGGTAATTATTTTATCATTGCCAATTTGCTTTGATCAAGAGACAACGAAAGACCTTGCTATCTAGTCCAACTGCTATCTGCCTACATGCCTACCACAAGTAATGGAAGCTCCACATTACGTCTTGTCTGATTGTCAAGCAGGAGAGCTGTGAATTCGAATTTATATATAGTTTAGCTCGATTGGGGATCGAACCAGAGTATATACAGGTTTTTTGTGAGCATAATTTGTATCATCCACCAAGTGTAGAGTCTTTAACAAACATTTTTAGAAGCACCGGTAATTATTTGAAATCATTGCACGCAAACATAGCTGTGTTACGGTAAGCGTGACGTTTGACTATAAGTGACGTAATTAGTAGGATTAAATTGAAGCCACCCCTCCCCTTAGCCAAGTCACTTAGAAAATTAACCCAGATACGCTTTTTAACGTGCTTTAAAAAACAAGGGAAGCTGAAGGGGCTAAGTAATAAAATGTTTTGTAAAGCATTTTTGTAAGAAATCAACAGAGTTTTGCTATCTTTTCTGTATTACCATTGTTAAGTTGTCTAAGAGTAAGCATGACCCATAATAAGAGACAAATTTTAACCAGAGAAGGATAATTTGTGTAGTTTATTCTCCAGAAAAGTTAAGAGCAAATGAGGCTGAAAATTCGTGAAAATTGAAGAACAACCAGCCTCAACCCAAAATTTAAGGTTCTTATGAAAAAAGTATATTGGGAAGACTTCTGGCTTTCTTGGCTTCACAGTGGGTCCTACCATAATTTTGTTAAACGAATGCATAGGCGTAGCCAAGATTTTTGGTTGGGGGAGCCCCAAATCACAAGCAATGACGTCACCAGAAACTTCGAAAAAGGATTTTTTGTGGGGGCAAAGATGTCGTAGAATGAAAGATCACAAGCTGTGGTCTGGTGCTGGCACGTAACTAGGAATTCGTTCAAGGAGAGGTCTTAAACCAATAGTTAAAATGCAAAAATGTCTAAATTTGGAAACGAGTTTGAGTAAAGAAGTGTACTGTAATTCAAACGTGTCACAGACGGGGGTTTGGGGGCAAAACCCCCAGCCGCAGGGCGATTTTTTGTACTTTTTTGGAAGAAGAGCTATTTTGATACCATTGGATCATATTTTGCACGTATTCATAGTCATTTGAAAGTACTAGATTTTTAACATTTAAAAGCCAATTGAAAAATTTAAGTTGTTCAGTCCTCCTTTTGCTTACAGTTTAAGTCCAAAACACGTTTAAAATCTTGCATTTTGGAGTAAAATTTTGTAAGTGATTTGGCCCAGGTAGGGGGAAGTAAAGTACATTGCCTCCGGCAATAGTTTAGAAGTAAATAATAATCCATTCGAATATTTTCCTTAGAGATTATTGTTTTGTCATGAAAGCAACCAGCTATAGGAGTACATTAACGGCCAGAAGGCCCAAGCCATCTCAATTCAAAATTTTGTTCAACGAGCATTTCCCCTATTGTTGCTAATTTTTTTCAGAAGTATTTTGTTGCATAAAAACTGGCGAGGTGGAGGTGAATTGTTATTGAAAAATATGCAATAGATAGTTACGCCTACAAACCATGTTATTGCTCGGGCCCGATTAAGATTGAGTTGGGCCCCTGGCATTTTGAGATTTTTCCAATATTTTCCAGCCAAATACAGGTGAAGATAAAAAAAAAGTCTTATCCGAGCGCGGGGCCCATGGCACTATGAGCCATATGTTAAATCCGTCCCTGGTTATTGCATTACGTTCATAAAAAGGTTAGATGAGGGCTTCAGTTAGCAACTTTTAGGATAAAAACCTGTAATTTCACTCGGGTTATATGTTTAAATTGATTGGCAAACATTATATTGAAGGTGCCTGGGCCCCCTGAAATAATATTATTGTTGGGGGACCATATGGTTGGCAAACGTTAAATTGTGGGGGCCCCCTGGATCAATATTATTGTTAAGGGTCCATTTAAATTGGGGTCCATTTAATTATTATTGCAGAAGGCCCATTTAAATTGGTTAGCAAAAATTACATTGAGAGGGCCCGGGCCCCCTGGATCAAAATTATTGTTAATTACTGCTGTACGCGTGTACTGTTGTACGTGAAGATGCTAAAAGAAACTGAAAGTGAAGAAACAATCGTATTTTTTGTGACATTTTCTCGTTGGTAGCATGTCAATTGGGGGGGCGGGCCCCCTGGGCCTCACCCCTGACTACGCCTATGAACGAATGTGAATAAGATCCAAATCTTTTGAAGACATGAGACTAATAATAGAATTAGCATTGTTGAACTGTTTTTCATTACTCTATCACGCTCCTAGAAGAATTTTAGGCACCTCAAACCATACTGCAGGTTTCCTGCCTAATGACCCTGGCACTGTACGGATAAGTGCGTATAGTGCAAGATCACCTGCCTGAAGTTGTCCAAACTCATGTTCTCGATGACGTATACACCCGTTTGATAAATTTGATGGTAATTTACTGACCCAATGTAAAATAAAGTAAGTTAGCGGATGATCCCTGGAGTTTGCAAGGTATAGCTATGGGCTACTCTCACAGAGCAGCCGGTAGAAAGAGAGCTGGCGAGTGCAATCGTGACGCTTTTTAGTGCGAGGAACCCAAATTAAATGAAGTTTTGTATGGCTCTTCACTTAATTTTTGCACAAAGTAGTGGCGTTTAGTTACAATGAGTTTAAATAATGAGTCGGTTGTTCATGCTGACACGCCAGAGGAACCAAAACCACGGAAGGGATGAGGGAGAGGAGCTCTCAGCAGCTGCTGAAATCCAATCAGACTTATTTAGTGGACTAAAGAGGAGGCCTATTCGATTGACAAATTTTGTAGATCGTCCCAAAATAATTTTCGTCGAAAGATGTTTAAAAATGGCTGACACATTAAGTATACTATAGTATAAACCATTAACAATTGCAAAAAGACCTGCTGCTCAACGGTTTTTGCTAAAGTAACAGTTTTATTATACTGTATTTCGTAGACGCCCCAGACACCATAAGTCATTTTAGTAATCCTACGGTATTTGGTAAAATCAGTCATTTCTAAATCGTTCTCACTTTTTGAGAATGATGTAGATCACAGTCAAAGTCATTTCCAGACACGACAACTTGGTTTGAGTTTTAGTTTAACAATGTCTTGAATGACTTTTTTTTTAATCTACATCTACTGTACTAAAAAAGTGAGTAAACCTATTTCAAAAACAGTGCGTGTCATATTTAAAATCTTACAAACTGCTTTTCCGAAATCGCAATCGTCAGGGGTGTTTTGATCAAATAAAAAAGTAGATAAATAGCAGGGGCTAGCATCACTAGCGTAACTGACGATGGGGGGCGCGAGGCAGGGAGGTATTTTCCTCCAGATGTGGGTACCTTTATAAATTATGGCAACAAATTTATGGGGAAAAACAAACGACAAAAGCGAAAAGTCTTCACCTGAAACTCGACAGAAAAAAAGCAACCGATTTTCGGTCAAGACTTTTTTTAGACTTTAACCAAATTTGACGGAAAAAAGCACCAAATCTTCGGTAAAGTCTTTTATTTTTCACTTAAAATTAACAGAAAAATGTGGAGCGAATTTCTAGTCAAGTTTTCCTTGCCCTCTGGCTCTAACCTCTAATTACGCCACTGGCTAGCAGGTAATGTTCCTACGTATACTCGAACACATTACCGTACACCTTACAGCAACAATAAAAATTTAAAAATTAACAGACTGCTTTACTCGTTGAAGTAGTCAACGCTAGAAGTGCCTTTTCTTCAAATTTTTTTTTTTGCATTTTGAATGAGATGATCTCAACAACAAGTAAAACGATCTAAACTGATAAACATTTCATTTTTACAGTATGGTGAATACGGTGTTTGTGAATAATTGTTGCACCTTAAAATGGAGTCAGTAATGTTTTAACTGTAAAAATTGGTTAATATCTCCAAATGCGCAGCCATCAGTTTTCTCAGCAATGCCCCCCAAAAAATGTTTAGTTTCTTCACCCATCAACTTATACGACTTTGTGACGGATTATGGGTGGTGACAGCGTTCCCGCTATTTCTTACAAATAATTGCTGTATGAACCACAATCAAAATATCTTTTGTTACAAACAATGCTTTAGTTATTTTAAAAGAAACTTTTGCGAACAAAGCGTCCGATCAGGACAACACAGAAAATTAAAACATCTGAATGAGCTTATCCACGCTCTTTTGCTGGTGACATTATTGTTTTTCGCAAAAATTTGATACCCTTTAATAAAAAAATGTTGGAAACACCTCTCATATATCGTTTTATTCTTACTCTACCAACTTTATGACTTTTCGAAACAATGTGCTCGAACATTTTGCTAGCGCGATGTCATTCTTTGCCACAAAATAGCAATAAAATTAAAAAAAAAACTTCTTAAAAGTTTTTCTTGCACTAAGCCTAAACTTGTTCTTATTTTGTTCTTAAATTTTGAACAGAGTTTATCTTCATGCACTCACACTGTAAAAAAGTTTTAATACAAACGTCATTTTGAGCGTTTACGACGGTGAAATTGATTTTCTTTGATGTTTTGCAACGAAAACCGCAGCGCCGCGATCAAAATATTCGCTGTCACGTGCAATTTGTTTGAAAAGCGCGTCTAGTCGGTTTTGCATTTTACTACGTAGTTTTCTCTAATGACATCATAAAGATGTCATTTTGGTTTCATTTTGTCGGTGAGAAACTGGTTTATCGATGTTGCAACTTTTATGACATTATTCCGTCAACTTTGGCTGTAATAACTAACGATATGCACCCTAAATCAAAATTTTTTGTAAAAATTTGGAATCAATCAACCATATCGTGACGTCATAATGAAACAATCCAAAAAATACTTTATGAAAAGTTTGCAATTATCTTCCTCTTTCGTTTGAACCTAAAATCGACTGTCTACTTTATACAGAAATACGATTTTTAGAATCAAAATCAACCCCACCTCAGCAAAAAAATTCAACACCGTTTCGCCGGGGAATCCCCGATTTCCGCTAAAACAACCGGAAATTGGGTGGAAACATTGGCGATTTTGAAAGAACATTTATTCAGGATTTCAAAAATATAGGTGAAAAAAATACATTTTTTGGGTGCTCGTGAACTCTACTGGCGACTGCTCTAAAAACTTGAGACGAAATGTCTCGGAAAGCTCGGAAATTCATAGCTTTTTTCCGCGCAAAGTTGGGTGGTCTCCAAAAAAAAAAAAAAAAGGTCTTCGCCAAAATTCAGAGTGATTTTTCGGCCGAAATCCGAAATTCAAAGGTTTTTTCCGCCCAAAATTAGGTGGTCTCCAAAAAAAAAAAAAAAAAAAAAAAAAGTCTTCGCCAAAATTTAGACTGATATTTCGTCCAAATTCGCAAATTCAGACGTTTGAGGGGGGGCTGTTTTCGAATGGGGGGGGCTATTTTCCATTTTTCACATGAAATCGGCCTCAAAAGCACAAAAAACATGCGATTTTGCATACTTCACAAGTCAATGCGCCCCCCCCCCTGGCTACGCTACTGAGTACATGTATCTATAGAAAATTATACCAAAATACCGAAGTATTGAAAATTGACGGGTAGTTACGTCTTCTGACATGATAATGGATGTGCACCTCGAAAATTCTATAGAAATTGATGATCCGCACCATTCCCACTCTATGAACCATACCAGCATCAACTTAACCACTCTTGAAGAATTCAGGTATTTGTTGCATTGCTAAATTTGGTGAATGCGATAATTATTGTATGACAGGCTCCTTTCTCATTACATCTCTTTCTAGGGCTAATTGCTACTTTTTCCTGACATTGCTTTGAATTAAGACTTATTGTTTGATTTAAAATTGTAAACTGTCGGTTATGACTTGATTACATGGCATAGCATCATCAAATCAAGTCTTTCATTGTACTCGTGGTATTATGCTGAAGCGTGTAACGAGTTTGCGGAGCACTTCTCCGCGTCATTGCGCCCGGGCAACACAGCTCCTTCCGAAGAAATGTCGCAGCAGTGGCGAGCAGGGTTGGATCAATTCATTTTTTTTTAATTTTTAAATTCAAATTCAAATTCATTGACTTTAAAAAAACTAAATTCAAATTCAAATTCATTGACTTTGAAAAAACTAAATTCAAATTCAAATTCATCGACTTTGCAAAAATCAAATTCAAATTCATTAATAACTCGTGAGCGGATTCAAATTCAAATTCAATCCAACCCCACTTTTCACACTAAACATTCAAAGAGAATTTCCCAGTTTGCACCTAGCAAGTCGCAGTCTCGCAGTTGCAGATGTATATTAGCGCATCACAGATGCGTAATAAACCAACAACTCAAGTTGCTTGAATCCAGAATTAGATACAGTGCTGTCGCCAGTGCAAACGAAGTGAGGGGGCACCAGCCAAAATTGGAGGTGTACTAAAATTTGCTGGTAAGAACTAATCTTCAGATCTTGCACGGCTACAATTATGCGCCATTTTAAAATAAGGCCGGCAGCGTTTCTTAGCTCGTTTCGTCTGTGGCCAACAATCGCTTGAAAAATCTATCTACAGCAGTGAATGCTTCCAGACGTGCGACCAGGATTTGGCTAAGAGAGGTGAACCAAAAGTAAATTTTTTTTACACAAACACTGTCTGATTTAGCCCCCGTGCTGAACAAACTGATGCAACTCAAGCGTGACAAAGACGGTCATAGACACTAAATATTAAGTGAATGTAGATGGGGCCTGAGGGCGGATCCCCCAGACGCTAGGCGATTTTGAAGCAAAAAAACATAGCAATTTTAATGCTATTTTAATCATACTTTGCACTTTTAGAAACCATATGAATAACTAAATTCCAAAATTCAAAAGTAATTTCAAAGAATTGAATTGCTTTGCACCTTCAGCCCCCCTTACTTTACGTCAAGTCTGAAATACGTCTAAACGTTCGTATTTTGACATTAAATTTTCGAAGTGGCTTTGCAAGTAGGGCTTAAGCCCCTTCACTCTATAGTTGCGCCCAGTGGTGCAAATCTTTGTTGAGCATTGGGGGGGGGGAGATAATTTGCAATTTTACCCCAATTTTGCCCTATTTTTAACATTGGGGGGGATGAACCTCGACCAAGACTTTTTTCAGGTGAGCAAATTAAGTGAAGACCAAAAAAAAGGTCTTCACCGGAAATGAAACACTTTTTTTCCCGAATTCAAGTAGAGACCTGCGCTCAGATGCACACTAGAGTCAAATTATTAGAGGGGATGCAGAAGAAAACCATACCCAAATTGTTGGGGGGTATACAGTCAAATTATTGGAGGATATATCCCCCCCATCCCCCCAGGGTTTCGGCACCCCTGGTTGCGCCACTGGCTGTGACCTTAAAATCTTGAGTTTGTTCTAGAAATCAAAACAGCTGGTCTTTGAAAAAAAGGTTTTCACTAATTGTTTCATGTCATAATCACTAACGAAGTACCGGTAGCGATTCTGCAGGCTTGCATGTCTCTTCCGCTTCACATCCGTAAAGGCGTGTCAATAAGACGAATGTTGCGTCAGATTTATGTACGAAGTTGGTGCCAGCAATTTGCTAAGAATCGGAAAAAAATCAAAGGAGAATTATGTTTAAACGTAATTATTTCTTTTTCCATCATTGTCTGTTGTCTTGTCGTTGCGTGATGTTCCAAAGCAGTATTTTTAGTAAACCAAAATGGGGGCACAAGCGGCCGTTAGGGCGGTACAGCCCCCCTGCCCCATCCCACTCCCCCCCGTAGCGACGACACTGGTTGGATCCATTCATTTTGTTTTTAATTTCTGAATTGAAATTCAGATTCATGGACTTCGAAAAAACTAAATTCAAATTTATTGACTTTAAAAAAAACTAAATTCAAATTCATAGATTTTGCGAAAGTTGAATTCAAATTCAAAATTCATCAATAATTCGTGAGCGGATTCAAATTCAAAATTCAAATCCAATCCAACCCTAGTGGCGAGCCGCTGGCAACAATGCGTTCGATTCCACCAACCTGAGATTTGAACCTCAGACTCCAGCTCCTGAGACGAACGCGTTAGCGCTCGACCAAACTATAAGATCGACTCAAGACAGTTTATTTAACTTTGTAACTTAGAATAGAAAAGGCAATACAAAGTTGTGTAAGAAAGTCGTAAATTAAAGAGCGCTACAAAGTCGTGTAAGAAAGTCGTAACATAGAATGAATTATTTGAGCACAATTAAGGAGGCTGCGAATGGACCTTGCATTCTTCGAATTATGCAGCCACCTATTGACTTGTATAAATGATATATCATTGGGGCATTAATAAAGATGACTCAATCAACAGTGTCTGTGCTATGGAGCGTCGGAAAGTCGACCAAATAATATGATAACAACCAATTAGACATTTTTTGTATTGCAAATTAAATCGTTTTTTGGGTGAAGACAATAGCTATAAAAATATTGTTCAGATTTTGACTCTTTATACATTATACTTCTTTGAGATCGACCAGTGGGATATGTATGAGAAGTTGACTGCTCTGGTGATTCGTGTGGATATTTGACTGGAATTTGTAAAGAGGGGTGATAGCAGTGGAGGAAGATGGAAATGAAGTTCGTGGTGAACAATTTTGGCCGTTTCATGTTTAATCAAGTCGGATAGTTTGAGTACATTTTATTGAGAGTAGAAAGGAGTCAGATGATCTCGATGTTTGCCACTGTAGCCACTAGGGCACAAGCATTGTAGTAGGCGGGGTCCTGTAATGGGATAACTCAGTTTAGAGCTAAAATAACGATGATATAATATTATTTCAGCTGTCGAGCACATAAATTGACCAAGTTTATACTTCTGCGTGCGATAGCTGCATATCATCAAGTCTGGCGGAAAATATAATTCATCGAGGTCGCATTTACACTGGTCGCATTATTATTCGCATATAATATTTGTAATTGCTGCGAGCTCGCATCATGATTATTAGAATTATCGAGCAGGGATGTCAAACCAAAAAGCCTACAAAACCAGCAACAAGTTTGACCGCTTTGTTTAGCAATGAAGCCAGTTTGTTCAGGTATGAAGGAAATGTTAAACCATGAATGGCTAAACCATACCGCAAATGAGAGTGTACCAAGGCGTAATGTAATTTTAAAAGAGCAAGTTTAGGTAAAAATGATCGAACAGCGTACCGGTACAGTATCAAGATTATCATAAAACATCATAATTGCCATCAAATAACCTGATGCAGCCTCATTGTTCTTAAATTTAAATGGAAAATTAAAGTGATACAAATTCATTCTTGGTTGGTTAAAAGTTGTTTCGAGTGAAATTTTTGTCGATTGTCAAAGCTGCAAGCAGGGATTAGTAAAGCTGCAAAAACCAAACCGGATAGTCCAAAAACCTGATTATTTCGTTACCATGCAAATTAATACTAGACTATATAGCAAAAATTCATTTTTTTGTTTTTAACTACTGGCCCTATATAACAAAAATTCATGTTTTGTTTTTAACTATTGGCCCTTTTTTTATTTTGTAATGCCAAGGCTGGTATTGCCCTTAATTTGTTTTTAAATTTTAGCAAAGATGAACTTCGTGTTCTTATAAAATTGTTCTCAACAAAAAAAGAATGTAATTTTGATGTTTTTCACGTTTGCTGGCCAGAGCTTTTAATATTTAATCGTTTGCGTGCTATCTGGCCTAAAGACTACCAGCGCGGAAGCCTAGAGAAGAGTCACCAGAACGGCGACTAATTATAAACAAGCAATCCGAAAAAGTTGTCTTTCTGTTTCGCGATTCCAAAGGCTGCAGGTTCGATTCCTGCGGAAAGACAACTTTTGCATTAATTATTTTTAAGTTTCCGCCGTTCTGGTGACTCTTCCCTAGGCTTCCGCGCTGGTAACCTTTAGCCAGATAGCACGCAAACAATTAAATATAAAAAAGAATGTCGTTAATCGCAGCTGGCATCGACGTGGATGAATTGATTGAAACATAATCTTGATTTACGTTACGTTGTCTAGGGGTTTTCAAAGCTGCCTCAGATTCATTGTAATGCTTTGGAAAAATGATACAGGCTAGTGGGACTTGTGCAAATCGACAAATGTTTAATTCTTAGGCCTGTCTAATTTTGCGTCTCGTTTCGATGTACATGACACCAAGCAAACATAAATGAAAATATAATTTGTAAAAAAGATTCCGAAGGAAAACTTTTGTAAAGTGATTCACACGCTTTAAATCGAAAAAGAAATACATATGTAAACACAAGTCGGTGAACACTGGGTGCCAAACAGTTTCAAGTTCCAAGAAAACGTACAACCTCTATCAAATTTTGATACTGTAAGATCTACAACGGAAATATTTCGCTTAT
This sequence comes from Trididemnum nubilum, assembly GCA_963965965.1. Taxonomy (NCBI): domain Eukaryota; kingdom Metazoa; phylum Chordata; class Ascidiacea; order Aplousobranchia; family Didemnidae; genus Trididemnum; species Trididemnum nubilum. Next base: position 26,762,481 of record OZ014476.1, on the reverse strand, counting down.
TTGCTTGCAAATTTGTTTGAGACTTAGACGCTTAGAAGGCATATTTCGTTCCAAACAAACCGTTCAATCCAAAGTCTTCTAATGAATGATTCGAAGAAAAAATGGCAGGCTTTCTTGTGAAATAGGCAGTTACTAAAAGTCCAGCAATATGTTATACAAAAGTCGGTTTATATTCATTCATGCGTATGAATTAAGAACTCTGCGCCTGTCTACCCACATTAACACTAAGCACTCTTTTTGGATTCCGTTTGCAAGTCTTTCGTCAGGCTGGGGAACCACAACGGGTAGGTTGTTTGACCCAAAAGGAATTTCAGGGAAACAACGAAGCATTGCCAGTCCGGAAATCGACCCAGAAGCCAGCAATCTTTCGATCACTAACTGACGCTCTGCTAACTGAGCTATCGCTGCCTCATTGATGAAGTCAGCCAATCATGTTCATCCATCATCAAACTTCTAGTTATACTGCACTGTCGCAGATATCGTAAGGAGACAGTCAAGGGACCTTTCAATCTTCGAGTCAAGCTGCCACCTGCCCACCTGTCTACCACCCTCGGAGGAGGCTTCACACTATTCCTTTAATTGCTGAACGTCAAACAGGAAATTAAGCTATGAACACCAATTTTTATAATCTTTAGTTTGACCCGACCGGGAATCGAACTCGCATCTACCATTTCAGTAGCAAACGCTCTATCCACTCGACCACTGCTTGGTTCATATGCTTATCTTAACACAACTTGATTCATTATTTATTCACGCTTACAAACAACTCACGAACGAAATCTTACGTCGTACCAGCAGTGACGCCACACAACGTTGCACAAACGTTTGGTGTAAGCATACAATAGCTTTTAATATATTGTACATAGGGCTAGTTGGATTACTACCCATGTATATCAGTCGGTGCAAAAACAACTTGAAGGTGCAGCAGTCTTTAATAATCTATCGTGTGATTGTTGAATGACACCTGTACCTTTTAATTTCCCAACAATTCTCGAAGGTCACGTTTCCTCAATATTTACTAGTGCAACAATCTAATTTAATGGCCACTTTAAATAGAATGCTTGGTTTATTTGTTAAGCAGTTACTGTCTTGCTGTTAATCTGGTCTAATCCTCAGAAGTGTAGTCCTCGAGGACACATTTTGAAGTCCTTTGCCTTGGCCTCGAAGGTCAAGTCCTTGGCCTTGAAGCTTCAAGTCCTCGAAAATTGCCCTGTCCTCGGCTCGAGGACAGCACTACTTTTTGAACCGTTATAATTTTGTTGGAAAACACCAGAAACCTCGCGGAAAATTTGCGAAGACCTTTTTTGTTTTCCTCAAGTGGAGATCGCCTGAAAAATTTTTTGAAGACCTTTTTTTTTGAGAACAGTTGCGCCTGTGTCCTTGGCCTCGAGAGAGTCTGTCCTCGGTAGGGCTGTCCTTGGCCTTGGTCTCGGATTTTTTTTTGTGTCCTTGGCATCGAGCCTTGTGTCCTCGACTCCACCTCTGCTAATGCTGTACCCGGAAATCTTCAGGTGCTCAACCACAGGATTGACTTGTTATTATCTAACTCAAGCAATGGTTTTCTTTTTCACGTGCCGTGACCTAGATTTGCACTTCAGCAGCTGAAAAAGACGCGTTTATTACCAGCAAATAATTACAAAAAATGACGTTTGCATGCCCTACAATTCTACATTTTTTTTGCAAAAAAAAACAAAACTACTAAATATTTCCCAGATGTTTTCTCGGCGATTCTGAATATTATATTTTGATATATCTTCGTAAATTAAAGCATCACACTAAATATAAACGCAAGCATTTCAACACAAATTCCGGCTCATGTGTTCGAGTGATAATTTTTTCATGTTTGAATGAAAAAGTTATGATTTATACCCAGTGGCGTCGCTGTGGGGGGGGGGGGGCGGCCCGTCCCCCCGCCCCCTCCTAACGAAATCTCTGCGGCAATGTACACAAAAATCTATGCTGCTATGCAGTTTATGTTCATTTTGCGCTGAACGATACGGTGCTGTCGATTAGAATGGTAATTTTTAATTAGCGCAAAATTTATCAGACAACTTAACCTTTAGATTGGTACATGATGACTGTCTGCTGTGCTTTTGCGCAAACATCTTGATCGGTATTGCATATTTTCATCAAGCCACACCACAAAATATATCCCGAGGTACAGCTAATAAGCTCGAGAAAAAGCTTCACGCAAGCTACCAAGTCTTGACAATCCCACTTTGGAAAAATGGCGAATTAAGGTGAGTTTACACGGTATCCGTTTTTCGTCCGTTTTTTTTACGTTTCTGCTTCTTGAAAAAGTATGCGCTTTTTCATCCGCATTTTTATAAGTCCATATCCGCACTAACCAGACAGTCACATACTGAACAAAAGTTTTTCAAAAAAATTTTTTTTGTAAAGGGGTACAGCTCTGTTTTGACATATCACTCTTATCGTTCATACCCAAAATTTTTGAACAAAATTTTTATCTATATACAACAGTCTACTTGGTGCAGATATAGACCAATAAAAATGCGGTTGAAAAAGCGCATACTTTTTCAAGAAGCAAAAACGGACGAAAAACGGATACTGAGTAAATTCATCTTTTGTCGTTTGAATTCATGTCTAGGAAATAGGCTTCTATCTTCTGCAGAGTTATTAATAATGTCATCAACTGATTGACCTGAGATGTTTGCAGTATTCAACTAAGATGTAAGTAGCGTGGACAATAGCCACTAAAAACATTCAGAAATGTTTTTACGACACATAGTTAAGGCACGCTTTGTATTGGTGGTATGGTTGTAATATGGCGATTCCATTAATGATGCTAAGAAAGCAACAAGATACTTTGGTGGTACCGGTACCTCAAAACTTCGCTGAATAAACAAAAGCAATATTATGCTTGTTCTGTTGTGACCAGGCATCTTGAATATTCTCTGCTCTTTTGATTGCATTTGCACCACTCAACCAGACAGCTACCACAGGGATAGATGACTGATCGCCCACAACGCTTGTGTGAATTTTCCAAGATAAACTTGTTCCACTTTCCGGAAGTTAGTTGCGTTTTCTTAAACCGGTTTTTAATAATTTTTTTGATATTTGGCCTGGTATAAAAGTAGGGTACAGTTGACTGGACAAAATCAATACATAAACAAAGTACGGACGATACCAAAGTTCTTGAAATTAATAGTGCCATAAAATCTATAAGATAAAGAACAAACTTCATTTCTCTGCAAAACATAACTGTATAAAATTTTTTTGATCTTTTGTGATTGCATCTTATATGCAGCCTCCAGCCTCAAAAAGAATTAAAAATATTTTTTAGTTTTTACGCTTTGCAAGTGGCACGTGGCAAAAACGCCAATCAGTAGATAAAAAACAGTAATGAAGCCATCAATGCCAGACGTTTCCGTTGATTATTCTGGGCTGTTTGATGTTGTAAGATAGTACTCGAGTAGAGCCCAAAATAGAATTATAGGCATGCTGTAGCTTGAAGCTGCACCTTCAAACCACAATGGCAGAAATTTTAGTTTAATTTAAAGAGAATGTACGTCTAGTATTAAAATATAAAATTCGTAACAAGGGCAGCAGCCGTGTGATTACCATCTGCAGTATGACCCCTAAAGTGATCTTTTCTCGAGCTGGAAACAGTATAGCAATAAATAGCAACAACAAAATTTCGAAATATAATTATTATTAAAACAAAAATTGAAAAGGGAACACCATTTAAAAGGAGCACTACGAAATCAATCGAACAAACATCAAAAAAGGCTTGGATGGATTTCCTAATGCCACAACTTTGTTGTCCCTTTTCTTTTGAATAATTATTATTCTGTCTAAAAAAAGCGACCTTCATTTGACGTAAATGACAAATGAATTATAGCTACCTTTAAAACGTTTTTATTTTTATTTCTGTTCAGATTTTTTGGAATTGCCATCGGGTTTCTTGACATTTTTGTTGGAGCGCCAGGAAATATCATCACCATATTAGCCGTGTTAGGCAATAAGACTTTACTGCGGCAGCCGTTCAACTTATTTCTGGTTAATCTCAGCATCATTGATCTTGTCACTTCGCTATTTATGATGCCGTTCAATGTCACCGGATATATTCACATGTGTTGGTAAGTTTTTGTTTGTAAATAGTTAATTACTAATAATAATGATGACAATAATACGGAGAAATTGTTTAAAAATTCATTTTGCAGTTATCTAGAGTTTTCTGAAGCTATTTTGTCCTTCCAAAAATTAATGAAGTCAAACTGCTTGAGAATAACTAAAAATAACTTGAGCGAACAAAAGAGAAATGCTTTGAAAAACCATTACGTTTTGAAAGCTAATTCCAATTTTTAAATAATTCGATGAGCATTTTGAAGATCGAGGGCTCAGTGGCTTGAAAAGTATTGACTCTTTCGGGTACGGCCAAACTCGGAAAAAAAATGCTCAAAATGTACTAAAATTTAAATCCAGTATTTCTAAAAAAATACATGAATAAAATGATCTATAAACCTAGTAAACCCATGTATATTGAAAAATGTTGTTTTTTGCGCTATTTCTATCAAAACCATGACGTTAAAAATTGTTCAAAATATGCCCCAACATGCAGAATCGACAAAATTTGTCACACAAACAATCAGTATGAGTAATGATATTAGTTGGACCATGCGGTGCGAGGAACAAATACGACTGATTAGGAAGGCCGAGCTTGCTCCAAATCACATTGTCATTGTTTGATAGCTTTTGATTTGAAGCGACAAGATTGGCGACAGGTACCTTCCACTTGACGAATATGAATCAGAAGACGAAGTTTAATAAAATCGAGAAGTTTGCAATACACTTGAGCCTTCTCCGTCACTTGGGTAATATGATGCATTTGATTTCGAATCCGAAATTGAAATATCAGTCTACGATGTGTCACTCTCATTACTGACTGAACTTGTTCGTTTGTCTTCTCCATTAACTAAATCACGTAATCTAAGCGAAAGTTTTATTTTAATTGATCTTATTATATTCTGACCCAAATAGTTACAAGTTTAGCTTTCATATTCTGCAGATTACTGCAAACGAATTTGCAGAATATAAGGAACAAAGTGATAAAATGAAAGCCAACTGGTAAAATCTAGACCTTCAACTCCTTCCAAAATTTCCTCTTTTAACGGCCCCTAAAAACTTGTTTTCTTGTAAATATTCTACTTTTTGTCGTAAATTTTTAATCTTATGTTTCAACTTGTCAAATATAAGCTAAGCCACTCATGATCTAACATTTCTGGCAAAATAGAGGCTGTTGTTCTATTATCATAAAGACGCTTTTGCCAAATTTAATCCTATCAAATGACCTCATAGCCCATGTTTTGCGTGGAATGTAACGCTTAGTTCTCCCCCCATCCCCTTTTTGAGGCATCATTGTATGATATTTGGAAAGACCCTTACTCTCTTCGATTTTGATTGCTGCTGATTCATGCCTTACGTGCGCTTGAATTGCTCTAACTGCACGGTGGGACATTTTTTAATTAGCGACAAATTCGCTTCTACTAACCACACTTTAGTGTTTTTGCTTCAAAGGTAGCGATGTTATTATCTGTTATGAATGTAGCTCTCTACTGAAAAGAAACAGAAGCAATTTTCTGAATTATAGACAGATGGTCGCACTCCGAAATATTGCTTAATTCTTGAAAGCCAATTTCACTCAAAGTCTGGGTTTAACTTTGATTAACGAGAAATTCCTATCATTTTGAAACTTCACAGTAGGTTAAAACAATATGTTATACAACATGCATAGCGAAACGGGATGTTTCCTGTGCGGCTGAGCGTTTAAGCAAAAGGCTTTTTGTCAGTGCTGGGTTGAAAAGTGTCCCGTAAGCACATTCGCCCCAAAAATTGGTGGGTTAAAATATGTCCCGCGGTACCTAAAACAGTGGGGGATGGGGGGATGCATCCCCCCCCACCAGCCTAAAAGTTACGATTTTGGCCGAAAAATCAGCCTCTATTTTGAATAATTCGGCTCCATTTCGGGATGCATCCCCCCCACCGACCTAAACGTAACGAATCCGGCCGAAAAATCAGTCTCAATTTTGGTGAAGACCTTTTTCTTTTTTTTTTTTTTTTTTTGGAGACCACCTGATTTTGGGCGAAAAAAACGTTTGAATTTCCGATTTCGGCCGAAAAATCACTCTCAACTTTGGTGAAGACATCCGAATTTTTGAGGTTTTGGCTTCAAATCCTCCCCCACCAAAATTTTCTGGATCCGCCACTGACCTAAAAGAGTTGAAATTGCCCTTTTGTTTACGACTTTAAATAATTAATGCACTGTTTTAGAAAAATTGATACACTCGCACATTATACGTGGTTGTCTTTGTCACACCACCAAAATAAGGATTAAAATCGCAATTAAAAAAAAGATTCAACAGCTCTCAAGCTATTTTTTGCCAAAAAATCACCCCGGGCAGTAAGTAAGTGCTAACGCTGCGAAACTAAAGCTTTGCAAATTTGCTACTTTGCTTTATAAAAGCAAGTAAAACCCAACTAGAGTCTGCAATATTACACACGACTTAAAATTGACAAATTTTTAATACTTTATCATTGTAATGAAAATAGTCTGGTGGAAAAATTTTGCACCAAATAATGGCTCATTACTTTGCATTGAGCGTCAATGGAGATTTTACACTTTGTAATTAAAGCATTTTTGTTGCAGACCAATTAATATATTTACTGTTGGATAACAGTTCTGTAAAATTCTGTTATAATCATCAATATTTTGTTTTGAATTTTGACAATATTGAGTAAAGCTGTAATGTTTTCATTTAAAATTTTGCGCACCTTATCAATTGCGAATCTGTAGTCATACTATGGTACTGGGGCGTTTCTTTTACAAAAAAGTAACGGTACAAAAATACACAAAAAAATTACAAAAAATATACTATTTATAAGTGCCAGAAATCCGGAAAAGCTTCACCAAATTTCAAAAACCAAATCAGGCGAAAAGAAACATAATTCGAAGACATTTAGTTGTTTTTTTTATGCTTTTGAATGACTACCTGGACACTTTGGCAGGTTATAGTAGTGAAATATTTCTTTGTTCGATTTTCAAGTTATGAAATTTCGCTTTATTATAACTCAGCAAACTCAGCGTAAGCAATCATTACTGTAATTCCGTTGAAGTCGTTGACCTGTTTGTAACGTGACCAATAATTTTCTTGAGACAATGGGTACTTTCAAAGGTTTCGAAATATTATTACGCAGTGCTTTCAAACCAATGTGGAATGTGCATTATGTGCGAAGGTAGGGGGTACTAGATGGAAGATTAGCATGCACACATTATTCCTACGTATTTCAAACAAAAAGCAGTAAAACGCGCGAAAAGCCGGATTTGCTTTTACCGAGTATTTTAGATTTTAATAGCAAAAGCCCACGTGATATATCGTGGATGAGACTACAGGTGGAGGCCCACCACTTCTTGACATGACTCGTTTTGATGTTGCCTTTTTAAACTTTTGCCTACAATATTTCGATTCAAAACCCCAACCTGGCAGCGTCAAACCACCGAAACCGGTCACATTAAAAAATCCTAATCCGTCCGGCGAATTGGTGATTGCAATTTGCAAGTTGCTAGGGTCGGTTGATGCAACTGCTGCTGAGGATTTGTCGTAGAAATTTTTCTGTTCTTTTGCACAGTAGCATAAAGTGTGGAACTGAATTTAGCACAACTGATCATAGTCTGGTATGAAAAATTTATAACAATCCGACCGACTTAGAGGTGTGTGGCATTTCCGGCCCAAAGAAAATTTTGGTCCAAAAATTAAAAAAAAGGAACTAATTTTTGCTTGATATGAAATTCTGCAATATTATTAAAGCTGATGGTTTCATAAAATCACTCTTTAGCAACAATTTTTGGAACGTCCTGCCAAACTGAATTTCCACGTAATTTTAAAGTTTTATTGAAGTAATTGTAGAAGTGCTCTTCATCGTTTCTATTGAGTCAGTTTTGATTTGTAGTTGAAGATTCTGAGAAAACGAAAGCAATGCCAGTCAACTTCAACACAGTTAAGCCCACTGGTGATTTGATGCCAAAAGATCACTTTTACAAATTATAATGACTGTATTGTAAATATTTTCTGATTTTCAATGTTTTTGATGATTTGGTTTTATGATTTTACATTTAGGAGAAGAGTTTTGTAGTCGAGTACAACACAGAAAACGTAGTACGACTTCAAAATGGCGTTCGAATGGCGAAAATAAATTCATTAAAGCTAATTAATTAACTCTTCTTTGTGTCGCATTAGCCAGATACAAAGTGCTTCAATCCTCTAACCAACGAATTTTAAAATCTTTAGCGTTGTCGGATATGTTTTTTTGAAGATTAATACGTATTATAAACATAAATCAGCTACTTGGTTTTGCGCTGTATCAGTTTTCAAGGTGTGTGTCAAGGTCGAAAAAAAATTGCCTAAAGGAAAAAAGCTGTAGCTTTCTCCATTGCACGAACGTGATTAATCACTTTTGCAACAAAAACAAATTATAAGTTGACAATAAAAAATTTTGATTTGGTGCAAAAAAATGTAGCTGTTGTTGTAACGCCAAATTTTTCGCTATGGCCCGCTTATACAGAGCGCGAATGCGAACCCGAACTCGAACTACACGGAAAACCAGGCGATTTTCCGTGCGAATCGCTTTTCTAACAGAAACCGGTCTTCCGCGCCAAAACCGCAATATGTTTTACGTTAAAGGTGCGTTTACACTGGACGCGAAGCAACGCGAAAGTGAAGGTTGGCGACCTTCGCCAACCTTCGCGAGTGGTCGATTACGTCACTCGCGAAGGTTGCCAAGCTTCGCGAGTGGTTGCTAATCTTCGCGACTGGTCGCTCCATAGGCTAATTAAATAATTTTAATAACTTACTTTTAAAATGTATTCAATGAGTAGAAAGCTTTGTGTACTTTATTATTGAAGCGCTATTATAGTAATCACAGGTTCTGTTTCGTCATAGAGCGCTGGAATTACCGGTAAAACGAAGATTGAGTTTATATTATGCTATCACGCAATAACCGTGAAGAAGAGTCTAGACTAATAGCTCAGGTAACAAAACAATCTTGAGAAAAAAATTTGTAAAGTATAAGTGAAAAACGAAGTACAGTAGATCGAATTTGGAAATAAAAAGACTAGTCATGGTAGTACTTGGCCTACTTACTAGCTATCAATGATTTGTTTAGATCCTTCCACTGAAAACTTGCCATAATCTGTTTTGACGATGACAGTTCTGGTTTTTAATGCAGAAACGTAAAAACCTGGAAGCAGATGTCAAAAGTTCTCTTTAGGTGTCTACTCAGTTAACAAATCCTTAAACGCTTTCACCATCCATGTCTCATTATGGTAGTGGTAGATCAACCGGTATCTTGTAGAGTGTGGACCAATAGGCTAGTCTACAGGTAGATTTAAAGCATAAACTATGTTGTTTTTTTGATGTGACTTTTCTTTTTCAGGCAAGCATGTTATGATACCTGTAGTAAGCTTAAACAGTTGTTTGTATTTGTTATTTAGTGCTGTTTATGAAGACTCCCTGTGATAATTTTTATTTGTATGCAAATGAGTTTGGCGTTTGTCTAAAGCTGACGTAATTCTGCGCTACTTTGCCTTGCGATAGTTTCTGTTCTCTTTTCAAGTAAACTTCAGAATAGAATTGCAGCTGTTGCTATTACTGTGGTTTACTAGAATGGTACAGAACAGCAGACTAGTTTGCATGTATTTAATTGTATTTTAGTGTTACTAATGTAATTTATGTTTGTAGATCAGCATTAGTTTTGTCGATTAAACCTTTCATTTAGGCAATGCTGTGATTTGTGATTAGTATCATTGCATTTTAATCGACAAATTTTCTCAGTCACTATGCCTTTGAATATTAAGGATTTGCGGCCAAAAATTTTTGATGCAGATCCGCAAAGCAGCGAAGCTAGAAAGCAGTGGACACATTGGTACAAGTCGTTTACCTGTTATATTGCAAAATATGAAGATATTTCAGAGGCAGATAAACTCAATTTGCTGATAAATCATGTAAATGCAGCAGTATATGAAATTATATCTGACGCGGCCAGCTATAATGACGCAATCACTCAGTTGGAAAGAGTTTATGCAGCAACCCCTAACTCAATTTTTGCCAGGTATTTATTGCGATCATGCAAGCAGCAACCTGGTCAATCGGTTGACGAATTCTTCCAAAAGTTAAAGCAACTATGCGTCGACTGTAACTTCACAGCCGTAACAGCACAAGTTCACAAACAACAAGCCATTCGAGATGCTTTCATCAGTGGCCTTGCATCATCTGAGATACGGCAACGCTTGCTGGAAGAGCCAGAACTAGCAATGCAAGCTGCTTTTGACAAGGCACGATCATTAGAAATAGCGCATGATAATGCTGAACAGTACAAAGTGGACATGGCACCGTCCATACAGCCCTCATCAATTGCAGCGGTACCGGCTAAAGATGCTGCAGAGAGCATTACTGAAGAGTTCGCGGTAGCGACTGTAGTGGCTAAGTGCTTCTTTTGTGGCAATAAAAAGCATCCTAGAAAGAATTGCCCAGCTCGTGATACTGAGTGTTACCGATGTAAAAAAAGGGGGCACTTTGCAAAAGTTTGCCGTTCAAACAGCTACCCGGTAAGCAGTTCTACTCAAAAGGATACATGCGCTTCCTTGATGAAGCTAACTCCACAAGATAACTGTTCCAACGATGGAGTTCAAAATGGCCATGACAAGGTAAACGTTTCTGTAAAAGTTAATGGCGTTTTTGCAAATGCACTAATTGACACAGGATCTACGTTATCGCACATTAGTGATTGTTTTAGTGAACGATTGAATTTGGTGCTTCAGAACTCAAACCACAGCATCGGTCTGGCTATAAAAGGTTGTGCCTCATCTAGTTTAGGAGTATCTAAAGTAAAAGTAGAATTAAATGGTCGAAGCTACAGTCAAGTTCCTGTGACCATTTTAAAAGACTTGTTAACTGACGTCGTATTAGGGCAAGATTTCTTAGAACAACATAAGAGCATTAACATACAGTTTGGGGGCACCAAACCTGCATTACATCTTGGTGCTTTAGAGCCAATTAAAACTTCTACGCCAGTAAAACTTTTTGAACATTTAAAAGAAAACTGCACTCCTATTGCTACGAAAGAGCGTCGGTATTCTACACATGACAAAAAGTTTATTTCTGCTGAAATAAGACGTTTACTTTCCGAAGATCTTATTGAACAAAGTAATTCTCCTTGGCGAGCTCAACCATTTGTGATCACACCAGAAAACCACCGAAAGCGACTAGTAATTGATTACAGTCAAACAATCAATAAATTCACCCAGTTGGACGCATATCCCCTACCTCTTATGCAAGATGTAGTCAACAATGTTGCTCAGTATAAAATATACTCGACACTGGATATGTCAAGCGCCTATCATCAAGTGGAGTTACCTACTAGCGATCGAATGTACACGGCCTTCCAAGCCGATGGTTCCCTCTGGCAGTGGAAAAGAATTCCTTTTGGCTTGTCGAATGCAGATCCTGCTTTTCAACGTATCGTAGATGATATTATAAAACAAAATGACTGTAAGGGCACTTTTGCTTACCTTGATAATATTACAGTAGGGGGGAAGACTCAGCGTGAGCATGACGAAAATTTGGCAAAATTTTTGAAGGTAGCCCGAGAATGTAACTTAACTTTCAATGATTCAAAATGTGTTTACTCCACTGATTGTGTCAAATTGCTCGGCTATCAGATAACAGTGGGATGCTTAAAGCCAGATGAAGACCGAGTAAAAACCCTCTTAATGCTCCCACCCCCTACAAGTACGAAAGAGCAACAACGTATTGTGGGCTTATTTGCCTATTATGCCCAATGGATTATGCAGTATTCTGACAAAATCAAACCACTGCTTCAAAACTGTACTTTTCCATTAAGCAACGAGGCTCTTAAATCGTTTGAACTTTTGAAGTCCGAACTGGCTGAAGTGTCTTTAGGTGTCATTGACGAAAGGGCACCATTTGTTGTAGAAACAGATGCTTCCAACATTGCACTGTCAGCGATTCTTAACCAAAATGGTAAACCCGTGGCATTTTTCTCGAGATCGTTGCATAAAACAGAACTCAATCATTCCAGTATCGAAAAAGAAGCTGCTGCTATTGTAGAGGCAGTTCGCAAATGGAGTCATCTTCTAACTGGTCGCAGGTTTAAGTTAATTAAAAACTCGAAGATCTTGAGGTGGCGAACCGAACTTTCACAATTCGACTTTGAAATTGTCTACCGTGCCGGTAAATTTAATATGGCACCTGATACTTTGTCGAGAGTATACTGCGCAAGTGTTACTTTAAATTATTTGCATGAGATTCATTGTGCTTTGTGTCATCCTGGCGTTACTAGAATGTACCACTACGTTAAAACCAAAAACTTACCCTATTCGTTAGACGAAATTCGAAAAATGACTGCAAATTGCAGAGTGTGTGCCGAAGTTAAGCCTCGTTTTCATAAACCGCCAGAAACTCATCTCATAAAAGCAACTCAACCCATGGAGCGTTTAAGTTTGGATTTTAAAGGCCCAATTGCTGGTTGTACGCGAAACAGATATATGCTAACAGTGGTGGATGAGTATTCAAGATTTCCGTTTGCTTTTTCTTGCTCCAGTATGGATGCTAACACTGTAATTACATGTTTATCAGAGCTATTTGCAATGTTTGGTATTTGTTCTTTTATTCACTCAGATTGTGGGCCTGCTTTTATATCTAAAGAATTTGGTTCCTTTTTGCATGACAAAGATATTGGTGTTAGTAGAACGTCTATTTACAATCCCCGCGGAAATGGCCAGTGTGAAAAATTTAACGCTACCATATGGAGTGCTGTAAAACTTGCTTTGAAAAATCATAATTTGCCTCTTTCTAAATGGGACACAGTTTTACCAGATGCACTACACTGTATTCGTTCTTTATTGTGTACAGCTACCAATGAAACTCCTCATGAGCGGTTTCTGAAATTTAGTCGTCGTTCTATGCTTGGCGGATCAGTTCCATCTTGGTTGCATAAACCAGGGCCTGTTTTACTAAAACGTCACGTACGTTCAAGTAAATACGAACCAATCGTTGACGAAGTACAGCTTATTCATGCTACCCCATCTTATGCTCGTGTTAGAATGGCAAATGGTCGTGAAGCTACAGTTTCACTTCGTGATGTGGCCCCGATTGGGGATAAACGTGAATGTAATCGCACTGATTTGACAGAGAGTGATAATGATGTTGTTTCTTGTGATGGTGCTAGTTCTAGTGTTCGAAATCAGGCCTCAGAACCTCAGACCCCAGACTTTGCTGTAACTGAAGCCAGTGACAATAATTCTTTTTCTGTTGCTGACGATTTGGTGCCTCCTTCTCCAGAACCTACTAGTCTCAGACGTTCAACTCGTATTAGTCGTCCTCCCGAACGTTTTACGTATGATCGTAACCACATTCGTTAATGTCAAATTTTGTGCTTAATTTCTTTTGGGGAAGATGATTGTGATAATTTTTATTTGTATGCAAATGAGTTTGGCGTTTGTCTAAAGCTGACGTAATTCTGCGCTACTTTGCCTTGCGATAGTTTCTGTTCTCTTTTCAAGTAAACTTCAGAATAGAATTGCAGCTGTTGCTATTACTGTGGTTTACTAGAATGGTACAGAACAGCAGACTAGTTTGCATGTATTTAATTGTATTTTAGTGTTACTAATGTAATTTATGTTTGTAGATCAGCATTAGTTTTGTCGATTAAACCTTTCATTTAGGCAATGCTGTGATTTGTGATTAGTATCATTGCACTCCCAATGTTAACGCTATGAGTGAAACTGAAAGCTGGATTTGTCATCAGTTATGCAGTGGATTTTTTGCTTATTGTGCAATGGATTGCTGTGTTGATTTGCTGGAGAAAGCAAAAAAACATTGCAGTTTTTGCATGATTTGACACTATCATCGAAGGACAAGAATTTAGCACAGCAATACCAGCAGTTGCTTTGAGGAAAAGTCACCCTCTAAAACTAAGTTTGGTGTTTTATTCGCTAGCGGAGCACTTATCGATGTTTAGTGCGAAGTTAAATGCTATCGAGAGCATTTCATTAGTTTGCATTTTCTTGCGGTACCAGTAGGCTACGTTGCGACGGTTGCGTTTACCTCAAAGGGCTTCGCTCCAAACCACCGTTTGTAAGATACACACAAATTTATAGCTGTAAGGTCAAGCCCCCTCTTAGCAAGTTTTTGGTTATGCCCCTGATAAAAAAAAACATTTAGATTTTTTCATGTGAAAATTGCTACTCAAGCATCTGAATAAAAGTGTTGTTAGTTCTCACATTTTCATGTAACTGACGCTTCCTTCCCCAGTCCAATTATTTTTACTGTAAATGCTGTATCAAATTTTTTGTTTAGTTTAGAGAATGGAACAATATTAATGAACTTGCTTGGCGGGTACTTCTCTACCAATAATAGTAACCTCAGCAAAAAAACAGAACTCACTTTCTGCTTAGATATATATTGGCTTTCTAGTTCATCTAAATACACTGACTATAATTGCAATGATTGAACTTCAGACTCAAAATTGTTTACTTTCTCACTTTATTCACCACGTAAAGCAGTCAAAATTTTAAGAGACAGTAAAAATGTTTTGAAATTCACAAGCAACTAAATTCAGATATTACACAAAGACACAGTAAATGAATATTTAACACACTTGACACTTCTATTTTCATCAATTAGGACTGGAGTGAAAAATCACTACCAGACTACAATATTCATAATTATAAAACTTGGGGTAATCCAAAACCATTGCTTCCAGTTCAACTTGATCACGGTCACAAACCTTCAGAAACAACAAGACTTTTAAGAGGACATTCAGAAAAAAAAATTCCATGTTTGTGGCTATTCAAAGAAGTGACTACCAATTAGGCCAATCCAAAAGTTCATAGGAATTTTTCGATTTTTTGTATCGATCTAGCTCTTGTATGTAGCAGTGTAGCTTGAAACCAATTCTTAATACAGTTTTATTCACTAAGTTGGCTTGGTCAAGAAGGCAGTGAAAAAACTTTTGCGAGTTTTCCAGTATTCAAGGAATTGTTCAATTGTGGTTACTTTTAAAACAACAAGCTAACAAACAATGGGTAAAAACACTATCAACACACTCAAAACTAGCCTGTCGGTGGGTTATTTTATATTCTGAAAAAAGCAACAACATCATGTTAGTTTAAGTTTACTTTAATACAAAAAAGCAAAAGCTGCTCAGCCAAAAGAACCACTGGACTGATACAATAGCTTCTGCTATGCTGCACAGAATAATAAGTTTTGTTTTAAAAGCTAGATGTCGTGGGGCTAGGCCTACTGCTTTGGTGTATTCATTATAATGAAGCTCTGAGATCCAGCATAGCTATGAAAAATCACTCTAGGATTTACAGCCTTAGCTGTCTAGATCCAAATTAACTTGGCTAGCCTAGGGCTATCGCGAATCTAACTTTGCCAACAACCTACTCTTTGGACTGATAAATAAGCGCTAAACCATACAAACAAACTATTTACATTATTTTCTAGCAAACTGCGATCGTAAAAATCCAATCAGTGAATTAGTTGGTTATCTTACTACAGCCTGCAAGCAAGCGCTGTTGCGCAACTGCTCGCGAAGGTTGCGAGCGGTCGCAACCTTTCGCGAGCTGTCGATGACGTCATATTTTGGTTGCTTCGCGTCGCTTCGCGTTGCTTCGCGTCCAGTCTAAACGCACCTTAAAACTTGATCCTTTGTCCATGTAAATTATTATAATTGACAAACTATTGATTATAAAGAGGATTTGTTTGTCAAGGCGAATTCTACCATGTTGTAGAAGGTGTAGCCTATTTAAAATTTTAATCCTGATCAATTTTGAGAATATTTTAACTGACGGCATTTAAAAAAAACAATACTAATTATTGGAGAGCAATCACTTTGTTTGTTTAATGTCATTTAAGAAAAGAAAACAGCTCTTATATTTCATTAAAGAAAACAATTCTTTATTTGTTTAATATCATAACTAATTTTTTGCTCTGCAATATTTTTTGAAAGAACAATTCAATGAAAACACGAGCCAAATTTTAAAAAAAGCAAAAACGATACCTTCTATTTACAGTACTGTATCGCAACAAAACGGTAATCGTGTTTCAACAATCACAGCCACTAGATTATGTTTTGTTGAATAATCAGGATCAATAGCAAAAAGAAATGTTAAATCAAGCAAAAATGAGCTTGAGTCACTCCAATAAAATTTAAGGACACTAAAATTTGTGAACATTTAAAACCTTCACTCTTGACGAAATTTATTGGTTCTTATACAGAACAAAAGATTGTACTCCATTATTGATAGTTAGACCGACAAAGTTTATTCATCCGAAAAACAACGAAAATGTTATTACGAGATAATAACAAGTAAAAAGTTTTGCATTGTACCAAAAGAGTAACCTCGACGGTAGCATAGTTGTTTAACTATATTTCAGCTGGAATTTAACGAGTCGAGAAAACGAGCAATCCGCCGGTTGAAATCAATTTCAAACTTTATGCAATATCAAATGTTTATTGCAGTAAATAGTACGCCAATTAATTTTAAGAAAATATTTTTCAATAAATTTCTTTGCCCGCATATGTTACATGCTATAGCTGCGTTGTATTATATTACGGTGTTTTGTTTGTTTGGCAGTGCAGTGACGTAAGCATATGGTGACGTAAGCATATGGTGACGTAGCCTAAACTGAGTGCGCTCATTGGTTGAACACAAAAGCTGTCGCGAACGCAGCCTAAAATTTCGGTCTGGTATGGGGCGCCGTTTGGAAAAATATTATTTATTTTGTAACATTGCTTTTTTGAGCTTATTTACAATAAAATTTGTCCGATATGTATATATACGACAACATACACTCTAAGTTGGAACAAAAAAAGCCTGCAAAAGATATCGTAAATTTCCGATATATATCGGATATTCCGATATATATTCCGATATTATATATTCCGATATATATCGGAAGTTTCCGATATATATTATACGACAAAATATATCGTAAATTTCCGATATAAATCGGAAATTTACACTCTAAGTTGGAACAAAAAACGCCTACAAAATATGTCGGAAATTTTCGATATGGTTCAGATGAACCAAGTCGGAAATCTAGCAGAGGTATCACGTGACTTTCGTGACATAATCTCGTGAGCAAACATGAAGGTAACCGCAAGCATGTCAATGATGTTCTTCTGTTGTGGAAGCTCTGGCAGACTTGGCATTGTTGACATGCTTGCGGTTACCTTCGTGTTCAAGACTTCAGGTTTCCCGCCATTTGTTTTGCTCACGAGATTATGTCACGAAAGTCACGTGAGACCTCTGCTAGATTTCCGACTTGGTTCATATGAACCATTTCGAAAATTTCCGACATATTTTGTAGGCGTTTTTTGTTCCAACTTAGAGTGTAAACTTCCGATATATATCGGAAATTTACGATATATTTTGCTGGCTTTTTTTGTTACAACTTAGAGTGTATTTTGTCGTATAATTTATATCGGAAACTTCCGATATATATCGGAAATTTGCGATATATTTTGCAGGCTTTTTTTGTTCTAACTTAGAGTGTATGTTGTCGTATATACATAGTATATCGGACAAATTTTATTGTAAATACGCTCAAAAAAGCGGTGTTACAAAATAAATAATATTTTTCCTAACGGCGCCCCATACTCTGGAGGCAATTTACGCGGTGTTCCGCGTGAACTAAATTTCGTTCGCATTCGCCTTCGCGCTCTGTATAAACGAGTTTATTTTATTATGACCTTTCTTCCGCGAACGGTGCGTTCTCGTTCTCGCCGCTTTCCGCGTTCGCGCTTTGCATATACGGGCCTTTATTGATTTTGTAATCCGACACCAACTACTTAAGACATGATGTTCTATTGTATACTTACACGTTACAAGAAAATTAATTTTTTTTTAATTAGCCTATTTCAATTAAAATCACTTTAACCATGCTTTGACGCCTTCTAGCAGGTCTATAAAAAAATTAAAAAACTTATGATTTCAGCGCTTTTTGCTGTAGCCAGTTGTTCAATGGTAGCTGGCAAGGCTTTGTAGAAAAAAGTTTTCACCTTGGTAATGATGCTCAAAACTGGATGTTTATCGGATTTCAAAAGAATTTCGGATTGTCCCAGATTGAAAAATACAAGATTTTCAACAAAACAAACAAGAGTTCAGTTTTACTCATTTCCTTTTGTGCTGAGTTGTCAAATATTGTGTTTTAAAATATCCCTTCGCTAACGAATAATTGTAAACTAATTGCTCTAGTCACGTGCAACAAAATGGATCATAACTCATGAACTTCAAAAACAATCAAAATTCAAATTGGCCGTGCTATCCATTTCGGTAACGAAACTAGAACGTGACATTGCCAGCGATATCTGGGGACTTATCCTTTTAGTAAACTTTGTTGAGCTTTAAAGTAGTGATCCGATTGCTTTACATGAATTTGTAAAAAATGTGGTCGTTGATAGTCAGATCAATCACACTGGTCAACAATTTTTTTTCATTTTCTGTTGCATGACTTTTTTTAACTGATTCTGTATAATTTTTGGCCACTGATTCCAAATCTGGCGTCAGTTTTCTTCTGTATGCTTTAGTTTTCATGCAATCAGCAATTTTAATATTGTTATGATTAGTGGTATTTTGCTCATATTTTCTACACATTACTTACATTCAATAACTAGAAAAATGAAATCCTTTGCTTAGTTGTTATGAGTTATTTAGAATTGCAGCAAACTTTAGCAAGTCATATCTGGTCGTACATGACCGATTTTCGCATTCCAGAGCACTTTGTACCATGTGATTTGCCGTAGTTGATCACACGTCACCATTGCTAGCTTGCCCGTGTGTCTTAATTGTGTTCAAAACATAGCATAACAAATCGGTTTACATTTCTTGATGTTTAAGATCCAACAACTACTTTTTCATAAAAAAACAGAAGCTAGCTGTTAGTAAGCCCTAGGGGTGTTGAGGAGCTAAGGACAATGTGCAGATTAGGTTACAAGATGCAAGATATGTGTTTGGCTATCTGATAAAAAAAAAGGGGGCTAGGTGCCAGTAGGCCAGTGAGGTGTTGTTGTTGCTGACAACAGTGTTCACTGAGCAGGCAAAGCTTCAGTCATGTTCTTTTCAAATAAGCCTTAGCCCTATACTGTTGGAATTAGGGTTAGGGTTACCTGCTGTTGTTGGCTTTTTCAAGCAAAAAGCAGGCCTTTAGGTTTTTGGACCGTATCTATTGAACAATTCAATTTCAGATATGAATATTATGGCTTCTTCAACTAGAAAGTGTAAAAATAAAGCTAACTCGTTTTGATACATTTGTGGAATCTATGCTCTTCCTCGCCAAAGGCGCAATATATCATTGTTTGGGAAGAGAGCATACAAAGCATATTTTCAAGTTCCTCTTGATGATCAAGAGAAGAATTGGGCTCCCCATGTTGTATGTCGTAATTGCGAAGAAATGCTTCGAGATTGGACGAAGGGAAAGCGAAAGGGTTTACCATTCGGTGTTCCTATGGTGTGGCGAGAGCCAAAAGACCATCTTCATGACTGTTACTTTTGTATGGTAAACCTAACAGGGATCGGAAAGACAAACCGACAAAGCATTTGTTATCCCAGTATTCCATCATCAATCCGGCCTGTTCCACACTCTGAAGAATTTCCACCACCACTATTTAATGATTTTGCATCTTCTGAAGATGAAATTGAAGTTGAAGATGAGCGAATGGAATTGAGTATAAAAGAACAGACACAGAATCTAAAGATTCTTCTACTGAAAGCCAAAAAGCAAACCCTCAACAGTTTAACCAGTCAGAATTAAATGACTTGGTACGTGATTTGGATCTATCAAAACAAGCAGCTGAGATCTTAGCCTCTAGGCTCAATGAAAAACATGTACTTCATAGCTCAGCTAAGGTTGCGTATTTCAGAAAAAGCGATGAACTCTTTATCACTTTTTTAAAAGAGGAAAAACAACTTATCTACTGTGACAATGTACCAGGACTTTTTGGCCAATTAGGCATCTTGTCTTACAATTCCGAAGAGTGGCGCCTTTTTATGGATAGTTCTAAACGCAGTCTTAAGTGTGTGCTTTTGCACAATGGAGAGAACTATGGAGCTGTTCCCATTGGTCACTCTACTGTTCTGAAGGAGCAGCAACAAGATATTAGAACAGTGATGAACCTGCTAAAATATCACGAACATAATTGGATTATATGTGTTGATGCACAGAGCTGGACAGCGCTGTTTCGAGCTTTTAGCTCTCATCGGCAGCCCTCAGCTTCTCTAACAAAGTTATTGCCCAGCTGGACAAGACTCTTGGCCGGACTGACTTGCTTGCACAGTGGCAGAGGCTTTCTAAGGAATAAACGATTTTTCACTTGTGATGCTTAAAAAACCAAGTGAAAAAATCGCTGAACCCTTGTAGTAAGGATAGCCATAGGCTACCCTACTACAAGGGTTCCCCTTGTGTGACCACGGAAATCATAACCGACAAGTTTGACGTCCTTCGTGGTCGACTCCTGGGAAAATCATAACGACTTCCAGGGTTCAGCGATTTTTTCCCTTTTTTTTTAAGTACCAAAAGTGAAAAATCGTTTATTCCCTACAAAGCCTCTGCCACTGTTCAAGCCATTAAGGTTTGTCCAGTTCGGCCAAGAGTCTTGTCCAGCAGGGGAATACCTTCACTCAGACCGGCTGTGGATGCTTGAAAAAGTGTCTGCAGCTCTGAAAACTACTCCCACTACCATCTCAAAAACTCCACACATTTCCAAAAATCCACAAAAAAAAAAAAAAAAAAGAGGGCTGCCGATGAGAGCCAAAAGCTCGAAACAGCGCTGTCCAGCTCTGTGCATCTTATGACTCGAGCTGCTTTGCAGCTGCAGGGTTGGTAGTTGATCGGGCCACCTAACTGCCAGTGGAAGTCGTTATGATTTCCCAGGAGTCGACCACGAAGAACGTCAAACTTTTCGGTTTCATATGTTGACTTAAAAATGGTTACTTTACTTCTGGGTCAGCAAAAAGGCTACACTAAGTTTCCCTGCTTTCTTTGCATGTGGGATAGTCGAGATCTTGCAAGACACTGGATTCAAAAGGAGTGGTCCAAACGTGACACCCTTGAACGGGGTATGCCAAATGTCATTCACAATCCGATTGTAAGCAGAGACAGAATAATTTTTCCTCCTCTTCATATAAAGTTAGGCTTAATGAAGCAATTTGTCAAAGCGTTAAGTGTGGATGACGAATGCTTTCAGCATCTTATATGCATCTTTCCCGGCTTATTACACGAAAAAATCAAAGCTGGAGTATTTAATGGACCTCAGATACGAACCCTTGTGCGTGATCAAGGCTTTACTCAAACTATGAATGATAAGGAGAAGGCAGCGTGGTTAACCTTTGTGGATGTTACAAAGAATTTTCTAGGAAATAAAAAAGCACAAAATTACGAGAATCTAGTGACGAACATGCTTTCAGCATTTCATCATTTGGGCTGCAAAATGAGCATCAAGGTGCATTTCGTGTTCAGTCATTTGGACAAATTTCCAGAAAACGTTGGATCTGTCAGTGATGAACAGGGAGAGCGATTCCATTAGGACTTGGTGACAATAGAAGAACGTTACCAGGGCAGATGGGATCGTCATATGTTGGCAGACTACTGCTGGAGCATAAAGCGCGATTGTCCGGAAAAAGTGTATAAGCGCAAAAGTTACAAGCGCAAATTTTTGCCTTGATACTAGTATTTGTCAGTTGATTTGCCTTTCAGCAAGCTACCATGCACATACAGTACATAACTAAGATGGTTTAACTACTACTTTCTTCAATGGCATGTTTGCGCAAGCGTATGGTTTATTAACTTTCGTCTTCTTTTTACATTGTTAACAATGTTCTTTTCCTTTTCAACGCTTGGTTTCTCAGCAATTTTGGCTAATGTGTTTTTTTGTTACGGTTCCTATGTAACACTCTCACACTATATTGCTACGCGGTGTACGTTTAAGCTGTTTTTGTGTGCTATCTTGATATGTACTTTGTCAACCGTATCGATTTTTAAAAATTTTGCGTTGTACAAAAAAAAACATTGATTTGCAAAAAAAAACTACAGTTTTAAGGAAGAAAATAAGTTTAGATTCGAGTTCAGCACCCCAAAATTAGCTAAAAACAAGTTTATTCATCAATGCAACAAAATTTTTGTTGACCAGTGTAATTTAAATACGCCCCTTTCAAATTTTGTTTCACTAACTGAAATCGCTTTGTGGTTATTCGAGTTCAAAATTTAAATCTCTCGAAGTTATCAAAAATAATCGAGTGGACATTTAAAAAGCTCGCATAACAGTTTACAATGCAACGTCAAATCTCAGCACTTTTTACGAGTTCTTAAGCAGTTTTTCACTGCATTTGAAATAACATAAAGCGGTCTTTAAAATTCCAGCGACTCACAAGCAAATTTCGATACATCAACCAAACTTGTAGCCATGTGTGATTCTGAAAACGCTCTTTCGTATCGCAATTCAACATATTATAGTATTGGTATACCTGTTGTTTCGAAATTAAAGCTACCTCCTCAACAACATAAACTAAAATAAAACAGTGCTAAAATTATGGAAATTTAAAACAGGCATTTATTTAAGTTTTTTACTAAATCGTTCATGCTTTTGTCACATAGCTGTCTCTCAAATGGTATAATTTGACAAATTACAAAAAAAGGAGAATCAAAAAAATTTTTTCCTAGTTAATGTTTCACCCACAAGTTGTCACAGGCCGATGAGAATAACTTGGAAAACCATCGCAGTTTTTTACATGCCCTTTAATTCACGCGATCTTTCGAGATGACCACCCACCTGTTTCTGTGCAGCAGGCTTTCAAATAGTTAGCCTACTGACTTTACAGGGGCACAGAAACCCTACAATTAGGCTGTCAGCAAAAACAGTTGAAGATATCTTATCAAAATTTATCCAAAATAACTCAAAAATTCAATATTGTCAGTTCAAAAGGTCAAATGCAATTCCAACATCAGCTTACAAGTTCAGACATACAAAATTAGCAAACAGATTCAAAAGTCCAGAAAATTTAAGTTAAGCATGGTTCAGCCAAATTTAATGAAAGTTTCAAGTAGGCCTAAATTAAGAAGATGAAGAAGAAGATTTGCAACTAATTTTGGGCTAACATCCTTATTCAAATAATACAAAGAATCATTAAAAAAGGCAGTTAACAAACTTAAAACACTGAATACAGTCACTCAATGCGGTAACCTAGGCTAAACCTAAGCCCTAACGCTGTCCATGGTCTAACAAGCTTGAAAACCTAATCACAAACAGTAATGTTTCCATAGACAAAAATATGAAAAACTTCGACTCCGTAATTACGGATAGGGAAGGGACAGCAAGCGAAAATAGGCCAGAAAATAACATTCTAAATCCTACACAGAGTAACAATCCACAAAAGCAAGCAAATCACTGCAAAAATAAAAAACACGAAACGAGGCGGTGAAAAAAAGGAATGGATTTAATAATAGCTCACTGGAACACCACCAAGCTTTTGTGAAGATTTAGCTTAAAAGGTGAGAGGTGCTAAGAATGCTTTCGCATTTCATGCTTTTATTCTTTATCAATCCATCTAATTTTCTCTGAATCATTAGATGTGTGGGTTGATCTAACTCAGCTACTCGAGCCTCGAAAAAAACCTCGAGCCACTAAAAAAACCTCGAGCCACAAGAAAAAGTATGCTTTTTCAACGCCACAGGAGATGGTTTCGTGAAAAAAAAACTCAGCCATGTAGCTCATATTTATCAAAGCGATTAACCTCAACTAGAGTACGGCATCGCAAACGATATTCAGGGACTTCCAATTTGAATGTTTTGAGGTTAGATTTTGTTTGAAAAAAAACTTTTTTCCTGTCTTCGGTTACAAATTCTTTGTTTATGACCATGTCTTTGATGCTGTTTTGTGCATTTAGTTTATGATTTTGTTTAGTTGTTAAGTTTACTTTACTTTGTAATACCTACGCATTCGGAAAATTCAATCCATCTAGGTCAAACAGTTCAAAAATTTGGTGCCCCGTTTAAGGGAGCTCCCATTTTTCAAATTTTATCTCTTTATATTGGCCTGCGTTGAAAATTTCATGTGTGTAGCATCAGTGGCTGAAAAGTTTGAATATTGACGGCTCCGTTTCGGGGGAAAGCCCCCCATTTTGGTACCCCCAAACTTTGGTCAAATTTTTTTTTTTTTATATTTGGTTACCTCAAGCACTTCATGTTTTCAGCTAAAAAGGTTTAAAAACTTTGAATTTTGGAAGGCCCTCCCCCCATTTGCATTTGGAGGGGA
This sequence comes from Trididemnum nubilum, assembly GCA_963965965.1. Classification (NCBI taxonomy): domain Eukaryota; kingdom Metazoa; phylum Chordata; class Ascidiacea; order Aplousobranchia; family Didemnidae; genus Trididemnum; species Trididemnum nubilum. Next base: position 26,738,130 of record OZ014476.1, on the reverse strand, counting down.
CTCCTCAATTTTTGTTAGGTTTAGTTTATTTCCAATTGGACCAGATCTCGGGATAGCTGTTTCACTGCGTTTCTTCTGACGTTAAGGCGCTGGGGGCAACTGCTGTTACGAAATAGCAACCGTCAATCAATCTTGATTTGCGGTTAAGGAAATGTTTAACTAGCTGCTCTAGTAGGCGAGCTCAGTGAGGTCGGCTGCCTATGTTGAGTAAACTGAACTGGATCTCGCTGGCTACGATTCACCAAAACAGTTCTTTGATTCAGCTTAAATTTCCTGTCTATTTAGACATATTTCACAATATCAAGATTAAGATCAATATTTGGCTGAGGCCAACGTAGGTTGACCCGCCTTACGAATCAAATCAGCAGTAAAAACAGTGCAGACCTGTCCACAAAGTTGGTTTTTAAAATGTACGAGAAATGATATAAATCACTTTGCTATAATTATAGTGACAATTAGCATTATGGATAAAAATGAGCATTTGCTACGTCATAAACACAGTTTCATAAGTAATGTTATCGTAGCAAGGGATGAAATAGCGTTCCTTCTGCAGGAGGGCAATTAAATATTAATTCGTCGTTCGGACTACCAATGTCTACCCATTCCGAAAATTCGATACCGCCTTTAACGATTTAAAAGTTCAAAATTTTGGTGGTCCCGTTTCAGGGGATTCCCCCATTTTGGTAACCCCAAATTTTGTTAAATTTTATTTTTTCTTCGTATTTACCTACACTAAAAATTTCGAGTGTCTAGCATGAGTGGTTAAAAATTCCAATTTCGACTGCCCCGTTTGAAGAGGAAAATCCAATTTTGGGACCCCATAATTTTGTCAAATTTTATCTTTCCCGTATATTTACTTCAACAATTCATGTGTCTAGCTTTAAAGGTTAAAAAGTTTGAATTTTGAAGGGCCCGTTTGTGGGGAACCCCTAATTTTGGAACCCCCAATTTTTGTTAGGTTTTGTTTATTTTTAATTACTACCCACTCCGAAAATTTGATCCATCTAGCTGTAGCGGTTTAAAACTTCAAAATTTTGAACTACCAGATTGAAGGGGATCCCCACCAATCTGGCTCCCCCATTTTAGTCCCGCATTACTCCTGCCTGATATATTCAATCGCTCAAACTTTGAATACAGTGCGTTTAGCGGTTTAAAAGTAGATTGTCGGAGAAGAAAAAGAAAAAAAAAAGAAACATAGTATTCAGGTTGAGGTAAACGAACATAACCAAAAGAAAGGCGTTTGATAGTGCGCTCAAAATCACAAATCCTTTTCCATCAAAATCGGTATTGACCGAGATATATCGGTTCAAAATGTCCACTTTCTGCCCAATTTCGGGCTGTAACATTTTGGTCATGTGATCGGGGGCCCCCAAACTCGGTTTGCATGAACCATTTATAAGCACCCATATTGTGTACAAAGTTCAGCTTTACACGCCAAGAGGTTTTTGAGCTCCTGGCAAATTATTAAAGTTTCAAGCCAAAATGCCATTTTTTGATGTTTTTTTGTGTGTCAATTTACAATCACGTGACCTAGGAACACCAAAATTGGCACACTTTCATTAATTCTCATGTTGAGTCCAAATTTCATCTTTCTAGGTTTAACGGTTGGCTAGTTATGAGCAAATCAATCTTCATCTGCCAAAATTCGCGAACAAAAACAAAAAAACAAAGGCTCTATACGCTCACGCGAAGTCCCAACTGGACGCTATTAATTAGGGCTACCATACGTCCTCTTTTAGTAGGATTTGTCCTCTTTTTCCTTTTGAAGTGAATAGTCCTCCGAGGACACTTAAAAGTAGCCAAATATCTTCTTTTTTACCATTTCGGTCAGCGTTTCTCAACCTGGGGGTCGCGACCCCCAATGGGGTCGCGAAGGTGTTTTCAGTAGGGTCGTAAGGTTATTTATAAAATACTGGTATTTCTTTAGTCGCAAAGAATTCTGAAATTTTCAAAATCTTTGCAGCGATCGCTTTTCAATTATATCGTAGCAAGTTGTCAACCGGTTGAAGGCAGTACTTAAACTGTAAAATTTTGCATGGGGGACGCTTTTGCAGCCTTGACCAAACGCATTCCGAATGCGAAAGTACTTTAGTGGAAATTATGTCTTTCCGTCCTCGAAATCGAGTGAAGACCCAACAAGAAAAAGGTCTTCACCGAAGATTGAAGAGTTTTTCTCCCCGAAATCAAACTAAGACCAAAAAGAAAAAGGAACTTACCGCAATTTGGGACTAAATTCGGCCGGAATTCGTGGGATTTATTCGTGGTGACAGGCCCTTTTTCATCTGATCTACCAGCAATCAAATCTCGTTGGGGGACGCTAAATCTCGATGGGGGACGCCTAAATCTCGATGGGGGACGCTAAATATTGATGGGGGGACGCTAACTGTCGATGGGGGACGCGTCCACCCGCGTTCCCCCTACATTTTAAGTACTAGTTAAAGGCCTACTATTGCAAGCATTACAATGCCATGTGCAGCTTAGTTGGAAAGCCAAATTTGCTAAGTGGTACAATGAAATATCGCCATGTTTGAAAATTTGTCCAGTGCTATTAAAGAAGATGAAGAACTCGATGAACGTTTGAATACATTGACTACACAGCATCTTCAACCTCTTAAAACTGTGTTAAAACAATATTTTCCTGCGCTTAAAGAACAAAAAGCCGCATACGTATGAAATCCGTTCTTAACTACTTTGAATGTTAGTGATATTCCCGATGAATTACATGACCAATTTTATGATCATCAAAATCATTCGTCCGCACGTGATGTTTTTCAGAAAATGGCTCTTTCTCAGTCAGTAGCAGAGCCAGGGGGGGGGGGGCGGTGGGGCTACAGCCCCCCTCCCCCTCATTGGCATGTCGACCAAAATGTAGAATAAGACAAATACCACGCTTTTAGCTCTTTTGAGACTGTTTTATGCACTGGAATGGATTAAAATAGTGATTTAAAACATCTTTTGAAACATATATTCAGGGGCGGAGGGGGCTAATTTGTCAAAAACAAAACTCACAAATACATGAAAACTTTGAAAAATGACCAAAAATAAGCAATCAAATTTGATCGCTAGTGTAAAAACGCTAAACATAGGTGTCTTCAACAAATATACCATTAACTTAAATAGGAATAGGGGGAAGCTATTCAGTATTAGTTAATTACCAATCGTTCCTCTCAAATCTCTTTTCATTAGCCCCTCCCCCCAGTTATTTTTCTCTATAAGCTGTGGACGAAACGATTACTCGATGTGAATTTTCTTGAACCAAACGATTTTATGATTTACCAGCATCTAAATACGAGAATTAAAATTTTGCCATTAGCCACCTCCCAGAAATGGCTTATTTATGCAATTAGCCACCTCCCAGATAGCCCATTTATGCAACCAGTTTAATCATGTTTCCACTGCCAATTTTAATGCCATGATTGAAAAGCATTATTTTTTTATCAATATGCCCTAAAATTAAGTTATTTTTGCAAAAAAATGCAAAAATTTCGAGCGCTGGGGGCACCGCCCCCAGACCCCCATGGCTCCCGCGGCAGGGCCCCCATACCCCTTTCCTCCAGCGGCTGGGGGCTTCGCCCCCAGACCCCCAAAACAGCCCCCCAATGTGAATTTCTGGCTACTCCCCTGCACTCAGTTCTAGTGTGCTATGCGCAAATCCTACCCACAAGTATCCGAACTGCCTTTTCAAATATTACTTACATTTGCAACAACATATCTCTGCAAGAGCGGCTTTTCAGCTCTTGTACATATCAAAAACGAAAGCACAAAATCAAAGGAAAGTTAAAGGTGATGTAAGATTGGCTTTTTCGAGCACTAAACCACGAGTCCCTCAATTGACTTTGTGGTTGCACAGTCTACCGTTGCACTAACAGATGTAAAGTTGATCAGTTATTTGAAATTAAATATCTTTAAAGTATTTTTTTTTGTAATTTCTATTCGCGTAAAAAGTAGAACAGGAAGGGGATCGATCGCTGGCTTTATGGAACTCTTAAAAGGGGTCGTGAACCGCAAAAGGTTGAGAAACACTGATTTAGGTCTTTTTGTGTGAGGTGAAGACCATAAAATAAAGAAAATGATATCTAAAAAAAAACAATTTTTTGAGAGTCTCAATTTTCGAAAACCCTCAATTTTCTGCAAGCCTTGAGGTGATTTCCAGAAAAAAAAAAGGTATTCGCTTCGGGGAACTACAAATTTCTGCGGGTTTGTTCAGCTTGTTATCGTTTTTCTTACGTCCTGTTTTTGGGAAATGAAAATATGGTAAGCCTACTATTAATGGCCTTATATTGTGTGGTTTGCTTGCTGTTGTGAAGAAAAAACAGCAATAACGTAGTTAAATGCTGTAATCACTTGAGAAACCAGAACCTTAATCAGTAGCGTATTGGGCAAAGTATAAAGAAAAGCAGTAGGCGTTAACGTATCATAACTGGTTGGCAAATTAACGTAGACCTACAAAGTAGCGAGGTCGTAACCGTCTTGCCCATATTATTACATTTATTAGTTCCAGTGATTTCAGCCCCCCCCCCTTAGCCAAGTCACTTAGAAAGTTTAACCCAAATTGTATGCATTTAAACATGCTGTGAACTTGATCTGTGAGTAAGGGGGGACTTAAAGGGGCTGGGCAATTTAATTCGTCCACTGGCTTTTAAGTCTTAGCAATTTAGTTCTTTCAAATGGCTCCAAAGATGTACGAAATTTGATCCCAATGGTGCTAAAATGGCTATTTTTTTTGAAAAATCACAAAAATTGCCCAGCAGCTAAGGGCTTCGCCCCCATAGCCTTCAACGCTTGCCTCACGGCCCCCGTCTGTGACACGCGTGAGTTACAGTCGAACGAAGCAATATTATAGTTGAAAACGAATAATGATTCTGTACAATCGCACGTTGTTTAGCTGGCAAAACTGTGTCAATTCAATTGAATTATTGAGTTTTCCTATACACTGAGTTTAACAATAAACAATTATAGTGAAGTAGTTTGAATAAAATTTCCGACCGGTAACCGTGAAGGGACCCACGAGGAGTTTTGAGTCTTCAAGTCAAACAGCCACCGACTAAAGATTAAATCGAAAAAATGAGCAAAAACGTACGAATGGATAAAAGTTTAAGTTTAAGAACTGGTTATATAACTGCCAGGATGAAAACGGAAGAAAGTGACACGTTATTAATCATCGAATACCATTTGTTTACAAAATGATGTAAACTTAAGATAATAGTTTTATGTTGGAGGGTATAGAATTCCAACGCCTTGCAGAGGAAAGACTTTTCTTTCAACTGTTTTATGTGCTCCTTTAAATTAAGTTTATCATCTATATGCAGACCGAGATATTTGACGTTTTGTTGTACAGAGATCAGTGACTCACCATATTTAATAGAATAATTGAACATAAATTTTTTCATTTTGGTAGAGATTACCATAGCCAGTAGCGTACGCAGGATTTTCGAAAGGGGGAGGGGGGGCGGCCAGGAAATTCAGAAATTTTGAGAATATAGAAGACCAGAATGAATATTTTCCAGCCCAAAACCAAGTCAGTCTTCACTCAAGTTTTTGGCCCAAATTTAAGTGAAGGTCTTCGTCCACCGTTTCTGCGCTCAAACGCTCTGCCCAAGTTACAAAGGGAGGGGCCATGCCGCAATTTTGCGTACTATTCTATGCTAATTATACTATACCCTGGCGACCCAAAGGGGTGGGGGCCATGGCCCAATGGTCCCCCCCTAAATACGCCCCTGACCGTAGCTTTAGTTTTACTTGCATTTATTGTCAATGTATTTGCAAGCCTCCATTGTCGTGCCATTTCCAGATTCATTCGAGTTTGAAGTCAATCGGGTTTGTGTGCTTTTACATTTAAGCATGTATTATCATCATGCAAAACTAGGGTTTGTTTGAAATGGTTAAAGATGTTATTAACGTATACTGAAAAGAGTATATAGCACCAAATTTGAGTTGCACCACTTTGCTCAGCACGCTGCTTAATTTTGAGACATATTTCAGGCAAAAAATTTACCTTTGGGTTCAAGCCTGCCCATTAACAATCCTGGTTGCGTGCCTAATTACTTCCTATAAGTTCTTTTTGTTGTAGTCTTTTACACCTACAGGCAGCATTACTCCATTAGAAAGTATGTGGCGTGCGAAAATCAAGCTGAAATTTCAGATTTCTAATTTGAAAAGAAATCGATACCTGCAAGGTCCATCTTGATTTATCGTTATCAAATAAACAGGATACGATATACTAGGAATTCACTATTTTTCATCATATTAAATATTTGATTTCGACCTCTCGAAAACAGCGTGTGGTTCAGAGGCGTCGCTAAGAACGGTGGCACCCGGGGCGGGATTTCGTGGTGGCACCCTTTATCGGCCAAAATATAGGTGAAGAACAAAAAAAAAAAGATCTTCGCTGCAAAACGAGTTGGTTTTCAGTCCGAAAGTATGTGATAACCAAAAAAAAAGGTCTTTGTCTACCAATCAATGGGTTTCTGTCTCAAAAGAAAAAAAAACCCAAATGGTGTCACCCCAAAATGATGACACCTGGGGCGGGCCGCCCCCCAGCCCCCCCCCTAGTGACGCCACTGGTGTGATTTATTTGTCGGGAGTGACTAATTTACCGAAATGTTTTAAAGGCCACTTAATGTCCGCAAAGCAACGCCCTTAAAAAGCTATAAAAAAATATTACTAATCGAACGCTGCAAACCCGGTTTAAATACACGTTCTCAGTTTCAAGAAAATGAACAGCGATTATTTACTCGCGATTACCTCTCGCGGTTTTAAAAAGGACATGACGTCATCAGACCCAGGAGTTTGGTGCCTTTGGCTTGTTTATCATTGCAGAAGATAGGCGATTTTGCAAAGGCATGTGATAGCACATACTTGTCAAAAAGTGTTGTGCAAAAAAGACGTAATTAGCTCAAAGTAGTTTAGAAGTGTATTACCCGTAGCAATCCGCTTTTACTACCAGTATTGAACAGCAGTTTTACTATCAATAATGACTCTATCACTCTAAAAACTCCAACAGTACAAAAGTTTTCGTATTCTATCTGGCATATTCGTACCCAATACCGGTAGGCTACCATAGTGCAAAAAAAAAAAAGATTTTTGACACACGAAACTCTTGAAAGGTTTTAATTATGTAAAAATATTTTACCCTTCTAATACCAGTAGGCTACTGTAGTTTACTGCGTAGGATTAGCAATATACCGGTACTGTACGAAACTAATGATACAAGTACCAGTATCCGATCAGTAGCCTGGTTTGGTTTGTGTTTCAGTGATTAATCTTGTAGAACAACAGAAAAAACAATGACCTAGTCAGATTGCTGGATGCTTGGGGAGCAAATTACCAGAGGTGGAGTCCTCGAGGACGCCCTTGGCCTCGAAGCCTCAAGTCCTTGGCCTTAGCCTCGAAGCCTTAGGTCCTCGAAAATTGCCCTGTCCTCGGCTCGAGGACAGCACTATTTTTTGAACCGTTGAAATTTTGTTGGAAAACGCCAGAAACCTCGCGGAAAATTTGCAAATCCCTTTTTTGTTTTCCGCAATTGGAGCATATAGGCTTAGCCAAGCGGGCCTCCCCCCCAATTGAAATTTTACCAATGACAAAAATGTGACAAAAAAGCCTATTGTTTCTTCAGTTTCTTTTTAGCGCTTTTCGCTTCACCAGTAGCGAACAACAATATTGAAGACCAGGGGCGCCGGGACCCCCTAAAATCAATTTTTACCAGCCAATTTAAACGTAAACCTGGAAGAAATGGATAGTTTTCGTCCTAAAAATTGCTATCTCAGGATCATATCTGGCGTTTTTATAAACGTAATGCATTAATTAAGGCCGGATTTACCGCAATATGGCGCAGTACCAGCTGAGGGCCCTGCGCTCACATCTTAAGACTTTGTACGGTCTTCACCTATATTTGGCAGAAAGATGTTGCAAAAATCTCCAAAGTGCCAGGGGCCCAGCGCGATGTAAATCCGGCCCGGCAATAACATGGTTAGTAAGCGTAACCATCTATTGTACTATTTTTCAATAACAATTCATTAATTCACCTCCACCTCGACAGTTTTTACGCACAAAATGCTTTAAAAAAAAAATTAGCCATGGAAAATGCTGATTGAACAAATCGTTGAACTTCAATTGAGGGGGCCTGGGCCCCCTGGCCGAACATTCACTTCTATAAGTAGTTATTTTCGTGACAAAACAAAAATCTCTGAGGAAAATCTTCGAGTGGGTTTTCATTTACTGCTAAAATGTAGCCAGAGACAATGCACCTTACTTCCCCCTACCTGGACCAAATCACGTACAATTAAACTTTAACACCCAAATGCAAGATGTTAAACGTGTTTTGAACTTAAATTGCAACTAGAGGGAGGATTGAACAATTTAAATTTTCAATTGGCTTTCAAATGTCCAAAATCTAGTGCTTTCAAATGGCTCTAAACATGTGCGAAATGTGATTCAATAGCATTAAAATAGCTTCAAAAAATCGCCCAAGCAGCTGGGGGCCCAGCCCCCAGACCCCCGTCTGTGATATGTTTCAGTTACACAGGCTTTCTCAAAACGTCTCCAAAGTTACGTAATTGCACTTTTCAACTACGTATATTAGTTTAAGCCCTCTCCTTTTGCAAAATCCTGGTTAAGTGCCAACAGGCAAAATTTTGATGACGTCATTGCATGTGATTTGTGGTTTAGGCCTCCCCAATCAAAAATTCTGGCCATGCCTATAAATTGGAGATTGCCTGAAAAACTTTTTGAAGACCTTTTTTTTTTCGGAAAGCACTTGCGGCTGTGTCCTTGGTCCTTGGCCTTGGCCTCGAGCATTCCTGTCCTTGGCCTCGAGAGGGTCTGTCCTCAGAAAGGCTGTCCTTGGCCTTGGCCTCGGATTTTTTTTGTGTCCTTGGCCTCGAGCCTTGTGTCCTCAACTCCACCTCTGCAAATTACTGGTAGATGGGTAGTAGGCAGTGCTTAAACAGTAAAATTTTGCATGGGGGGACGCTTTTGCAGCCTTGACCAAACGCGTTCGGAATGCGAAAGCACTTCAGTGGAAATAATGTAATTCCGTCCCTGAAATCGAGTGAAGACCAAAAAAAAAAAAAGGTCTTCACCGCAATTTGGGATTATATTCTGCCAGAATTTGTGGGATTTACTCGTGCTGACAGGCCCTTTTTCATCTGATCAACCAGCACGTAAATCTTGATGGAGGGACGCTAAAATCTCGATGGGGGACGCTAAATCTCGATGGGGGACGCGTCCCCCCTACAATTTAAGTACTGGTAGTAGGTATGAGTGTTGCTACGATAGGCTAATAATGGCAGGGAAGTAAGTACCGCATGTACCAGTTAGTTACATTGGTGCGATAGGTAAAAATGTTACCATTGCAGTCAGCATTTTTGTACTACAATTTCACATTCACAGTACTGATACTTGTAACAAGTTACCTGCACTCACTGGTAGTTGTCTGGCTGTGCAGATCTGAGATACCAGTACACCGATCTGATACTTGTGGCCTAGTCCGATACCGCTGAACTATGGTACCCTAGCAGATTAGTCCAGCCTAATACTGTATATTGCCAGGAGTAAAATATTTACTGAAACACAAACCAGTACTGATCTGATACTGGTACCATTTCTACTGTACATATTGGTACCGGTATATTCTTAATTCTACGCAGTGAACTACAGTAGCCTACTGGTATTAGAAGGGTAAAATATTTTTACAAATTACAGTATAAGCTTTCAATAGTTTCTGTTGAGTTTAAAATTTTTTTAAACTCTGTGGTAGCCTACCGGTATCGGGTACGGATATGCCAGAGTGAATACGAAAACTTTTGCACAGTTGGAATTTTTGAGTGATAGAGTCATTAGCCGACTGTAGTAAAACTGCGGTTCAATACTGGTAGTAAAAGCGGATTGCTACGAGTACTTCACTTCTGAACTTAGCAATGAAACTACTTTGCGCTAATTACAGTACGTCTTTTTTGCGCAACATTTTTTGACTAGTAACCTGCTGTTACATGCCTTTGCAAAATCGTCTATCCTCTGCAATGATAAACAAGCCAAAGGCCCCAAACTCCTGGATCTGATGATGTCATGTCCTTTTTTAAACATGCGAAAGGTAATCCCGAGTAAATAATGGCAGTTCATTTTCTTTAAACGTGCATCTAAACTGGATTTACAGCGTTCGATTAGTAATATTTTTTTATAGCTTTTTAAGGGCGTTGCTTTGCGGACATTAAGTGGCCTTTAAGTTAAAAATAAAACAAAAATGAAAGATATCATCCATTATTTGCTTTTTTAAGTGTAAGATTAGGGTTGGAGTTGCGCTTTGGGGTTAGTTGATTTAAGCTTGGGTTAGATTTGGGTCAGAATTATTATATAAGGAAGATAGAAGTTTACGGTGAAATAGTCTCTTCCGTATATAAACAGTATATGCAAAAACACTATATGCAAAACTTTCAGCAAGCCAATTGTTAAACTGTAAAAAGAATAAATACCTTACAAATACTAACTAACTAGCTATTTCCTATTTTTTTAAACACAAAATCAACACTTCCTATTCTCACTGCATTAGTATGAAAGCCATCAAATGCATTTAATCCATACAACAATGAAAATTTTTGAGTGCAACAAAAACTGTATAGGCACAAAGTAACTGTCTTGTTACACCTAGCGTTTTATCCATCTTAGGTTTGTTTAGAAAAAGATTTAAATTTTTTTCTGCGGATTTGTGTTTCCAGAAATACAGTAGAGATTGCATAACTGCAAATGCAACTCAAAAACATACAAAAGTCTGTTTCAAGCAGAGAGAGCACAATCGTCATACACATCAAACAGCTTATCATGCAAGGAGTTTCAAAAACTGCTATTTTAAATCGAGGAGTTTATGCGCGAGGAACTGAGGTTTAACTTTTAGAAACATTCAAAGCGATTTTTTCGACACAAACATCAAGCGTAACACAAGATCATAATTAACTATAAAGTTTTATGACATTACTCAAATGACAATTCTTTTGTCGGCGAAACAATTTTGCAACTAAAATTTCAAGTAGAAAGATTTTCTTTTAGATGAACGAATTTCAAAGCAAACGTCCTGCTCTTCAAAAAAGAACAAGAAAAAATAAGGTCAAAAAACTAAAGGAACTAGGGCAAGCTTTCAGAAAGAAGACTCAAATCGTTTTGGCTTGTCTTAAACCCTTTATTACTCAACGGTAGAGCTTCTGAAGCCCCCACTCGTTACAAACAGTAATTACTTAAATTTGGTTCGCAATAAAAACTTGAAGTTTCCTGACTTTTCCTGTTTGTTTTTTCCAATTAGGATGAAACTGTTTTTGTTTATACAACATAAGGGGTTCAAGCGTAAAATGGGGGTTTTTGACAAATTTTTTAAAAATTTCATCAATTTCTAGCTTTCGGTGTAAAATTTTAATTTCACCCATAATATTTCTGGTAGAGATTAAGAGGATTAAAGTAAATTAGTGCCCCAGATTAGATGGATTACAATAATTAGTGTGACTACGTTGCGAACGAAAAGCTACTACGCCCGAGGCAATAAACGAAAATTAGGTTCCTTTGTCTTTGTTTTTACGCTAATTTCGATTGAATAGAGAGAGTTACAATTGGTTTGCAATGCAATGACTCCTTGCAAACTACAATCGAACAAAACAATGTATTACAGAAGAAAACGAATCATGATTCAATGCAGTTACAGTTGTGTTAGCTATACGCCAATACAAAAAATCAAAACCAATTCCTCATTGGGCAATACCTGCAACATCATGTCGAAACGCGTGAAAAGATTTGCGGTGCCCAGCTCCGAGTCATAGCCACTGGACAGCACAGTTCCTTTTGAATAAATGTAGCAGTGGTTGCGAGCCGTAACGAAATTGTGTCGGATTTGACCTGCCCAGGAATTGACTTTTAACTTCCCGTTCCATTAGCAATTGCGTAACTGTAACTGGCCAATACAAAATATAAACTAATGCTCAATATAGTCTAGCTTTATTTTTAATGCACTACATCCGATTAACAAAATTGAAAATGAAAAGCTTTGTTTTTAATTTTACCTACACATAAAGCCGTCAACTAGTTCAATCACACGCCCCTAAGTTGATTTTTTTTTTATTATTTATTGATTTTTACATATACAATGTTTCTGTAACTAGTTTTAGGTGACAAATAGTTCAAATTAAATCAATTAAATCTTCATTAAACTTGCTGTATTACGTCGTAGGGTGTAGCGAGTTTGTGGGGCCCATCTTCTCGTCATTGCGCCCGGGCATCACAGTTCCTTCCAAAGAAATGTCGCAGCGGTGGCGAGCCGTTCACAATACTGTACCCGATTTGACCGGCCAGAGATTTGAACCTCAGATCTCCCTCTCTAGAGTCCAAAACGTTATTGCTACTTGATAATAATAATCAAAGGATATTGCTGCTCAGGCGTAAATAATCATCAGAGAAGTTTTCAGTTTCTAAATTTTTGCATTTCGCATTGCAGTAATACCTATAAACCTTCTAAACTGCTTCGAAACTTGCTTTTATTAGGCCTTGCCAGGTGACCTGATCCTCAGAGAGAAATTTTATCAGGGTACGAAAACTGATATTGAGCTCTTTTGCCAAGACCAAGGCGGGAAATAGGGGGAAGAACAACAGCTTTTTATTTGGGTAAAGACAAAAAAAAGTTTTTCATCGCAAACTCGGCCAGCTCTTGTTAAAAATTGCGTGAAAACCAAGAAAAAGATTTCTACTGGAAATCCGGCCGGCTTTTACATGCATGCTCACCGAACTACTACTAATTGAGTGCGCGTGAACTTATAGATCCTCCCGAGATTCCTAAACCCAGGCCTGGGTACGATGCACCCTCTATCCCCCTCTCGCAGACCCTGCCGGGTGCCCCCATACCTTAGGATATTTGAAGACTAAGCCCCAAGAACGATCAAATTTTTTCGTTTTCGGCGTATTTTTACATTGTACAGAAAGTGTTTCACATGATTAGAAAATCATAAAAAATAATAGGAATGCCGTTCATTTTGTAACGCATTCTACTTTTATTGAACAAACCCCCAGTTTTTTTTTGCAAGCTATAACAAATACTGTTATTACGTAATTATTGTTATATTGCAATTTTGTAAGAAGACAAATTAGAAATCGTTAACAAGACGATATTATTCATTAGTGTAATGCGCTACGCGTTATACAGATAGATAAGCAATGCTGGAAAATACTCACTTGAGTCTAAAAACCAACGCCTGATTGCTATTCCGTATTGTTTATTTAGCGCTTATTCTAATTATTGTTCTTGTCTGTGGTTTGACTTTAATTAGTGTCTCTATTGTTAAAATCATTATCAGAGAACTTTGTCAACGATTACTACTTGTTTCGCATGACAATGATATTATTTGTTTGATTACGTTTGGGAGTAATTTCGAGGTTGATTCCAAAAACGGAGATCACAATAAATTTTCAAGTTTAGATTCCAAAACAATCATTCTTTTATATACGGTAATATGAGCAATTCCGCAGCATTTAATCGGAATGAATCATAGAATAAATCCTTTATAAGTATAAATTGTTTTAGCAAATTTTTAAAAAATAAGTAAAAAACTTGATTTTTCCAACTTATAGTAAAAAAAAAGTTTTACCGTAGCAACTGTATTAATTTTTTTACTGAGTAAAAGCACAGTAAAATACTGTAAATTAAACCGCAAGAGCGCCGTTGTTATCCAAATAATATGTTAGTTTGTTGTTGCAAACATTTTGCTTCAAAAGTTTCAAATTTTAACAAATTGCGTTCATTTCTGAAACGGGAGGACTGAAGTTTAAATCTGGGCCGGTCAAATTGGACACAATGTTGCCAACGGATCACCACCGTTGCGGCATTTCTTCGAATGAAGCTGTGTTGTCTGGGCGCAATGACGCGAAGATGGGCCCCGTCATCTCGTAACACGCTTTGGCGAAATGCAGCAAATATGATGAGAGATTTGATTTGAATTAAATGCAATATGACAACACGCAAAAATTGAAGTAAACGAGGTCAGCTTACAGCTTATCGCTGTATTTTATGAAAAAGTAGTGCATTTGGTTTTGCAACAACTCTTTTGTACGTACGTCAGAGTTGTAAACGGGCCGACTAATTCAGGCCCGAACCCGAAAATATAAGCCCGAACCAAAAAACTAAGTTGAAGTTCAAATCATGCCCAAAAAACCCGAAAGTTTAGTTAGGCCTGAAAAATTTAGCAATGTTGCCAAGTTATTTTGATTATATTTTGGTACACCGAAAAAAAAACAGTACGCCTTAGCCCGGACTTAAGCCCAAAATTTTTGTCAACTTTAGGTCCCAAACCCGGCTCAAAAAGCCCGGCCCGATTTGCAACTCTGACGTACGTTGTCTTCAAGTTTACGGGGCTATCATTGTATGTACAGTAGCTTACCCAAAAAGTAATGTAATTAATTTATTATACTGTGAGGTTTTAATTTACGGTACAGTTTTGTCCACACTCATGAAGAATTTAAAGCAATTTTGCAATGTATATCAATTCATACAACGCATAAATAGAGCTTATCATATGTCATCTAACTATGTCACATCATCAGATCAGTTAAAATAATTACAATTGTCCGAAATTTTTGTGATGCTTGAACAATTTCGTCGACCTTCAATAAGCGTATTGTGTACGTCATTATCTTAATTAATAACGTTACCGCTTCTCACGGCGAAGCAATTATAATCTCATTTCATGCTCAACTATAATTGCGCACAACCATTATAATCCCTTTTAACGCTTATTAAGTAAGCGCGTAAGATCAGAAACTTGACGACCTTAAATAAAATGCATATTTCATTAACTTTCGGGAATAAATTCCAAAGTTGTTTTTACTATATTGAAAGATGAATAAATGCTCTACCATGCAGTGAAATTTTGAAATTTCTAGCTTGGGTAGTTTTCAAGTTATTATCGAAAAACCATGGTGGGCTTCAGAAGCCCTGCCGTTGAGGAGTCAATGCCCTGAAAAAGGTTGAGGAACATAGGTTATCCAGGTTTATAACAACGAAATATGTTTACTGCAAACTTAACCATCGAAATTATTACTCTGTTTGACCAGCGGTTAAAGAGATACTGCTTAAAATCGGTTTTATTGAAGAAATGAGATCTACTTGAGGTAGTAAAGAGGTGCCCCAAACCTTTTCCCACACTTCCCTTTATTCGCGAAACTACGATTTAATCCGTTTGACTCCTTACCATTGGCAACCCTGAGCTTTGCAATTTTGTGACATCACAAAAGGCATAATTTAGTAAAAATTTCTTACAGACTCGCGATTATCAACTAGTAGTAGTGAGTAGCCTATAACCATAGGTGGGCACAAGTCCGTTAATCCGTTAATAACGAAGCTAACGTTTGCATTAACTCGTTAATCCGTTAAAAAATTTTTTCATGTTAACGGACTAAATTAACTTCCGTTAAGTTCTATTAACGGACTAAAGTAACTTCCGTTAAGTTCTGTTAACTTCCGTTAAGGTTTTTATCGTTAATATCTTGCACCATTCATTCATCAGACCGGTGCAAACGAGTTTGCACTGGCAACACTTGTTGCGTATTAGCACGAGTTTTATGGAAGAAAGCGAAGAAAGCTCTTTTTTGAGGCAAATAATAACCTGCAGCCTCATAGGTCTATTTTAATTATTATCGTTGTTCACAATTTCCAAAGATTTTCCGATTGCAGCTTCGTTGTGCATTTGAACTTATTTTTATCTTGAAATTAGATTAGACCATAGGTGGGCACAAGTCCGTTAATCCGTTAATAACGAAGCTAACTTTTTCATTAAAGGTGAATTTACACAGTATCCGTTTTTCGTACGTTTTCGTCCGTTTTTTTACGTTTTTGCTTCTCCTTGAAAAAGTATGCGCTTTTTCATCCGCATTTTTATTAGTCCATATACGCACTAAGTAGACTGTTATATATAGATAAAAATTTTGTTCAAAAATTTTGTGTATGAACGATAAGAGCGATATTTCGAAATAGAGCTGTACCCCTTTACAAAAAAATTTTTTCGGAAAACTTTTGTCCAGTATGTGGCTGTCTGGTTAGTGCGGATATGGACACATAAAAATGCGGATGAAAAAGTGCATACTTTGTCAAGGAGAAGCAAAAACGTAAAAAAACGGACGAAACGTACGAAAAACGGATACTGTGTAAATTCACCTTAACTCGTTAATCCGTTAAAAAGTTTTTTCATGTTAACGGACTAAATTAACTTCCGTTAAGCTCTGTTAACGGACTAAAGTAACTTCCATTAAGTTCTGTTAACTTCCGTTAAGGTTTTTATCGTAAATATCTTGCAGCTTCGTTGTGCATTTGAACTTGTTTTTATCTTGAAATTAGATTAGACTGTAAAATATAACTTCCAAAACACAAAAAGACAGTGTTGGGACTATTGCCACTTTCACGAGTCCCAGTCCGAGTGCGAGTCCTTAAGCTACGAGTCCGAGTCCGAGTCTGAGTCCACCAAAACTCAAAATCACGAGTCCGAGTGCGAGTCCGAGTCCGAATGCCACGAGTCCGAGTCCGCCAAAACTGAAGATCACGAGTCCGAGTTCGAAAAGTTCGAAAATTTAACCGGAATGTGAAATTTAAAATTTGGCCAAAGTTATTTTAGTATGGACAAACGCTTTCGGAGATTCTGCAAGAAGACGTTTGCGCAACGTTTCTGCAAGCGTTGCACAATCTTCTAACAAGGCCCTTTACACACAAAAAAAGTTGCATTAACGCTTTTGCAAGAACTCTTGTAGATAAAATTTAGTCGTCTACTTCAGCCTTAATTTACACCCGAGTTTGCAAAACTCCTCATGGCCGAGAAAGTCAAAATTCGAGGTTTTCCTTGTTTTATACCAGTATATTTTGTCTAGCCAGTTCAGTTTTGACGAAGTTTTTTCAGTAAAAGTATGCGAGTGACATCGCATGAAAAATTCTTACATTGTTGTTTGAATTTGCAAAGAATTTTGTAAGTTATTGAAACGACCGACGCTCGCGTCGAGTGCTATTTTGTTTTTACTTAGCCATTTTCAAACTAATGAGTGCGAAATTTCGGACTTTTGCTTATAACTCAAGAGCGGTTTGGTGTAGCTACATGAAATTATGACAGCAGTTTGAGACTATTGATTTGCATGTTCGTATCAAATTTTGAGGCAATTGGTTACGTGACTTTGGTTTTAGGAACCAAAAACCGCCCCGCAAGTTTGGCGTAAAAAGCGGTCTCATTCAAAAACGGCTTAAGTACGACAAAAAATATTTCACACGGTTATATGTCTTAAGCTACCTTTTCATCCCAACTAACTCACTTTTGGCTGCAATGAGGTTTTTTTTCTTTTTTTTTCCTTTGTTTTGCTTTTTTTTCTTCCTAAATCTCGTACGCTCTTCTTCTCCTAAACTACAAAACATCAAAATCTAATTTTTTTGTAAAGTTATTGAGTTGCAAACGCAATTCTGTCTTTCGAAATATTTTGGGGCCACTCCACTGGGAACCCTCCCAAAATCGGGCCCAAAAATTGAATTTTTTGAAAATGAACAAAATGAAAACCGCTCTAACTAGGGCGCTAGTTTCTTTGATATCAGCAGATACTTAACAGACAAGTATTTTGACATAGTTTGGGGGGTGCCACCCCTACGGGGACCCCCCAAAAATGGACCCCCAAAATCAATTGTTTGAACAGCTTAACTGAGGGTGACAGTGCTTTTTGATATCGGTAGATATTTAACACACTAATATTTGACGTAGTTTGGGGCTACCAGTCTCCCCAGGGACTCCCCCAAATAGACCCTCCAAAAATGAAGTTTCTGAACAGCTCAAGCTAGGGTGCTAGTTTTTTTATCATATCAGCAGCTACTTAACAGACAAATATTTTGACATAGTTTGGGGGTGCCACTTCTGGGGACCCCCAAAAATTAATTTTTTGAATGGCTTAATCTAGGGTGCTTGTTTTTTTGAAATCTGTAGATTCTTGCGTCGGTCGCTGAAAGGGGTTGCTACTCAGAAAACTCCCATCTAGTTTTTCACAGCAGTTAATTACTTTTCGGGATATCAGATTAAGAAAATAATTTTAAACAAATCAAATCTTTCATTATACTCATTGTTCTCTTTTCAATTTTTGTTTTATACTCGTTATATTACGCCGAAGTGTGCAAGAGTTGGCACTGCCCATGTCCACATCATACGGCCTGGGCAACACAGCTCCTTTCAAAAAAATGTCGTAACGGTGGCGAGTCGTTGGCAACAGTTTGTCCGATTTCACTGGCCCAATATTTAAACCTCGGACCTCCCGCTCCAGAGATGAACGCGTTACCGCTCAACCAGCAAAAGAGCTTATTTCAGTAGATTTGTCACAGCGTCCAATAAAAAAATAGAGCTTTATTAGAACTTTTAAGTTGCGTATTAATCAGTTAATGGACAAAAGCGTGCAAAAAAGTATCATCTTTTCGGAAACTGGGCAGACTGGTGGTGTGGTATTGCATTTAATTAATACTGAGTGAACCAAGTTTGTGTGCATTTTTTCAGTAGTTTAACTACTTTTGGAAGTAACCTAAAGCCAAAAGTCGACCAGCTGAAGCTAAAAAATAGAAGGACCTTCATAATTTTCATCAGTTTACGGACAAAGGTTGAGGATCATTAAGTTCGCGATCAAGCGCGCAACTAGATTTTGCTGGGGAGCTTTGGATTTGTTGGGTTATATAAACCCTTGAATTTTGGGATTATATTTCTAAGTAATTTTGCGAAGGGGGGCTGAAAGCCCTTTAGCCTCTCCTGATTGCGCCACTTGTCGCCATGGTTTGGTATCTTTTGTCGTTTCATAACTAATAAACTAGAATTGTTATTTTTATTTCAGAGGAAGAACCTCAGTTTTAAATACATTTGTCATTATTTGTACATAATTTAGTGAATGCATTATGCAATTTTTATTTTTATGGTTTATGAATAATTTGAAAAATGAAAGAATTAGTTTTTGCTGAATTGGCTGTATATGTTTTAACCAACTAACCAATTGGCCAATTTTAACCAATTGGCTGTATATCACCAACAGAAAGAATTTTTTTTTGCAAAAACCTTACAAAATTCAGGCCTAACCAAAGCCCATACACAGAAAAAGTTAACCAGCCCTGCACTGCAGAAGTAATCAAAAAAAACACTTCATGCTTTATCATCTGGATACGGTAATTTTTTTCAGTCTTATCTGCAATTTTTTGAATGCAAGCTAATTCTTTTTAGGTTTTCATTCTCCATTGTAACATTAAAGAATCAGGTATAAAATTTAACATAACTTAACACAGACAAAACTTATTATCTCCCTCCACTACCTGCGAATACTTGAATAGTGAATACCTTTCAAGAACTTTTCAGCCATGCGATATCTTGAGCATATTTTACCTACCGGCATCATCGAAACAAACGTAATCATACCAATGACACCAAAACGCTAAAAAAATGCGGTTGCCAAAATATAAAACCAAATTCAATTAGTTTTCATTTTGATTTGGGTAAGAAATCTCTCCCTGCCAAAGATGATGCATTGCTTGTCACATTTATATTTTGTGGATATATAGTAGCTCTGTAATAAGACATTACAATAAGACATTCAACAAAAATCACGAGTCCGAGTCTGAGTCCCCTCAAATTCTATGAGTCCGAGTCTGAGTCCGAGTCCCAAGGGCACGAGTCCGAGTACGAGTCCGAGTCCTTAAAAAGTGGCCTCGAGTCCGACTCGAGTCCGGACTCGGACTCGAGTATTCCCAACATTGCAAAAAGACCACCATAGCAATAAATATTTCCTTACAATCAGCTCAGCAGAGTCAATACGTGTTCTAGAAGCGAGTGAATAAAACGAAATGTAAATTACATGCAAAATATTAACGAATTAACGGACTTTATTAACTTCCGTTAATTAAACCTGAAAATAACGGATTAATGTTAACGGAGGAGTGAAGTTTGTTAACGGACTAGTGGTTAACGAAGCTAACGTTTTGCATTAACTTGCCCACCCATGCCTATAACCAATCCAAATCTGAAAACTTGGCTACTGCTACTGAAACTTGTAGACCTAGGCTACCAGTACTGATTTACAGCACGCCGTTTGTGATGTCACAAAATTGAGAAACTCAGGGTTGCCAATGGTAAGGAGTTAAATGGATTAAAACGTATTTTCGCGAATAAGGAAAGTTGTGGAAAAAGGTTTGGGGCATCTGTTTATTACTTCAAGTAGTTCTGATTTCTTCGATAAAACCGATATACGAAAAACAAATTGCTTAATGCTAATCTTACATTGCGTTTTTGCTATTTTTAGGCCTTACGGAATCGAAACTTGCATTGGACAAGCTTTTGTTTACTTTACATGCGGATACACTTCGGTCGTATTTTTGGTGGCTATCACTCTGAATAGATTGATTGGAATAATCTATCCCACACGGTAAGAAAATTATGCATACTCTACCTCAAATTCAGTCAAGTGAGTTCACAACAAGAGCACTGGGGTCATCGTTGCACAAAATGGATATTGATTTAATGACCATAAATGGATTTGAGCCGTTGTGACGCGTTTCGTCCTTTGCTCAAGCTTGAGCTCAAATCCATTTATTGTCATTAAATCATTATTCATTTTGTGAAACAATGTACCGAGTGCTCTTGTCCTGAACCTCCTTGACTGAATTTGATTTGCGCTCTCCAAGACAGTGGTTTGAGCACTCTCGGTTAAGAAATCTCTTGACTATGACCCTTGTCGTAGCCTCTCTCAAAATTTATACAGTACCTTATACATTTTGCATTTTTATTTCAACAATATTTTTAAAAATGCTGTAAATCGTAAACCAAACAGTAAAGTGAGAACTATTTGGAGAACTTGATGCTAGAAACAAATCGTATTATACCGATTTATAGGTTTAACAGAAGTTAATTCGTCTCTACTCGCTTCGAAAACACACAAAAAGAAAATAACAAAAAACAGCCGTCAAAAGGATTTGACATACAAATTATAAACACGAATGGGGACTGGGAAGCTCCGAACGGACCTTCTCTGCTTTCGAGTCAAGCAGCCACCCGATTTGCTTCTTCATAATTTGTATTGAAAAGGCGAATACAAATTCATGGCAAGGTCGCGTGCTGACCAATTTACCAGAAATATTCGAAATAAAATCAACTTACTTCATTTACAAACGCTTGCGTTAAACGTGATTTGCATTTAATTTAGAACGTGACGTAGGCCAAAAGTAATGTTAAGAAGATTCTTACTAGTTGCCTTGTGTTTTATTTTAAGTTTTCGATAAGGCAAAAGTTATAACTTTAGCGACATCAAGTGATTGTTTACCGCGTTACCCATTAACTTTGCGTCCTATTGCACCACAAAACAAACACTTGAATCAAAATACGTATCAAAACACAAGTATGATCATAAACTGATATCATATGGGGCGCGAAATGTAAAATTAGCTAAATCTAGAAGATATAATTATATCTACATGCTTGTTGTGCTGATATATAAATAACGTGCAATACAATTATATTTACATGCTTGTTATGTTCATATGTGAATAACGTGCAATATAATTAAAATCTTTCTGAAATACTTCAAAAATAAGCATAAAAAACATCGATTGCAATTTTACAATAAGCCACCTCTTGCAGTTTGTAAATGCAGATATCGCTAAATCTACACAAAAAAAAAGTTGCAATTTCACAAATCGCGCGTTACGTTCCTAATGTAAATGTAGATATAGGGTTCATGCGTTCATTCAGGTTACCATCGTTACTAAAGCTCGACGAATCGCCTTTTTTTTCTTTTTGTGTTAAAAAGGTTGTTTTCGAATTTCTGTGGCGTAATGGGTTAGGCGTTCAAGAGGCAGTGTACGCGTCCGGGTTCGACCCGTGTAGAATGTAATTACTTTTGTTCTGCTAAACATTGAATGTCACTATCTTTTTTTTTTGTGCAGAATCTTTGCGGTATTTGTTCGGGCAGCGCTACCAGCTTTAAAAATGCATAATAAGCCGATCAAAAACACGCTTCCAGCCATCACTACTTAGAGTTCAATTTGAAGTCACAAAGTTAGGACATTCGTTTGGTTCAGAAACCAAAAACAAGCTAAGAAAAGATGTAGTTCCGATAGCTGGTTTTGTAACTAGCTTGATATCGGCAGCCTAGTAAGCTTATTGTAAGAAATTACTCAAATGTGTTCGCAAATCCTGTCTGTCAATTGGCCTACAGTTCAATAATTCTGTTACTGTTGGCATTAGTTTGAATTGAAACATCAAACAGCGACGGCGAGAAGGATTTTCCCAAGTGTACCATTTTTCTTTTACTATCATATCAGTTTGCTGTTCCTAGATCTAGTAATGCCGCCCGAACTAACTAACGCCGCACAAAAAAAAAGACAATGACATGCAAGGTTTCGCAGAACAAAAGTAATTAGCTTCTATGGGAATCCAACCCTTACGCATGCTCTGCCTCTTGAACGCCTAACCCATTACGCCACAGAAATTCGAAAACAAATCGGCGAATTTGCACCTTTTTAACACAAACAGAAAAAAAAGGCGATGCGCCGAGCTCTGGTAACGATGAAAACCTGAATGAACGCATGAACCCTATATCTACATTTACATTAGGAACGTAACGCGCGATTTGTGAAATTGCAACTGTTTTTTTGTGTAGATTTAGTGATATCTGCATTTACAAACTGCAAGAGGTGGCTTATTGTAAAATTGCAATCGATGTTTTTTATGCTTATTTTTGAAGTATTTCAGAAAGATTTTAATTATATTGCACGTTATTCACATATGAGCATAACAAGCATGTAGACATAATTGTATTGCACGTTATTTATATATCAGCACAACAAGCATGTAGATATAATTATATCTTCTAGATTTAGCTGATTTTACATTTCGCGCCCCATAATATCATCTTAAACAGAAAGGTCAATGTTATGTTAGTAAGATTTGTAATGCCGTAAAATAAAGCTGATGCTAAAAGTTCTGTCCAAACTTTTGTACCACCTGCATTCTACAGGAACAGCTTATCTTTCTGTAATCGGAGCGAGCATTGGAAATCATTCCGGTACGTAACTTCCTAAAAGAATTTTAACCATTCTTGCTGCGCTGCACAAGCTTCTTTCACACGTGCTTTTTTCTATCTAGTCTACATACTCTTTTGATCAATATGCTCAAAATAATTACAATAATTTTTCTAGTGTATTTTTGTGTGTCTGACCAGTGATCACTGATCCCAAGCAAGAAAAATAAAAACCAAAAAGCGCGCAATAGTGTTTTCATCGCAATCCAGTCAATACCCCAACTTTCGATTACTTTTCTGTAATTATCGTTATAAGCCATGGGTGGGTAAGCTTGTTCAAAGAAAGAGCCGCTTGCGGAAAACCATAAACACCAGCGAACCTCAAAATCAGTTTACACAAAATAACATAACAGCAATAAAAACACCAGGCGCGTAGCCAGAAATTCGCAATGTGGGGGATGTTTTGGGGGCCTGGGGGCGAAACCCCAGCCGCCGCTGGAGGCACCGGGGTAACTTAATTTTAGGGATATTTTGATAAAAATTAATGCTTTTAAAACATGGCATAGAAATTGGCAGTGCAAACATGATTAAACTGGTTGCATAAATGAGCTGTGTGGGAGATGGCTAATGGTAAAATTTTAGTTCTCTTGTTTCCATGCTGGTAAATCATAAAAGTTAATAGTTCAATAAAATTCACTCGGAGTAGTCTATATTTTATAGAGAAAAGTAATTGGGGGGTGTGATAGAAAAATATTTGAGAGAAGTGATTGGTAATTAACTAATACTGAAAAGCCCCCCTTCCTTCCTGAGTGATGAAACCTATGTTCAACATTTTTGCATTAACATCAAATTAGATTGCTTATCTTTGGCCTTTTTTCGAAGTTTCTATTGATTTGGGAGTTTTATTTTTGACAAATTAGCCCCCCCCCCCCCCCCGAATACATGTTTCAAAAGATGCTTCAAATTACTTTTTAGTCCATTCCAGTGCAAAAAAACAGTCTCAGAAGTGCTAAAAACGTGGTATTTTTCTTGTTCTGCATTTTGGTCCGCAGCCTAATGGGGGGGGGGGGGGGCTATAGCCTCCCATCCTGGCTCTGCTGCTGAAAAACACAATGATTGTTGCCCTATAAGGCAACATTCACACTTGATAGTGCTCTTTGAAGTGTTTCATAACTCCGGAAAAATATTCTACCTTGATTCTTTGAAGTGTTTATACTGCAATTCGTCATCACAGTTGGTATAACCTTGGTTGAAAGCGCTATGAAAACATATACTTGTTTAATCACTCTAAAATGCATCAATAAATGAAAACAATTTCAAGCACGAGATAACGTATTTATAAAGTACAATCTCAATTTTTTGTGTAATATTACGATTCAATACAAGAGCCACAAAATTTAGGTCCGAGAGCCGCATGCGGCTCACGAGCCGCAGTTTGCTCACCGTTGTTATGAGCTTTTCCTAAAGCTCAACTGTGATTTGCCTGCAGTTATCGCTTTTTATCATCCACGTGCGTGAAAATATCGATTGTGTTTTGCTGGATAATAGCTCCGTCCTTTTTGTTACCTACAATGGTGGCCACTTTCCATTCTCTTAACACAGAAAATGCAAATCGTTTGCTTACTGGATGGAAAAGGGAACAATTTCTGTGCACTTTTGTCAACATACATGGAGGATGGCAAACTTACATGTTGGTAAGTGATGTTTTCGAGATAGTTAACCTATTATAATTTTGAGTTTGTTTGCAATACAGCAGTGGAGTAATTACAGCAATAATTTAACGATCTAGATGTGCAAAAAGCAAAAGTACATGAACCAACAACCAATCGGAGCAACTGCCAACACCCCATGTACCATTTTGCGTTTTTGTCCCAGAAATTTTTTTACCAAACAAAATTCTTTAATGCGATTAAAAAGCTCTGATTCGCGGAACGGAATGTTGTTTCATTTAGAAAGATTGTTTGGAAAGTCTATTGGTAGGCATTTTTTGTTCCTACAGGTATTGTTTGTTTCTACAGCTCTTAGCCATGTTGTATCCAACGTGCTTTATTCAGCGCAAAATGATTGGTGCAGTAAAATTGTTACCTTGTTACCGTTTTAGTTTCTGCGGTTCATGTTTCAATTTTTGCCGATCATTGTCATGACATTGAGTTACGCTGCAATGTACTACAAAATACGACTGACAAATAAAAAACGTCGGGCCACCGATTTACTTTACAACTCATACAAGGTAAGCGTAACAAACTAATTGTTCAAAATTCAACCTGTTTATGGTATTACTTATGCCATATTTAATTTAGGATGTTTTTCTAAACAATAGCATTTATAAACATATTTTTGAACAAATTACACCCTCCAGGCTGAGCACGTCTTTGTAATTGTGAATTTCCTAAAAACAAACTTTGGAAATAATTAAGCTATTGTCATGCTCAGGATTACTGCTAATCGATCAACTTAGAGGAAGAAATTTATAGTTTGCAACTTTGCCCAATCCTCTATTGCACACAGTAACTGACAAGATCAATAACAATGCAAAGGTTTTGTTGTTTAAAGTGTAAAATCTAGCATGCGAATTGCAAATACGCATTCGGTTTAAGAATTCTTTGAAGTCTTTGTAATTCTTTTCATACAGATTAGAATTGATCAGCAAAATTCAAGATCAGATGAAGAGTCACATGATCTGCTACCTTTGCCAAAGTACGTATGAATTGAAGTGGTCGGTGCAGCAAGGCCCAAAACTTTCTTTAAAGCGTTTTTTTTTTCTGTAATGTAAGTTAGAAAGCACGTATTAAGAGATTCGTGATATTCCGAAACAAACTTTTGTTTGTCAACAAAACAACAAAACAAAACAAAGTTTTGTTTGTTTTGTCAAACTTTTGTTTGTTACTACGGCTGCTAAACTTATTATCATAAAATTTTAGGCGAAACAGAAGTCCGTTTGTAAAACGAAAGTTCGGCAACGACGCTGTGGGAAAAGTCTATGAAATTAAAAATGGAAAAATCGAGGTATAACCAAAAACTCTTTAAAGCTATTATTGACCTAGTAATAAACCATTAACGTATGTAGCTTAAAGAATTACATCAAACTCAATTTAGCTGCTTAAATGCTTCAAAGCCTATCTACGAAGTCTGGTGTTAAAGCTAGCTTTGTTTCTGGAACCCATATTTAGAGAGCGTTTGATGCTAGAATGCGTCGACATTTACGTGGGCCCAGGGCCCGATTAATGGTCTGCAGGGGCCCAAATAACAGTGGTGGGGTATACGAATTCTCTTCTGGAAACTTAATGAAGATAAAAACATTTCTTCACTTAGTGCAGGCTCCCAAAGCTCGGAACAGTTGCCTAGTTGGATAATTAGGTTTGCATAAGCCCCCACATAAACTTCTTCGTAACCTACTGCAATTAACTTAAACCCACAAAAAAGTTGCAGATTGCATTGTTTTGACAGGTTTTACAAGTGTTCGTACAGTAATTACGCCAAGAAAACTTGTATTATTTGACAACCAAAATAAACTAACGTATCTTCTATCCAAACAATAAGCTTAAGACTTTAATTTTGATCGACTAATTCTTGTGCTCATTAAGGTACGTTCTATACCTCTATCACCAAAAAAACGTGAAAATTCAATCGAGAGACAGCTACGAGTTCAAAGGGAACAGGAGATTCATTTAGTACATGTTAGCATCATCGTATGTGCCGTTTTCACAATACTTTTCTTACCAAGTTTAATAGTCAATCTTCTGCCAGGAAGGTAAGAGGCTGTGTATATAGCCAGCTTTTACGCAAGTTTAAAAAAATATACTCTGCGAAAACAATCAAAAAGTACTCTGTAAAGAAAACTTTTTAATTTTGTTTTCGTACAAAAAAAGATTTTTCGACGTTTTTTTGTACATGGGGTGAGGCAAAACAGAAACGATAACACTTACAATACAGTGCAAAGTTTTTAAAAAGCTATATGATTCTCAAATTTTGTATGTGTGCTAACTTGAAAACTTTAAACAATTGCTGAAAACTTCTGCTATCTGCATTTTAAGTGAAAAAGCAATCGAATCATACAAATTAAAATATTAGCCCGCAAAAACAAATTTCAGCCACATTTTCTTATTAAGTGATCAAAGTGTTCATTTCAATCGTTACAAATTGCTCGCCAACGTTTTTTCCTAGACCAAATCACCTTACAAACTTCATATTGGGGTAGTTTTTTCACATTTCTTCCAGATTGTGTCTATAGTTTTCTTTCTTGGAAGCATTGCTCTTTTCTCTGTAGAGTTTTAGCTGAGATTAGAAGATTTTAAACTTCGAATCCCAAATTGATCTAAATAATGCTAAACCATAGAATGAGACTTAGAAATGTCATTCATCTTCTCTTCTAAGTTTTGAGTACCAGTAGCCTTTTTTCGCAGTAACTCTGAGGGACCAAGATATGTTGCTATTTCTGCTTGTTTGGCAAGCGCGATAGTCTTGTGCCAATTACAGTTTTGTCGAGTTCGATGCAAATTACGGTTCTGTTGGAACTTTATTTTTTGCTTGTCTATTTTTGAATCGAGGTTATTCAGTTACTTTTTTATTTGAAAAATTGAATTTTGTAGTAATTGAGCCAAATCTCTTAATTTAACATATGCACAAAATTTGAGATAAATAGCTTTTATATGCACACATTTTTTTAAATTCATGTACTTAAAGTGTTACCGGTATTGTTTTTTTCGCCCCCACCCGTGCACACGTGTGCAGTGTAGATATACTATACAAAATCCGGCCAACTCCGTTGACGGGAAAAAACGGGATCAAAACTGAAATGATGATGATGATACTATAACTAGTTTCCTGATAAATTCTATTTAAATAAGATTTTATGAAATTTTCCCCCCAGAGCTCACGCGCAAAAAAGACATGATAAATATGGCGGTCTGTAACTACTCAATAATATTTCGTTCTGATTTGTCATCATCGAGCACTTTATCTGGTTTGCCGACCGATGCTAATAGTAGGTTATATATAGTTTTCTGTATGCAACTGTGAATTGGTGTTCCTCATTCGCCTAAGAGACCTCTAGCAGAATTTTAGATTGCGAATTAATTCGTTTTTATTCCGGTCGCAAATACATTGTTGCTAACACAAGTGTTGCTAAATTGATTATTTTAACTTGCAGTCATTTTTTTGACCCACGATGGCACATGGCAGCTTCTAATCTGACGTGGTTGAACAGTTGCGTGAACCCCTTTATTTACGCCCTAATGCACAAGCCCATGCAGAAAGAATACAAGGCTGTCATGAAGCGGCTCTATGGCTACATCCAGCGGATATTTTGCAAAATCCGAAATTGGGGAAAAAATTAAACATTGCTTTTTTGTATGTTTGGTTTTTACAAAGCTTTGGTGATAATGTTTTAATCTTTTGTTTTAAGGCTTAAAAGTGATAGCTTTTTTACATTAATAAAAATATTCATTAAAGTGCATTTTGAAAACGTTGCTTAATTTACATTTCTATGAATAACTTTTAAATTTTGTTTTAAAATCTTATGCATATTGTAATTTATTTGGTTTGATTAACACTGTGGCGTGATTAACTGTTTATTTTCATGCGATGTTGCATTGTGTATTTTTGTAAGGTGAAATCTCTCACAGCATGTCAATAATCAATTACTCTTGACTATTTCTCAACAGTAGACGTAATTGTTGTAGTGCAAATTTATCCTCCTGTCACCGGACAACGTCAGACGCTAACGATTGGACGATCCGCACACTTTTCATTACATTGACTATACTTCGTGGTTGGAGGAATTCACAACTGCTAAAGAATTTCCAGTGTTCCAGTGAAATTCCTCGAATGCTTGTCCACTAAATTTACATGTTTGAAGCCACCATACAGAGGTAATCATCGTAAAGCAGCGTCCTATCCAAAGACGCAACAACGTGACCAGGGTGCGGGTTGAACCCAGATCATGTGTTAGGGTCGTCGTAAAAACGGCACCTTTACCATTTCGGCCACGCTGCTGCCATAAATACTGTGAATATATATACCAAAACTATTTGACGAATTACTTTTGACGAATCTCTTTCTTTTGATTGTCATATCAAAAACTTGATAAAAAGGTTATCGCGATCAGTTGGAATTCTAGCAAAGGTAAAACCGTTTTTAAACACTAAGGCTTTATTAAATTTATATTATGCTATTTTTCACTCGCATCTGCAATATGTTTTAATTACTAGGAGCTCAACTTTTAAAAGTTATTTAAAATTAAGTATTTTACAAAATAAAGCTGTCAAAATTGTTGGAGGAGGTAAATATTATGATCGAGCAACACAATTTTATGCAAAATTGCGCATCCTTAAATTAGTTGATATAATCTTTTTTGAAAAAGCATTGTTTGTGTTTAAATTTAAAATGAAAATGTTACCAGATCAATTTAACAACTACCTCACTGAAGCGAGTCATGCATATGAAAAGTTTACCAGAGCATCCTACCAAAACAATAATTATTCTATTCCTCTTCTGAATACGTCAAAAGCTCAAAGATCTATAAAATATCAAGGTCCTCTGATTTGGAACGCATTGGATGCCGATTTAAAAACATGTAAGACATTGCAATCTTTCAAAGCAAAACTTAAAAACTTACTCTTTCAAAAATATGATCAAGAAACATAAGTTTAAATATTACCACTATTGTTTTTAGTTATTTTTTTACTTTTTTTTTTTTAACAATAAGAGATTCCTGCTTCTCCCCTTCTCCCTCTTTCTTTCCTTCTCCTCTCCGCCGCTATTGTTTGTTCGTTGGTGTGTTCTCAAAAAAAAAAAAAAAAAAAAAAGATTAGATATAACTGAACAAAAAGTAAAGCTTCAATTACAATAGGTGGCTGCAGACACGAAGACAAAATCAGTCCCTTCGCAGTCTCCTTGTGCCTGTTTTGCTATAATTTTTACCTTGCTCTGATTTATGCTGAATGTGTTTAATTTATTTTCATTTGCATTACTTTGTGGGTTTGTGCTGTTTATTTATAACAGGTAACAAAATAAAATAAAGTTCAGTTCAGTTCTAAATGAAGTACAGCAATTATACGTGAAGTTCAGACAACTGAAAAAAGTTGCCACAGTCCTGGCGCTACACCGGAATGCCTATAAGTTTCGTTCCGCTAACAAACAAACGGAACAATTAGGATACAATGACTGAATCTTATCGAACCGATGCTTCTTTTTTTACTTTGTCATTTTAGACCTCCATCTTAAAATCTTTTGTAAAACACTCGAATTTGTTCAAATCACCTTCATTTACTGTGGGTCGGGTGTTTTCGATTGCTCGTAACATGTCGTTCGGAAACGATAGTAGAGGCGTTAATGCCAGGTTTGGGTAAAATCGTTCACTTCTGGAATAAAGCGTGAAATTTGGCACAAACCTTTTCCAGGGTGAGTATAACGATTTCCGAAGTGGAACCAAAAATTTGGGCTTGGGCAGCTCCTACAAACGGCCCCTAAAGTTATGCTCCAGCTCCACCTAGTGGTTAAAGAAAGTTTCTTTGTTGTAAACAAGCGTACAGGACCAACTACTGATATTATGATTTTATTTTATTGTTTTTGGAATCCAGAATATTTTGAAACGCCATGGCGCCACATTGACGTAGATATGACGTCATTTTTGCCAAAAATGTATGATTTCAAGAAAAATATTTCTCAGATTGATGGAGTCCCTCATTGATATCAAACTCTGTTAATTTGTTCCAATTATTAGATAAATATTTTGCGTAGCCTAATTTACGTCACTTTGTGACGTAATTGTAGCAGATAACGTCATTCTATGACATTATGTTTGCCAAAAATTGCGACAAAACAACAGCAATGAATTGTTTGTTAAGAGCATTAGTTCGTAGTTTGTAATCAGCGTATTAATTCAAAATATCGTAGGCTACAGTACAATAGCTGCTTATAGCAGATAATGGTATTTGGTGACGTCATTATGTTTGGCGATGTCATTATGCAGTGTTCTGTCTTTTTCTGTAAAGTTGACAAAAATAAAAGATGTGCTTCGTCTAGGAACAATGAGAGGACGCGGGCATAACATAGTATTAAATGGAAACCAAGCGAAAGCTTTCAAAGCGTTGATTTGTTATCTGTGCCCCAAGGTACATCCAGGGTTGTTAGGCAGCTTGCGCCGTAGCAAGGGTGGTTTCGAGACAATGCTGGTGTCAAATTGAAATTATAGAGCTAAAAGTTGAAAAACGGTGTCATTGTCAAATCTGACGTAAAAAATGGTAGCCATTTTGTTTGCTGTGCATCATTCTTTTCACTGTTCTTTGATGCAGATAGTGAGACTGCCCAACAAAATTCTGGTTGCACCCCTAAATAATAGGGTAAACAATCTCTTAGAATTTAATGCTGTGTATTACCGATGCTTGCAGGGCAAAAAATGTGAAGCAAGCAGAGTTTTCTTTAAAATACGTCGATCGTGGCTGCCTTCTTGATTTTGCTGCCCATTGTTACAGTTTCCCAAACAAGCACGTGCTTCTGTACATACAATTTCGTTCGGCGCACACTTTCAATATTTCTTGCACCCGCATTTAAGTAGGCCACCACAATTTTGAAGCTTCCGGCAAGTTAGTCTAAGCAGGAGAATATCCCGACCATGTTGCTTGCCAACCCCATGACCAAACTTGAAGATGGATTATATTGATTATAATCAAACACTGACTCTATTTAATGGCTTGAAAAGCTGATTGTTTAATGTGCTGTTTCAAAGCATCCAACGTTGGTAGTAGATTTTCTACGGTTGTTCCTCCTTTAGCAAACAGAATTCTTCTAGGAAGCTGTTGATGC
Organism: Trididemnum nubilum; assembly: GCA_963965965.1. NCBI lineage: Eukaryota > Metazoa > Chordata > Ascidiacea > Aplousobranchia > Didemnidae > Trididemnum > Trididemnum nubilum. The sequence goes on along the minus strand of OZ014476.1, from coordinate 26,706,306 downwards.
ATGCATTACTAAATGTTGATGCGTAGTCGGCAGCGTGGCCGAATGGGTAAAGGCGTCGTTTTTACGACGACTCAGATCAAATGATCTGGGTTCAACCCGCACCCTAGTCACGCTGTTGCGTCCTTGGATAAGACGCTTTACGATAATTATCTCTGCTTGGTGGCTTCGAACAAGCAGCAAATTTAGTGGACAAGAATTCGAAGAAATCCACAGGAACATTGGATCATCGGAAACTCCTAAGCAGGTGCGGATTTCTCCAATCACGAAGTAGTCCTGATAATGAAAAGTGTGCGGGTTGTCCAACAAGTTTGCGTCTGACGCTGTCCGGTGACAGGAGGATAAATATGCGCTACAACAACAAATATTACATAGTCTGAAAGCGTAATGCGTGAAATTGCGTTTAAACTTGTCACTTACGCCACCTTGTGAGGAGGAGAAAGTTTGCTTGAAAAACAATTGGAGGCAATGTAAAATAGCCTGATAGGTGCAGAAAAAGTTGTAAATTGAGCGCATATGGAAAATTTTTTCAGTAATTTTGTTATTTTGCACTTTTTAAAGCTTGTACCTACCACTTAGACTCGAAACTAACAATTTCTTCAAAGTGAGTGTTTGATGTTAGGCTGTTTCTAAAGCATCTCCATAGGCTAGACGCATTAGGCTACAGCAAATTGGACAAACAGGCTTCTACTTGAAAGTATATGTGTATGCTATAGTTATGTAAGCATTAAGCAGTAAACTATAAGTCCCTGCGGAGAACTCTATTTGCAATTCAGGATCAGAGATTGAATCATATTACTGCAATAACACGTACAGTAGTACTGCCGTATCCTGGTACCGGTTCCTCCAACTACAAAGCTAGCTGTTCACTCAATTGCAATGCATGCTTCTGGTTAATAGCGAAGCACAGTGTAGTTGAGGCCGTCAGCTACTTTTGAATATCATCGGGCCGGTACCGGAAGCCTACACGCAACGATTCGACGCCTATCAGTATCAGTTTACAACTAAAGTTAAGTTAGGTGCTGGTACCTGTCTAAGTCTAACGATCCGGTGTGGATCCCTGCTGCTCAACAATTTTTGGGATTTTTTATAAAAATAACTTTACACTTTTTTTAAATAGCAATTAGCAGGTTTTTAAAATCTTTCCAAAGGACGAATTAGCTAAAATTTGGAAGCCACATAGCAGGGCTCAATAACTCAGCCCATCATCCTCCTCCAATGGTCCGAATGATATTTTTTCAAACATTTTTCTGATTTAATGATTCTGTATTTTATATGTGGCATTTCACTTTTGACTTTTCACAAGGTTCAACAAAAGTTTGGAAAAATTTTTGATGCATACAAAAACTTACCCTCATCAGCTAATATCTTGAAAGACTTTGTTGGAGGAAAAAATCTGTTTTCACTTGTAGTTGATAAAGCAAAATTAAGTTGAAAACTTTCTGAATTAAAAAGTTAACTCTTTTTTTTTTTAATTCGAATTCCTACATCAAAACTAGCCATTCTGCCAGCAAACTAAACATGTTGAAACACTCTTCAAACTTAATAATAGTTTGTATCATATTGCTGGTGTGTGGCATTTCACTTTTGAGTTTTAACAAAGTTCAACAAAAGTTGATAAATTGTACCGTAAAATGCTGTTACTTTAGCCATTGCACAAACTTTAGCCGAAATTGGAATGAAATATCCAAAAGCTGTACGCACCAACTGCAGTGTCTATTAAGTTCATATTGCATACTCGCTTTGCTATGGTATATATGGGTGTTTTAAACATGTTTAATGAGTTGCGCAACTATTTAAGTGACTACTAGGGCGGTTCAAAAAATTTTTTTCTTCTTGAAAACACACTATCACTCCCTAAAATCATGAGATTGGCTGAAAAAACACCACAGAAAAAAATTCGGTTCGATTCCTCCAACATCCGCCACGGAAATCGAGTTTTTCTTTTTTCTTTAAAATCCGGAAAAATCTGGGGATTCCCCTACTGAAATAAGTAAATTTCTTAATTTTTATGCTGTTTGAGACAATTTTCTCGAAATTTTTTAAAGGAAGGTTGTTACCAACGGTTGAGTTAGGTCACCCTAATAGTTTGGTGTTACGTCATCATTGACGTCATTAAGTTTAGGGGAAATCCCCCAAGCAATTCTTTACAATTAGAGCATTTTTTACGAAAAATCTGCATTTACTAAACTAAACTCAATTTTTGGTTTTGAAAACATTGTATTTCTTCGATAGTTGACAAAAAAAAGTTTTGCGCAATATGAACAGCAATACAATAAAACAAAGCAGATTTTCAGCAACTTAGAGTTTTGTTTCTAAAATCTGGATACTTCTGCCTTATGCTTTCGACGCAATGCAAGATCATGTTTCGTTGTTCGTTGTCGGTAGTTAGAACGTCTTTATTGTCTTCAAGTACTTTGATGCCCCTTTCAGCTGTGTCATTTGTCACTTTTATGTTTAATACTAATCGTTCAAGCCTTTGGTATGAATCAGACTTGCACCATTGGCTTTGAGCCTGACGCAGAAACTGGACATCATCGATGGTGAATCGAAACCGCTGGAACAAAAGCACAGAACGTCTTCCCGCCAAATCTGAAATCCGTGTTGTCTTTGTGATGTGGGGCAATATTGGTTTTTGTGGTGCGAGCACTGTGTGCTGATTTTTTCGATAAAGTTGGAACATCCTACAAGCTAAAACTTCTTTTTCTTCACATGCAAGTTGCTTAGAGCACAGAGTAAATGGTATCAGCTCTTTGGTCAAATACCATGAATGGCGTGAAAGGGCTTTAGCAGCGTTGCTTGCAATACAGGCAAGTTTTGAAGAACTCTGATATTTCAACATTGTTTGGTAAAACATAAGATCATTGTATGCTGTCTTTGATGCTAAAGGAGACTGAAACCAAAAAGACGAATAAAATTTAGCCAGAAAATCTCCAAAACTTTGCAGTTTTTCAAGATCAGTTTCTTCAACTTGGAGTTTTTCTTGAAGCAATAACATTTTTAGAGAGTAAATACAAGACGACATCCACCTTGCTCGGTGTTAAGCTCCAGGGCGACGAAAAGAAAAATTCGAAAATGATTTTTCATCGATGTAATATGTTGCCAAATTTAGCAGTTCTTCGTAATCATCTCTTGGAAGGTATGATGGGTCTGATTTTATCTTGACAAGCGATTGATAAGCGTGTTTTACGTCTTCTTGAAGACATGCTGTAGTTGACTGATTCAAGTGATAAGTCGATTGGGAAAAATCGACACTCTGCCATTGATTCTTCAATTGCTGAAACAGCTCAACACTTGGATCAGCAGAGTCTCCGAAAATAGATTTGAAAACTTGTGACAAAATAACTTCAAGCATGTGGTGGCCGCAGGCAATCCACAACAGAGATCGATCTAGTATTGCTTCCAAAAGTAAATAAGCACCACTAAACCTGCCAGTGTTGGCAGCTGTTGTATCAAAGCACATTGCCACACATGATTCAGTGAGGTCCCATTCATCAAGCAATTCTTTGATTGCTTCAGCTTGTTGCAAGCCAGTACCACGCCTGAGCATAGGCGTAGCCAGGGGCCCCCAACTAATGTCCAGGAGACCACGGGGCCCCTAACTGACAACCAGGGGGCCCCAGGGCCCCTAACTGACAAATGGCTGCCCAAGGGCCTCTAACTGACAAACAGGAGGCCCTGGGGGCCCCTAATTGACGACCAGGGGCCCCCAGGGCCTCCAACTAACAACCAGAGGGCCCCAGGGCCCCTAACTGACGACCAGGGAGCCCCTAACCGACAACCATGGGGCTCCGGGACCCTAACTAACGACCAGGGAGCCCCAGAGCCCCTAACTAACAACCAGAGGGCTCCGAAGCCCCTAGCTGACAAACGGGGGCCCCTAATTGGAAACCAGGGGCCCCCAGGGCCCCTAACTAATAACCAGGGGGCCCCAGAGCCCCTGATGAAGACCAGGGGCCCCTAACCAACCTCCAAGGGGCCCCTGGGTCCCTAACTAACTACCAGGGCCCCAGGGCCCTTAACTAACGACCAGGAGACCCTTGGCCCCCTAATCGACAACCAGGGGGCCCCAAGGCCCCTAACTGACAAATGGGGGGCTCTGGGGCCTCTAACTGACAAACAGGAGGCCCTGGGGCCCCTAATTGACGACCAGGGGCCCCCAGAGCCCCTAACTAAGAACCAGGGGGCCCCAGGGATCCTAACTGACGACCAGGGGGCCCCGGGGCCCCTAACTGATGACTAAGGGTCTCCGCAATTCATAATTTTTAACAATATATACGCAAAACTGGTGAAAAATCTAAACGTTTTGTGCTAAAAGTTAATGCTATAACACAAGCGGTAATGCAAACCCCCAACTGAAATTCTACCAATGATAAATATAATGAGAGCATAGCTAGTATGCTGTCCTTCTCCGGAATTGCAGTTTTTTTAATTTAGAATTTACGCGTACAAAAGCAAGCAATAATAATGACGACCACGTGTCCACGTCATAATAATGTCATGCGATTCCTGGAGGTTTCAAAAAACTGTCAAGTGACTTGACTCGAGTCCTACACGTTTTGGAAAAAAAGTTTTTTTTTAAGTTTTGTTTAAATGCTTTTTTTATGAAAGAACTTAAGGGCGCGATCTTATCTCAAAATCATAGGCGTAGCCAGGAAGGTGGCTCAGTGGGCCCGGGCCCCTCAATTGAAATGCCACCAATGACAAAAATTTAACAAAAAAAACTTGTTTCTTCATTTTCAGTTTCTTTTGGCATCTTTGCGTACAACAATACACACGTACAACAGAATTAAGAGTAAATGATACTGACGACCAGAAAGCCCGGCGCACCCCCTTAATTCAATTTTTCCCTACCAATTCAAACGTATAACCAGGGTGAAATCAAGAGTTTTTGTCCTAAAAATTGCAACCTCAGGCCCTCATCTAAACTTTTTATGAACGTGACGCAATAACCAGCGTCGTATTTGCCATATGGCACAGCTCCAGGGCCCAACGCTCAGATAGTAGAACTTTTTTTGGTCTTCACTTATATTTGGCTGGAAGATGTTGCAAAAATCCCCAAGTGCCAGGGGCCCCGCGCAATGTAAATCCAGCCCGGGAATAACATGCCTAGTAAGCGTAACCATCTATTGTACCATTTTTCAATAACGATTCAACTCCACCTCGCCAGTTTTTACGCAGAAAATACTTTTAAAAAATAGCTAGAGAAAATGCTCATTGAACAAATCATTGAATTTCAATTGAGGGGGCCTGGCCCCCTGGCCCTACATGTACTCCTATAACTGGTTAACTTCATGACAAAACAAAAATCTTGAAGGAAAATCTTCGAGTGGATTACTATTTACTGCTAAAATATTGCAGGAGGCAATGTGCCTTACTTACCCCTACATGGACCAAATCACTTACAATTAAAATTTTACGCCATAATGCAAGATTTTAAACGTGGTTTGGACTTTAATTGCAAGTACAAGGATCATTGAACAGTTAAATTTTTTCGATTGGCTTTAAAAATCTAGTTCTTTCAAATGGCTGTGAACACGTGCGAAATGTGATCCAATGGGATTAAGATAGCTTTTTTTCCCAAAAACTTACAAAAATTGCCCGGCGGCTGGGGATTTTGCCCCCAGACCTCCATAACCACCGGCGGCTGGGGGCTCCGCCTCCAGACCCCCGTCTGTGATACGTTTGAGTACGCTAGCTTACTCAACACGACTCCTAAGTTAGATATTTGCATTTTCTAACGATTAGTTTTCGCTCTCTCTCTTTATCAAAATCCTAATTAAGTGCCAACAGACTACAGCTTCAGATCTTGCATTCTACGATATCTTTGCCCTACAAAAAGTTGCTTTTTTGAAAATTTCTGATGACGTCATTGCATGTGATTTGTGGTTTGGCCCCCCCCCAATCAAAAATCCTGGCTACGCCTATGCGCCTGAGACCAGTTGTTCCCAAGAGTTTGGAATCATTGCCATTACTTGAAAGAACAGCTACTGTATGTGCGGAGTTTGTTGAACATCTCTTGATTGCTTTAAAAGCTTTTCATTCCAGTGAATTGTAACGAATTTTCCAATAGCACTGTTTTTGAAATTCTCCTTCATATTTTCAAATTGCGAATGTCGAGCTTGTTTCCGACCTCTTAACGTAGGCTAATTGCTTTGCTCAGAACGAATTCGTTTATATCACCATTACTTTCTCTGATGATAGCAGCCAGGACATCGTTTAATGCATTGCTTGAAATTCGGTGCCTGTCTGCTGCTGAAACAACTTGAGAGGTAGTGGCTATTCATTTTGGAACATAAAGTTTGACGAAATCTTGCCGATTTGCGCCAGCTGTTTCCGATGTAAAACCCTTACTGGTTTCACTTCCTGCAAAATCAGGTTCATTGCTAGAAATGCCTTCAAGTGGACCTGTAACAATCTCTTTAATCAAACAAATTTATTTTGCTGCTTTGTCCTCTCTTTGCTACTGGCAGTAGCGTAGCCAGGGGGGGTGGGGGCGGGAGGGGCTACAGCCCCCCCATTGCCATGTCGACCAAAATGCAGAATGGGAAAAACACTACGTTTTTAGCACTTTTGAGACTGTTTTATGCACTGGAGTGGACTAAATAGTAATTTAAAACATCTTTTGAAACAAATGTTCAGGGGGGGCTAATTTGTCAAAAATAAAACCAACAAATAAATGAAAACTTTAAAAAATGGTCAAAAATAAGCAATCAAATTTGATCGTAAGTGTAAAAATGCTAAACATAGCTGTCATCAGCAAATATACTATAAACTAAGGAATAGGGGAGGGGGGCTATTCAGTATTAGTTAATTACGAATCATTTCTTTTAAATATCTTTTAATTAGCCCCCCCAATTATTTTTCTCTGTAAACTGTATGCGAAATTGATTACTCCGTGTGAGTTTTATTGAACTATTCGATTTTATAATTTACCAGCATCTAAACAAGAGAACTAACATTTTACCATTAGCCACCTCCCAAAAAGCCCATTTTATGCAACCAGTTTAATTATGTTTGCACTGCCAATTTTTAAGCCACGTTTTAAAAGCTTTATTTTTTAATCAAAAAACCTCTAAAATGAAGTTATTTTTGCAAAAAAATGCAAAATTTTCGAGCGCTGGGGGCTCCGCCCCCAGACCCCCCAAACAGCCCCCTCCATTGCAAATTTCTGGCTACGCGCCTGGCTACTGGGCAACTTCACGCGACCGTTTTCGAAGCAAACACCGCTGAACATTTTTGTCCACGCTCCCGAATGTAAACTTCCTATTAGTTTGTAGGTCTACATTGAAGTCGTAATCTTCTGCGCACAGATTTTCGTTGATGTAAGGTTTCGAAATGTCAAACAGAGTGTCTCGAATTTTAAGAAACGTTTCTCTACGTTCATTTCTGGCTTTTGCAGTAGAGCTTTCTCCTGCTTTCACCATTGAACGATAGTGAATAAGAAGTTTGGTGAGCTTTTTCTTCACGGTGTTAATACTCTGAAAGCACTCGTAACCAGGTGTTGCTCCACTTGAAACTTTTTTCCATATATTGATAATTTCAGTGGAGGTTTGGTTGACACTCTTTTGCTCCGATATTTTTTTAACCTTGATGTAAAATAAAGTCGTCGCAACCCATCTTTGTTGATTGGCAACTGTAGTGGTGAAAACTCATCATCTTTAGGCTTTTCAATAAAAGCAAGCTCAAGCGGTGCCACATCTTAGCTTGATACTACACTTAACTCACTCACCAGACGAACGGAATGGGTTAGAAGTTTCAAACTTTTTTTCAAATTACTCGTTTTAAGCGTGCTGGCCGTCATGAATTAAGCACAATTATTTCGCAAGAGTGACCTTAATGCTTTTTCAAAGGAGTTTTTCTGTTTTAAAATTGCCGAATAGGCAAAATTTTTATCACGTTCCATATCGGTTGATTTTATGATTTCAACGCCAATTAAAACAATCTCTTACTTTATGGGCTATGACGTAGTTTAGAAAAATATATGCAAGTGCAATAATAAAAGATGAAGCGAAAATGTGTTAAAATGTTCAATTTTAAAGAATTGTTTAGGGAAAATCCCCCTAAACTTGATGACGTAACACCAAACCATTAGGTGACCTAACTTAAAACGTTGGAAACCACATCCCTATAAAAAATTTTGAGAAAATTGTCTAAAACTGCATAAAAAAAATAAAAAATTTACTTATTTAAATTAGGGGAATCCCGGATTTTTCCGGATTTTAAAGAAAAAACAAAAACTCGATTTCCGTGGCGGATGTTGGAGGAATCGAACCGAATTTTTTTCTGTGGTGTTTTTTCAGCCAACCTCACGATTTTAGGAGGTGATAGTGTGTTTTCAAGAAAAAAAATTTTTTGAACCGCCCTAGTGACTACACAATAGCAATTTACAATACCCAGTAAAACCCTGAAAAATGATACCCAGTAAACTGACTTCGGTACGTATCCTTATTAAATTACCAGGAATATGTTATTGTTGTAAAAAGTATGATAAGATAGACCTAAATAACTGGGGAAATGTTTATGAGCTATCTTTATGATTAACCGGGATTTTGGAAAATGGCCAAAGTAAGAAGTATGATTTCATGCAAAATGCCCTATCTTTGGCCCTCCTGAACAACATTCATTATTTTCATTGCAAGGATTTTTAGACTTCATTTTCATAATACTATGGCAGTGTACACCTAAAATTCTACCCATGACGTCATAATTTCTTGTACCAATCCAGGTTATGCTTTTGAAAAGCAGCAATCAAGGTCAAAGCATACGGTTGATTTGTTTGTCAGAAGATTTAAATCTGCTGATGAATCAGATAGCAGAGTCATTTCACAACAGGGCATTGATAATAATGTTACTGGTATAGACGATGTTGCTTTTATAATTTAAATGCATTGAGCCAAAATCTCAGCAAAGCCTATTTTCTATTTGACCGTTTTCAAAACTATTTTCATTTTCAACAATAGTTGGGTATTTTGATCATTAAAAAAAATTAAATAGTGTGATCAGTAAATAAAAAAGTTAAAAGGGCATTAAAAGCCAGTCTCTTGGATTTTGCACTAAAGTTTTTTTTTAACTTGAACTATTGTGCAAATTATCCAAACAGCAATTCAAAAAAAATGGCTAAAGTAAGAGCGTTTTACGGTAGTTGTTTTATTTTATTGTGGATAAACTAAATAAAAACCAGAGGTGGAGTCCTCGAGGACAAATTTTGAAGTCCTTGGCCTTGGCCTCGAAGGTCAAGTCCTTGGCCTTGGCCTCGAGGCCTCAAGTCCTCGAAAATTGGCCTGTCCTCGGCTTGAGGACAGCGCTATTTATTGAATTGTTAAAATTTTGTGGAGCGGTTGAAAAATTTTTTGGAAAACGTTTTTTGTGCAGATCGCTGGAAAAATTTTTGTGCTTTTTTTTTTTTTGGAGAGCACTTGCGCTGGTGTCCTTGGTCCTTGGCCTTGGCCTCGAGCATTCCTGTCCTTGGCCTCGAGAGTGTCTGTCCTCGGAAAGGCTGTCCTTGGCCTTGGCCTCGGATTTTTTTTGTGTCCTTGGCCTTGGCCTCGAGCCTTGTGTCCTCGACTCCACCTCTGATAAAAACCCTTAATTAAAATAAGAAATCCTAAATTATTAACCATAACTTGTCTATTTCAGAATTAAGAATTTAAATACCTATATAGATTTCACTTGTGGTTTCATTAGCTTGACTGTGCTTTGTACAATGCAACTCTGAATTGACCAGTGGACCTTGGGCATTGCCAATACATAAGATGGTAGCAGGGTGCTAAACTGCTTATGATAAACACAAAGATAGCAGTTACTTAACCTAAAACTCAGCAATTTTACTATGCAACTACAGGTCTTCACCAATGCCTTCAAGGCCACCGTGTTTTCTTGCTAATATCCGAAAGTGCATGAATCCTTGGAACAAAACAAAAGACTTATCTTCACAATTGTGACTTAATTATGATGTGATACTCTTTTGCTATCAAATGAATATAATCATGAATAAAAATGTTGTGTTGTGCTTTGATGAACTAGGTTATCAGTATCATCCTGACAGTGTTGGCAGCATGCAAACAGTATATAAGCACTTATCAACCACATCAATGCTCAGACAATTTACAAACTATTCACGATAACATACGGAAGCTAATAGGCTCCTTTCAAAATAAAAATACCATTAGGAGTTTGCACCTTTTTGCAAGGTGCTATTATTGCGCTTATTACTTAACAAATGATTACCATATTTTTCGGACTTTAAGACGCAGTATCAATGAATGAACTTTATTGATTACCTTAAATAAAGCGCACCGGAATATACGGCGCACTAACTAAGATGCAACTTGAAAATCTCTAAAAACAGTAAAAAAAACTGTGACGCTGAATTAAATCATGAAGAGAAAGGGAGTAGAACCTGATCCATACAAAAGACGCACCTTCAGTTTCTTTGAAATTTTGAGTATTTCAAATGCGCCGTATGGTTCAAAAAATAGGTATATCATTCAGAAATTTATTTCTTGGCTTAAAATTTATTTGTAATAATATTGTCCTTAATAATTTGGCATTACTATGTATGGTAGTTCAGAGGTCAAAAGTTTACCTGGCTAAGTGCACAGTTACTGGTAGGCTACCAGTAATTGAGATACCGGAAATAGGTGAATTGAAGTAGACATAGACTTTGTGAATTCATATTACTCTGATAATACCAGAATACAATAATCTAGTGCTTCAGTAGGCCTCCTGGTATTAGATTCAAGATCATTTTCAAATGTGAACTGACCAGGAACTCTTTATTTGAATGCAATATACCGGTAGCCTACCAGTGATACTTAGGCTAGTTGTACTTAGAGAATGCAATAGCGTACCCAATCTGATTTTGCATGGTACAACGTCGAACGAGAGTTATTGATGAACGGTACCGCCTACCGGTATATCATCCTGAACAAGACATAAACTCTTTGCATGTTTGGTAACCTGTCTGATGATAATCAAAGTAGCTGATGCGCTCAACTCACACTGTGCTTCGCTATTTACCAGAAGCATACATTGCAATTGAGTGAACAGCCAAACTTTGTTGTTAGAAGAACCGGTACCAGGATTCGGCCGTACTGTACGCGTCGCTAATATACAAGTTCAATCTAGCGTTATAATTATATCAAAGTCCTCTTCACTCTACAGTTCTTGTTTGAATGTTTCCTTGAGTTTTGACTATATTGTTGTCTTAATTTGCACCTTCACAAAGGTATTAGCTTGATGATGACATGCAATTACAAATGTATTTGATTACATAGCTATAGCCTACCTATATGCCTCACAAATCTGAAAAATAAAACAAGCAAGGCTGCTACAACTGAAGTGGAGTCCTCAAGGACGTCCTTGGCCACGAGGACATATTTTGAAGTCCTTGGCCTTGGCCTTGAAGCCTCAAGTCCTCGAAAATTGCCCTGTCCTCGGCTCGAGGACAGCACTATTTTTTGAACCGTTGAAATTTTGCTGGAAAACGCCAGACACCTCGCGGAAAATTTGCAAATCCCTTTTTTGTTTTCCGCAATTGGAGCATATAGGCTTAGCCAACCAGGCCTCCCCCGCAATTGAAATTTCACCAATGACAAAGTGTGACAAAAAAGCCTATTGTTTCTTCAGTTTCAGTTTCTTTTTAGCATATTTCGCTTACACCAGTAGCGAACAACAATATTGAAGACCAGGGGCGCCGGGACCCCCTAAAATCAATTTTTGCCAGCCAATTTAAACGTAAACCTGGAAGAAATGGATAGTTTTCGTCCTAAAAGTTGCTATCTCAGGATTACATCTAACCTTTTTATGAACGTAATGCATTAACCAAGGCCGGATTTACCACAATATGGCGCAGTACCAGCTGAGGGCCCTGCGCTCACATCTTAAGACTTTTTATGGTCTTCACCTATATTTGGCAGAAAGATGTTGCGAAAATCTCCGAAGTGCCAGGGGCCCAGCGCGATGTAAATCCGGCCCGGCAATAACATGGTTAGCAAGCGTAACCATCTATTGTACTATTTTTCAATAACAATTCATTAATTCACCTCCACCTCGACAGTTTTTACGCACAAAATGTTTTTTTAAAAAATTAGCCATGGAAAATGCTGATTGAACAAATCGTTGAACTTCAATTGAGGGGGCCTGGGCCCTCTGGCCGAACATGCACTTCTCTAACTGGTTATTTTCATGACAAAACAAAAATCTCTGAGGAAAATCTTTGAGTGGGTTTTCATTTACTGCTAAAATGTTGCACGAGACAATGCACCTTACTTCCCCCTACCTGGACCAAATCACGTACAATTAAACTTTAACACCCAAATGCAAGATGTTAAACGTGTTTTGAACTTAAATTGCAACTAGAGGGAGGATTGAACAATTTAAATTTTCAATTGGCTTTCAAATGTCCAAAATCTAGTGCTTTCAAATGGCTCTAAACATGTGCGAAATGTGATTCAATAGCATTAAAATAGCTTCAAAAAATCGCCCAAGCAGCTGGGGGCCCAGCCCCCAGACCCCCCGTCTGTGATATGTTTCAGTTACACAGGCTTTCTCAAAACGTCTCCAAAGTTACGTAATTGCACTTTTCAACTACGTATATTAGTTTAAGCCCTCTCCTTTTGCAAAATCCTGGCTCAGTGCCAACAGGCAAATTTTTGATGACGTCATTGCATGTGATTTGTGGTTAGGCCTTCCCAATCAAAATTCTGGCCACGCCTATAAATTGGAGATTGCCTGAAAAACTTTTTTGAAGACCTTTTTTTTTGGAGAACACTTGCGGCTGTGTCCTTGGTCCTTGGCCTCGAGCATTCTTGTCCTTGGCCTCGAGAGGGTCTGTCCTCGGAAAGGCTGTGCTTGGCCTTGGCCTCGGATTTTTTTTGTGTCCTTGGCCTTGGCCTCGAGCCTTGTGTCCTCGACTCCACCTCTGGCTACAACCGTATGTAGAAGCCTAGTTTTCCAAGTTTCTGTTGCCTAATGTATTTAGCCTATGGAGATGCTCTAGAAACAGCCTAATACCATACACTCACTTTGAAGAAATTGTTAGTTTCGAGTCTAAGTGGTAGGTACAAGCTTTAAAAAGCGCAAAATAACAAAATTACTGAAAACTTTTTCCATATGCGCTCAATTTACAACTTTTTCTGCACCTATCAGGCTATTTTACATTGCCTCCAATTGTTTTTCAAGCAAACTTTCCCCTCCTCACAAGGTGGCGTAAGTGACAAGTTTAAATGCACGAGCGCTTTCAGACTATGTAATATTTAGTCACTATGGTTGATGGAAGATAGTTTTGCAAAAGTAGGCGGTATCTTTGGACTACTTTGTAAGGTTTCAAAAAATGGCTTATTACGTTTTCCACAAGATGAAGATGAGGTATCACCACCGCTAAAAGCATGAAAAAGTTAATTATTCATTACATACTGGTGGTTCAAGTTTTGCTGATGTTGTGGATGGGAATAAATTCTTTTTTCGTGGTCGTCTGCGTAAGGATTGAAAATCATTTTTGCGCAGCGATGAAAATAAAAAAAGAGTTGTTTTCTCTGCTCGCAAGTTGTACGATTGGAAATAATATTCAGAGTAACCGTATTTTGGTTGCAACCTGCAACGAAGATGTGCCATAAAATCATAATATAGACTTAGATGAATTAGCACCATGTATCCATAAGGAAGCCGATCAAAGATTATTTCTCCACGCTAAACATACCTCCAAAAGTTGCAATTTACTCCTTGTTAAAACGGTAAACACAGATCTGGTTGTCATTGCAGTGTACACTCTTCAACATCTTATAAACTAAGTGAACTTTGGATTGCATTTAGAACTAGAAAAACGATGTAATTTATTCCCATCCACGAAATCAGCAAAACTTTCGAACCACCAGTTTGTAACGGATAATTATTTTTTCATGCTTTTAGCGGTTGCGATATCTCATCTTCATCTTGTGGAAAACGTATAATAAGCCATTTTTTGAAACCTTACAAAGTAGTCCAGAAATACCGCCTACTTTTGCAAAACTATCTTCCATCAACAGCTGCCTAGAAGAATTCTGTTTGCTAAAGGAGGAACAACCGTAGAAAATCTACCAACGTTGGATGCTTTGAAACAGCACATTAAACGATCAGCTTTTCAAGCCATTAAATAGAGTCAGTGTTTGATCATAATCAATATAATCCATCTTCAAGTTTGGTCATGGGGTTGGCAAGCAACATGGTCGGGATATTCTCCTGTTTAGACTAACTTGCCGAAGCTTCAAAAGTTTGTGGTGGTAAGGGCGTACGCAGGGGGGGTTTGGGGGTTCAAACCCCCCCATTGGTCTGTCGACTAAAATGCACTTTAAAGAAAATATCACGTTTTTAGCACTTCTGAGCCTGTTTTTTTTGCAATGACATGGACTCCAACATAATTTAAAGCCATTTTTTAAATACTTAGAGTTTCTTTGGGGAGGGGGGAGGTTAATTTGTCAAAGATAGAACTTATAAATCAATAACGACTTCAAAAAATTGCCAAAATTAGTAAATTTAACCGCTAAAAATGCTTAACATTGGCTTCGTCAAAAATATAGAGATGGGGTTTTAGTGTTTGTAAATTAATCCGTATTAATTATTTATCCACTCAAATCTTGTTCCATTAGCCTCCCCCCACCCTATTCCCAACTGTCTCACTCTATAAACTGCAGAATATAAATGCTTGTGAGTTTTTTCAACCTATGATTTTGTGATTTACCGGCTTGTAAATTAGAGGACTGAAATGTTACCATTAGCCACCGCCCACATAGCCTATTTGTGCAAACAGTGTGATCAGGTTTGCTCAACCAATTTCTCTGCCACATTTTAAAAGCATTATTTTTTATCAAAATAGCCCTAAAATTAAGTTATTTTTGAAAAAAAAATGCAAAATTTTCAAGCGCTGGGGGCTCCGCTCCCAGACCCCCACACACATCCCTCATTGCGAATTTCTGGCTACGCACATGGCAACTTTGTACTGTTTGTAATTATATGCGTTTGGGTAGCTTTTGTTTTGAGCAATTTTTTCTTGATCGTTCAGTTGCAAACCTTATGATGTTAATTAATAGATGTATGCCTAAAGCTTGATTGTTTTTTGTTTGAAAAGTTTTTATTTGCATTACGCTCTGTGTGACTTTGATTCCATTTTGTGACACTGCACTAAGTTATTTATTTGCCAAAGTATAGATAGCGAACAAATTTTTAATGTCACTTTTGAAAACCCCCCATTGAAAAATTCTGCGTACGCCACTGTGTGGTGGCCTACTTAAATGCGGGTGCAAGAAATATTGAAAGTGTGCGCCGAACGAAATTGTATGTACAGAAGCACGTGCTTGTTTGGGAAACTGTAACAATGGGCAGCAAAATCAAGAAGGCAGCCACGATCGACGTATTTTAAAGAAAACTCTGCTTGCTTCACATTTTTTGCCCTGCAAGCATCGGTAATACACAGCATTAAATTCTAAGAGATTGTTTACCCTGTTATTTAGGGGTGCAACCAGAATTTTGTTGGGCAGTCTCACTATCTGCATCAAAGAACAGTGAAAAGAATGATGCACAGCAAACAAAATGGCTACCATTTTTTACGTCAGATTTGACAATGACACCGTTTTTCAACTTTTAGCTCTATAATTTCAATTTGACACCAGCATTGTCTCGAAACCACCCTTGCTACGGCGCAAGCTGCCTAACAACCCTGGATGTACCTTGGGGCACAGATAACAAATCAACGCTTTGAAAGCTTTCGCTTGGTTTCCATTTAATACTATGTTATGCCCGCGTCCTCTCATTGTTCCTAGACGAAGCACATCTTTTATTTTTGTCAACTTTACAGAAAAAGACAGAACACTGCATAATGACATCGCCAAACATAATGACGTCACCAAATACCATTATCTGCTATAAGCAGCTATTGCACTATATTTTGAATTAATACGCTGATTACAAACTACGAACTAATACTTTTAAAGGCGGTGAATCATCCAGCCAATTCCGGTGGTTTACAGTAGCTAAAATTGAACTATAATTTTTGATATTTTTTGTTTTAATTTTGAGGCTGCAGTTGCAAAGATATTCAATAAATACAAAAAGATATCCCCGAAAAAAGTTTTTGGAAACTCTTAGTTTTATTCTTCCCGCCAAAACCACAGTAGGCCTAGTAGTTTAGAGAACTGTGATTTTGGTGGGAAAAACAAAACTCAAGAGTTTCCAATAACTGTTTTCGGGGGAAATCTTTTTGCATTGTTGAATGTCTTTGCAACCGCAGCCTCAAAACGTACCAATCTGAGCAATATTATTCTTGAAATCATACATTTTTGGCAAATTTGGCGTTTCAAAATATTCTGGATTTCAAAAACAATAAAATAAAATCATAATATCAGTAGTTGGTCCTGTACGCTTGTTTACAATAAAGAAACTTTCTTTAACCACCAGGTGGAGCTGGAGCATAACTTTAGGGGCCGTTTGTAGGAGCTGCCCAAGCCCAAATTTTTGGTTCCACTTCGAAAATTGTTATACTCACCCTGGGAAAGGTTTGTGCCAAATTTCACGCTTTATTCGGGAAGTGAACGATTTTCGACTTAGCTTCTCTACTATGAATGAAAAGCAAAAACTAATATTACAACTATCAACTAGAAGTTGCAAATACGCCTCGAGTAGAATGTACGTCAACAAGCTCGTATGCTCGTCAGTCGTCACTCGCACTTGCAGATGTCAGTCAAAACGACGCGATGGCGGTGAATAGTTTAACATTTATTTACAGAATGTCAAATATTAGCATGCTCATTACAACACAGCTAGGTTGGTACAATGGTCTAGCGCCTGTCCTGCATTAAATGACTGCCATTCGAAATTAGTGTATGTATTTCTTCATTACGGGCATAGGTTTGAATCCCATCCGTAGTCATTGTTTTTTGACAACTGGAGGATGATCCAGCACATAGCCCTATGTCTTCAATCCAGCGGTGGGCAAATTACTGCACAAAAGTAATGAAATTACTTCACTAAAAATTACTTTAAAAAAGTAATGAAATTACCCTAGTCGTTACTTTTCAGAAAAAATAATTGGTAATTTGTCGTTAGAAATTACAAATTACTTTAAATGAAACATTCAGCCAAAAATCAGAGGTCTGTGTCAACTTTGTTAATAAGGCTGTATGAGAGAAAATGTTGGATCTCATCTATGATTCAAGCACCATTATGATACGCATATGCAATGATATCAGATGATGGCTTTCATTATGCTACCTCTTCGACACGGTTCAGCGTTAAAGAATATTCTTTCAATTATTATTAACTAAGGTGGAATCCTCGAGGACGTCCTTGGCCTCGAGGACACATTTTGAAGTCCTTGGCCTTGAAAGTCAAGTCCTTGGCCTTGACCTCGAGGCCTCAAGTCCTCGAAAATTACCCTGTCCTTGGCTCGAGGACAGCACTTTTTTTGAATTGTTGAAATTTTGTAGATCGCCTGATAAAAAATTTTTGAAGGCGTTTTTTACAGGAGAACGCCTGAAAAAAATTTTTGAAGACCTTTTTTTTGGAGAACACTTGCGCTTGTGTCCTTGGTCCTTGGCCTTGGCCTCGAGCATTCCTGTCCTTGGCCTCGAGGGGGTCTGTCCTCATAAGGGCTGTCCTTGGCCTTGGCCTCGGATTTTTTTGTGTCCTTGGCCTCGAGCCTTGTGTCCTCGACTCCACCTCTGATTACTAACCTGAGTGAGTACAGAATTGTTTGAAAATTAATCAGATTTTGTACTTCGGGTTATTTGTTTCGTTGGTTGAAGATTATATCATAACTCCTCGGCTATTGTGGCTTTTGGTGCGTTAAAGCGAGGCCTTAATTTACCGATCAGTGGTTGAGTGGATAGAGCGTCTGCTGCTGAAGCGGTAGACTCTGGTTTGATTCCCGGTAGTAGTATAAAATGAGCCCAATGCTGTACGTTTGCGGCGTGGCGGCGTTCCCAAGTGCGGCGTCCTTCAACTGCGGCATACCCCAAGCACGGCGTTGTCTAATTGCGGGGTTATCTATACGTAGCTTTGTCTAAATGCGGCGTTGTAGTAGTCCTAATCCTAACCCTAGCTAGTTGTAAGAATCGAAACTTAGTCTTGACCTGAAGAGTGTCTTATGCGAGTACCGAGCCACCGCAGGTGGTTTGCCTTGGAACCGGCTTTGGTTCAAATCTAAAACCTGAAGAGTGTCTCGCCTGAGTACCGAACCGCCGCAGGTGGTTTACCTGGGAACTGCTTCAAGTGTAAAGCTTGAAGTGTGTTTTGCCTGAGAATCAAACCACCGCAGGTGGTTTGTTTGGGAATTGGTTCAAGTCTAAAGCTTAATTGGTTATGTTAAAGTATGAGTGAATAACTAACCTGAGAATCGAACCCAGTAGTTTGTGAATCTAAGATAAAAAGGTTATCTAGTTTATGCTTCGGAATGTTTTATAAGTCTCTGTTTGGGAATATAAAGTTTCGTGTAACTTGAAACGTTTCCTGTCGTGACCGTGCTGTAGCTGAATTTTCGGCGCCGTGGCGAAATTGTGCGGTAAAAAACAGCTGTTGACACGAGCTGACCTATCCCAGGTTTAGCTTCGAATCGCTACCTTTTGATAATCTTTGTTACTTTTTAACTATTCGAATATGGAACAAGCATGGCACAACAGAACTTGTATCGATATATTCTCTGTTTTAAATATCTGGATAACATAACGCCCAGTGTACATCTGCATACTTTTATATAGCTAAAACAGTTTTCATAAAGATTGAGGTTTATTGTGCTGGAAAAAAGATGTCGACTTCATCGAAGAATCCTGGCCACTGCTTGTTCCATTCCAAGGCATAAACATTAACATTGAGTGAAAAACAGTTTTCAATTTGGATTAAATCATACAATAATCCCTTGAAAAGTGCTAAAGTCAACAAGAGCAAATTTGCAATAACACAAAAACAATTCTTTGGTTTTAGATTCTAAATTTTGCAAAGTGCAATCAGTATGAGGAGCAAGACACCGAAATAAACACAAATTATCTGAATACAATTTTCCATTCTAGTAATTTTTTTGTAATGCATTTAATCCTGTATTGTTTATGATAAAATCAGGTAAATTTATCCCGCAACCAATTGGATGTTCTTTTAGCTTATTTATGAAAAAAGTAATATTGGAAACAACTTCAACAACCAACGAACTGTTTGGTCGAGAAAGACGTGTTTTTTCAAGCATATCTTGCTCAAACACTTTGTTCAAAAACATTTCAAAATCCGAAAAATTACTGATAAGTAGGGGTTGAACTAAAATACGGTCTACACCATTAAACGCATGCCAATATCGAAAATTACCATCGGTACGATTGCATAGAATAAACCCAAAGCTAAAATTTATTTTAAATCAACGCGTTTGCTTGGATCCAAAAAGTCGTTTTTTAGAGAAAGAAGGTCATCGTTAATGTAAAAACAAAGATATCTTGCACACACCCTTGCTTCGAAAAACCTTTTACGCTCTTCCAGCGATGATCAGCCATGCTTCCAAAACTCTGAAAAGAGTCTGCTTCATCATCTCTAGCAAGTGTTTCCTCAACTGTAGAGTGTTCTTTGGAGGTCCGTTTAAACTCATTCAAACTCTATCGTTAGCTGGGGTCTCGTTTTCTGAATCTTCAAATTGTTTTAAAGTGTCTTCTTTTGTCAACTCCAAACCACTACCGTGTTTCCCCGAAAATAAGACAGGGCTTATATTAATTTTTACTCCAAAATATGGCACTAGGGCTTATTTTCGGGGGATGTATTATTTTGATATATCAAAAAATGAAGTTACAAAGTAAAAATTACGAGATTTTAAATAAACAGAAATTACGAAAAAAGATCTACATTTACTTGCCATTAACATGTATATCAAAATGTATGTATACATGTACATACATGCCATTAACATGTATATCTTTCTGCCACTTGCCATAACTTGCCATAAGTAATATCTTTCGTCTTTCTGCCGCTCTCAACTAGGGCTTATTTTAAGAGTAGGGCTTACATTAAAATCATCCTCAAAAATCACGCTAGGTCTTATTTTGCGGGTAGGTCTTATTATCGGGGAAACACGGTATCTATTTCTTGCCTTATAACAGCTTCGGATTGAATAGATTCAGTGTATTTGTCTTCTTTGTTTTGGAAGTGGTCCGGTTTTTTCTTTTAGCTGTTTTGGTTCCATTTGACCCTTTTTTGTAACACATTTGTGACTTGTAAGACTGAACTTTCTTGTAAAATGTTTGCCACAAGTTTCGCAGGCATATCTGCTTCCTGAATGAGCGATTCGATTACAACGTAGCAAGTTTGATCTTTCCGTATATTTCTTTGCGCAGCGATTATACAAGCATAACCCATATTTTCTTCATGAACAGTGACAGTCTTTTACGCAAGTCTTCCACAATCATTTTACCACTGTGCAAATTTTCAGGGATTTATATCGGTTACTTTAATCTGATTGGTCGCTTTAGAGAGTGTGTAAGGTTGCTGTTGATTTGCTTGTTTGGAAATATACTTAATTTTTGACTGCGCAAAACTTCTTTTGTATTGTTGATAAAATTAAGCTTAAACACAACAAGCGTACTCTGCTTGCTTTAACGAAAGAAAGCTACAGCTACATGTTTGCGATAATGCGTATCTTAGTGCACTAAAATATGATAAATGCTGGTATATTCAAGCTAGAAAATCTTTATTTGTGGTACTTCATGTAAAATTATGTAAGGTAAAAAGCTCCATCTGGTGGTGAAAACAGGGTTTGTACTGCTTCGAAACAACAAGTTTAAGCAAGTACGTGAGACTAAAAAAAGAAGGGCTCCTATACCCAACTGATAAGATTGAACTAACGAATAGATAAAAACACCTGAAATTTAAGTTCGAACTGACACGTCGTATCACAGCAAAAAATTGAAATCGAATTGCGAGCACTACATTCTGGTGCAAGTCTAACAGTACGTGCTTTGTTCAGCCTGAACCATTCGAATCATATTCTAGTTATTTTGATGAGAGACTTGTAATATTTCGAATACTAAGAATTTTTGTTCTTCAAAGAACATTTAAGTTGGCGAACTCAAACGTTGGTGCAAGAAATAAAAACTTTATCCTCAAGTTAACTAATTTTTTAATTTGTGGTACTTAATTTAAATTCGGATTGGTTATTAATTTTGTTTTTATTCGTTTCATTGTATTTGTGCCAAAATAAAATTTTAATAAAATGAGCAGTAATTCAATCAGAACAGTACAATTGTAGCCAATTCAATAAAAAACAAACAATATTTTTACACAAATAGAAGCAGCAAAACGAATAACGTTATAACACGCATCAAGTCAAGGTAATATTGTCGGAGTTATCAATATTATGCACGGCTTTGAAACAATATGTTATACGCACGGTTTTGAAAAAAAAAACAGTTGGTCGAGCGCTAACGCGTTCCTCTCTGGAGCGGAAAGTCAGAAGTTCAAATCTCGGACCGATCAAATCGAACACAGTGTTGCCAACGGCTCGCCACCGCTGCGACATTTCTTCGGAAGGAGCTGTGTTACCTGGGCGCAATGACGCGGAAATGGGCCCCGCTAACTCGTTACACGCTTCGGTGTATTACAGCGAGTATAATGAAAGATTTGATTTGATTTTATGCATGGCTTTAAAGCAATATGTCTTGTACATAAAATGTAAAACCGCGATATAGACTAAAGAGAGGACGAAGCGTTACTCAATCGATAAAAATACTTAACTGTTAAGTTTGAACTAACGCTTAAAATCACAACATAAATAGAAAATGAATTAAGAGCACTATCTAGCAGTGGGATATAAAATCTTAACCTTGTGTGTTTTTGTTTTGAAAGGGTATTCAACTCAAGTTTTTCACGCTAGACCAAAATGTTGAAATATACCTAAAATGCATTCTCACCAACTTTGAAGTTTCTACACCTTCTCGCTTTCAAGATAATGCAGTTCAAAATTAGCCGTTTTCACTTACTTTAGTGTTGCCGTTTTTATCAGTATTGTGACAGAAGATTAACTTTGGGAAAGCTGACTTACATTTATCGAAAAGCAGCAAATTTTACATTTCTAAACCTGTACTTTGTTTTACAATACCTCTGCCGCAAAATATTTATGGAGAACCAAGAACATGCTGTTAATTTTTGAAATTTTGTTTCTTATTGGCAATCCTGACAAAATTTCTAAAGGGAAAAAACCTTTTTAAGGGCAAATCTAATCTGTTATATTTCAGGAACGGAAGGTCGTAGAAAGCTCAAATTTGGTAAAATTGGTCTTGTCTGTCAAAATTTTTCGAGAAAAAATGAGCAAAAAAATATTTCGACCTGAATACCCCTTTAATGAGTCAAAACAATTCGAATAATAATAATAATATATTGAGCAAATGATTTGGTCGCAAGCGTTTAATTTCTGATCTTATTAAGCATATGACGTCATATCTTTGACGTCAGTAAAGTTCATCTTTGTGTCCTCTTTGTGTCCATTTTTGTGTCCGCTTAAAACGCAAAAAGTGGGAGTTCAACAAAGATCATGCAATTTTAGTCACCGTGAAAACGACGCAGTCCAAATTCAACCAATTTTAACTAATCGAGTTCCCATTTTTGACTTTTCAAGTTGTTTACGTTCAAGCTGGGTGAAAACATTGAGTTTCTTTTTTTAAGTTCCAAATCGGGTTTTGTTAAAAAGGGAGATGTAAAAACCAAGTTGCCCTAAGAAAATTTCAATTTATCTTGCACTTTTTGTCAAAGATGTTAAATATTAAAAAAAATTAAAATTCATTAAAAACATTCGCAATTAATTTTTCAATAATAATTGGTTATTAAACATTACGTAATTACTCTCTGCTTTTTTTTTGCTTTGGCTGCATAGTGCAAGAGGTGCGCAATGAGTATATTGTGCCGTAATTAAAATTTTTGTTCACTTCAATCACAATATCTTTGCTAAAATTCTACTTTTACATTAAATGATTTTTAACTTGTGATGCTTCGTAACTGTAATAATGACCTGAAAATAGTCAATGTGAGTTTGCTGTTCCTCAAATCCAAAAGAAAAACTAGGGGCTGTCTATATCTTAATTCTACGAAAGATATCGTATTTTTAACATTACTTAAACCCACATTTGTGTCCAATTTTGTGGGTCAACAGGCTTTCACGTTTGACTCAGGATGCAACCAGCATTAAAACCCTACAACGCTATTTCGAAAAAACAAAAAAAAAGGTTTCAGTTAATTCATCTACTTTTTCAGATAAAATCACTACTCGAAAGAAATAATTTGCAAGGCCTTGAATGTTTTTGATCAAAGTTTTCCAATGAAAACAAGAAAACGGTTAAAAATTTTATTATATTAGGTAAGTTTTAAAGTAAACGTAATAATCAAGATAAAAAAACCCAAGATTTTGATCAAATTATTGCAACACAAAAAAAGAAAGCTAATGACTTGTTCAAGTTTTAGGTGAATTTTTGGGTTTATGTACGTTAAAATTTTTACTCAAGGCAAATAAATCGCAACGGTGTAAGATATTTTGATGAATTTACCCCAATACAACAAGATCAATTAATAAAAAACACATCTTTTCTAGAAAAATTTTGATTAAGTTTTCAAATAATTTTCGTTTTAAGGTTGAATTATCGTTTTAATCAAAGAAGTTCTAAGATTTTGATTTCTGCAAAAAACATTTTGACGCAAACAAGAAAATCGCAAAAACTAACGTAAATTTTATAACTTGAAACTATAAGGCAAGGTTTAATATCGAATAACACCAAAAAAATAGCAAAAGTTCTTGTTTTAACTCAAGATAGAATGTAGTTGAATAAAATTTTACGGCATTTCAGTAAAAAGATCAGTGTAAAACTAAAAAAAAATTAAGATGTTAGGTAAACGTTTTAGTTTTGTAGTACAAAAAAAGATTATTTTTACTGAAATTTTCAATTTAAAATGACGAAACGTAAGATTTTTTTTTCAAAATTATCGCTACGACAACAAAAAAGTCGAAGTTTATTGACTAAAATTAATAAACATTATCTATTTTGGTTAAATTTTATGGCATTTTAGTAAAAAAATTATTGTAAAACTAAAAAATTGTTAAAAAATTTAAAATTTCAGGTAAACTTTTTTGTGTCAGCGTAGAAAAAAGACTATTTTTGCTAAAAATTTCAATTTAAAATGAAGAAACGTAAAATTTGTAGAAAATTGTCGCTACGAATTTTTGATTAAAAATAATTAACATTATCGTTTTTAGCTAAGTGATTTGCTAGACATTTTAATGGTTTGGAATAATTTCTACCAAATGTTGGCAAAAATTTAAGAGCCTAAGAAACTTGCTTGGTTAAAAAATTGTTAAAGATCACCGTTTCCAAGGAAAAAATTCAATTTGAAACCAACAAAGCGAAACAATTTAATAAGTTTTTACAACAAGACTTGCATCAAACCACGGAAATCAATAAAAGATTAATATGTTAAACAAGTTTAATGATATTTATGGTAAAAACTTCATTTAAGACAAAGGAATCATACAATTTTAAGATAGTTTTGACAAAATTATTCTTCACAAATGCAAGAAAGTTAATCAAAGGTTACGATTTATTAGAATGTTTTTGTTTAAAGTAGAAAAAATAGCTGCGTTTTACGTTAAAATTGTTAATCAAGTCTCAGAAACTTGAATTGAAACAATAACAACAATAATTAACTCTTCAGATTTTGCATATTTGTGTGTCTAACGTCTAAAATACCGATACTTTGAAACTTACAGAAGGATCTACATGTTGCTTTTTAATATCTTTGAACTTCGACTTTGTTTAACACGTTATCAAGTAAAAAATCAAATAGGAACAACTCGGTTTTCAGGTTCGTTCGTTTGTTCGTATGAACCAGGCACTCGTCTGCACCTATCTAATCAAACCAACACAGAGCACCTTTTTGGGAGTTTTGTTTCCAAATATTTTGTCAGGCTGATCCACCACAACAGGTATTGACTGCTTGGTCCAAATGGGAAATAAGCGTAAAGAGTCTTTTCCAAGGACACAACGACGCATTATTACCGGTTAGAGAATCGAACCACAGTCAGCAGCCTTTCCCAACGCTCAACCACTGCCTATCGCCACTGCTTTTTTCAGGTCAAAACATATTATGACTGTAGTTTTCTAAGTTTTAAATGCTTGAGATCTAAAATTTCGCAACGTATAATTCACAATAAAAATCCATTCTCGCATTTCTTTGCATTTTGAGTCGTGTTTAGACAATATTGCTGTCGGACGTGTGATTTTTTGTGTCACAACCATAGTCGCGTAATGTTTTTTTCCTAAGTCGAAGCTATATGACTATACTTTTCGAGGTTTTTATGAATTCTTTTACCGCTTTGATTTGAAAGTTTTTTCTTGGAAACATTAGTTTTTAGAATAAGGTTTGTTGTTTGTCTTGTAGATATCAGAATCTAAAGTCTAATATACATTGTTCAAAGGATTTCAAAAAATTTGATGGTGTACAACTAAATGTTCAAAACAATTTGTAAACGCTATGTGATAAAGTTCTCTTTAGACCCGAACATCTGATCGAACAGCTTTCAAAACGCCCAAGATTTTTTAACGTTTAAGATTACTTCAAGTATCAAGAAATTATAGATTTTGTTTGCTTTTTACAAAGTGCTGATGAAATGTTATGATCGAAAGTGAAAAGCGATAAATTTTTAGGATGACAAGCAATGAAATCACAAGATTTTGAAATGGTTTTGTTGAGTCAAGGAGATACGCTCGAGAAAAAGCTGGAAGTCGTATAAAAAATTATTAAGGTAATTTGTAAAAATCAAAATTATAAATTTATTAAATTGAAAATTGTCGAAATTAAATTTTTTTCTTAAATTAATTTTTTTTTTAAATTGAAATCGTTAAAATCAAAAAATATTAAAATTTGTTAAATGAAAAATTGTAGAAACTAGAAAATTAAAGTTATTGAAATTAAATTGTTTCAATAAATTAAATTTTTTTGAATTAAAATCGCTAAAATCAAAAATATTAAAATCAATTAAATCGAAAATTGCTTAAATCAAGAAGATTAAAATCAATTAAATTGAAAATTGCTAAAATCAACAAATATTAAAATTTATTAAATTAAAAAATGTTAGAATTAAAAGTATTTTAATAAAGTACTTTTCGTTAAATTGGAAATTGTTAAAACCAAAACTATTAAAATCTATTGAATTAAATTGCTTGAAATTAAGTTTATTTTCAATGAATCACTTTATTTCATTGCTTGTCATCCTAAAAATTTATCGCTTTTCACTTTCGATCATAACATTTCATCAGCACTTTGTAAAAAGCAAACAAAATCTATAATTTCTTGATACTTGAAGTAATCTTAAACGTTAAAAAATCTTGGGCGTTTTGAAAGCTGTTCGATCAGATGTTCGGGTCTAAAGAGAACTTTATCACATAGCGTTTACAAATTGTTTTGAACATTTAGTTGTACACCATCAAATTTTTTGAAATCCTTTGAACAATGTATATTAGACTTTAGATTCTGATATCTACAAGACAAACAACAAACCTTATTCTAAAAACTAATGTTTCCAAGAAAAAACTTTCAAATCAAAGCGGTAAAAGAATTCATAAAAACCTCGAAAAGTATAGTCATATAGCTTCGACTTAGGAAAAAAACATTACGCGACTATGGTTGTGACACAAAAAATCACACGTCCGACAGCAATATTGTCTAAACACGACTCAAAATGCAAAGAAATGCGAGAATGGATTTTTATTGTGAATTATACGTTGCGAAATTTTAGATCTCAAGCATTTAAAACTTAGAAAACTACAGTCATAATATGTTTTGACCTGAAAAAAGCAGTGGCGATAGGCAGTGGTTGAGCGTTGGGAAAGGCTGCTGACTGTGGTTCGATTCTCTAACCGGTAATAATGCGTCGTTGTGTCCTTGGAAAAGACTCTTTACGCTTATTTCCCATTTGGACCAAGCAGTCAATACCTGTTGTGGTGGATCAGCCTGACAAAATATTTGGAAACAAAACTCCCAAAAAGGTGCTCTGTGTTGGTTTGATTAGATAGGTGCAGACGAGTGCCTGGTTCATACGAACAAACGAACGAACCTGAAAACCGAGTTGTTCCTATTTGATTTTTTACTTGATAACGTGTTAAACAAAGTCGAAGTTCAAAGATATTAAAAAGCAACATGTAGATCCTTCTGTAAGTTTCAAAGTATCGGTATTTTAGACGTTAGACACACAAATATGCAAAATCTGAAGAGTTAATTATTGTTGTTATTGTTTCAATTCAAGTTTCTGAGACTTGATTAACAATTTTAACGTAAAACGCAGCTATTTTTTCTACTTTAAACAAAAACATTCTAATAAATCGTAACCTTTGATTAACTTTCTTGCATTTGTGAAGAATAATTTTGTCAAAACTATCTTAAAATTTAGTTTGATCAGAAAACTTAGAGCCAAAAATATATGAAACATGTTTGAATTAGAAACGTTTCGGTTTATTCTAAAACCATTATCAATCTAAAAACATAGAAAGATCACTCAAATAGCTACATGTAACGTAATCCTTAGTGCAAGCGTGAAAGTTAATGCCTATTAATTATCAGACGGACGAGGTAGCTGGGAAGAAAATCTGGAACGGTACATATATGAAATGGAAAAGCTAAACCAAGGGGCAACTAAATGGATGAAACTTACCGAAAAACGTAGCAATCGAGGAAGAAGGCTTACCACTGACGTAACAGAATAATGAAAACCAACTAAAACTGACTTAAATTCACATTGACAGATAAATTTCACCAAAATTTGCAGAAAAAAACTCGACCAGCTAATGCTGTTGCCTCAAACTTTCATTTAAAAAATTAAAACCAAAAACACAGGAATGTAAAATGCTACTATGACATCATAAGGTGAAAACAACTTACATCAAAGGTCACATTGAGTTTGGAATAGCACCAAGAAAAAAAAAAAAAGGTGTAATTCAAAACTTAACATATAAAAAAAAAATTAAGCTTAAGTATTAAACAAGTACAGTGGAGTAGAGGATTCATCTGAATTTATGGAAGGATTGTGTTCGTGGATTAGTAACGTTTCTTTGATTAACAGTTCTCTTAAGTTGTTTGCAGTTGCTAAAATTTCAGGTTGGTCAAATTCGATACTGTGACTTGGATTTTCCAATAAATGAGATGTGACGTCTGTCTGATGATTGGTTCTGGTTTGAGGATTGTGCTCTTGGAGTCGAAAGATCAAATTTCTGCGTGTTTGTCCGATGTAAGATGCACCACATGAATAGTTTAATTTATAGACTACGTTATTGCGATGAAGTACTGGTTGTTTGTCTTTGTAACGAAATCTATTTCCAATACCAAAAGTTGAATGAATTACCACCAATCTAACTTTATTACCTAATTTGCGACGATAAAAACTTTGAAGTTCTTTTTCCAAGTGCACAGAAGCGTTACCGATATAAGGCAGTTTGAATATCATTCGGCGGAGATTTTTATTGGGTGGTTTCGAATTCGAAATTTGATGTTTGCTGTCGAGGAATCTGCAAATCTGTGTTTGAATGAAGTTTAGCGGATATCCATTTTTAAGCAGCATAGTAGTGATAAATTCAAATTCTTTATGCATTCCAATGTACGAGCTACAAATTGTGTAGGCACGATGCAAAAGGCAGTTTATTAAATTACGCTTGAACTTCAGGGGGCACAAACTAGTCCATTTTGTGTATAGACCGGTGTGTGTTGTTTTTCTGTAAACTGATGTTTGCAAGGTATTGCCATTACGCGTTAACAGTACATCAAGAAAAGACAGTTGGTGATGTTGTTCAATTTCCTGCGAAAACTGTATGCTAGAATGTATGCTAGAGAGAATGCGAAAAATGTTGTCAAAAACTGCTTGATTAGAAGCAACGCAAAAAATATCATCGACGTAACGAATTAACACGGTATTGTGATCTAGTAATGGACTAGCTTGGTCAAATATCCAATTCATGCAAACATCCGCCAATAATGGAGCAATTGGACTGCCCATTGCAACTCCATCAGTTTGTTCATAAAGTTTTCCTTGAAATTGAAAAATAGTGCATTTTGTGGTCCACTGCAGGAGCTTTTTTAGTTGTAGTTTACTTAATCCATTAAAATCTTTTACGCCATTTGTAAAAATATTTTCCAGTATAAGATTTATTGTAAAATCTACAGGTGTATTGGTGAATAAGCTTCTAACATCAAAACTGCCCATAATTTTGTTGTCTATCGAAATATTGTGAAGGCGGTGGAGAAAATCAAAGGTATCCTTTACCGTTGTGGAATGATGCCGGAGTGGTGTCAAAATCTCAGATAGCCATTTCGCACATTCATGATTGTAACTTCCCACTGAGCTTAGTATAGGTCGGAGTGGAGTGTCGTTTTTATGGATTTTCGGTAAGCCATATAGCGTAGGTGTAGATGCAGAAATAGGTCGATTGCGCTGGTAAACCTCATCATCGATAGCTTTGCGTTGCTTAAGACGAGCTAAAAACTGCTGAAATTTTTGAAGTTGTTGCAAATTGTTATTGTGATTTGCAGGTTGAAATTTGGTTCTGTCACAAAGGATTAGTTTCATCTTGGAAATATAATCTAGCTTGTCCATGATAACTACACCATTGCCTTTATCGGGTTTAGAAATTATTAGATTCTGGTCAGCGCTTAAGGTTTTTAGGGCCTCAAGTTCCTCTTTGGATATGTTTGAAAACTTTTGCTTTTTGCTGAAGAAAAAACCAGATTTGTATTTGCTGTATAGGCTAAACAATATTCGTTTAAGTTCAATCTTATCTTGGTGGTTCAGATATGGTCGTGACTCTTGGTACGTGACTTTTGGTTTTAATTTTTTAAATGAAAGTTTGAGGCAACAGCATTAGTTGGTCGAGTTTTTTTCTGCAAATTTTGGTGAAATTTATCTGTCAATGTGAATTTAAGTCAGTTTTAGTTGGTTTTCATTATTCTGTTATGTCAGTGGTAAGCCTTCTTCCTCGATTGCTACGTTTTTCGGTAAGTTTCATCCATTTAGTTGCCCCTTGGTTTAGCTTTTCCATTTCATATATGTACTGTTCCAGATTTTCTTCCCAGCTACCTCGTCCGTCTGATGATTAATAGGCATTAACTTTCACGCTTGCACTAAGGATTACGTTACATGTAGCTATTTGAGTGATCTTTCTATGTTTTTAGATTGATAATGGTTTTAGAATAAACCGAAACGTTTCTAATTCAAACATGTTTCATATATTTTTGGCTCTAATTTTTCTGATCAAACTAAGTGCTAAACCCATATTCTCTGCTCGGAAATATCTTAAAATTGTATGATTCCTTTGTCTTAAATGAAGTTTTTACCATAAATATCATTAAACTTGTTTAACATATTAATCTTTTATTGATTTCCGTGGTTTGATGCAAGTCTTGTTGTAAAAACTTATTAAATTGTTTCGCTTTGTTGGTTTCAAATTGAATTTTTTCCTTGGAAACGGTGATCTTTAACAATTTTTTAACCAAGCAAGTTTCTTAGGCTCTTAAATTTTTGCCAACATTTGGTAGAAATTATTCCAAACCATTAAAATGTCTAGCAAATCACTTAGCTAAAAACGATAATGTTAATTATTTTTAATCAAAAATTCGTAGCGACAATTTTCTACAAATTTTACGTTTCTTCATTTTAAATTGAAATTTTTAGCAAAAATAGTCTTTTTTCTACGCTGACACAAAAAAGTTTACCTGAAATTTTAAATTTTTTAACAATTTTTTAGTTTTACACTAATTTTTTTACTAAAATGCCATAAAATTTAACCAAAATAGATAATGTTTATTAATTTTAGTCAATAAACTTCGACTTTTTTGTTGTCGTAGCGATAATTTTGTAAAAAAATCTTACGTTTCGTCATTTTAAATTGAAAATTTCAGTAAAAATAATCTTTTTTTGTACTACAAAACTAAAACGTTTACCTAACATCTTAATTTTTTTTTAGTTTTACACTGATCTTTTTACTGAAATGCCGTAAAATTTTATTCAACTACATTCTATCTTGAGTTAAAACAAGAACTTTTGCTATTTTTTTGGTGTTATTCGATATTAAACCTTGCCTTATAGTTTCAAGTTATAAAATTTACGTTAGTTTTTGCGATTTTCTTGTTTGCGTCAAAATGTTTTTTGCAGAAATCAAAATCTTAGAACTTCTTTGATTAAAACGATAATTCAACCTTAAAACGAAAATTATTTGAAAACTTAATCAAAATTTTTCTAGAAAAGATGTGTTTTTTATTAATTGATCTTGTTGTATTGGGGTAAATTCATCAAAATATCTTACACCGTTGCGATTTATTTGCCTTGAGTAAAAATTTTAACGTACATAAACCCAAAAATTCACCTAAAACTTGAACAAGTCATTAGCTTTCTTTTTTTGTGTTGCAATAATTTGATCAAAATCTTGGGTTTTTTTATCTTGATTATTACGTTTACTTTAAAACTTACCTAATATAATAAAATTTTTAACCGTTTTCTTGTTTTCATTGGAAAACTTTGATCAAAAACATTCAAGGCCTTGCAAATTATTTCTTTCGAGTAGTGATTTTATCTGAAAAAGTAGATGAATTAACTGAAACCTTTTTTTTTGTTTTTTCGAAATAGCGTTGTAGGGTTTTAATGCTGGTTGCATCCTGAGTCAAACGTGAAAGCCTGTTGACCCACAAAATTGGACACAAATGTGGGTTTAAGTAATGTTAAAAATACGATATCTTTCGTAGAATTAAGATATAGACAGCCCCTAGTTTTTCTTTTGGATTTGAGGAACAGCAAACTCACATTGACTATTTTCAGGTCATTATTACAGTTACGAAGCATCACAAGTTAAAAATCATTTAATGTAAAAGTAGAATTTTAGCAAAGATATTGTGATTGAAGTGAACAAAAATTTTAATTACGGCACAATATACTCATTGCGCACCTCTTGCACTATGCAGCCAAAGCAAAAAAAAGCAGAGAGTAATTACGTAATGTTTAATAACCAATTATTATTGAAAAATTAATTGCGAAATTAATCGGTACTCGCGTAAGACACTCTTCAGGTCAAGACTAAGTTTCGATCCTTACAACTAGCTAGGGTTAGGGTTAGGATTAATTACAACAACGCCGCATTTAGACAAAGCTACGTTTAGATAACCCCGCAATTAGACAAAGCTACGTTTAGATAACCCTTTGG
The DNA here is from genome assembly GCA_963965965.1 of Trididemnum nubilum. Lineage (NCBI taxonomy): Eukaryota > Metazoa > Chordata > Ascidiacea > Aplousobranchia > Didemnidae > Trididemnum > Trididemnum nubilum. The sequence continues at coordinate 26,674,093 of OZ014476.1, read as the reverse complement.
GTATGCCGCAGTTGAAGGACGCCGCACTTGGGGACGCCGCCACGCCGCAAACGTACAGCATTGGGCTCATTTTATACTACACCCGGTTGGGTCAAACCAAAGACTATATAAAAATTGGTATTCACAGCTTCCCTGCTTGACGTTCAGCAATTAAAGCGACTGTGTGAAGCCTCTGCCGTGTGTGGCAAACAGGTGGGCAGGTGGCAGCTTGACTCGAAGACCGAAAGGTCCCTTCGCTGTCTCCTGGCTGAGGCAACTTGGTGAATAAAAGAAATGAAAATTAAACACCAACGTTATGAAGCAAAATCGAGCAAAAAAGTTTAACAATTTTGTATTAATAGTAGCCTCGGCTGCTGCTTAATCATTTGGTTGGATTCTTCCTCAAAGCTATCTCGTGAAAATAATGTTGTTGTTGTTGTTGTTGCCTTTTGCTATCAACAGTCCTGAACTCAGCACCGTAGAAAATATGTTGAACAAAGACCTTGCTAATGTCTATAAATAGCTCCGAGCCAACAAGCTCCATTTAAATCCTGTCAAGTCTAATTATTTAATTGTAGCGCCAAAAATGAATGCAATTCCATCCCAAATTTGTTTAACCTTAAACGATACCGAAATACCTTATTCCAACAATGTTAAATATCTAAGAGTCCATAAAGCCCCCAGTTAAACTTCCAAGCACATATAAGAGCCACTGAACAAAGAATATCAAAATTTATTGGCATTATTTCAAAACTAGAATACTTTCTCCCAACCTCCGCCCTTCTTAAACTTTGTTATGCTTTTGGTCACCCACTCCTACTCAATGGACTTATCGTATGGGGATCCAACTTATCTTAAAAAAATTTTCTGTTCTTCAAAACAAAGCCGTTCGGCTCCTCGGAGGGGGGGCGATTGAGACCACATTACTCGTTTTTATTCAACTTTCAAAATATTAAAGCTTCAAGACCTAATTAAACATGAAGTCGCTAAAACTGTATTTTGTCATTTTCGAAATAACCTTCCTCCATTAATATCTCACTTATTCACCAAAACAATGCAAAATTTCTTCAAGCAATACAAGATCATCAAATGATCCAAACACTACTCTTTAGCTGTGTATGTTTGACAATGCTACATACTGTACAGCCAGACTGCAATGATGCATTAAATATCAAGGAGTAAAAATTTGGAACAATACGCCAGCTGAAATAAAAAATAAATCTTTTCCACACTTCAGCCGTCATTACAAAAATTATTTATTGAACCAATATGAGTTTTTTTTTTCTATAATCGCTCTCCTACATGTCGCCACATTCTATGAATATTGAATTTTATACTTTGCTCATTTTCTAATTGTATTTTCGTCTCATCTGGGTGGCTGCTTCACTTGAAGATCGAAAAGTCCATTCGCAGCCCTCCCTTGGTGCTTAACACCCTCGGAGTATGCAATTATGATACTATTCATTATTGCTATATTGTTTTTCTTTTTCTCGCTTGTGGGTGTGTAAGCAAAAAAGTACACTAATCATTTGCCAGACAGGAGAGCAAGCTCTGTTGCTCAAGCAATCACGCGTGAATGGATTGCGCGTCGTGGTGTCATGGAGGTCTTACTCTAGGATTAAGCGCAAGAGTTTGAGAGTAAACTAATGGAAAAGCTATGCACACTCTTGCATATAAAGAAAACTAGGTCTTCACGTTTTCACCCTGAGGGAAATGGTATTTTTGAGCGTTTTAAATGGCCCTTTGTTATCTATGTTAAAGCTGTGTATGTATGACAATGTGAACGACTGGGGTACGTTTGTACCGTACATTTTTCTGGCGTACAGGTCTACCAAGCATTCATCTACAGTGTCAGACCTACCAAGGAAGCAGTAGGCGATTCTATAAGAATGTGAAGGGAGGGGTTACGTGATTCTGCCGCTAACACGATCCGCACAACTTAATGAACTTTCGGGTTAATGTGTATTGGTGGATTTGGAATTCGAGAAGCACAGAAGCGCAAAATTACACTTGCCAAATTACAATGCACTTGCACTTGCAAATTACGCGCGCAATACTTGCACTCGCAATACTTACAGATTACACTTGCAGTAAAATCAATTTAACATAACTCCTGAAAAATACAAATTTAGAACGGTTGAAAACCTCACTATGAATTTGGCCAAATTGCAGAATAAAATATCACTGAACCTTAAATGTACAAATCATTAACTTTCAGAAGTTATATAGCCTCCGTAGATATGCCCAATTCTAGCACGTGTTCCAGTATTTATATGCTTACGTCATTACTACGAATTTTCACTCAAGAAAAAGAAAAAACAGTATCGCTTCATCGTAAACAACTTTATGAATCAGGCGACAAACGGGAATATTCTGTGGGACGTCACCCGTTCACGCGTGAGTGCTAGAAAAACTCATAAATTTGACTGAATCATGGCCGACACGGCTGTTTGCCATCACCACAACTTACGATAATAAATATTTCAAAAGCAAAAACAGGGCGAAAACAACTGAAAGGAGAAAGTTAGCGTACCATACAGGTTTTACGCCAACGTATTGGCATAGTGGGCGTGAACTAAAGCTACTGGCACAAGTAGTTTTACCGGCCACAGATAAGGAACCTTAAATGACGACTAATTACGCAAGAGGCCTACGTAAAAATTTGCAAGAAGCATTTCAGAATGCGAGTCAAAACTTGCAACGTAGTCATGAAGTCGTAAAAGACAAGTCGCAGCATTATCCTAGGTACCGCCCGTATAAAGTCGGCAATTTTGTTTATGTTCTAACTCCTAAGGTAGTCGTGGCAAATTGGGAGAAGTCAGGTGCGGCCCATAGAGAGTCATCTTTTTTTCATTCACAGGTAGCATTCGGACAGTGCGGACGTCTTTTTTTTCTCCTGAAAGGCAAGACTTTAAAGTAAATTTTGATAAAGAAAAGGAGGTTCGCAGCACCTAAAAGTTAATAAAAGAATTGATCAGTCATCTTGGAATCATTTGGTAAAATTACAGAAGAAAATATCCAGTGGAAGACATTAATTTTCAGGAAAAGTAAAGAAGAATTTTAGCCTACAAGTTAAATTATTCCTGAAGTGAAATAGGCAGAACTAATTTAATAGTTCACAGAGACATCACGTCTTACAATCCTACTTCCTTTGACAACACCTTAATGCTGTCTCCGCGTCGAAATGGGTAATCATTTCAACCCCTAGTGACGCAGGTGAGGCGGAGCCCCCTATCGCGGGAGCATTGCCATGTTTCGAGGTCAACTGACTTCATCATCAGTGTGAAGAGGAGTCGACACAATGCAAAGAATTTTGATCCCTGAATAAGGCTAACTCAACCGGTAAATTTGAATAACCAAGCTATCGGTATAGGCTAACGTCTTCATCTCGTAACTTCAGCTGCTAAAAAGGCAGACCCAATTTTTTTTTTCCCCACGTACTGCTCTGGACTCGAGTTTCGCGTAATACCAACGCTAATCGGCAGAGCTGACGTTCAAACCGAAATTCAAAAACTAAACTAAGCTTGTCTGCAAACCGAAATTCAAAACTAAACTAAGCTTGCCTGTAAACCGAAATTCAAAATCTGAGTAAACTAGCCCATAAAGTTAAAATCAAAATAGGATTGTGAAACATAATCGCAATTGTGACCAAGGTAACCCGGAAAAAAAACAAACTCTGGACAGGGGACCAAGTGGGCTAATAGACAGGGATGAAAAACCAAGTACATAAAATGGGCAAGGGGACCAAGTGGATAAGGGGGTCGGAGAGTTAAAGGACAAAGATCAACAATTCACCCAGTACGAATACAATATTTTTTATAGGCAGAACTAATTCAATAGTTCACAAGACATCGCGTCACATATCCTAAATGATATTGCACCCGTGCTGTTTCTGCAGTGGACAATTTTAGCCTAGTTTCTAGTTTCGTAGCGGACTTACTCCATTACTATTGAAGCATTTTTGTCATTATTACGCAACAAGCAGCTATGGGCAAAGGTAAACGATATAGCACTCGAGATAGCCTATCTTTTGCTGAAGAGATACCAAAAAATTTGTAGAAGAATTAATCGATGAGGCTGTGGCTCTTCTAAGGTCAGAGTATGATCAAGAAATTTGCGCTCTCAAGACAGAAATTGGACAAATTAAGGAGAGTCAATCATTCTTGAGTGAGAAATACGATTGCCTTAATGGAGATTATAACAAGTTGAAAAAAATTAACGCTGAACAAAAAGCTGAAATTACTGCCCTAAAGTCTGAATCATCAGATCTGAAAAATACCAGTATGAAAGAAATTGAAAAAATTGATAACTTAGAGCAATATCGAGGACATTACTAAAAGGCGGAAATAGGAAAAGGCGGAAAAGGCGGAAATTTTGCTAAAAGGCGGAAAAGTAGGAAAAGGCGGAAAAGTAGGAAAAGGCGGAAATCATGCTAAAAGGCGGGAAAGTTGAATTTAAGGGTGGTTGGGGTTTGAGCTAAGGTTATAGTTGATCCTAACCAAACCCTATACCAATCCCGATCCTAAAACTACTCCTAATAACCTTTCAGCACGATTTCCGTTTTTCCTAAAGCGGAAAAGTAGGAAAATGGGACACGACTGAAAGGCGGAAAAGTAGGAAAAGGCGGAAATCGCCCAAAAGGCAGAAAGGTAGGAAAGGGCGGTTGGGTTTGGGATTACGATTGGCCCTAACCCTAACCCTAATCCTATCCCTATCCCTAATTCTAATGGCCTTTTAGCACGATTTCCGCCTTTTCCTACAACGGCAAGGTAAGAAAAAGCGAAAATCGTGAAGGAAAAGTAGGAAAATGAAAATGGGGGAACGGAAGATGATTGAAAGATAAGAAAAGTATGGAAAAAATGGGGGAAGAGGAGCTCATTGAAAGGTAGGAAAAATAAGAAAATGAATGGAGGAATGGGAACTCATTTAATGGTAGGAAAACGAATGGGGGAATGGGAGCTAATTGAAAGGTAGGAAAAGTAGGAAAATAAATGGGGGAATGGACGAAGCTCATTGAAAGGTAGGAAAAGTAGGAAAATGAATGGGGGAAGGGAGCTTATTGAAAGGTATGGTAGGAAAAGTAGGAAAATGAATAGGGGAATGGGAGCTCAATAAAAGGTAGAAAAACCAGGAAAATGAATAGGGGAATGAGAGCTCATTGAAAGGTATGAAAAGTAGGAAAATAAATGGCGGAATGGGAGATCATTGAAAGATAGGAAAAGTAAGAAAATGAATGCGAAATGGGAGCTCATTGAAAGGTAGCAAAAGTAGGAAAATAAATGGGGGAATGGAAGATGATTGAAAGGTTGGAAAATGGATTCGGGAATGGGAGCTCTTTGAAAGGTAGAAAAAGTAGGAAAAGGAATGGGGGAATGGGGGCCTCATTGAAAGGTAGGAAAATGAATGGGGGAATTTGAGTTTATTCAAAGGTAGGAAAAGTAGGAAAATGAATGAGGGAATGGGAGCTGATTGAAAGGTAGGAAAAGTAGGGAAACACTGTAAATGGGAAAATGGACGAAGTTCATTGAAAGGTAGGAAAATGAATAGGGGAATGGGAGCTCATTGAAAGGTAGGAAATGAATGGGGGCTCATTAAAAGGTAGAAAAAGTAGGAAAATAAATGGGGGAATGGGTGCTCAATGAAAGGTAGGAAAAGTAGGAAAACGAATGGGAGCTCATTGAAAGGTAGGAAAAGGAATGAGGGAATGGGAGTTCATTGAAAGGTAGGGAAAGCATGAGCTGTTGGTTCAAAAAGTGAAATTTTTGGAAATTTTGGAAATGGGAGCTCATTGTGTGGTTGGGAAAGGTAGGAAAAGTAGAAAATGTTGGAACTATAAATTGAGATTGGTTAGGAATTGGCAAAAAAAAGGCGGAAAAGTAGGGAAATGAGGACATGACTAGAAGACAGAAAAGTAGGAAAAGGCTGAATTTGTCTCAAAAGGTGGAAAAGTAGAAAAGGGTGAATTCGTCTAACCCTTGTCTTAAACCAAATCTAAAATTAGTCAGTTTTTTGCACGATTCCCCATTTTCCTACGGCAGAAAAGTAGGAAAAGGCGGAAAACGTGCTAAAAAGCAGATTAAGGTTAGATTTGGGTTAGGATTGGGGTTAGGGTTAGATGAGGGTTAACCTTAACCCAAACCCCAACTACCCTTTCCTACTTTCCGCCTTTTAGGACGATTTCAGCTTTCCCAACTTTACCGCCTTTTAGTCATATCCGGAAAATGCAAGGTCATTTATACATCGCGTTTCGCGCGTGGTACCATTGTTTTTACCCGCCGATTTTTTGCATATAAAGATATCAAAGCGTTATAAATTCATAACGGCTAAACACAGAAAGTTGAATTTCGGACACAACCTGGTTGTGGATAAATGCATCTTGTATGACAGTTTTTAGGATCAAGGGTGACATCATCGCGATTCAATAATCTGAAAACCGGAAAAAAAATGGCCGTTTTTGTGTCAAAGAAATATTAGTCGTTTACAGCTTCAAAACGGTTGGACGTGGAAAGCTCAAATTTGGACACAGCATAAGTGCATCTATAGAAACTTTGTACGTAACAATTTTGGGGACGCTTGGTCACGTGACTGCAATTATGGAGACAAAATTTCGGCAGAAAATGGTCAAATTTGAACAGATATATCTCGGTAAATACCGATGTTGATAAAAACACGTTAGCGGTTTTAGAACACACTTTCACCGTCTTTCTTATGGCTATGTTTATAATATCCGACTTGGATATCATTTTCCTTTTTTTTTCTATCTTCAGCTTTCTGTATTTTGCTTGCAAAACGCAGAGAATCCAAAGTTTGAGCTAATGTAGATATCAAAATGGGCTAGTGCCCGTCTGAATTGGAGGGTGACACGTTGGGGATTCCCCCAAATGGGACCTCCAAATTTTCAAGATTTTGACCCCTAAAGATGAATTTGGACCACCTACGGGCCAAATTAGCCCACGCTAATTCGAAATGTGGACAGGCTAAATATTCAGCGAGGTAATTTACAAATGCAATTATGAAACACTTGCGCACTGAAAAAAAGCTTCAGGTCTGAATTCTTTATAAGCAGCGATGAAAGAATGGAACTTGCAAAAATTGAAAACACTTTATCAACATCTCATGCGCTTGAGAGTGATAATAAGCTATAATACACACTTGCAATAGTCTAAAAAAATATCACCAATATCAAAAAATATGCGACAATAATATCGGTTCTTTTTATATGGTGGATTTGATCTTTTTATATTTCTATGGTTGGAAAATGCTAACATTTTAGGAAACCGAGATTAAAGCTTTGCGTTTTTTACAGCAATGACGACGCCTTCTTAAAGTTTCAAAATTAAAAAAAAGATTTTAACAAAGTCTTATCAAGGATGTTAACAATGCTAAGCTATTTAGATACACTTTACAGTGTATCTAAATACACTGTAAACACATGTTTGTAGCGGTTATGAAACAAGTACGGTGGGCAATGAAAGCATCTTATTCTGCAGAAAAGTTCAAAACGTGTATCAAAACAAAAAATCGAAGTCCTCAATAGGCCTACATTCCCGTCAATTTTTTTAACCCGTCTATTTCATACATTGGGTTATTTAAGGTTTCGAGCTTCGAATAACGCCATAAAAAACGTTATTGAGCCTTATAAGGAGGCTCTAACTTCATCCTGAATCATAAAATTACCCAGATTATTTAGTTCCATATTCGACTCCCCTAATTTGGATCCTGTACGGGACTTTACTAAAAGGCGGAAAAGTAGCAAAAGGCGGAAAAGTAGGAAAATGCGGAAATTGTGCACAGCAGAGCACTGTTTTTCAATTGAAGTTTATACAGTGCTGCCGTCCTAAACAAAAAAGTGGGAAGGCTCCAAACAAGAAGTGTGTAGGCTCGTGTACAAGAAAAAAAAAAAAAAAGATCACCGCAGTCACTATCTTTTTCGGTCAGTTTCAGATGAAGAAAAAGAAGTCTTCAATGGGAAAAAGCTGTACTTTTTCGTCTAATATCGAAGAGATACTTCGTCAATTACAACGATGCTTACATCATTTTTGGGGTTAGAGACTACCAAGCCTACCCTCAACGGCAGCACTGAGTTCATAGCAGTCGCTACTTACAAGCTTCAAAACTTGCCATAAAAAATGTCATAGCCCGAATATAACAAATAGCCTGAATAGTTTATCAAAATGTAGACTAACAACACAAAATAATTCAGTTACATGTTACACCTCATTTCAGATCTTCTTCATTGGCTTAAGCAGCAGAGGTGGAGTGGAGAACACAAGGCTCGAGGCCAAGGCCAAGGACACAAAAAAATCCAAGGCCAAGGACAGCCTTTCCGAGGACAGACACTCTCGAGGCCAAGGACAGGAATGCTCGAGGCCAAGGACCAAGGACACAAGCGCAAGTGCTCTCCAAAAAAAAGGTCTTCACAAAAATTTTTCAAGCGATCTCCACAAAAAAACGTTTTCAAAAAAATTTTTCAAGCGCTTCACAAAATTTTAACAATTCAAAAAATAGTGCTGTCCTCGAGCCGAGGACAGGCCAATTAACAAGGACTTGAGGCCTCGAGGCCAAGGCCAAGGACTTGACCTTCGAGGCCAAGGCCAAGGACTTCAAAATGTGTCCTCGAGGACGTCCTCGAGGCCAAGGACGTCCTCAAGGACTCCACCTCTGTTAAGCAACTTTTATCGATAGTCCGGATTTTATCCGCGTGCGGATTTTTTCAGTAGGCACTTGCGGAAAAAATTCTCATGAGGATAAAATCCGGACTATTGGTAAAAACCGCTTTTCTCGTAAAAAATTTTTATTTACTCTAGAGAGAACCATTCATGCATACAAGAAATGCTGGTCTACACTAAACGATGAAGTAGAAAATGTGCTAAATTTTCTTAAAAATTTCAAATCAAAATGGTGTATCCACTGCTCCCCCTTGCAGGTCAGCATTGCTTAAATAGTACTCACGTACAGGTAAAATTGCCAAAATCGGCCTACGTTGGAGTACCTTGCTGTTTAAACTTGGCTAACGTTACACTTGGGTTTTTAGTAGTTAGCCTAAACATTTCCCCGAAAAAGTACGCACTGCAAAATTGTAAAATTTTGAAGGAAAGCAATTTCTCTTCTCCAAAATAATTTTACGTAACCAGAACAATGGCAGAACAACAAGCCCGCTCAGCTCACTTCTCTGTCACGAATGAAAATAAACTTTCGCTCGATTAGTAAGGCTACTCGCTGCAACAACAAAAGTAAGTTTCGTTTATGTCCGCACACTTTGCACGACATTTGAGATGAAACCATTTTCTGCACAAAACACAAAACACTTGCTTTTCATCTTGTGCACCGCCTGGCTAATAACAAGCGTCCCATGGCTAATACCAAGCTTTACTACTGCCAAGAAATTTAGCTACACGTGCAAAAACTCCCACGCTATGCAGAAGTAAATATACAAATCCCTAAATGGAGTCAAAATAGATTATTGTTCCCAAAACCCATTTCTCCATTAATTTTCCTACCTTTTAATCAGCTTACATTCCGCCATTCATTTTCATACTTTTCAAACAGCTTCTACGACCCTATTCATTTTTCCACTTTTTCTACCTTTCAATAAGCTCCCATTCCCCCATTCATTTTCCTACCTTTCAATGAGCTCCCATTTCCCCATTTATTTTCCTACTTTTCCAACCTTTAAATGAGCTCCCATTTCCCCAATCATTTTCCTACTTTTCCAACCTTTCAATGAACTCCCATTCCCTCATTCTTTTTCCTACTTTTCACTGATGTTCCCATCCCCCCATCCATTTTCCTGCTTTTCTTACCTTTCAATCAGCTCCCATTCCCTCATTCATTTTCCTACTTTTCAATAACCTTCCCTTCCCCTATTCATTATCCTACTTTTCCTACCTTTTAATAAACTCAAACTCCCCCATTCATTTTCCTACCTTTCAATGAGTCCCCCCATTCCCCCATTCCTTTTCTTACTTTTTCTACCTTTCAAAGAGCTCCCATTCCCGAATCCATTTTCCAACCTTTCAATGAGCTCCCCTTCCCCCATTTTTTCCATACTTTTCTTATCTTTCAATCATCTTCCGTTCCCCCATTTTCATTTTCCTACTTTTCCTTCACAATTTCCGCTTTTTCCTACTTTGCCATTGTAGGAAAAGGCGGAAATCGTGCTAAAAGGCCGTTAGAGTTAGGGATAGGATTAGGGTTATCGCCAATCGTAATCCCAAACCCAACCGCCCTTTCCTACCTTTCTGCCTTTTAGGGCGATTTCCGCCTTTTCCTACTTTTCCGCCTTTCAGTCATGTCCCATTTTCATTTTCCTACTTTTCCTTCACGATTTCCGCTTTTTCCTACTTTGCCATTGTAGGAAAAGGCGGAAATCGTGCTAAAAGGCCATTAGAATTAGGGATAGGGATAGGATTAGGGTTAGGTTAGGGTTAGGGCCAATCGTAATCCCAAACCCAACCGCCCTTTCCTACCTTTCTGCCTTTTAGGGCGATTTCCGCCTTTTCCTACTTTTCCGCCTTTCAGTCGTGTCCCATTTTCCTACTTTTCCGCTTTAGGAAAAACGGAAATCGTGCTGAAAGGTTATTAGGAGTAGTTTTAGGATCGGGATTGGTATAGGGTTTGGTTAGGATCAACTATAACCTTAGCTCAAACCCCAACCACCCTTAAATTCAACTTTCCCGCCTTTTAGCATGATTTCCGCCTTTTCCTACTTTTCCGCCTTTTAGTTAAGGAGTTTTTCCGTCTTTTCCGCCTTTTCCTACTTTTCCGCCTTTTAGCAAAATTTCCGCCTTTTCCTATTTCCGCCTTTTAGTAATGTCCCAATATGGACCCCGACAAAATTTGGAAATAGCCGGCGTTCCAGTCCAGGACGGAGAAGACACGAATGCATTTGTTACGGAAGTTGCGAAGCTACCAGATGTCGACATTTTGCCCAGCCACATTTCTACATCCCATCGCTTACCAAAGAAGATTAGCCAAAATGGAAACCTAACTTGCACTTCGCCCATCATTCCGTGTTTCCCCGATAATAAGACCTACCCGCAAAATAAGACCTAGCGTGATTTTTGAGGATGATTTTAATGTAGGCCCTACCCTTAAAATAAGCCCTAGTTGAGAGCGGCAGAAAGACGAAAGAGTCAAACATTCTTTTTTTATATTTATTCAAACTGCTTTAATGCGGTGTATGCCATCCTTTTCAAAAAATCTTTTTTTGGCAAGCAAAAATAATGACGATGATGATATGATTGTTCTTGAATACATTGTTGTTAATGAGTTTCTGAATAAAAAACATGTTAATGGCAAGTAAATGTAGATCTTTTTTCGTAATTTCTGTTTATTTAAAATCTCGTAATTTTTACTTTGTAACTTCATTTTTTGATATATCAAAATAATACATCCCCCGAAAATAAGCCCTAGTGCCATATTTTGGAGTAAAAATTAATATAAGCCCTGTCTTATTTTCGGAGAAACACGGTAGTTCGCTTTACAAACCGAGACATTCGAAACAAGATTTATGCTAACCGCAAGCAAACCCGAACCTTGGATCTTAAAAACTTTTCAGTCAATGAAACAAAGAACATTTTTATCAATGAAAATCTCACGCAATCCCGCAAACGGCTATTTTGGAAGACTAAGCAACGAGCGAATAGTGAAAATTGGAAGTATTATTGGACACACAACGGCAGCATACTTGCAAAGAAGGACGATGACACTGATGCAATTCCAATCAAAACTGATCTGGATTTGAATTTGATTAAAAATTAAATTGTAAAATTGTTATTCCTTAAATATCGTCACAAATGAACGGTGTTTCTAATTGTGCTAATGCTGCGAAGGGTTCTTTGGTTTATAGTCAAGTAGCTCAAACCAACAACATAACTAATTGTTCATCTGAAACAGATAAATGTGATTCCAATAATTTAGACGTAACCGATGAGATATTTACTCACTTATTCCAAAATGTAGAAACTTGTCAATATTATTATTATTATTATTAATGGGCAGCGGTGCAAGCGAATCTACTACCGTTAGGTAAAGTCCACCTACACATTGCGTAGGTCTCATTTGGGCCCATTGCAACTGTAGCTGCTATGTTATTGATTTGTTTGGTTACTGGTCGAACTCAGAAAGCCTTCCAGCTTCCTTCAAGTACGTGGCCAGTTTGCTAATGTTGCATTTCGTTACCACATCGTGAACAGTGGTTTTGGTGATTCCAAAATATTTAACACGAATATCTTGGTAAAGCTTGCAATTGCCTACATGATGATTTGGTGTTTCATCCTCTAGGCTACATTTTGGACACAAAGAAGACTCAGCACGACCTGTAGTTTTCTTGTGCCGTTGTAGATTGCAGTGCCCAGTTAAAACTTGCACTACTCTATTTAATTGAGGCTTCTTAAGGTTAAGGAGACGTATTGTTAGTCGAGAAGATGTCCAACCTACAGACTCCTTCATCCTCAAGCAGTCTTTCCGTTTATTCCACATAGATTTCCATCTATCTGTGGACCAGTCCTTAACCGTGCTAACACAACTGGCATACGGAACTGTAATAAAAGGTTCAGGACCATGTATTTTTGATTTAGATCCTGATTTGGCTAGATAGTCTGCCACTTCGTTACCATGTACCCCTGCATGACCAGGAATCCAGGCAATACTGACGCGGTTTTGTTTACCTAACTGATTTAGGTTTCTAATGCAGTTAAGCACTGTAATTGATGTTACAGTGCACTTTATGAGTGCTTTGATAGCTGCTTGGCTATCAACCAGCACAACAATATTTTGATTGCGCATTTTTCCCCAAACCAGGTTCTTTGCCATTGCTGAAATAGCTAAAACTTCTGCCTGGAACACAGTGCTGTAAATTCCAAGGTGAAAAAATGCTTGTTTTGGGGAGTTGTTTGGGTGTTCTGCATAAAAACCCGCACCTACTCTCCCATCTAGTTTTGAACCATCAGTGTAAACCTTGACAGTGTTCTGATTTAGAACGCTTTCAAATCTGATAGCATTCTTTTTATCCATAATTTGACATTCGAAATTTCTTTCGAATACCTTAGTTTTCTTTATTCGGTCAGCTGGCATTTGCAGCAGCGGTAAGAATCTTCTTGCCTCATTGCAAACATCAACATGGCTTTTCGTTTTCCCAAGGGAACCAATTGGTTTGACGTGCCAGAGCCCACTAACAGTGATTCTGTACGACCTTCGCACTGCCTCAGCCAATAAGAATTCCTCAATGGGAGTTATGTTGAGCAAAATTTTCAGAGCACCAGTAGAGGTGCTTGGAAAAGCTGATGAAATCATCAAGCAAGCAAGTCTCTGCACCTTTGTGAGTTTCCTCACTAGATACTTTTTGTTGAGACCGCCTGCCCAGGACACACATGCATACGACATGATTGGGCGTATCATTGCTGTGTATATCCATTTCATCATAGATGGTTTTATTCCCCACGTTTTACCTACAATTTGTCTACATTGCATCAATGCTGTAGTTGCTTTGCGAGTAATACGGGTAATATGTGGTTTCCAGGTTAGCTTGCTGTCCAAAGTAACACCCAACAGCCTTGCTTCCTTGGAAAGTTCAAGTTTTGTACCATTCATTGACAAGGAACCCAAATCTGGATTCCGTTTGTGAGTGAACAGTATGATTTCAGTTTTCTTGCTGCTAAACTGTAGCTCTTGATCGAGAGCCCAGTTTGTAGCAATATTTATTGCCTTCTGAGCCATACCTCTGATCCAAAGCATATCAGCACCAGTGACCAAAACTGCTAGATCATCGGCATAGGCTTGAACATAAAAGCCCCTGCTGCGTAACTCTAGCAACAGGTTGTTTAAGACACAGTTCCACAGAAAAGGGGACAGGATACCACCTTGTGGGTTCCCCTTCACTACTTCCCTTTTAACTTTATCACCATATAATTCTACTTGGACTGTGCGATGTCGTAGCAAATTCTCTATCCATGAGGTGAGAACTTTAGACATGCCCAGCCCTCGCAGAGCCGCAACAAAGCTATGAAAGGTGACATTGTCAAAGGCACCGACAATATCCAGGAAAATACCCAAAGCCGGCTTTTTTTTAACAAGGCAATGCTCTACACGGCGCACAAATTCATGCAAAGCAGTTTCCGTAGAAACTCTTGCACGAAATCCATACTGCGATGCAGAAAGCTTTGCCTGCACGGTATTATCTTCATTAATATGATACAAAAGTAGTCTTTCCAACCATTTCAGTTGAAAAGAAGTTAAAGTGATCATACGGAAGGATTTAGCTTCAAAATAGCTTTTCTTTCGGGTTTGGGGAGAAATATACCTGTGCCTTCTTTCCATGCCAATGGCACGTAGCTGTGTCTCAGGCATGCTTGAAAAATGACGTGGTAATATTCTTTCAGTTGATTCCAACCTTTCTGTAACAGCACAGGATAGAGCCTGTCTGGCCCTGGTGTTTTGAATGGTTGAAATTCGTTAATAGCTGCTTCCATACGCTCAAATGAACATATGTTTGCAATCATTTCAGTGTCTTCAGGTCTCATGAATGGATTGTCCACTAAGTCGGACCTGGTTGCACGATTTTCTGTCTGCTGGCTACCCGGTGATAAGATATCCAGTAGATAGTTCAAAGTTTCTAGTGGAGACTTTGTGAATTCTCCGTTGTGTTTAATTACGTTGCTAATACGCACCGTTTCATTCCTTCGAATAATCTTAACCAGCCGAGCCGTTGGTGTTTGACTATTCATACTCTCTACAAAGCAATGCCATGAATCGCGCTTTGCTCTTCTGACAGCTTTTTTGAAGCAGGATAGGGCGAGCTTTTGACCCTCCCAATCTTCTTCTTGTTTTGTTTTAATGGCTTTTTTCCAAGCCCGGCGAGCCTCTTTCCGAAGGCTTGCTAGCTCGGAATTCCACCAAATGTTATCTTTTGTACGAAGCGACTTTCGCATAGGACAAGCAGCTTCATATGAGTTAGCAATAACTAAATGAACCTTGTTTGCCAGCACATCAATGTCTTCTTTTGAGGAAGGCACTGGTACTGGTCGTAAAATTCGTTCATTTAATTTTTGTTCGAGCTCGTTTACGTACTTGTTCCAGCACGTACGACGAACATTACGAAACATTTTAGCTTGTTTTCGGATTCTGCTTTTAACCTGGAACCTAATATACATGTGATCCGAGAATGATGACACGTCGCTAACATGCCAGCCAACTACTCGGTTCCATGCATACCGGTTTACTAAGGTCAAGTCCAGAACCTCTTCACGCGCTTTAGTTCTGAATGTTGGTTTATTACCCACATTACAGAAATTCACGTCTGCACTAACACAATACGCTAGCAGATCCTCTCCTCGAGGGTTTATATTGGAGGATCCCCATATAATGTGATGTGAATTTGCATCGGTTCCTACAATTGTAGGGATTTGTTCATTTTCTGCGAAGACTAACAGATCCCTCAATAAATTGGGCGGAGCTGGTTCTTCGGCTGCCATGTATGCCGATACGAAAACAAAACTGTCACCGCTTTGGCACACATTGTTAACTCTAACTGCCACAATATCCTCATTTGAAAACATCGGGATTAGAGAACAACACAGATCAGGAGTAGCATAAATGCACGCCCAAGGACGATTACCCTTTTCAATACCTTGAAAGAGGTTCCAGCCTCGAAGCTTACTTCTGATTATAGTGGTATACGTCCATGGTTCTTGAGCTAACACTAACCCGGAACGTACGTTTTTTGTAACTTCACACATGTTATAGCTTGCTGCTTTACATCTGTGTAGGTTGATTTGCCAACACTCTAAATTATGTAAAGATAACTTAGGTGTCGTGATGGCTTTATTTGATTTTTCCCCCCGCTTCACCTCCGACTTGCAAGCAACTTCCGAGAAATTACTTGGATTCTGAGATTCCACAGGGGAAGTTGGGGTGGTGTTCGGTTTCACAACCGACCATACCATTTTTGCTGTACCCTCAGCTTCTGAGACCGATTCCTTTAGCAAAGGAACCTTCTCAACTTGAGGGCTCAGATTTGATGTTTTTTCGGCATCTGGGCTAGAAGACACACATAGCCGAGTGTTATTTTTGTTGGCATTGTCACTCAAGAACTCAATGATTCTTGGTTGTGACCGTGCCACTTCTTCTGAATTTAGGGGTATGATCCGTGTTACTTTTCTTGATCTAATAATATTAGACATAATCATAGGGTTGGTTTTCTTTAAGCTGGGAAAAGTTCCTAAGACCAGATTATCCAAACTAGCAGGAGGCCACTAACTGCCATTTCTGCCGATAGCGACACACCAACACCGCAATTGACGGACTTATCCCTGGAGTACTGGCCTCGGCGGAGCCCCCCCAGTACACCTGTAGACCCCTACCCAGGTGCCATCTGGAACTACAAGTGCACGGGGATTTTCACAAGCTGATGGACACGAAGTCCTATATTGGCTAGACTAGGACCAGCATCCTTTCTATCTTGTGGCCACGACACGGCAGCACGTTTTATCCGCTGTACCCTATACTCGCATTGACAAAGCGTCTCAATATTGGTCCATCACCACCGGTTTTCATTTTAGCTAGCAACCTCCTGTTGGCCTTTGAGTTAGGGGTCGGAATATTAGAAGGCAGGACTTCGCAGTATCAGGCCTTCGCTTGTGCTATTGCCTGGTTGCTAATTCCTGCACTCCTTTACCTCACCAAAATTCATCGGCCGGTTGCCATTGCCTCAATTCGCCAGTGTTTCCACCCGACACCACGAGGAGGTTTGAGGTTGGACTCTGTCAGGCACTTGTCAACACAAGGCTCGAGGCCAAGGCCAAGGACACAAAACAAAAATCCGAGGCCAAGGCCAAGGACAGCCTTTCCGAGGACAGACACTCTCGAGGCCAACGACAGGAATGCTCGGGACCAAGGACACAAGCGCAAGTGCTCTACAAAAAAAAAAAAAAAAAAAGGTCTTCACAAAAATTTTTCAAGCGATTTCCACAAAAAAACGTTTTCAAAAAAATTTTTCAAGCGCTTCACAAAATTTTAACAACTCAAAAAATAGTGCTGTCCTTGAGTCGAGGACAGGCCAATTTTCGAGGACTTGAGGCCTCGAGGCCAAGGCCAAGGACTTCAAAATCTGTCCTCGAGGACTCCACCTCTGATATTTGAGCTTAAACTCATCATTACCTTGTGATTTTAATCACAGCAAACTGTTTTTATTGCATCTGAACATAAGATCGTTAAGTAAAAATTATGAAAACTTAATTGAATTTTTGACAAATGTTCCTTTACGACCACACATTATTTCATTAACTGAAACAAAAATAAAAGACAAGCCACTTGTAAATATTACCATTTCCGGATACACCTTTTGGCATGTTAACTCCGTCTCGAATGCTAGAGGCGTGGGCATTTATGTCTCTGATTTATTACAGTTTAAGAAATTATCATTTGAGGCATCTTTTTCTGGCTCTGAAAGTATAAGGATAAATTTAACTTATCCTGGAACTGATATTAATTACGTAGTTGGAACTGTTTATCGTCATCCGAATTCTAATGCATATGATTTTATGGAATTCTTAAATGATATTCTCACTGAATTTAATCTAGATCATAAGCATTTTTTTGTCCTTGGTGACATGAATATTAATACATATAAACGAACAAACTATAGCAAAGACTATCTAAACCTATTGAGTTCTAATTGTGCCACTAACATTATTGATGTACCAACTAGAGTGACAACTAGTTCTGCTACTATACTGGATCACATAATCACTAATGAGAATAAGCATCAAATCTTCCCTGCGGTGGTCGATTATGACATTACTGACTATTATCCCGTCATGGTTTTAGTGTTTTAGGTTTTAGTTTACTGACTATTTCATGGTTTTAGTGAATAATGAATTAATCCACAAAAATGTTCAACCTGAATTTGCCAGATCATTTGCAAAGTTTAATAGTGACAGCTTTAACAATGATCTTCAAAAAAGAATAAATAGCTTTATGCCTAAAAGTCTCACCATTTCGGAAAACAATGTTGACGATATATTCAATGAGTTCTACTTGTTGATAACATCAACCATCGACACCCATGCCCCTCTTGAAAAACTTTCAAGAAAACAGAAACGTTTTAGAAGCAAACCCTGGATCACAAAAGGCCTTCTCATTTCGATCAAAAAAAAGCAAAAACTGCATAAAACACACTACATCTTCGGTTCAATTAATGAAAAACTGTATTATAAAAAATACTCGAATCTGCTAACTAAAGTTAAAAATCTTGCGAAAAAACTTTACTACCATCAAAAACTGGACGACTACAGCAACAATCCTAAAAAACATGGGAAATTTTGCGCACATTATTGCCTTCTAAATCTAACTCAACAGCGCCGAACTCTATAATAGTTAATAATTCTTGTTTAAATGATCCTACTGATATTGCTGAAGAATTCTTTCTTTCTGAGTTTTATTTTGATTGCCAAGTCACAACGTTGACATCAAAAAAGGAGACGCAAGAAAAACGCAAACTTACGTCATAACATGGCAAAAACCAAATCATAGCAATAAAATATATTGTAGCTACAATAGAGATAGAGACTGCCATGCTCACGCCACCCGGCTATCAACACAGCCAAAACAACAAACAAACAAAAACGAACATTCTGTACACACTTAAAACTAACAAAACAAAAAAAAATTTTTTTTTCAGGATTAGTTTGAGATTATACAAGATTGATGCTTGCATCTGCTGTAATAAGAATCAGAATAGTCAAATATTTGCCACAATTTGCAGTGTCAAACAATTTTGATAATTGTTTACCGTACCAAAATAATACAATTTTGATGCAAAAATTGATTGCCAATAAAACAAAGATAATAAATGCTATCAGCCGTCAATAAAACTTTTGATCAAGTGAAATAAAATAAAAGAAATAACTCTTTATATTAATGACTTTAATTAAGCAACATTTAAAGATGGAAATGTTTTGAATTGTTTAAATGACTGATAGCACTTTTCAAATTCCTAAGAGTTATGCAGTCAGTCATCTAAGCTTTAATTATTGTATTTTAAAAAATACTATAAAAAGTTTTTGGGGTTTGGAGTTGAACATCGGGGCTTAGGGATTTGAACATTAGTTTTTTTTAAAGTTTGATGATTTATCGATTATACATAAATTATACAAATTATTCATGTAGTTTTGTATGGTGACACCGGTTGCTAGTAGTGACACCAGTAATTATTATTAACAATGAAACAGCTTCAACAGCTGTCTTTGTTGATTATTGGGCTGTAGTTAAGATATATTTTGTCATTTTTGTTGCAAATATTT
Source organism: Trididemnum nubilum (assembly GCA_963965965.1). Lineage (NCBI taxonomy): Eukaryota > Metazoa > Chordata > Ascidiacea > Aplousobranchia > Didemnidae > Trididemnum > Trididemnum nubilum. The sequence continues at coordinate 26,654,813 of OZ014476.1, read as the reverse complement.
TGGTGGAAGTGCTTTTCTTAATGTCTGTGGGTACCTTAAGCCAGAGCTTTGGACCGGCAAATTTAATAGACTGCTGGGAAGTAGTGAATTTACAATCGTTCAATATGATCTTACTATGACTTCTAGTTTTGATTTGAGAATTGTTCATTTTGAATATGTTTTGTAGTTGATGAGGTAGTATATTTTTGTGATATTTGTACATTAACGCTGCTAATTCCAGTTCATAAATTTGGCTGATGGTTAGTAAATTATATTTAATCATAATATGTTTCGCATTGTGTGTGCGTCTTAAGTTAAATATTAAACGTATAAGTTTATTACATATAGCTTGCAATTTCATTACTAAAGTTTTGTTTCCGAAGCACCAGTTAACCATGCAGTAACGAAGGTGGCTTTCAATCTGAGTATGGTAGAGCAACAGTAGCGCCTCGCGACTGAGATAAGGTTTTATTCTTACTGCTGTCCCATAACTGGCTCGCAATTTATGTATTAGATCAAGCATGTGCAGTTTCCATGATAAAGTTTCTTGAATTTTGAATTTAATAATCATTTTGCCAGTATTGGAAAATCTTTAGCGACCAGCATTAGTGATGACAATAACAATGATAAATTCCTTGATTATTTAAAAAATCCATGCTCATCTTCCATATATTTACAATCGACACCTCCACAAGAAGTAATAAATTTAATTAACTCTTTAAAATCAAATAAGGCAGGTGGGCATGACGATATTCTTCCCTATTTTCTGAAAATTTCAGGTTATATTATAGCCCTGCCCCTTTCACTAATACTAAATTGTTGTATTACTGCAGGCATATTCCCTAGTAAACTAAAATTAGCTAAAGTCGTTCCTGTTTACAAGAAAGGGCCAACTGATCAATTAACAAACTATCGACCAATCTCGCTATTACCGTCTTTAAGTAAAGTTTTTGAACGTATAATTCGCAACAGACTACTCTCTTTTTTTACCTGTATGAATACAATTGTACCATCCCAGTATGGTTTTAGACATAATCGCTCTACGATTCACGCCATGCTAGATCTTATAACAACGTGTTATGACAACTTAAACTGTAAAAAATTTTCTGCATTAATATTTTTAGATATCCAAAAAGCCTTTGATTCAGTTTCACATCAAAAGCTACTTAAAAAGTTAGAATATTATGGCATTCGTGGCATTGCCAACTCACTAATTTGTTCATATTTGCGTAATCGCAAACAGTATGTTTCAATTTATAACAAAAGATCCTCTGAGAAATTGGTCGAATATCGAATACCTCAAGGTTCGATATTAGGCCCCCTTTTATTTTTAATTTATGTAAACGACCTTCCCTCGGCTATGCAAACTGTACCTAGATTCTGATGACACTGCTCTTTTGACAACTGAAAACATTGTTGATAATTTACAACACTTGACTAATTCAGAATTGTCAAGAGTGTCAAACTGGATGTTGGCAAATAATCTAGTCGTTAAAAAAGCTAAAACTGTTGGTTTGCTTGTCTTTCCCCAAACAAGAAAATCCACAACCTCCCTTACTTTAAACTTTCATAATTAAATCGTCAACCTTCGGAATTAGCAAAATATTTGGGAATTTTTGTCGATGAACACTTATCGTTTTAGCCTCATATTATATTTTTGGAAAAGAAGATTGCACGTTCTGTTGGCGTTCTTGCTAAACTGAGCTACTATCTTCCATGCAATACTTTAATAATTTTGTACTATTCTCTCGTGCAGACTCATTTGCATTATGCCTTGCCATTGTGGGGTGCAACATATAAAAGCTATTTAATAAAGTTGAAAAGGTTACAAAACAAAGCCTTAAGAATTATTTCTAAAACTAAAATTAGAGGTAGAATAACGCCACAATATTACAAATATGAAATTTTAAAACTTGAAGACTTGTACAACTTTGAAATTGCAAAATTAATGTATCAGTTTACTCATAGCAAATTACTTCTTAATTTTAAACATTATGTTGCCTATTTATCTGATGTTTCATCCTATTCTACCCGCCACAGCTCTAGCAATGACATTTTTTTACCGCGATTTATGAGTTCAAAAACCCAACACTCCATAAAATACATTGGAGCTAAAATATGGAACAACATGCCATTTGATCTTAAAAATGCACCTTACTCAAAGTTTAAAGAGTCTTATAAAAAGTTTCTTCTTAGTAAATACAAGAACTAAATTTACTATTGCGTATCATAACAGTCTGCTGTCATTTCTTTTCATTACCAAATATTTAGTTATACAAATTAATATTTTACTGTAATATTTTGAACTTAATTAAGATATTTGCCTGGGTTGCTGCTTGACTTGAAGACCATTGGTCCCTTCGCAGCCTCCCGTTGCTGTTTATCATTGTGCAATTCTGTGTTATTTTGGTATTTTTATTGGCAACAAAAATAAAGTGTTCTGTTCTGTTCTGTTCTATCGGTAGATCCGGAGTGATGTATGCGTTTGAATTGGTGGAGAAAGGGACAAAACGTAAAAGAGTGCGCAAGTACACTTCAATTTGTTGAAGTATTGCTGCTCGCGTGAGTCGGAGCGTTAGTCGCTACAGAACCCAAATGAATTGGAAACTAACCAGACTGACTCGGCCCCCAACGCTGGACATCGGCCCAGGAGAAGGCAAAAAGCTCCTACTGGTTTTGGAGAATGGGACTATAGCACAATAGCACATAATCTCACTTTTTGTTACTTTATGAATCACATTATGTTTTGTGTCGTTTTTGTTGTTCTTGAACCAACTCACTTTTATTCATTGCATGTAAAGAAGCTCTGTAGCTGCAAATAGTTTGACCAAACATGCAGTTACACCGGTTAAATAAATTTTCTAGTGAACTGTACCAGTCAGAGACAAACTGTTGAGTCAAAATGTGCTTCGCATTGTAAGTGTTGTAAGAGAACGTTATAGCCAATTAGGTTACATGTTTAGGATTGTTTTGTACCCCACACTTCCACTATTTCTTTAAGGAGTGCTTTTCTTTCAGCGTAGACCTGAGGTCAGGGCCCACATGACAATACAAGTCAGCGGGCTAATAAAAACCTTTTTCTCTCGCTAAAAGACGTTAACGAGCAAAAATCTTCGTAGACAAAATGCTATTTCCTAATCGTCTCGCCTAACACTCGTTAAAATGCTTGCTCGGATTTCTTAACGAGATGTTGCGTTTAGTAGCGTAGGCAAGGGGGGGGGGGGGCTGTAGCCCCCCATTGGCCTGTCAACCAAAATGCAGAATAAGAAAAATAACACGTTTTTAGCTCTTTTGAGACTGTTTTTTTGAGCTGGAATTGACTAAAAAGTGATTTAAAGCATCTTTTGAAACATATATTCAGGGGGGGGGGGCTAATTGTCAAAAACTAAAGTCACAAATCAATGAAAACTTTAAAAAATGCCCAAAAATAAACAATCAAATTTGATCGCTAATGTAAAAATGCCAAACATAGGTTTTATCTACAAATATATTATAAACTCAGGAATAAGGAGAGGGGGGCTATTCAGTGCTAGTTAATTACCAATCACTTCTCTCAAATATCTTTCCATTAGACCCCCCCCCCCCCAATTATTTTTCTTATAAAATATAGACGAAATAGATTATTCAGTGTGAGTTTTATTGAATAATAGGACTTTATGATTTACCAGCATGTAAACAAGAAAACTGCAATGTTATCATTAGCCACTTCCCATATAGCCCATTAATGCAACCAGTTGAATCATGTTGCGCTGCCAAATTTGTATGCCACGTTTTAGAAGCATTATTTTTTATCAAAATAGCTCTAAAATTAAGTTATTTTTGCAAAAAACTGCAAAATTTTCGAGCGCTGGGGGCGGAAACCCCCAGCCTCCGGCAGCTGGGGGCTTCGCCCCCAGACCCCCAAGACAGCCCCCCATTGCGAATTTCTGGCTACGCGCCTGGTTTCGTTAGCGCGTAATAAATACCTCGTTGTGACGTCAGATGCATTTCTACTTCAAAATAATGCGTTCAAGCGTATTGTGTCTGTCAGAGGTGGAGTCCTCGAGGACACATTTTCAAGTCCTTGGCCTCAAAGCCTCAAGTCCTCGCAAATTGCCTTGTCCTCGGCTCGAGGACAGCACTATTTTTGAACCGTTGAAATTTCGTTGGAAAACGCCAGAAACCTTGCGGAAAATCTGCAAAGACCTTTTTTTTGGTTTCCTCAAGTAGAGATTGCCTGAAAAAAAATGTTTTGAAGACCTTTTTTTTTTTTTTTTTTTTTTTGAGAACACTTGCGTCTGTGTCCTTGGTCCTTGGCCTTGGCCTCGAGAGGGTCTGTCCTTGGCCGCGAAATTTTTTTGTGTCCTTGGCCTCGAGCCTTGTGTCCTCGACTCCACCTCTGGTGTCTGTTACACGGTATGTACGGCAATTGTTATCGAAAAAGAGACATACTATGGGCCATGCGTTAATGTTCTAAACTTGCAAAATCCTCCATTGATAATTAATAATTAGTTAATAAACGACAGAGTTTAATTATATTTTTGGATCAATGTAAAAAAACAACTTTTACCATACCACATTTTTTAAATGACGTGAAGCGCTCTTGAGGTTGTTGGTCAGTATACGTTTATGTTAACAGCAACAATAGGTTTCAAATTTTTTAAAAAGTGAACAAGTCGAAGTACACTGTTCTTTTTTAGAACCAGTAACTTTAGAGTTGAGACTGGCTGTTTTTAATTTTTTGCCGATTTTCAGTATCATTTGCTCTTGATTTTTTTTTTTAATTTTAGCGCATCGATGTCAATTTTGGCGACCATATTTGCAACAGTATCTAATTTCCTAATCTCTACGCCTGAGTAAAGGCTTATTTACGGCTTTGCTGCATCGTGAAATTTTTTGAGCAGCCGTTTAACTTGAAAAAACAAGCTAGCTTTTTTCTAACGACTGCAAAAAAAACTCAAACAGCGCTCTATATTCTACGAATAATTGCAATTTTGCTTGCATACAAATGAAAATCACTAAAATTTTACCGTTTTGAATCAGCACAAAATTAATTTCTTTTGGATATGAATTTTTTTTCGTTTGCTTTTGGTTTATTTTGCTGCCGAGCCTAGCATTGTTTTTAATTTGTTCGTAAATTTTGAGCAAAAACGAGTTTCGTGTTCTTTGAAAATTGTGTTTATAAAAAGAGTGTATTTTATTTTTGTCAACTGGCGCTACTCAATTTTTTTTTATCAGTCTCTTTGACAGGGGAGTAATGTCGTGGTCAGTTTCCACAGTTGGTCTCGAACCGCGGTCATCATGGTTCTCACCGGCAGTGCAAATTCTTAATTCGCGCTCATCAGGCGCTGTTTTCGTAAAAGCGCATGATGAAATCTTTGAGGATACAGAGCGGCGTTTAATCTATGGTTGCAAAGTTGCCTGTGTTTCTGCAAGTGATGTATCTGCAAAGCAGATATTTGTAACCATCTGTTAGTAGCAAATTGTAGGAATTAGGGTGACTAATTTTAATTAAGCAGCGTCATGCTGTACATGTTTTTATTTGTTACCAACTTTTGATTCTATTTGAATAAGGTTTTAAATTAGGGTGCTGTTTCAGGATCATCTTTAAATTGCGAAACGTGCCACTTTGCCGTTTCACCTAATTTACATATAGTTTCGCACTGTTTTGATCCCTGGTTTTGATTTTTGCAATTGTTACAAAGTTCTTTTGGCCAATCACCTTTTTTGTTAACTTTGCGCACTGCATTTTGTAATTACGTCACACTCACGTGGTATATTGGTCTGTCTCGCGAGTGTTGGTCGCTTTTGGTTTTGGAATTTTAGTTGTGCAGCAAACAGCTCACATTTTTTATCTTATACCTGGATTTTAATTTTGGAACAAGTTTATTTTACCGGCAAAAATCTAGATTATATTTTGTTGCCTGTTTGTCTCTGTTTTCAATAAAATCTGATAAAATACAGTTTTCGCTGTATATTAGTGTTACTGAGTGCAGCCACGTCGGAGAAGTCTACGCAGGGCCAGTCAGCGGGGTCAAGCTGCGCAACGAATACCCGTGTGGCTCCCCCGGGATATGATCCAACTTTCTAGTTGGAATAGGTGCAAGCCAGGCTGGTTATGGTGGCAAAGGCTGTGGTGTAACGAACTGAAGTCGAAAGATTGAATGAAGTTTTAATACTTACATAACTGGATACTCAACTTGGATCAAGACCCTTGGACAAAGATAGTGAAACAGGAAAAAAAAGTACAGTAAGTTTTATAGTACGAGGGAACCCGGATTGGAACGCGGCAGCATGATCAACAACAAATATTTCTGTCCGACAACTTTTTAATATCTAAATTTTATTTTACTGAACTTGAACTAGAATAGTTTTTATCGAGTTCAAACTCCAGTTCAGAAAATTAGTTTTTCGAGTTCGGCAAAACAACAGAGTTTTTTCGAGTTCAAGTTCGCAGCCCTGGTAAGACATTGTCGATATTCACCTAATTAAAGCAACACACCTATTGCACCCTGGACACGAGTAGGCATCAATATTCCATTGCCAGCAACCAGCACCGTTGAACTCCGCGACTCTTCGTCCATTCGATATTCGCTGCCCCCATCCGCACCAAAGACAACCCGCGGAGGTAGTCATTAACCGCTTCGGACGACAGATAGTACATCCACGCCGATTTCATGATGCCTCAGTTTTGGTCTCTTGCGTTTTCTCTGTGAGGGCCAGGAGTTCAAATCTTTGTTGAGCATTGGGGGGATAATTTGCAATTTTACCCCAATTTTGCCCTATTTTCAACATTGGGGGGATGAACCTCGACCACGATTCTTTTCAGTTGAGCAAATTAAGTGCAGAGCAAAAAAAAAGGTCTTCACCAAAAATGAAACACTTTTTTCCCCGAATTCAAGTGGAGACCTGCGCTCAGATACACACCAGAGTCAAATTATTGGAGGGGATGCAGATGTAGACCATACTCAAATTATTGGGGGGAATACCGTCAATTTATTGGGGGGATATATCCCCCCGGGTTTCGGCACCCCTGGTGAGAGCAACTACACACAAACATAAATCCACACACGGCCTGACACCCCTGTCCCAGGTTACCCAGCGTCCTGGCATAGGCGTAGCCAGGCCCAACTGAAATGCTACCAAAGATAAAATGTCTCAAAAAAGACTATTGTTTCTTTAGTTTTAGTTTCTTTTAACATCTTCGAGTACACCAGTACAGGCAGGGGCGCCAAGAGCCGAACGTGGGGCCGGGATCAGCTCAAATATTACGGATCTCCGGTGTTGTGAACTCCAAAACAAATGGGGAAAATGCCACAGTTTTGTCTGGATTTTAATGTGATCTCAAAAAAAAAATCAAAAAAAGGTCTTCAAGGAAAAATGCCACCGTTTTCTCAGGATTTTGATGTGATCTCCATAAAAAAAAAGGGTCTTCAGTCTTCCACATACTGATTTCTCAGTGTCATTTCGATGGGCCCACTGAAGCCCATGAGTCCTTTACTGGGCCCCCTGAAGCCAACGAGCCCCATGATGGGCCCCCTGAAACCCATGGACCCCGGGGTCATTGTCCTTTCCTGCCCCCCTCTCGTAGGCCCTGAGTACACGTGTATAACAGTGATTAACAATAATCTTGATCTAGGGCGCCAGGGCCACCTCAATTTAATTTTAACCAACCAATAAACCAATTAGGCAACTTACCGACAATTTAGGTAACGGGCTTCGTATCCAAAAACTAAATCTCTACAACTAATTCGATGATTACCTAACTATCTGGTCGAGCCCACGATAAAGAAGAGCTGCGAAGGGAAAACGCCTCTTATATGGAGAGGCCAGGAAAGCAGGTCAAGCACGACGCACGTGCGCGTAAGCGCACGTGAGCACTTCCATACTTTCTGGCTAAAATGTGAAATTTGGTCACAACAAGGAGAATTGAACAACTTAATTTTTTCAATTGGCTTTCAAATGTTGAAAATCTAGTACTTTCAAATGGCTGCGAATACGTGCGACCCTCATTCTAATGGTACCGGTACGTATTAAAATAGCTTTTTTTTCCAAAAAATTACGAAAAATCTTCTAGCGGCTGGGGGCTTCGCCCTTAGACCCCCATAGCCTCCGACAGCTGGGGGCTCCACCCCCAGACCCCGTCTGTGATACGTTTGAATTACAGTACACTTCTTTACTCAACAAACGTCTCCCAATTTAGACATATTCGCATTTTAACTGTTGGTTTAAGCCCTCTCTCTTGAACGAGTTCCTAGTTACGTGCCAACACCAGGAAACGGCTTCTGATTTTCCATTCTACGTTATCTTTGTCCCCACAAAAAATTCTCTTTCGAAGTTTCTGATGACGTCATTGCATGTGATTTGTGGTTTGGCCCCCCTCCCAATCAAAAATCCTGGCTACGCCTATGGGTCCTGGCCTTTTACCACTACAGGGCCCTCTTTTTTGAAAGGCTTATTTGCTTCAAGCATTCAAACAGGTTTTTGTCACCCCTTTAAAGAACATCCGATCGCTGCATCAACTTTTGCTGAATTGTGAAATTTGGTGTATTTTTCTTGAATGTTGACACTTTTTAACCCTCACGTTGCTGTCCCAGACGCGCTCCGCAAAATAATCTAACTGCTAAGCACATACAAATAATGAACTTTAGTCTGCAGCTCCCATGTTTCGACCAAAAAAAGACAATTGCGATAGAACAAGAGCTCAAACCTTCATTTCTGGAAAACTGAATGCAGCTTTCCGACTCATAGCGCACGTTATTTTTCGTCGAGAGTTGCTGCAATTCCTTCTGACAATGCGGCCAAAAAAACCAGCAATTGATCGAGCGGTAACGCGTTTGTCTCTGGAGCGGGAGTTCTGAGGTTCAAATCTCCGGTCAGTCAAATCGGACACAGTGTTGCCAACGGCCGGCCACTGCTATGACATTTCTTCGAAAGGAGCTGTGTTGCTCGGGCGCAATGACGCGGAGATGGGCCCCGCTATCTCGCTTTACGCTTCGGCGTAATACAGGGTGTATCATGAAAGATTTGATGTGATTTGAATGCGGCCAAAAGTCTTCTAAATTTTGACCGCATTTGCGGGGTATGAATGTAGTCGCTCAGTCGTTTGCTTTGGTTACATCGTCATAATTGATCGCAGTTACATCATCATAATTGCTCGCAGTTACATCGTCATAATTCCTCATAATTACATCAGCATAATTGCGTTTGGTTGCATTATCGTGGTTGCCTTTTTTTCTCGTTTTTTTTCATGGCGTCACTGCATCTATTCATAGTAATTTTAGTACCGGTAATTCACAGTAATTTTCATCGCGAAAACTTCTTCATTTTTGGAGAAATTTGCACCTGCTTCCAGTGATCAAATGTTTCTGTAGATTTCTTTAAATTGTTGTCCAATAAATTTGCTGCTTCTTCGAAGCCTTCAAGATGAGCTATATACTCATCGTGAAGCATTTTATCCAAAGACGCAACAACGTGACCAGGATGCGTTTTGAACCTACATCATGCGATCAGAGCCGTCGTAAAAACAACGCCTTTACCTTAAACCCTGGGGTCAGGCTGATGGAAAAATCACTTAGGCGTTCAGTGGCGTAGGCAGAAATTTCACAAGGAAGGAGGTGTCATGCGTCAAAAGCTGTAACACAAGTCGGGGTGTGGGCCGTGAGGGATTTTACATCTTTTTACAAAATAACTTAATTTTAAGACTGTTTTAGGTTAAGTTTTGATTAAAAAAGCATGTCTTTAGTAGCGCAAAACAAAAACAAAGTAGCACACAACCAACTAGAGGGCACAAGGTACCTTTTTTGTGGTACAGTACATAATTAAGGTCAGAAAAAAAGTAAAAGTTTTGTGTCTCTTTGTGACAGATCACGTTATTTGCAACTTGCCAAGCAGCAAACGCTAAACTGTTATTAGCATGGTGTAATGATTCAAAAAAAGCGCTCCAGTTGCGGTTAACCAGCTCGACTGCGCAGCGTATGAGCTGTATGGTCTGTAGGCTTAAGAAGCTATCTGTTCCAATTATTTCATGCTTAAGGGTATTTCGCTGCTTGCTTCCACGACGTCATTGGCTGGAGCAGGGACTGCGACAATGGGCAGGAAAACATCTGAAATATAACGTGCCCCAGCAGAGTCTCGGCGCCAGAGTAGCGTTACTGAGGGGCAGAAAAAACATTTGGGGGCACAGATAAATTTTACCCTCATCATCGGGAGAAAATACCAAAAGAAACGTCTTCATCCTGGCAGGTTACCTTCTTTCGGGGCACAAGTCTCGCTCGGGGGGCACATTCATTGCCCGACTGGGCGCGGTGGAATCTAATGATGCAGATCTTGCTTTTAGTCCCCAAATTCAGGGGTGAAGACCAAAAAAAAAGGTCTTGGGCGCAAAATCTTAGGCTCAGTGTAGGCGTTCACTCGTGTTTTTCGTCTTCGAACGAAATTTTAGTCACGCTTGGAGGGGCACAAGCAGTATTTTTTGGGGGCAGAGACCCCGAAATGCACTCCAGTGGCACCGGGCCTGTTACTTTCTTTCGGGGCACAATCCTCACTTGGGGGGCATGGCCCCGAAATGCCCCCCGTGGCGCAGAGATTGCCCCAGCAACTGCTTGAGATTCTTTACATGACAAGCTGGTTTGAATATGTCATGATTCATGACCCAGAAGAGAGAACTAGGGTAACACACAAGGCCTTCTAAAACGTTTTTTGTTACCGCTATCAAACTTTTTCATCCTCTGTTTGTATTATGGCCGAATTAGAAAATGGTTTGGCACAATTTCCTTCCCACTTAAAACGTTATTAGTATGGCAATTTTTTATGACCTAATAATGTAAAAAATATGACTCTATATTTTCTAAAATATGACCTTAATTATGACCTAACTTGTACTAGTCTTAATTCTGAAAATAAGCAGTCGAGTTGGAATACATCATTTATTTAATGCAGTTGTATTCCATATCCAAGTAAGAATACACATTATTTTTGTCAAAATTGCGTCCAGGCCTCAAAAGGTTTTTAAGAATCGAGAGGGAGCGTTCTACAGAAGCTGATGTGGGTTGTGCTCCTTGAAGCAGAGCTACTTCTGCAGGGGAATGCTCAGGAAGCTTTGCAGCACTTCCATCAACAATTTTTAAAATATCACCCCGGCTGCTAAACGCTTTTGGATATACTGCTTTATTAGGCATGGGTCATCATTAAAACAGAAATTTTGATTAGCTTCCACAGCAGCAACAATCGTGTTTGAGGAATTGGTAATTTCTTTGATTAAAACTGTAATTTCGCGGTAGTTACTAAAAATTTGCCTCAGTTCGCTAAATACATCAGGGTCTGCAATAGCTTCCTTTGCTCGCTTCACCAACTTTCCACCATCCTCAAAACTGCTGACTATCTGCTTGACAATTTGAAAGTTTTGAGCATAGAAAAACGATGCCTCCAGCCATGTGCCCCATCGAGTCAAAATTGGTTGCGGTGGAGCTGACAAACCGGCTGCAGTAAATAAAGAACGGCGGTGTTTGTTTTTTATCGTTGCTGCCTTTATAGATGAGATCAAATTGTCGGTAGCCCTGAAATGCGCTCGTATATGCACGGCACAATTGTGTAGCAAATGAGCAGTGCATGTAACATGAAGCAAGCGTTGATACATGATTTTAAGCGTGTCGCCTGCTTTCAGCATATACTTTGCCGCATCACTGAGAAGCAACAGAAACATTTCACGTGTAATCCCCATTTCCTTCAGGCAGTCATCAACAATTGTACAGATATTGGAACTATTAGGGTTTCCACTTGGCAATTAGATACGTTTTGTTTGGTTCCTCCATAAGCCCAGCTAAGACGTTTACATACTTTTGACCCGACACATCCGACTCGTCTACTACTAAGAATATCGGTTTTCTGGTCAGCAGTTTCTTGATACGTTCAGATTCTTGGCTAGCTAAATCGTTAACTTGTTTTCGACATGCTGATTCAGAAGGGCAGTGATGCCCCAAAGTTGTTTTAAGCAAATATTTAATACTAGAATGTTGAAGTTTATACAAGGGAATGTCAGCTTCTAAGAATTTCGTTACAACCTGTTTTGTAAAATCTTTTTGACTTTGGGGCAGCAAAAAAGACTGGGAGTTTGATGCCTTTGGTTGCTCTGGTGCCACTTTCCTTTGGTGCTTTGCAGTTTGACGATGTTGTTCAACGTGAAAACGTTTGTCACATTTTACAATGGTGGCACAAAGCTGACAAAATAGTTCATTTCGAGGATTGCAGGTAAATTCTTTTGGAAATTGATTGACATATCTCTTCGCTTTTACAGCTTGTGAGTCTGCGATTTAACCCATTTTGTTTGCTGAAACATACATTGCACAGTAGTCAACCACAATAGACTGCAAAAACTAATTGGTCTAGTAGTGGTTTTTTGAATCTATAATAAAGCTGCAATACGATCTTTGTTTTAGTACTACAGCATGCTGCTCTACTTTAGTTGCTACTCTTTCATACACGTTTTAGTCAGACTTTCAATTGACAAAGAACACAATTCGCAGAAACAAAAATTTCTATGACATCACAAAACCGCAATTAGTTGCAACAGAGTTGTGAAACTTACAACTTTTGATCTAAATACTTCGTTAACAACCCAGAACTGCATTATATGACCAATGTTGCCATATTTTAGATTTAAGATTCATTATATGACCAATTTTGCCTTATTTTGGATTAAAATAACAACAATTTATCAAATTTAAGATTCATTTATGACCAAAAATATATTGTACGACCTTTCGTAAACAATATGCAAAATATGACTTTTATATGACTTTTTAACTCGGCCATTAAACACCCTAGGAAAGTTTTGATTTGATTTTTGAGCATTTTATAACGAATAGACTTTGTAAAAAAAATAGAACTTTTATGACAAAAAATTGCCCTAGTTATTAGATACGAAATAGAGCTACGTCTTTTTTGTTACAATATAGAATGTGAGGATCTTCAGTTCAAAGACTTCAAATCAAATCTTTCATTATACTCGGTATATTACGCCGAAGCGTGTAACGAGTTTGTGGGGCCCATTTCCGCGCTATTGCGCCCGGACAACACAGTTTGTTTCGAAGAAATGTCGCAGCGGTGGCGAGCCGTTGGCAACACTGTGTTCGATTTGACCGGCCCTTGAACCTCAGACCTCCCGCTCCAAAGACGAACGCGTTACCGCTCGACCAACTGGGCTGTATTAAGACAGCAAAATACTGGCATAGGCTGAAAAAAAATTGAAATCTGTGCTACCTCTACCATCAAACTGATTAAAATGATGCTGCAAAGCCAGGTAGCGAAAGTCTTTTCCATGAGTATACTCTACTTGAATCTAACAACGCTGATTTACGTTTTCTTGCACATTTCTTGCAGTGTATGGCACAATACTCCACTCTGTCTACGCTACCGAGAGCGTTAATCCTTGAAAAGAAGACAACGATAGAGAAATTTAGTCAAATTGTCGGATTTGCTTTTCTCGAAATGTTTCAAAATTAATCTTTTTTTGAGATTAAATGGATCAGGTTGCGAAAAACTTGATGCAATTTTGCTATCTACAAAAATTCAATTTTCTAGGTTTAACCGTTTTTTAGTTATAAACAAATCAATAAGTTTCCGTGCTTATTTATCAAAATCGCCGAGTAAAAAAGATCGAACGCACGCGAAGTCCCAATTAGATGAATCTTTTGTACTGAAGCCGTATAAAATAAACCAAGGACAAATGCAAGTCGGTCTACACCCTGTGACAAAAGTTTAAGACCACTATCTAATTTTCACAGATTATGTCGGATTAGTGATCTAATGTTACTTTTACGCATAAGAAGTTGCACATCTCTCCTTTTATGATCAACTTTATTCATTACATGTTTAAACTGAACACAAATTTCAAATATGAAGCCAAAATAAATTACGTTTTTAGTACTTAGTGTGACCACCCTTGCTTGCTATCACTGCTTGCATTCGGCCTGGCATACTGCTAACGAGTTTGTAGCAGTATTCCGAAGACAATTCTTGGACCCAAACTTCTTTGATGACTTGCTGAAGTTCATTAAGGTTGGAAGGATACTTTTCAGCAACTTTGGCCTTCATCAAATTCCACAGATTTTCGATTGGGTTGAGATCCGGGCTGTTGCCCGGCCAATCCAGCAATTGCACATTTTCTTGCTCCAGGAACTCCTTCACAACCTTGCTCCGATGACATGGAACCCCATCATGCATAAATATTGAACAATTATGCACAGACATGTGAAGTTGCAGCTTGCTTGTAAGCAATGCTACATATTTGGTGCCATTCATCGTTGTTTTGGGAGGAAGAAAGCTCAAACTGGCTGTTCCCATAGCTGACATAGCACCCCACACCATTAAGCTCGGGGGATGTTTGACAGTTGGGGTGGTGTACTTTTCTTCGTGTCTCTTTCCTGCAGGTCTCCACACTCTGTACTTCCGCACACAAAACTGTTTCATTGAAGATTCATCTGAGAAGAGTACTTTTTTCCACATATCAACAGTCCAGTGGGCATGTGCTTTGGCAAAACTTAGGCGTTTCTTCTTCATGCCTTCAGTCAGACGTGGTTTTCGAGCCGGTTTGTGCGATTTCAGTCCGAATTCAGTAAACAGCCGACGCTGGACAGTCTTTGTACTCACTTTACATCCTCTTTCCTGTAGCTGAGACCAAATTTTTTCTCCAGAAGTCATAGGTGAGCGTGTTACTATTTTCCTCATCAAGCGCTTATCTCGGGGGCTAAAAATCTTGGGACGTCCTGTTCTTTTCTTATCTGCAAAAGTTCCTTCATTTTTGAATTTTTGGATGGCGTTATGGACAGCGGTCTTGCTTACTTTTAACTTGTTACCAATTTGACGCTCAGACAACTTCATTTTGCTGAATGCAACGATCTGAGCTCTTTGCGCTACACTGAGAGATGCTTTTTTACCCATATTTTTGCTCCTAATACTTTCGTACTCTGTCGATCAATTCCTTGAAATTACAGTATAGTTGTAAGCAAATTAGCAAATGGAATGCATTGCAGTAGAGGCGCGGGAATCTGAGAAATGCCCTTAACCAATATGACCTCACAGAATACACTGTTACGTGGCTAATGAGTTTTAGAATGCTAATATTGCTAGTTTTTCTAAGTGGTCTTAAACTTTTGTCACAGGGTGTATACTTACATAAATGCGGTAGTATCTCTAATAGTTGGCCCGTCGGTTGGTGACATTGTTTAAAAGAACTCAAACTTTTCAAAATGTGACTACAAACACCCACAAGAGGCACTTCAAAAATCAATAATAAATTGTTAACGTATGCACTGATTCAAGTACAATTGTAGTGTCATCAACTTAACTGAATCGTTACCGGTACTTTATTGAACGTACCAAATTAAGTGCTTTAATTTGAAATCACAAAATGAGAGAGCCGGTATGCACAGCCAATCAGAGACTTCCACGGTGTCGCAAGCTTAATGGGTAGGGAAAAACTTTAAATCTTTCAGATGAATTTTTGACTTGTGATTTTTAGAAGAAGAAATGAAAATGGAGCCTGCAGATGAGAAAAAATCTTGCGTTCGATTTGTGCATCGTAAGCTTTTTCGGAAAGAGATTATTGCGAGTTTGGGAAATTAATTTCCATCTCATTTGAGAAATACAGATTAGGATTCTTTAATTTTTCACTAAACAAGTACCGGTAGCCTTAGTCGAACCGAAAGCGAGATGGTACAATAGGCTGGTCGACCAAACTGTATAATAATTTCATACTTGGTAAACTGCAAAGATTTCTGCTAGTATTATAGACAGAGTTTTTAGGAATCATCATATAAACAGCAATGTTAAAGAGCATTCGAGTCAAGTTTTTCACTCTTTACTAAAATATTGGGATGAGTCTAAAGTGCATTCTCAGAAATTTGAACTTTCTACCTCTTGCCGTTTTCAAGATATTTTAGTTTAAAGTTAACAATTTTCTTCTTCAATGTTGCCATTTTGTCAGTATTGTGACAGAAGACCAATTTTTGGAAAGCTGGCTTACATTTATTAAAAAGCAGATAATTTTGCAGTTCTAAACCTTTGCTTGGTTTTACGATAACTCAGCCGCAAAATATTTATGGAAAATCAAAAACAAGCAGTAACTTTTTGAAATTTTTTTTCAATCGGAAACTCTGGCAAAATTTCTCAAGGACAAAAAGCCTTTCTGAAGGGAAATTTAATTTGTTATATCTCGGGAATGAAAGGTCAAAGAAAGCTTAAGTTTGGTGAAGTTAGTCTTTAAATCAGTCAATTTTTTTGAGAACAAACCGAGCAAAAAAATTTCTGACTTGAACAGAACAAAAATTAATTTTTGTTGCTCAAAAAATGTGCTACATGTGGCATGCTCTTTTAATATCATATCTTTTAAAAAATGTGCTTGCAGTGGTAGTGATAGTTACATTAGCAAACTACACTTTTTTTTAAAGAACAATTTTGAAAAGTTGATTGGTGGTACAAAGCTTGAGAATTGCTTTGATTAAAGGGCTCATGTCGTTGAAGCAGCTTTTCGTCTGACACTTGTTAAGTAAAATCGATAGAATGGGGAACACAGGAAAAGGAGCAGCCACTTTCATCAAAACTTCTAACCCCGTCCTCTGCCGACAAAAAGAATACATGTACAGCTTAAAAATTGTGAACTAATGACGCTCTCTCATTGGTCTTTGTCCAGCCAATCTCGGCTCGGCTTTTTCTTAGAAATAGCAGCTCTTTTTCCTCCTGCGCTCTGCATTCAGACGATTCTTCTTGACAAGTGCCTGAGGAAAAGTTCCTTCGAAGACATGAATATTTTAATCAACGCAAGAACAATTTCGTAAGAACAAATTAAGAACAATGCTCGCTTCATCGGCAAAAAATCAAGAGCAAACAAAAAAGAATAAACTTCAAATCAAAAAAGAAACTAAATTCTGTACCAGCACTGATTCAAAACGACGAAATTTTGTCATTTTCGGGTATTTGCAAGCGCAATTGCAACGAATTCAAAATTATTGACTGTTGTTTCACATTTCGCAGACAATGGAGAAATTTTCTGGCTTACGTTCAAATTGAAAAACTCTTTTGCTTTGCAGTTTTACGATGCAGCAAAAAAGTGTCTACTCAAGCTAACAGAGCATTTGGAAGTAAACAATAAGCCTATACAAGCACAGTCGCTAAAATTGGCGTCGATGCTCATAAAATATAATATTAAATTAAGAACAAATAACAAAGATGGAGTCGAGGACATCTCCTTCGAGGCCAAGGCCAAGGACAGGAAAAAAATCCGAGGTTAAGGCCAAGGACTAACTTTTCGAGAACAGATCCTCACGAGGCCAAGGACAGGAATACTCGAGGCCAAGAACCAAGGAAACAATTTTTCTAAATTATGCTTGGCAAATTTTCTGTTATTTTTAAACGCGAAAGTTTTTAAGACATTGCATTTTGTTAAGTTTTTGATGCTAATTCGAAAATAGTACCGTAGTTTCTAAAATAATGAATGTCAATTTGAAGTTTTACACGTTAGCAGTAATGTTGATTAGGTTCCGTGGCGGTACCTTGGTAATAAAACAATTAAGGCCGTAACTCGTGAATTGGAAATGAGAATAACTAATAACTATAAATTCTTAACGTGGAAATGGTCAATTTTAAAGTCTTACGGGCCACCTAATGTACACAAAGCAACGCCCTTAAAATGTTATAAAAAATATTACTAATCTAACGCTGTAAACCCGGTTCAGATACACGTTCTCAGTCTCAAGAAAATAAATGGCCATTATTCACTAGGGATTACCTTTCACATTTTTAAAAAAGGACATGGCATCATCAGACCCAGGAGTGTGGTGCTTTTAGCTTGTTTATCATTGCAGAGAATAGGCGATTTGGCAAAGGCATGTAATAGCCAGAGGTGGAGTCCTCGAGGACGTCCTCGAGGATACATTTTGAAGTCCTTGGCCTTGGCCTCGAAGCCTCAAGTCCTTGGCCTCGATGCCTCAAGTCCTCGAAAATTGCCCTGTCCTCGGCTCGAGCACAGCACGATTTTTTGAACAGTTGAAATTTCGTTGGAAGACGCCAGAAACCTCGCGGAAAATTTGCGAACACCTGTTTTGTTTTCCTCACTTGGAGCATAGGCGTAGCCAAGGAGGAGGGGCCAGGGGGCCCGCCCCCCCTCCCCAATTGAAATTTCACCAAAAAGTTTTATTGTTTCTTCGGTTTCTTTTTAGCATTCTTTTCTCACAACAGTAACTAACAGCAATATTAAAGACCAGTGGCCTCGGGCCCTCCTCAATTCAATTGTTGCCAGCCAATTCAAACGTATAACCCGAAAGAAATGGAGAGTTTTTGTCCTATAAGTTGCTATCTCAGGCCCACATCTAGCCTTTTTATAAACGCAATGCATTAATCAGGGCCGGATTTATCATAATATTGCGCAGTACCAGCTAAGAGCCCCGCGCTGAAATCGCAAGACTTTTTTTGGTCTTCACCTATATTTGGCAGAAAGATGTTGCGAAAATCTTCAAAGTGCCAGGGGCCCAGCGCGATGTAAATCAGGCCCGCAATAACATGGTAAGTAGGCGTAACCATCTATTGCACCCTTTTTAAATAACGATTCAGTATTTCACCTCCAACCTCGCCGGTTTTTACCCACAAAAAACTTAAAGAAAAAATTAGCCATGGAAAATGCTGATTGAACAAATTATTGAACATCAGTTGAGGGGGCCTGGGCCTCCTGGCCGAACATGTACTCCTATAACTGGTTATTTTCATGACAAAACAAAAATCTCTAAGGAAAATCTTTGAGTGGATTATTATTTACTGCTAAAATGTTGTAAGAGACAATGTACCTTACTTCCCCCTACCTGGACCAAATCACTTACAATTAAAATTTAACTCCAAAATCCAAAATTTAAAACGTGTTTTGGACTTAAATTCGAAGAAAAAGGAGGATTAAACAATTAAATTTTGCAATTGTTTACCGCCTTAGAATTCGCGAGCAAGAACTGTTTTTTTGTAGTTTTGGTGGACTTACACCGGATTTTATAAAACTTTTGGAACGAAGACCTTTTTTTTTGGTCTTCACTTGAGAATTCGTGAAAAATCGCAAGAATTTTGAGACGACAACCAGAATTTGTGGAACTAGTTGTACTGAAGACCTTCTTTTTTTTGGTCTTAACCTTTTTCGTTTGATCCACACTCGAATAAACTTCTCGTGCCCCCGTGCCCCCCTCGAATTCACCTAAATAAACTTCTCTTACCCCCCAAGATTTATTCCTGCCCCGCATTTCTGCCCCCTGGCGCCGGGCCTGCTGGGGATTCCGCCCCCAGACCCCCGTCTGTGATACATTGAAATTACAGTACACTTCTTTACTCAAACACGTCTCCCAATTTAGACGTTTTCGCATTTTGACTATTGGTTTAAACTCTCTCCGTTGAACGAGTTCCTAGTTACGTGCCAACACCAGGCCACGGCTTTTGATTTTCCATTCTACGTTATCTTTGCCCCCACAAAATTCGTTTTTCGAAGTTTCTGATGACGTCATTGCATGTGATTTGTGGTTTGGCCCCCCCCCCCCCCAATCAAAAATCCTGGCTACGCCTACGACTCTGGAAGTCGTTTTTCCACTTGCTTTTTTTCAACTTCTTTCAGGAACCGAAAGTAATAGGTTTTTGACTAACTTATGCAGAATATCATATGCTAAGCAGTATAAAGCATTCAAATATTATTATTAAGTACCTAAACATATTCTGTAATAGCACTAGCATACTCAAAGCAATTGCTGAAAGTTTACGTTAATTTACTACAATTAATTGAGTTGATATGCTAGATGAGAGGACCTTATGAACAAACATTTGATTTAATTAGGGCAGCAATAGCACTGGTCTTCTGGTATTATTATTTGTGAATTGCATTGTTGCGCTCAATTGCATGTGCAGATAAATCATGGTAAAGTGGTATGTAAAGAAGAGGGTCCCTCATTTAATTTGCACAGCCTCCCCCCCCTTTCCTTAGGCCACCACTGCGTGCACCTTTCGGTTATAACTTGGCGCCCCACACATTTGTATTTTGTTACATTTAAACCTACCTCGATTGATGTTTCAATTTTTCGTGATTATTGTTCAAGGTATTAAGTAGTTATTTGAAGATTGTTACTTAATACATAAAATCATGAAATTGAGGTTTGTAATATTTTTTGTTTGGCTAATCTTAGTCAAAACTACTACAGCAAAAGACGAGAACAAAGAAGAAAAGAACAATTCTGCACCTTCAATAGAACCGCAAGATGAAGATAACGTATCAAAAAATGATACAAAAAAAGACAACGAAAAACTACCTGACACAATCACTATTGTAAGCTGAAAGCTAAAAATTGGATAATTTTGAGACATATTTGAAATTGTATGATGTATTATTTGACATTGTACAATGTATCATTTTAAATTGTATAATGTATATCACTCATTTTCCAAACATTAAGCAGAATAGACTACTTCCCCGGATAATTTTATGTACTTTTTTATTTTGTCCAAATCTAACTCAAACTCAAATTCTTACGTCACAAACCTTACCTTAACTCAAACCCTAATCTAGGCACGTAGCCAAGGGGGGCTATTATCCCCAAAAATTTTAGTTTGCTCCCCCAAACTAAGATTTACTTAAAACTTTAAGTTTTTGGATGGAATAAAAAAGTGCTGTATTATTTTTGATTTAATCAAAAACAATACAGCCAAAATACTGTAGAACATATTCATTGAGACCTTTCGGTTAATTTCTTTAAATCATTGTTAATCTTATTCAAATAGAATAATATTATTCTAGTAGATTCTATTTGAATAAGATTGACGATGGTTTAAAGAAATTAACCGGAACGTCTCAATAAGTATGTTCTACAGTATTTTGGCTGTATTGTTTTTGGTTAAATTATTCAAGAAGTCCATTTATCATGCTCTTATTTTTGATTTAATATTCAAAAGTTGCAGAAAATGGTAGCTTTCCGAACTGAAGACCTTTTTTTCAGATCACCCCCAGCGAGAGGGTCCACGACAACTGACTGCGAACAAACTGACCGCAAACAACTCCGATTGGCTGAGTAGGGCCATCCTAAAAATATTTTACTATCCCCAGAGCCATCTTGCCCAAACTCTCACTTTGTGACGAAATCACTCTGACGAAATCAGTGACGAAATCACTGCGACAAAATCTGTGGTTTGCGGTCAATTTGTTGGCGGTCAGTTGACTTGGCTCTTAGCGAGAAGACATTGCCTCTCCAAAAATTCCGTTTTGGCTGCGTGCCTTCCTAATCAGGGCCGTGCCTAGGTGGTTCGGGGCCCCCCCCCGAAAACTCAAGAAGGGGGCCCCTCCGAAACGCTTAAATTTGCACATTTTTGCAATCGGCCTAAATATTCACTTAACTTTCACATATCTAAGACGCACTACTTTTCCAAAACCAGGATTATAGAACAGCACGAAAATTTACTGTTAAATTTACATTATGGATATCTAAAATATGAAATAAACCAGTACAATCAATAAAATTATCGCTTGAGAGTGAGTTTTATTGAATTCCAAAGACCGTTAATACTGTATTGTTACAATGCTACGTGAAAAATAATTTGGGTACTGGAGCTGTAATTATGAGTTAAAGATGCGATCCTTTTAAGCGGCTGTAGTGACATCAATGATCCTAAAAAGACCTGTACTGAACTCAAGGAACTTAGGATTTAATGAAATAAATTTTAACTTGTTTGCTGACATCCAAGCGCGTAGCCAGAAATTCGTAATGAGGGGGCTATTCTGGGGTCTGGGGGTGGAGCCCTCAGCGCTCGAAAATTTTGCAGTTTTTTGCAAAAATAACTTAATTTTAGGACTATTTTGATAAAAAATGATGCTTTTAAAACGTGGCATAAAAATTTGGCAGCGCAACATGATTTAACTGATTGCATTAATGGGCTATGTGGGAAGTGGCTTATGATAACATTGTAGTTCTCTTGTTTACATGCTGGTAAGTCATAAATTCCTATTATTCAATAAAACTCACATGGAGTAATCTATTTCGTCTATATTTTATAAAAAAAATGATTGGGTGGAGGGCTAATTGAAAGATATTTGAAAAAAGTGATTGGTAATTAACTAACACTGAATAACCCCTCCTATACTTATTTCTGAGTTTATAATATATTTGTAGATAAAGCCTATGTTTGGCGTTTTTACATTAGCGATGAAATTTGATTGTTTACTATTGGACATTTATTTAAGTTTTCATTGATTTGTGACTTTAATTTTTAAAAAATTATCCCCCCCTCCCCGAATGTATGTTTCAAAAGACCCTTTAAATCACTTTTTAGTCCATTCCAGCGCAAAAAAACAGTCTCAGAAGAGCTAAAAACGTGGCATTTTCATTAGTCTGCATTTTGGTTGACAGGCCAATGGGGAGAATATAGCCCCCTCCCACCCCGCCCCCCTGGCTACGCTAATGCTGACATCTGATGGCAATCTAACTGTAACCATAACTAGACTGACTCTGGACTGGCTGTAGTGCAATCGACTGGTAAGCTGAACATCTGAATTGATTAACTAGCTAAGACAAAGGGATTGTGATTCTATTACACCATAGATGAAATTGTAACGCAGCAGCAGAGACATATAGGTACAGCAAGCGTATTTTCAGTATCTTATGCAATTTCAAATTGACAATACGCTTTAATTTTGTTTTAAGTTTTGCGAAACATACTAGCATTGATCAACAACACCAACTTTTAAAGTAGTAATAGTAAAGTAAAAAGTGGGGCCCCCATGTTGGCTGGGCCCCTCCCCGACCGGGAGGGTTTGGGGCTGCCTTGACACGGACCTGTTCCTAATCTTGATTTTTAAAAAACTAAATGAAAAAATGCACAGTTGAATTTTCCTCATTTTCGTTTTTCAGTTTCTTTTCAGCATTATGTTTTCCTGTGAAATAGTCACTCCCAAAGCAAAATTAAGAAATTATCGGCGATGGCCAACAACGCCTGGCCCCTCGCTGGATGATAATTTGATAATTTCGAGGGTGGGAGATGACGTCTGGTCTAAAGAAAGCGCTTTATTTTGGCAGACTGGCTCGGTTGCACTAAACACGTGACACAGTTAAAATAGAATACATTTCTACGTAATCAACAGCACATTTTCGGCCTTTTCTATATTGCCATTGTTGATTTATCTGTAGACTCTTTCAATATCGTGATCAATAACAAAACATCACTTTTAACCATTAGCAAGACTAAATATGTGCCACTTTATTTTCCAATATAATTAAAAAACAAAGGAGGCTGACATTTGTGAAAGTTTAAGAATAGCCAACGTAAAATTTACTAATTCTTTAAAAAAGTGTATAATATTTTGCTTATGATTAGTAATTGACGGTATTTCGGGGTAAGATTTGTCAACTTGGACAGAAATTATTTAGAGGAACAAAGTGTATGATATACAGAAAAGGATAATTAATTTAACTCTATTATGGTTGAGCGTTCTCGTGCATTTCTGTTCGTATTTTATCGACTTATCGAGTACCTTTTGAAGTGTGGTCTCTGGTGACCACATTTGACTTTTTTTTCATATTTTTCGCTTCCTTGGGAAAGAAAGATATAAGCTATGCATCAAACGTTGTGTAGAGGAATGTGTAATTGTGGTAGAGGTAGAAGAAGGTGTCGTTTAAACTTTATAATAACGTTAGAAACGGAAAGAAATATTAAGGTTCAAACTCAAACAAAAGGAGTTACTCTTAGATCGTAATAAGCTTTTTAAGAATGAAGTTTGAAGTTTTCAGAATATTTATTCTTTAGAAGTCTTTTTTATTAAACTATCGATTACTAATAAAAATCGCTAGCAATAAGCTCCAATTGATCTCCAAAGAGCATTTGCATCTGCAAACGGAATATACAGTATGCACAGTTTACAGGCCTGGCGCCACGGGGGGGCATTCCGGGGCCGTGCCCCCCAAATGACTGCTTGTGCCCCCCCCAAACGAAAACTGTGCCCCCCCCAAGCGAGCACTGTGCCCCGAAGGAATTAACAGGCTCCAGGCTATTGGAGTGCAAATCGAGGTCTGAGACTCCCAAATTGGTGTTTACTCACACTGGTTTTCATAAAGCTTTTGGGACGAAGACCTTTTTTTTTTGTGGTCTTCACTTAAGAAGTCGTGAAAAATCGCAAGAATTTTGAGACGATAACCTGAATTTGTGGAAATTTTTAAACTGAAGACCTTTTTTTTTTTTTGATCTTCACCTAGTTCGTTTGATCCACACTGGAATAAATTTCTCGTGCCCCGTGCCCTCGAATTTACATAAATAAACTTCTCGTGCCCTCCAAAATTTATTTCTGCCCTCCTCCCCCCAGTCACGCTATCCTGGCCCCGGGCCTAACAGTTTATTGAGGCTGTGAATGTTTCTGCGATTGTTAATTTCAATCTTTGTAACTAAATAATGAGATTGATAAGCCTTGCTACGCAAATTAACTCTGGTCATCTCAAATATAGGCTTTGTTTTTTCATCTCCCACATTTTTTAATCTTTTTTTACCGACTTAATTTTTTTCGCCGCTAAATATGTACAATGCTGCACGTAGAAATGTTTGAACAACGCAACGGGCCACGGCCTTGCTGTTATGCAATACCTTATATCGTTTCAGAATGGAAAAGAAATTCCCATAGAAAGAGCAGATCGCACCATTACTTCAAAAGTTACTTTTGAAATCAGCTTTGGCCAAGAAGCAATGGGCAATATCACTTTTGGATTATTCGGTAGAACATGTCCCAAAACCGTGAGAAATTTTGTTACCCTGGCTAACCCCAATCGTCCAGTTGGCGAAGGCTACAAGGGAAGCAAATTTCATCGGATAGTAAAAGGATTCGCTTTTCAAGGTATTTTAAAGCACAGTCGAAGACGCTTTAGGATTATCGTTATTTGTGAGGCATTATATTTTTGCTTTATTTAAATCATTTTTTTAACATCTGTGGTATGGTAAATACTAGACCCTCACAAATTCTGAAGACTATTTCAGCGTACAAATAGCTCCAAATATCGATATTGTTTCGGCTGCTGCAATATTCAAATTCTAAATTATTATTTACAGTAGTTTCGGAGCATGCTTAACGACGTTTCAAAGATTTTGGAAAAGAATGGTCTATAATATTCAAAGCATATTCTATTTTAATGAGACGTGTCGGTAGATAATTTTAACCCTTTTCAGTTTTATTCAAGCCGATAGAGCAAGATTGAAATTTAAATAACTTAAAATTTAAGTTTTATTTGAATGAGATTGAAAATGGTTAAAGTAACCGAAGCGTTTCCTTAAAGCGGAATACAACATGTTCGGAATAATATTGGCTATTCTTTTTGCGAATAAGATTCACAGTAATCGTTGAAAAAATATAATGATAACTGCTGAGCGTAAAAGAAGAATGCGAATTTGAAAAAGGAATAATTTGTTTACGTGCCAATGCTGCTCCGACTTTGAAACAAAATTTTTCGAAGGTGCCACTCAATCTGTTGATCCTGTAGTCGGCAGCGTGGCCGAGAGGCCAATGATCCTGATCGCATGATCTGCATGCAACCCGCACTCTGCTAGTCACGTTGTTGCGTCTTTGGATAAGATGCTTTTGCGATGCTTATCTCTGCTTGGTGTTTTCGAACAAGCGGTAAATTTATTGGACAAGAATCCGAAGAAATTCGCAGGAACATTGGGTCACTGGAAAGTTGTAAGCAGTTGTGGATTCCTCCAAGCAGAAAGTATAGTTATCGTAATGAAAACTGCGCAGATCATCTAACAGTTAGCGTCTGACGCTGTGCGGTGCCATGGGGATAAACATACACTACAACAATAACATTTATTACATTGTCATATGTGTATAACAAGTTTTCAAATAATTGCACCAAAAGAAGACAAAATGTTCATATCTTCGAATCTTTTTAGTCTGACACTTGCCTAAAAGATTAGTTGAGTGGAGAATGCAGGAAAAAGAAAGCCTATTTATGGGACAAACTCGAACCGTGATTGGCGGAAAAAGACCGCTGAAGAGCGTCATTAGTGTACAGTCTGTAAACTACACAGGAGTTCTTTTTGTCGGCAGAGAGCTTTTGACAAGATTTTTTTTGTCTTCTTGACAAGTGCCAGACGAACAGCTTCAAAGAAATGAATATTTTGATTCAAGTGATTCTCAAGTTCTGTATTACCAACCAACTTTTCAAAAGATGGCAGCAAATATTATACACTCTGAATGAATGTCACCTTTTGGCGCACAAACGTAAATAAAATTTTGATATCATTGTGCATAACTGACAGAGTGGGGGCAGGCTTCGAACACAAACTTCCTCCTTCGAACACAAACTTCTAGTTACGCCACTGGCCATATCGCTTTCATCTGTGAGAGGATGATTGTGATTTTTTTGCTGCTACCCCGTATTTTAACCGGCGTGAGTAGTTTTTTGAATTGATTAAAGTATTTTAGGGGGAGACTTTCTCAACAACGACGGAAGCGGGGGTTGGAGTATTTACGGAAGATATTTTAGAGACGAAAACTTTTCCATTAAGCATTTTCCATTTTGTCTATCAATGGCCAATTCAGGTGAGTCTTGTGTAGTTTGGTAATATTCTTTTTAACTTGGGAAATAACAATCACAATATTGTAAGAGATTTACTAGTTCAATTCAAAATAAAACAAAGATTCACTAGTAAATATCTTATAATAGTGCTATGACTTCATATTTTCCAATAATATATCTATATTCTGTTGTGATCTTTTTAACCTATTAGCATTTGTTTGTTCACAATGTTTCTTTACAGTTCTGATTGTAGAAAGGAAGGCAATGCCAATCGTCTCAAACAAAAACAATACATCAATTACCCATTTTTTTTGCGTTTAGCAGAGTTGTAAGTCGGGCCGGGCTTTACGGGTCGAATTCAGTTTTGAGCTTAAGATTGGCAAAATGTTGGGCTTAATTCAGGCTTGATGTACGTATTTGACTTGTATTTTCGCCTTTCAAATGATATAAAAGCGTAATTCAAATAACTTTGCAGCACTGAACGATGACTTCGTTTAAGTTTCATTACGAGCAATAACCGTACACATTTTTTGATCACAATGCGCATACCAGCAGAAATTTTATTCCCAATAGCATTTTATTTTATGGGAAACGTTTTTGGCACATTTTCTAATTAGCCCTCTTCAGTGCCTCTTTTAAGCTTTTGCGTTAGGGGGGGCAAATTCCTAAAGGTAACCTAACGTCTGGGGGGCAAAGCCCCCCAGACCCCCCTTTCAGAGTTCTTCGCGATTAGACTGTAATTTTTAATTGAGAAAAGTGTTTACGGTGCGTATTACCGTATTAGTGTACTGCAGAACACTGGGTATAAAAAGTTCCACAATTAGCTACAAACAAACAAAAGTTGAAGAAACAACGAAATAAGGAAATATTGAGACAATCTCATTATAAAAACAACATATTCATTTTTTTGCTTTTTGGGTTCTTCATTTTCAGCTTTTATTCAAAAAACCTTTGGATAAACTGTCGCTTGCTGTAAGTTTCGATGTGTGGAAACTTCTTTCTTTGTTCTTTCAATAGAAACTGCATGACGACAGGTCTTGGGTCGTAATCGGCCGTAGCTACTCCGTTCCAATAAATGAGGAGCCTATCTATTAGGGTATCTTCAGAAGCACTTTGGCGGTGCTTAGCGTGAAGAAGATTGTATGTGGAAACGCACCTTTCTACCGTCATACTATGGGGACACACCACGCAAAAGGTGGACAAAATATCTGTAACTGGAGGTTTGCTTTTTCTTAGCATGAAGTATTATAGCCGTACTCCATAATCGTTTTTGGCTATTTCGTTCGGCAGCTTCATTTCATCAAAAGTTTCTAGCGTAGTGTCAATGAATTGACCTTGATCGTTGATAGCGGTCAAAGCAAAATATGGTTGGCAGGTGTTGATGAAAGCTCCGGCTCCTGCCGTACGGCAACCCTAACATATAACTAATAAAGTTCTGAAATAATGATGCACTGCATAAAAAAGTAATAACTTTCAAAGACTCCATTTAATTTCGCTGTAAGTCTTACGCTCACCAACTATTTAAAGACGTATAGCAAAATTATCCAACATCCAATAGTAATAGCAACAGTAAACCAATTCCAGGAAGAAAAAAAAAAAAAAAAAGAATCAAAGCTCAAGTTTATTATACAGGCAAGTTTATCATCAAAGTTTATTATACAGGCATATCAAAGTGAAAAGGCGCTAATAAAAACAAAGGGTTTTATATCTGTTATCGCTCCGGATACCAGTACCGAAACTTTCTGTGACATTAGTTCACCTCCACGCGACCTCCGACTTGCAGGCTCCTGGCTACGCCAAACGAACCATGATACGGACATCACATCACGATACATAGCTACGTACTATAATCGAAAGCAAGCATTCAAGCAATGAATCTATTTGGCATTTAGAGTGCCTGAAAGCCGCAGTTTTGCCAATATTGAGGAAAAAATATCTTAAAATTAAAAAAAAAAGCTCTTTTCTTAACAAAAAGTGCATTGCAACTGCTTTCAAAACAATTGCCCAACATGGGCAATTTTTTATTTTAGGGGGGACAAAAGGCTTTTAGGAGGGGAATTGCCCCCCTAAAAGCCCTTAAAAGAGGCCCTGGCCCTCTTCAGCCAGCTAAAAGCAGTTAACAGTAACTTTAAAATTTAGAAATGAAAGATTATCAAAATATTATCTGCAAAACACAAATGTTGCATTATTATCACTATCACTTCATACATTTGATATTGTGACGTACGTTACACCTTTTTCATAGTAATATCAAGTCAGCAAAAAAACAGAAAAATCAATCAACACTGTAAAATACTGTAACAACACTGTATGGTACAAAATAGACAATAGACATACACAAAAATCTTAAAAACACATTCAAAAGAAAAGAGCAACCTTTGGCGTATAATTGTGGATTGAATCGTGGAGTTAGCTTTTTCATCAATAATGCCTCCTATATTTTGGTTTCATATTCATTGTGACAGTTTTTCATTACTTTAAACAAACTAACACCCTAATTACAATTTTGACAACTTTGGCAAAAAAATGTGTTGGCTTATGGCACTTTTGGCTGAGTTGGAGTTAAGCTGCAAATGTTCTCTGGCCCTAGTCACTAAGTTTCGCGTTGACATACCAATAACTTATATGTCGTATTCACATTACGTTAACATGTAAACTTATAAACCACATTGGATTTTAAAGCAGCAGGAGTTTTGAATTTCAGATTAAAATATGATTAAAATTAGAAACTGTCACAATGAATATGAAACCAAAATACAGGAGGCATTATTGATAATAAAGCTATCACCACGATTCAATCCACAATTATACGCCAACGGTTGTTCTTTTCTTTGGAATGTATTTTAAAGATTTTTTGTGTATGTCTATTGTCTATTGTATGTGATATACAGTGTTGTTATTTATAGAGTTGCTTGATACTTCTCTTTTTTTTGACTTGATTATACCGTAAAAAAGGTGTGACGTACGTCACAATACCAATTGTATGACGCTATGTTATAATGTAACAATTGCGTTTTGGAGATAATATTTTGATAATCTTTTATTTCTAAATTTTAAAGTTTCTGTTTGCTGCTTTTAATTTGCTGAAGAGGCCATTTAGAAAATGCGCCAAAAGCGTTTCGAATAAAATAAAATGCTATCGGGAATAAAATTTCTGCTGATATGCGCTTTTGTGTAAGAATTTACACTTCTTTACCGAAATTTTATTACATTTTTAGATATAACCTAATTTTCGTTTTTTTTCGGGCTTGGTTTTGGCTTTGAATCACTTTTCGGGTTCGGGCCCGGTTTAAACCAGGGTGTCGAACCGAACCTGAACCCGAACCGTAAACCCGAATGAACCGTTTCATTTTGGTGAACCTGAACCGAACCTGAACCAGCAAAATTTTACTTCAGTGAACCTGAACCAAACCTGAACCCTCAAAATTCTGCTCAAGTGAACCCGAACCGAACCTGAACCCCTAACAAAAGTAAGAATATATTTTTCCATATCCGGATGCCGCTGACGCTGGTACACGCACAATAAGAGCAGTGGTGAACTTCAACAGGATCAACAATTTCTCCTTTTTTTTTTCTGGACGAAACGAGTAACGAGAGTTAAATTTCAAGTCAATGAACCCGAACCGAACCTGAACCAGTAATATTTTACTTGAGTGAACCTGAACCAAACCTGAATCTCGAAAATGGTGCTCAAGTGAACCCGAACCAAACCTGAACCGCTAAAATATTTTGAGCCGGAACTAAACCTGAACCCAAACCGTTATTTGAAACGGTTCGACACCCTGGTTTAAACTCTACTTGTCGGCCCGTTTACAACTCTGGCGTATAGGCTAGGCAATTACAGTCTGCTCAAGATCAGTGCTTCGCAACTAATTTTCACTCAAACCACACAAAAACCCTGTACACCTCAGCAAAAAACTGAAAATTTACACACAAAATCTACTGTATTAATTACATGCATTGCAGCCCCAAAACGCACATTTGATCCCACGAACAGCAATTCAACCACAGTCACTAAATATTACATTCAACTGCAACTTCTCGTGCTCCGAAACCTATTAATCAATAAGCACATATCTCTCAAGAAATGTGTTAAACGTACAGAATATCCAAACTGAGGCTGTTTATTTGTTGACTGAAAATATCGAGCTTGAAAATAAAAATGCACCCACACTATTTCAGATGGATCAGTGTATTTTTAGCGTAATTAGCCTAATTCTTCTTTCAACACTATTCCAAGTTGCGCTGTCAACATTGGCTAAGTTACTTTGTGATAATTTTTGTTGCTTGGTGGATTTGAACAAGGAACAATCTTGAGATTTAATGTGGAAACCAGGCTAGTCACTGCGCAATGTGCAACAGCAGTTTCTTTTCGAGAAATGAGGATAAATTCGGTATTAATCGAAGCAAATGTAGTGTCATTGGGATTTTCATTCAATCGTTACATCCAATCAATAGGATACTTGGGCTTGTCTTAAGCTCAGTCGCTGAATGTTGGGCTCTATGTTTAAAAGGGCAACTCGAAGTTTTCGATCAATTTCTTTCAAACATGATCGTTTGACATTTTTGATCAACACCAACGTCGAAAAACTAGGTTCACACAAACACGGAGTGCAGAATTGGAGAAGAATTTCGAGAACTTTTTTTGAAATTTGCTGATATTCTTTTCCAACAGCAATCCAAAATTCATTGAGTGGAACATCATAGAATTTCAATCGCGATGTTCTGTCATTTTGCATTTCAAGAAAGTTTTCTTCCACAGGCAATAATAATACTTTTTGCGTTGATAATTCAGCATCAGCGGTGAAATAATTTTGGATCCAATTATATTGTTCCGAGTTAATTGCAAAAAAGTAATAGTCATACTTTTGATGTAATAAAGGTACTGTAAATGCTCTTGAGACAAATCTAATATCAAATCTTTGATATCAACACTGATCTGGTTGCTTCTGGGAAACATTTTCAGTAAACCTAGTATTGAATCCTTTTTCCAGAGTACTATTTTTTCTTAAATCCTTTCTGCTTTCAGAACATGTCAAAATGTTTTCATTTTTTCTTGCATTTTAATGCTGAGTTTATTCAAATAAGTCCGCCAGACAGTGCTGTCGCTATGGTGGGGCCAGGGGGCCGTGTCTCCCCCCTAACGACTGCTTGTGCCCTCCCATTTAGGTTTGCTCAGAATACCAATAATTTGTCGTATTTACACGTCTTGTCGGCAGCGTGGCCGAAGTCGGCAGCGTGGCCGAAAGGGTAAAGGCGTCGTTTTTACGACGACTCTGATCGCAGGATCATGAGTTCAACCCGCACCCTGGTCACGTTGTTGCGTCCTTGGATAAGACGCTTTACGATAATTATCTCTGCTTGGTGGCTTCGAACAAGCAGCAAATTTACGTGGGAAGAAGTCAAAACGTCAACAGGAAAGCTTGGAAAAATGGTCAACTCCTAAGCGGGTGCGGATTCGTCCAAAACATAGCGCACCGTCGCTTTCTCGTGATAGGAGGATAAATATGCACTAATCAATCAATCAATCTTTACAGATGTCGCGGAATTGGGATGTAAGCTTATGGAATCGTTACCGGTACTTCGTTGGTGATCATGACTTGAAACAATAGGTCAAAACAGTTTCTAAAAGACCAGCTGTTTTTTTAAGATTTCAGTTACAGCCCACTTTATCCCAGTTATTTGGAAAATACAAGCCAAAATAACAAGCGTTTAGACCTGTTTTGGACTTTATCTTAAGTATAGGAGGGTTGAATAGGCTAGGAAATTTAATTCTTTCAATGACTTATGAATTTTAGCAATTTACTGTAGTTATTCATATGGCTTCAAAAACGTGCAAAATATGTCTGAAATGGCGTTAAAATCACTATTTTTTGTCGTACAATTACAAAAATCACCTAGCGGCTTGATGCTCTGCCCCCTGGCCCCCCCCCTCTGTGATACGCTTGAGTTGCATCGGTTTGTTAAGCACGGAGCCTAAATTACACAATTTTTGTGCAAAAAAATTTACGTTTGGTTCAAGCCCCTTCTTTCGTAGCAAAACCCTGGTTGCGCTTCTGGCTGCATTCACTGCTGCAGACAGAATTTTCAAGCGATTATATGGGCCGCATACGAAACGAGGTAATAAATGCTGCCGGCTTATACGTCTATTTTTTCAAACATGAATACAATTTTTTAAAAAATAGTGCATAATTTTAGCCCGCAAAATATCAGTTTTTATCTGTAAAAATTCAGTCTATTTTAGTGCCCCCCCCCCACTTTCGGCTAGTGTCCCTTACTTCGTTTGCTCTGGTGACGGCACTGCCGCCAGATATGCAAGTTTTACTATCTTGTTTTGCAACTAACACGGCATGGCTAAAGGATGTTTGTTGCATATTGTTGCATTGTGACGCAACAAGCACAATGATTGTTGTTTTTGATTAAAATTTGACGTAGACTGTGCAGGTTTTGGCAAATTAGCTTTGGAAATGAGGTGATCTTCAATCCAAAAAAAAAAAGAAAAAAAGGTTTTCACTCAAATCGTTTTGGAAAATGTTGGAAAAACGGGGAACTTCAAAAAGAAAAAAAAGGACTTCACGCGTTTTATCTGGGAATATGGTTGAAAAAAGACGATCTTAAACAATATAGGTCTTCTGCCCAAAATCACCTCTGTTCAAGGACATTTTTATTCGAAATATGCTGAAAAAGTCCAGTTTTGATGTTTTTTAATGTTGTTTTTCCAAAAACTTGATGTGTTTGAATGTCCCCTTCTGGCATCACTGATGGGAACTGTACAAGGTAGGTTAGGCCCGGTGCCAGAGTAGCGTGACTGGGGGGAGAACGAAAAAAAATTTTTTTAGAGGGGGCTTAAAATAATTCTACCCTCAAATTCAATGATGAAGACCAAAAATAAAGTTCTTAATCCCAAATTACACCGCGTTGGCTCCGGCCCGGTTGCCTTCTTTCGTGGTACAATTTTTGCTCGGAGGGTTACGATCTTCGCCTGGGGGGTGCGACTAGATCCTGTGGTGCGGATCTCGGTTCTTGCCCACAGATTCAGGGATGAAGACAAAAAAAAAGGTCTTCATCGCGAAATCTTAGGCTTTGTTGTGTTGTTCACCCGTGTTTTCGTCCTAGAACGAAAGTTTACTCACGCTTGGGGGGACACAAGCAGTATTTTGGGGGGCACAGGCCCCAAAAGCACTCCAGTGGCACCGGGCTTGTTACTTTGTTTTGGGGCACAATCCCCGCTTGGGAGGGCACATTTTTCGATTGGGGGGCACAAGCAGTGATTTGGGGGAGCACGGCCCCGAAATGCTTCCCCGTGGTGCCGAGCCTGAGATTGGTCGGAAATAAACTGAACAAGATAGGTTTAGTGGTTTAAAATATAATTATTCCGCGGCACACGAGTTGCTGAGTACTGCTTTAGACATTGGTGTTGTTTTACAAGACTACTTATTACAAAGATTATTACAATGTTTCTTGAATGGCTTGCAGTAAAACAATATTGTACGAACTATACTACCCATTTTGTGTAATTTTGAGCAGTGCGTGGTTGTTGGTTAAAGCATTTACTGACTTAAAGCATTTAGTGACTTATATGACTGCGTTTACACATAGCGGTTTTCGCGATCAGGAACGAAACTTCAGCCATGTGAAAACGAGTTTTCGCATAGTGAAACCAGGTTTGG
The DNA here is from genome assembly GCA_963965965.1 of Trididemnum nubilum. Lineage (NCBI taxonomy): Eukaryota > Metazoa > Chordata > Ascidiacea > Aplousobranchia > Didemnidae > Trididemnum > Trididemnum nubilum. The sequence continues at coordinate 26,620,624 of OZ014476.1, read as the reverse complement.
CACTGTCTTTTATTTTCCGAGTGGTTTTCACTCCAGGTTTCGCGGCACGAATTGTCAAACTTCAAAGTGTAAACTCTGTGACACGAAAATTAGATCACACGATGTGTATTGTGTGGGATTAATGTAAGTTGCGAAAACAGCTGCAGCGCTCGAATTGGGCAAAAACTCTTTTGTTTGGCTGCGACTATGTTTTTCTGTCATTCATCGCACTTTTTTTAATGCGTTTCAGGTTTGAAAACCTCGAAAAATATAAGTTTTCAAAACTGGTTTTGAAAACTAGTTTTCGCTATTTCTAACCGTTCACACATGAGTAGAGTTTCGTTCCTCGTCGTCAAAACCGCTATGTGTAAACGACTTTTTTTGTCATGTGTAAACGCGACAAATTTGATAATTTGGTGCGAAACCAATTGTCAAACCTACATGTAAACGCGGCCTATGGTTAAAATGAAGCAGCAACGTAAAACCAAGAGTGGGATCAAAACGTATTACGCTAGCTGTTTTTACCTTTTTTTGGTCGCTGTTTTTTTACCTTGAAAAAGCACCCGACGTGTCCTAAAATGCAGAACTGCAGAGCAATTCACCTGAAGTATACATATCATTGATAGGTTTTTTGGTGGTTTAATTATTAACTGAGAACCTCTTAGGCATCTCACATCGCACCATTATCCTTTTTTAATCTTATATTTTTCTATCACACTCTTACCTTGGACCGTATTAAACCTTTGGGGACATACATATTTTTATGGGAGAAGCCACTTCAAAACTTAAAGAAGATTCGCCAATATGAATAGGGGCCAAAACGATGACAAAACACGACCTGGTCTACCTGAACATGAATTCTGCAGTAACTTTGTGTTTTCAATGAATGGTGTATTCAGTGCTTAAACTGTAAAATTTTGCATGGGGGGACGCTTTCGCAGTCTTGACCAAACGCATCCGGAATGCGAATGAAATTTAGTGAAAATTTTGCTTCAAGTTCAGATGCTGTCCCCAAATTCGACTGAAGACCAAAAAAAAAGGTCTTCACCGCAATTTGGTACTAAATTTGGCCGGAATTTGGGATTTATTCGTACTGACAGCCACTTTTTTGTCTAATCATCCAGACGCTTACTTTTAATGGAGAGCGCTGAAATCTCGTTAGGGGGGACGCTGAAATCTCAATGAAGGGACGCTAAAATCTCGATAGCGGGAAGCTAACTCTCGATTGGATGACGCGTTCCCCCTACAATTTAACTACTGGGTGTATTTGATTATGAATCAAACGACTTACAGCCTATTTAGCAACAAATCTCCTCGTTCGTTTTTATTACATGAAGTAACAACGGCACTCTCGCACATAACAGAAGATCTGTGATGCATACGAGTGTTGTCGCAGCAGGCTATTTGGGGTCTGGATGCAAAGCCCCTGTCCCTGAGTGTTTTTTGTAGTTTTCTGCCGAAATTCTATAGCGACCATTCTCCACTTGCTGGCACAAAACTTGTGGTTTGTTTTTATTTCAAATAAGCTATTATCTGAAGCTGTTTAAGGGTCGTTTCTAGCATCCACCAAAAAGAAACTGTGAGAAAAATGTGCATAGACTAGAACTATAATAAAAAAAAACTACGAGTACACTTTTTTTATCAGAACCAGTAAATTTTGAGTTGAGGCTGGCTGTTTTTAATTTTTGCCAATTTTAGCCTCATTTGTTCTTAAATTTTGAAAACATCAACGTCAATTATGGCGACCATGTTTGCATAATTATTTTATTTCCGATGCTCTGTCAGCCTAAATAAAGGCTTTTTTGCTGTTTTTGCAGCATCGTAAAATTGCAAAACCGAAAAAGAGAGCATTTTCATTTAAACGAGAGCAAAAAGCATTTTTAGATGCCTGCGCAGTACGCAACAGCACTCTTGTTCTGAGAATTGTTTCCTTTGCTTGTAAATGCTAGAAAATTACTCAAATTTCGTCGTTTTGAAATCAGTACGGAATTTAGTTTCTTTTTTGATTTGAAAAAAAAAATTTTTTTCATTTGTTCATCATATTATTTTTTGTTGCTGAGGCTGGCATTGTTCGTAATTTGTTCTTAAATTTTGAGGAAAAATGAACCTCGTATTCTTATAAAATCATTTTCATAAGAAAGTGCATTACTTAAAAGCATAATATTTAATCATTTGCGTGCCATCTGCCCTAAAGGCTACCAGCGCGGAAGCCTAGGGAAGATATCTGGTAGCCTTTAGACCAGATAGCACGCAAATAATTAAATATGGAAAGCTCTGGCCAGCAAACGTCAAAACATCACAATTAAAAGCATATGTTGCACACTACATGGTAAATTATTATCTCCATGATTTATCTCGACACCTTGAAGTTTAACATCATGTGACCAAATCTATTTTACAAGTGAAACCTCAAACAGAAGTAGCGATTTAGCATTTTTAGGTAAAAATAGTGGTTTTTAACGATTTTTACCATTAACAACCTTTTGGTCCGGGGCCTTTTTTTGCGGGGGGGGGGGGCAAGAGCAAATGTCCCCACTTTTTTAAAATGGCCCTTCACACTTGTATTGTGCTATTGCGTAATTTGTAAATTATAGTTGGACGGTGGCTATATTTCAACTTTGCCACCACAATAAGTCAATATGCTATATAATTTATATTTTTTGTAGGACCAAATTCTAACGCATCACAGTTTTTTGTTCCTGTAATTCGGACCAGTTGGCTTGATGGAAAGCACGTGGTATTTGGACAAGTGATTGGAGGACATAAAATTGCTAAGAAAATTAATGATGTAAAAACAAACATCTACGATCGACCTTATCGTCAAGTCTGGATCTCAAATACGTGGACTGAAGTTTACAAGAAAGAAGCGCCCAACAAATCTGAGCTATGAGCCAAAATTAGACAATTAGCAATTTTTAATGGATTTTTGATGTTAGAAATATGCTTGAGTTTGACTGCACAAACTTTCTATTTTGCTCAAATACATACTTTTACAAGAGTGATCTTAAAATCGCCTTATTTTTTGATCATTAAAAAAATACAGCGCTTGATTAATTTCAAATTTGACTTAATAATGTTCAAAATAAATACTAAAATTTAAACCTTAGCGGTATATCAAGCTAAAGAATTTACAGATTTTATTTTATAATAGGCCGATAGCGTAGAAAATCGGACTTCAGATATTCGAGTTATATCGTCAGCCGTGACGGGAGGATCAAAACTTGAATGAAAATGATTTTTCGAGAATATTTGAAGGCAAAATTGATTGGGATTTAGTGACATCAAAAGTGACGGCATCGCCAACTATTAAGTTTGAACGTCATTTTTTTATCAATTCAATTTAATTCAATTATTTATTTGTCGTAAACTGAATAACAAAAGCAAATATAGCTTTGTAGTTTAAATAAAAATAACCGACAGGAGACTATGAGAGGACCCACGAGGAGTCTTCCAGTCAAACAGCCTCCGACTAAAGATTGAACCTAAAAAATGAACAAAAAGATAAGAATAGTTTAAAGTATAAGTTTAAAAGCTGGTTATATAACAGCCAGGATGAAAAAGGAAGAGAGAGACATGCTATCAATCGTCGATTTGAATTATCGTTAATGATCGTCGCTATTAATCGTCGAACTGGATTAACTGAACTGAACAGAACAACAGTTGTTTGCACAATGATTTAAACTTAGAGTAAGATAATAGTTTTATGTTGGAGAGTATCGAATTCCATGTTTTAACGATTCGTTGAGCAAAGATTTTTGTAATTTGGTAGTTTTAAATAAAGGGATATGCAATTGCGAGGAGCTAACTGTACGAGTAGAGCAAGAATATGAGAGACCTGACTTTTGAAAATATTTAACTAAAGAATAAGGATGTTTTTTTGTAAGAAGTTTTGGAGAATCATTCGATTTAACTTTAGCTCTAGTTTTTACAGCTTCATTTTAGTACGTAATTAATTTATCGAAATAGGTTTGAAAGATGGAACCCTATATAGGAATTGCATTAATTAGGTGGCAATCAATTAAGGCATGATAAAGTTGCAATAGTATAGGCCTATATCTCGAGGAAGATAATGCGTTGATTTTACAAGAATACCGAGTGCGCAGGCAACTTTTAGTTCAACTATTTTTATGTGTTGCTTTTTTTTTTTTTTATTGATCCATATTTATCCTCCACTGACGAGGAAGCGACGGCGGCGCTTTTATTTTGGACGAATCCTCACTCGCTTAGGAGTTTACCGTTTTCCAACTTTTCCGGTTGACGTTTCACTTCTTCTCACGTAAATTTGCTGCTTGCTCGAAGCCACCAAGCAGAGATAATCATCGTAAAGCGCCTTATCCAAGGACGCAACAACGTGACCAGGGTGCGGGTTGAACCCAAGATCATGCGATCGGGGTCGTCGTAAAAACGACGCCTTTACCCTTTCGGCCACGCTACTTAAAATCACAGATGGAGTCCTCGAGAACACATTTTGAAGTCCTTGACCTTGGCTTCGAAGCCTACAAGTCTCAGGCCCGGCGCCATGGGGGGGCATTTCGGGGCCGTGCCCCCCCCAACTGAGTGCTTGTGCCCCCCCAAACGAAACTTGCGCCCTCCCAAGCGAGGGCTGTGCCCCGAAGAAATTAACAGGCTTGGGGCTATTGGAGTGCAAATCGAGGCCTGAGACTCCCAAATTGGTGTTTACTGCCCGTATTTTAGTAATTTTTGTGGACTTACACCAGGATCTCATAAAACTTTTGGGACAAAGACCTTTTTTTTTTTTTTGGTCTTCACTTAAGAATTCGTGAAACATCACAAGAATTTTACGACGATAACCAGAATTTGTGGAAATTTTGAACTGAAGACCTTTTTTTTTTCGGTCTTCACCTTGTTCGATTGATCCACACTGGAATAAATTTCTCGTGCCCCCGTTCCCCTCTCGAATTCACATAAATAAACTTCTCGTGCCCCCTCAAAATTTATTTCTGCCTTCCCCCCAGTCACGCTATCCTGGCGCCGGGCCTGACAAGTCTTCGAAACTGTCCTTGGCTCGAGGACAGCATTATTTTTTGATTGGTTAAAAAGGAAAATAACCAAACAAAATACAACATAACTGCTAGTCTGCCGATTCGTAGTTTCCTTGTCGAGTTTGAAAAATAATACATTGTGATAGACAACTCGTACTAAAACTTATTTTGAATGGCATTGTGTGAAATCTCTAATCGGTTAATGACGGGACAAAAAACAATGTAGAAATTTTTTGTTCTTATTTCTGCTAACACTTCCGGTGCAGGTGGTACAAACTGCAAAGCACTGAACCATCCAGAATCATAGTAAGGAATCCGGGGTCCAAACACAATTTTGGGTTGTATAAAACAGTAGCACTATACAGCAACCATAACATCTGGTGCATTTTTAGGCTTCTCACAGGGCCTACGAGGGGGCAGGGGGGGCAATGACCCCGGGGCCCGTGGACTTTAGGGGGCCCATCATGGGGCCCGTTGGCTTCAGGGGGCCCAGCAGAGGGCCCATGGGCTTCAGAGGGCCAACCGAAATGACACTGAGAAATCAATATGTGATGACCGAAGACCTTTTTTTTTTGGAGATCATATCAAAATCCTGAAAAAACGGTGGCATTTTTCCTTGAAGACCTTTTTTTTAGGAGATACACATCAAAATCCTGAGAGAACGGTGGCATTTTTCATTGAAGATCTTTTTTTTTTGTAAATCACACCAAAATAGGACAAAACTGAGGCATTTTCTTCGTCTGTTTGGAGTTCACAAAACCGGAAATCCGTCATATTTGAGCTGGCCCCGGGCTCACATTCGGCTCTCGGTGCCTCTGGCTGGTCGCATGTATTTACATTATTTACAATTAAAAGAAAATTAATAAACGAACGCTTTCGACACTACAAATGACCTTCTTCAGGTATATCTTAAATGGCAATCCGAACTTTTATGAATCCTTATCAATTGATAAACTAATCTGATAAAAAGCTGAAACATTTGCTGTACTGCACACTGTCTACTACGCTAAATTCAGTATAAAAAAGAATTAAGATTCACAACAACTGAAATGACAAAACTAGCAATTCTTGTGGTTTATGATTGAATTACTACTGTTTGGCAGAAAAAGTCGACCTCTTTGCCGAAATTATGATTTTGAGTTGCTAATCAGGCTTGGAAAAATTATAATTATATTTGACAAAATTAAAATTAATTACACGTTTTTGCTGTAATTGTAATTGAGAATTTTCAAAAGTCGATAATTGTAATTGTAATTCAAATATTTTTCGGCCTATTTTCGATTACAATTACTCCTATTATTCACTAAGATAAATAATAACAAAACGTGTTTGAACAATATCAATTTTCCTCCAATTGCAAATTAATATCGAAATTTTCTACCGGTTGCAATTACACCTGACGTCACACACCGAATATCAAAGTAGGAATAGGGATAGTTAGAGTAAGTTTTAGAGATAGGGTTTAATCATATTCATAACGTAAACTTAGCACCTAATCTAATCATAACTAGCACTAACTCTAAGCCAAAAACTAGCCTAACATTAACCAATGGTAAGTAACCATTGTAACCATAGGCGTAGCTTGGGTTTTTGATTGGTGGAGGACCAAACCACAAATCACATGCAATGACGTCATCAGAAATTTTCAAAAGAGGAACTTTTTGGGGGCAATGATATCGTAGAATGGAAGATTTAAAGCCGTGGCGTGTTGCTGGCAATTAACTAGAATTTTGTAAAGGTAGAGATAAACAAATAGGCCTAGTTAAAAAGTGCAAATGTCTAATTTTGTAGACGTGTTGAGTAAGCTAACGTAACTCAAACGTATTACAGACGGGGGTCTGGGGGCGACCCCTCCAGTCACCGGATGCTTTGGGGTCTGGGGGCCAAGCCCCCAGCCGCTGGGCGATTTTTTGTAACTTTTTGAAATAAAAAGCTCTTTTAATGCCATAGGATCACATTTTGCATGTGTTCAGAGCCATTTGAAAGAACTGGACTTTTAGCAATTGAAATCTAATCGAAAAAATTAAATGGCTCAATCCTTCTTTTACTTGCAATTTAAGTCCAAACACGTTAAAAATTGTGCAATTGTTGTTGAATTTTAATTGTAAGTGATTTATTTGGCACAGATAGGCGGAAGTAAGGAATATTGTCTCCTGCAATATTTTAGCAGTAAATAATGATCCACTCGAAGATTTTCCTTAGAGATTTTTGTTTTTTCATGAAATTAACTAGTTATTGGAGTACATGTACGGCCAGGGGGCCCAGGACCTCTCAATTTAAGTTCAATATTTTGTTCAATGATCATTTCCCCTCGCTAGTTATTTTTTTAATTATTTTGTGTGTAAAAACTGGCGAGGTGGAGATGAATTGTGATTGAAAAATGGTACATTAGTTGGTTAAACTTACTAACCATGTTATTCCCGGGCCGGATTTACATTGCGCGGGGCCCTTGGTACTTTGGGGATTTTTGCAACACCTTCCAGTCAAATATAGGTAAAGACCAAAAAACTCTTACCATCTGAGCGCGGTGCCCTGGCACTCTGTCATATGGTAAATCCGGTCCTGGTTATTGCATTACGTCCATAAAAAGGTTAGATGAGGGCCTAAGGTATCAACTTTTAGGACAAAACCCCTTAATTTCACCTGGGTTATACATTTCAATTAGTTGGCAAAATCGAATTGATGGGGCCCGGGCCTCCTGGTTGTCAATATTATTGTTAATTACTGTTGTACGCGTGTACTGTTGTACGCGAGAATGCTAAAAGAAACTGAAAATGAAGAAACAATACTTTTTTGTCACATTTTTATCATTGATGGCATTTCGATTAAGGAGGGTCCGGGCCCCCTGGGCCCCACTCCTGGCTACGCTTATAATTGCAACTTCAATACTATTTTGTGATATTAAGATTTTGTGAGCTTTTTGCTTGTTTGCCCTTGTTTGTATATCAAAGCGACATTAATGGTTTTATTTTGTGTGATCATTCTAAATATGTGATATTATTGGTGAAAGTTAAAATAGTGCTAAACAGTAGTAGTAACTTGAAGTTGTAACGTACACAATTTCAACTTTTTTACAATTTTTAATTGTGTTGAAACCTTTTTTTTTTGCGCAAATAATTGCGGTATGATACTATGGTTTAGCTAAAACCATAATGTTGCTGAAAGCGATATGAATTCAACGACATACTTGACAATTGCTTAGAAACGAAATTATGTATCGAAAAAATTAAAGTTAAGCAAAGATTGATGGAAGAACAAGGATAGAGAGAAATGGGGCTTTAATAGGTCTGATATAGAAATACAAAACAAATCCACAGTGTTGACATAAGCAACGCTCGAGGCTTCATATGTACGTGAATTGGTTACAATGTTTTGAGGATCATTTTCATTCATTCTTTTCATGGGCGCCATTTTTTCTTTTGAAATTGTAATTGAATTGCAATTACTTGAATTTGAATAATTGTAATTGTATTTATAATTGAAAATCTTGGGTTGTAATTGTAATCGCAATTAAAGCCAAAACAAGTTCTTTTTCCAACTCTGCTGCTAATGCAAAAGCATGAACGAGATTATTCTGCGTGTAAATTCAGAAGAAAGTATATGTATGTGATAATGAAATGTAATAGAGCATTATCAGGGAAGGCATATTGATATTATACTTGTACAACTGAAAAGCTCTTTTTAATGTAGAATTGGCAATTTTTTCTTTCTAGGAGAACCGGTTCCTAAAGCATTTGAATAGCACCACTGACTAGGTGGTCTCTCATGGGCGCCATTTTTTCTAGTTTCGATTCTTAAGTGGGTTGACATGACTCCAACGATTGCTGCAAGCTACTTAATGTAGCACAGCGGTCATTTGAGAGTAAGTGCCAATCTTGGGGTAGAGGTGTAAAAAACGTTTTTTTCGCTTGCTTTTTTTCGCTTTTTTTCATTTATATGTAGCGAAACAAAAATTAAGTTTGTTTTTTAAATAAAGCAAAGCAATTAGTATCAAATCGCATGACTAACATGTCAAAGCAGGCCTATCACAGCTATAAACCGGCCGACAAGAACAGGCCCGAACCCGAAAATACAATCCAGAACCCTGAACAATGATTTAAAGCCAAAACCAAGCCCGAAAATTAGATTGGATCTAAAAAAATTATGCCGTTGTTGCTCGTATACAATTATAATAAAACTACTCAATGCGGATCAATTGTGACGTAATAATGCTAGTATAATAAAAATAATAACCGCATTGACGCTAAAACGAAGTCGTCAGTCAGTGTCGCGAAGTTATTTTGATTACCAGGTGCTTTTACAGTATCTAAAAAGATGAAACACAAGGCAAGTATATGTAAATCAAGCTCGACATTTTGTCATGTAGATTAAACCCGAATCTGACCTGAAACGCCCGGACCGACTTACAACTTCGTCGCCATGTCATTACATTTATTAATATTTGTGGACTTTGTGGCGTAGCATTTGCCCAGCTAAGCCCAATTCTTGTCCCTTGTGCAATGGTTTTTATCTTGCTTTCGACATGTTTATCTTGCTTTCATGAAAAAGCGACGGAGGCGCTTTGCATAGTACGAATTCGAACTCCCTTTGGAATTGCTGTTGTTTCCAAGTTTACGGCTAGAATTTTCTTGGGGAAGATTCAGTACTTAAATTGTAAAATTTTGCATGGGGGGACGCTTTTGCAGCCTTGATTTTGACGTACTTTGGAGGTAGTCACCTACGCTTGTGTGCTGCCGTGGCCGAATGGTTAAAGGCGTCAGTGCTTAAACCTAAGATTTGGGTTCAATTATCTACTTGGTCATTGCTTTTATCAAACCAAGATTATATTGAATCTAGCATACTCATTTTTTTTTCGATTACGACAAAATCGCTTTGAATATTTTTTGTTTGACACAGGTATGATGAGAGGGTATCAGGTTTCATTCTCTGTGAAGGCGCCCCAAAAAGCACTTTTTTAATACCATAAGCAAGCGCGCTACTTTTTTTGGGTGTCTGTAGAAATGTTAGGACAAAATTATTTTGAGATATTTTGACACAATTTGACAAAACCCCCAAATGGACCAAAACAATTATTAGTTTTTTTGACGGCTAAAGCTAGGGTGCTACATCTTTGATATCAAGAGACAATAAAGAAACAAATACGCTGACACAGTTTGGGGGTACCACCCTCTCGGGGACCCCCCAAACGGCTACCCCAAATATCACTTTTTTGAACGACTTAACATAGGGTGCCAGTGTTTTTTGATATCAGTAGATAATTAGGAGAAAAACATTTTGACGTGGCTTGGGGGTACCCCCTCCCCTCGGCGACCAAAATGGTCCCTCCAAAGTCTATTTTTTAACGACTTAAATCAAGGAGCCAGTGTTTTTTGATATCAGTAGATATTTAAGAGACAAATATTTTTACGTGGTTTGGGGGTACCATCCTTCTCGGGAACCAAAATGGACCCCCAAAAATCAATTTTTTGAACGACTTAATTTAAGGTGCCAGTGTTTTTTCATATCAGTAGATATTTAAGAGACAAATACTTTGACGTGGTTTGGGGGTACCACCTCCGCTTGGGGAACCCCAAAAATCAATTTTTAATTGGCTCAAGCTAGAGCACTAGTTTTTTTGATATCAGCACATATCTAAGAGACGAATCCAGACGGGCTCTATCCTGTTCGGTTACAGAAAGATTGGAATCAACTGAAAGGATATTGCCATGTCATTTTTCAGGCATGCCTGAGGCACAGCTATGTGACATTGGCATGGAAAGAAGACACAGGTATATTTATCCCCAAACTTGGAAACGAAAGTTATTTTGAAGCGAAATCCTTTCGTATAATCCCATTAACTTCTTTCCAACTGAAATGGTTGGAAAGACTAATTCTGTATCATATTAATGAAGATAATAACGTGCAGGCAAAGCTCTCAGCATCGCAGTACGGATTTCGCGCAGGTATTTCTACGAAAACTGCTTAGCATGAATTTGTGCGCCATGGAGAGCATTGCGTTGTTAGAAAAAAAACTCACTCTGCTGGAAATGCCAGCTCGCAAATAAAGAAAACTAAGGTATTTGAGAGAAATTTCGAATGTCAAATTATGCATAAAAAGAATGCTATCAGATCTGAAAGCGATCTAAACCAGAACACTGTCAAGGTTTACGCTGATGGCTCGCAACTAGATGGGAGAGTAGGAGCGGGTTTTTGTGCAGAATACCCAAACAACTCCCCAAAACAATCATTTTTTCACCTTGGAATTTACAGCACTCTGTTCCAGGCAGAAGCCTTAGCTATTCCAGAAGTGACAAAAAACCTGCTTTTGGAAAAAATTCACAATCAAAGTATTGTTGCGCTGGTGAATAGTCAGTCAGGCAGCTACCAAATCACTCATAAAATGCTCTGTACCATCAATTACAGTGCTCAACTGCATTAGAAACCTAAATCAGATGGGTGAACAAAACCACGTCAGTGTTGCCTGGATTCCTGGATATGCAGAGGTACATGGCAACGAAGTGGCAGACTATCTTGCCAAATCAGGGGCCACATACTATGGTCTTCGGAAAAACACGAACGTTCGTGTTTCGTGAAATTGGCATACTATGGTCTTCGTTACGAATAAAATTTCCGAATCTTCGTTTCGAAGATTTTCATTTTTTCCGAATATTCGTAAATATTTCGCCGAACAAAAAAATCTTCGGCTGAAGACTTTTTTATTCGGCCGAAGATTTTTTTTCTTCGAAAATTTTTACGAAGATTTTGGAATTTTTTTCCGAGGATTTTTTTGTTCGGCCGAAGATTTTTTTGTTCGTTACTAACATTTTTTGTTCGTACTAACGCTTTTTTCTTCGGAATAAAATGTGAAAATGGCTCAAAATGTTCGTGAATTAGCCAGAATTTTCGGATAAATTTACGAATGCTCTAGACCACTCGTAAAATTTCCGAAGATTTTTTTGCTGGCAATTACGCTTACTTCGCCGGTTGTTAGTTGGTAATAGAGAAAAAACGTGCATCACATTATTGCTTGCTTTCAGCATGGCTTTGTTATATGAATTTATGAATGAGGATAGAAACTTTGGAAGAAGAACCGGCAGTTTGTTAGAAAGCAAAACTGATCAAGAACCTGTCCAAGAATTTCGGTTGAGGAAGGAAGAAATTTGCCTAGTTTGTGAAATAGTTCGGGAGGATATGAAATGTGTGGGTGGTAGATCATTGGACTTAAAGACGCTGGCATCGGGCAGTTATCAAAACTGCTGCAAAGATTTTATGTTTATTACTTTATTTTACAAGCCACTGTAAGTCAAATTTTTGTCGGTATTTGTTGATGCTATGGTAAAGAAGGCTTCCCATTCTATTTACATGCCTAAAAAAGAAGAAATTTTGCGTGTATTCGACGATTTTGAGCAAGTGTCTTATTTGCTTAGAGTAATCGGTGCGATTGATGGTTCACGTATTCGCATAATTGCACCTTCTGAAGACGAATATGCCAATGTCAATCGAAAAAGATACCACTCTATCAACATTCAGGCTATGTGCAATGCAAATCTTATTTTTCGAGATGTGGTAGCCAAGTGGCCTGGACCGCATCATGACTCATTTATTCTAGAAGCTTCCACTATGCGTGATAGGTTTGAAAGCGGCGAATTTGGTAATTGCTGGCTATTAGGGGACAGTGGATATCCTCTGAAGAAGAGGCTGATTACACCGTACGGGAATCCAGTGACACATAAAGCGAAAAGATTCAATATATATCATAGAAAAACACGGTGTGTAATAGAAAGATCATTTGGGGTGCTAAAAATGAGATGGCGAATTCTCGATCGTAAGCTTTGTTACAAGCCAGGCAAAGTTTCCAAAATCACTGTAGCTTGTTGCTTGTTGCATAATATATGTCGCCGAAGTGGAGTTACGTTTCCTGAAGTTGGTGATGCCAATGGAGATCGATCCGACATTGATGATACTGGAAAAACTACTTCAGAGGAAAATGGCGATGTGGTACGACAGCGAAATCGCATTGTTGGGATGCTGCGATCCATGGCTTAACAAAAGACATTGAGGTGACGTTTTGATGCCATATTTTTCATACGATGGCACTAGTATGTTGTATAGTGATACCATGACAGTCTCTGTTACGCTATCTATCTTAGCTGTACTAACATCAAAAGTAATATTTTATTGCTAGATGCAGCACAATCATTTTGGTTTATTTGAGTTTTTGTGTTTTATTTTTGATGTTTCCCAGTAACTTGACTTTATTTTGTAACTTCTGTTTCGATGCCTCATTTAAAAATGCATCCAAAATTGCAATTCTGCATTTGTTCTTTCAATTTCAAATTAGTTTAATTGGCGAAACGCGAAAAGCATTTTTTACAACGACGCAAATCTCAATCAAATTTACCACAGAAATAATAAAATGGCATAATATGTGCCTTGAATGAAACGAAGCCAATGATTAGATACTGTTGATGGTCAGCGCACATTAAACACCATTTGCTTGAGACAACAAAGTAGGTTAGTATGCAAAGTATCCAAATTATTAGTAGCAATGAAAGAAACACACATCACAAATCAAAAAATACCAGCAAAATTGAAATATTGCCTTGCTGCAAGTACTGTAAAATGTTAATGGTCGTTATTGAAAATTGAGCAAATTGGTGAAAAACCCGAATGCTTGATTGGGAACTTCATTTACGTGGTTGCCGTTAGAATTGTCAGCGTGTTGCTGCATCGCAGCCGTGTTTGGATGAAGTAAAAGAATGTCTCCAACTCGCACTATTAATGCGTTGAGTGAGCGTTATTCATCTCTTATTTCGACTACTGCAGAAAGCAAACATTTCTGGCCTTCAAGTAGTTCTCGTTGGTTTTGTTCCCGCACAGATCGAACCTGGTTCTTTCGTCGCTTTGCTGCTGGCTCCTCAGAAACAGAGTATTCAGGCGAGTTTGCTTTCTTAGCATTTGCAGATTTACTCGTATTAGGGCTTTCTTTCGAAGAACTTTGGGCTGCACTTGTATTACAGCATTGAGGTTCCGGCACACCTTGAGTACATACGCTTCCGATGATTTCTGCGATTTTAAACTGCAGATCCGACGGGACTTCCGCTTTGCATGGCCCACCGCCCGTCTTTGATAGCTCTTTATTGTAAAGAGCCATCGCTTTTTTACTGATCGATTTCAAATCAAACCATTTTCGTTTAATTTTTTCGACTGAAAATAGATTGTCAGCGTCTGTGACAGAATTTAATTCATTGATGAATCAGCAATCCATTTCCATTTTTGATCAACCATACCTATTGTCTTGGAGGCGGAAAGCGAAGATGTTAGAAAGTCGTAATTTTGACTAACTAAGCTTACCAGAAGATTCACTTCTTCCTGAGTGAATCTGCAATTCATTTTTGATTTGTCTAAATATAACTTGACAGAAATTTGAGACAACCAAATCAAGATTGCTACATTCAAATGAAACAAAATGTAACACGTGCACAGCAAAGCGAAAGAGGTGACAATGATTTGTTGGGTATTGACAATAATAGACAATTATTTTACGATTATTACACATTTGATGACGTTTTTTATTCGTGTTTGAACTCGAAAGTAAAAGCAAATTGCTTTTACGAATACGAAAACGATGATTTTTTATTCGGAATTCATTCAAGAACTTTTTACGAAAATTTTTGAAGCAACATTTTTGTTTTGCAAAGTAAATAATGAATATCCGGATACGAAAAGTTTTTAGTTGTTACATTTAAAAAAAAAATGTCGGTCACGAAGAAAATAAAGTTATACTTTTACGAAGAAAAACTAATTCAAACTTTCAAAAAATGTTTGTTAAAATCTATTCCGAATAAAAATTGGAAAACCGAATGACTTCCGAAACACGAATATTCGTGTTTTTCCGAAGACCATAGTATGTGACCCCAGGATCTAAATCAAAAATGTATGGACCTGAACCTTTTATTACATTCCCGTATGCCAGTTGCGTTTAGCACGATTAAGGACTGGTCCACTGATAAATGGAAATCTATGTGGAATAAACGGAAAGACTGCTTGAGGATGAAGGAGTCTGTAGGTTGGACTACTCACGACTAACATAACGTCTCCCTAACCTTAAGAGACCTCAATTAAATAAAGTAGTGCAAGTTTTAACTGGGCACTGAAGTGTACAGCGGCACAAGAAAACTACAGGTTGTACTGAGTCTTCTCTGTGTCCAAAATGTAGCCTAGAGGATGAAACCTCAAATCATCAAGTGCGCAATCGCAAGCTTTACCAAGAGATTCATCTTAATTATTTTGGAATCATCAAAACCAAGGATGGCGGTACGGTACGGTACGTTCAGAATTTGCGTACAACGTACCTCGCACCTTGAACTGTACCGTACCAGCGTACCGTACTTCAGTTCAATTTTTGAAGCGTACCGTACTAACGTACCGTACCCATACCATTACTAAAAAGGCGTACCGACGTACCGTACCAGCGTACCGTACTTTTTAGCAAAACTTGAGGCGTACCATACCGTACTTACGTATCGTACCGTACTGCCATCCTTGCTAATAACTACTCGCAACTTTAATTGTCTTTGAACTGACTAGCCTATAAATCAGCGATCTCAATTCATGCATTTAGCATCGGTTTCAGCTGTTTTTTGCCTCTGTATAAAAAAGCCGGCGCAATGTGCAAAAAGTGTGGGATTTTTAATTCAAAGAGCGTACCAACGTACCGTACCCGTACCTTTACAGAAAAGACGTACCGTACCAGCGTACCGTACTTCTTAGCAAAAATTGAGGCGTACCGTACTGTACATACGTACTGTACCGTACTGCCATCCTTGACCAAAACCATTAATCACGATGTGGAAACGAAATGTAAGATTAACAAACTGGCCACATACTTGAAGGAAGCTGGAAAGCTTTCTGAGTTCGACCAGAAACCAAACAAAACTACAGCAACGTAACAGCTACAGTTACAATGGGCCCAAATGAGGACTACGCAATGTGTAGGAGGACTTTACCTAATGGTAGCAGATTCGCTTGAACCACTGCCCATGAATAACAATAGTAATACACAATATTAACGGTTGAAAAAATAGTGCTGTCCTCGAGCCGAGGACAGGTAAATTTTCGAGGACTAGAGGCTTCGAGGCCAAGGCCAGAGAACTCCACCTCTGACATTAACCATCATCTACAGCAATCGCATCAGTACTGGTTGCTTTCCTCACATATTAAAAGTTGCTGAAGTTATTCCTATGTATAAAGCTAGCTCCTAAAACTTATGTTCAAATTATAGACCAATTTCAATCCTTAATCCGTTTTCAAAATTATTTGAAAAATGCCTGCACACAACCAGAACAAGCACACAACAAGCGCACGCGCAACTACTCTAAAAATTTTGCGCCGCAAGCGTTTCCGCAAGCCCAAAAAATAATTGCGCCACAAGCGCGAGTGTGACGTTTTGAAAAGTATAATTCTACTTGTCTCACTGCTCAAACTGCGCTAGGTTACAATACAAAACCAATATGCATGCTACCAAATTAGTAAACAAAAGATTATTGATTTCCTCTAAAAAAAAAGGATTTGAAAATGTGCATGGCTTAACCTCTTCGAACGAAGAACGTGATTATACCTAACGAAAAAATACTCTCAACACCCGCACTTAAAGGAACCAGGGAGTTAAAAAATTCCAGTAGTAAAGTCATCATGAGGTGGTAAGCGAACGACTTCGGAGTTCAGAGTCACTGTTTTTTTGCAATGGATCGTCAAGGAAATAATTTACAAGTAGGGATGGACATTTCAGAATAGTTGGCTATTCCAGAATTATTCCAAATAGCTCAAACCGAATCCAGAATACCGAATCCTATTCTGATTTAAATTAACTTAATTTGCTAAAAAAGTGAACAACCAGTCAACCACCACCGATATCCAGAAAAAAATTATTCAACAATTTGCTTTTACTTAAAGCAGCACTTCATTGCAGCGCATGACATTGATTGATTCTAAATGTTTACCACTTAGTTGCGTTCTTAATTTGCTCACAGTCAAGCCCGCACTGAAGAAACACCTTTCGGAAGAAATTGATGTCGCAGAAATGCAAAGGTATTTTGATGCAAGTTGCTTTAAATGGGGAAGTTAAGAATTTGAGAACCACCATTTCATGTGTCCAGCTCAAAAGGTTAAAAAATTTGAATTTTGGAGGACCCCGTTTGGAGAAAACTTTTCTTCATGTTTACCTGCCCTGAAAATTTTATGTGTCTAGCGTGAGTGGTTAAAAAGTTTGAATTTTGGCTGCCCCGTTTGGGGAAACCCCCATTTTGGTACCCCAAATTTTGTCAAATTTTATCTTTCCTTTATATTATTTGCTTACCTTAAAAATTTCATGTGTCTAGCTTGAAAGGTTAAAAAGTTTGAATTTTGGAGGACCCGTTTGGGGAGGAAATCCCATCGTGGCACTCCCAATTTTTGCTACGTAGCTTAATTTTAATATCTGCCCATTCCGAAAATTTGATTCATCTAGCTTGAACGGTCAAAAAGTTAAAAATTTTGGAGGGCCTGATGAGGTGGATCCGCACAACCTGGCACTCCCTATGTCTGTTGCACAAAATTCATACCTGACATCTTTAGTTGTTCGAACTTTGAATACAATGCGTTGATCGGTTTTAAAGTAGATAGCGGCAGAAGAAAAAAGTAAGAAAAAAGATGCAAAACAATAAAAATGATATTCCAGTTGGGGTGAACAAACATAACCAAACGAAAGGTGGTTGATAATGTGCTCAAAAATCACAAATCATTTTTCATCAATATCGGTAATTATATCTAGATATATCGGTTCAAATTTGTTAAGCTTTTGCCCACTTTCGGTCTGTAAAATTTTGGTCACGGGACCGGGCTCCCCCAAACTTGGTTTGCATTAAGCATTCATAAGCACCCACATTTTGTTCAGATTTCAGCTTTGCACGCCAAGTAGTTTTTGAGTTATAGGCGAATTAATAAATTTTCAAGCCCGAAATCGCCGTTTTTTATGTTTTTTGTGTCTCAATTTATGATCACATGATCTAGAATCCCCCGAATTGGCACACATGACACACTTATTAATTCATACGTTGAGCCCAAATTTCAACTTTCAAGGTTTTACCGTTTGCTAGTTATAAGCAAATCAATCCTCATCTGCCAAAATTCGCGAACAATAAAAACAAATGCTCTACGAGCTCACGCGAAGTCCCGATTACAGAGCAAATGGCTCACTACACTTTTATGGTAGAAACAACTGCAAACAACTTTTACCAACGTAATTGCGTTAATTTGAAACCGGTTCCAATTATCCGGTTTATACTTCAATTTGGATTCCGGATAGTTTGGGATTCGAATCCTTCTGGATTCAATATTCTGAAATGCCCATCCCTATTTACAAGCTTTGATACATAATTTATGCTTTTGGAGCAATTAGCATCACTCTCTAATGAATGGAGCACGCTAAGAAAGTTGTCTTGTTTTTTGTTAAAAAAAATTAAACCATTTATGATTTTCTTATAAGAGCTATACCACAGTATACTGCGGCTTAGCCAATGCTGTTGCTCCTGTTTGTATATCTTCCAAGTTTTTCCGGACAAGCAAAAAAGTTGTAATTACTACAGCAGTTTTTGCTGTTTCTTGTTTTTGAATAACGGTAAAAAAGTCGGACTGTTGCGAGTAACGCGTTTAATGCCCAAAGCAAGTATAACTTTTTTTAGAAACAAGTAGCGTATTTCTGGAAAGACAATTACAAACATAATTTTTGTGTTTAAAATTTGATTTTACAACCATTTTTTAAATTACTCAATCGGAAATTATTTTGTTGAAATATCGACAAAAATATTTTAGAGAGAAACGTTTCAGCGAAAGAAGACCCCTGCTGTAAATTCAATAAAAGTTTTGCAAGCAATAGACGAATGGAATTTCCCATGACGAGGTTTTTATGAACCTACCTCGACATAGGCGTAGCCAAAGGAGGGGAGGAGCCCGCCCCTCTCAATTGAAAGGCCACCAATGATAAAATAATAATAACAAAGCCTTACGTTTTTTCAGTTTCTTTTAGCATTTTCGGGTATACAACAGTATACGAATACAACAGACTAATGTCAATAATGACCAGGGGTGCCGAAACCCGGGGGGATGGGAAGGATATATTCTCCCCAATAATTTGACTGCATCCCCCCCCAATAATTTGACTACGGTTTGCATTTGAGCGCAGGATGATCTTTGGCCTTTTTTTTAGTATTCTCTTGATTTTGGGGACAAAAACTCTTCAAATTTCGGTGAAGACCTTTTTTTTTGGTCTTCACTTCATTTTCTCAAAAGCGTGTTGCACGTTTGTCATATTTTATTCACGTAAAGAAAATAGTGGTCGAGCTTCTTCCCCCAATGTTTAAAATAGGGCAAAATTGGGGGAAAAATTGCAAATTATCCCCCCAATGCTCAACATAAATCGTCACCTCTGATATTGACGACCAGGTGGCCCGGGCTCCTTCAAATTAAATTTTTGCCATCCAATTTAAATGTATAACCCAGGAGAAATTCAAGGTTTTTGTCCTAAAAGTTGCAACCTTAGGCCCTTATCTAATCATTTTGTGAACTTAATGCAATAACATGACTACTTAGTAACCATCTATTGCACCAATTTCAAATCACAATCCACCTTGCCAGTTTTTTTGCGGCAAAATATTTTTGACAAAAAAAATTAGCTTGGCAAAATGCTTATTGAACAAATTATTGAAGTTGAATTGAGGGGAGCTGGGCATTCTAGTTGAACATGTACTCCTAAACGCGATTATTGTCATGACAAAACAAAAATCTCCAAAGCAAATACTGGAGAGATTATTTACTGCTAAAAATATTTCAGGAGGCAATGTAACTTGCTTCTTCCACCTGGGCCATGTCACTTACAAAATTTAATCCCCAAATTCAAGATTTTAAACGTGTTTTGAACTTGATCTGTAAGTAAAGGGAATACTCACCAGTTTGATTTTTTCAATTGGCTTTCAAATCTTAAAAATTTTGTTATTTCAAATGGCTCTAAAAACGTGCAAAATATGATCCAAAATGTATTAAAATAGCTATTTTTTCCCCCAAAATTACAAAAAATTGCCCAGCGGCCGGCCCCTATACCCCCACAGTCTGTGACACGTTTGCGTTAAACAAGTTTGCTCACCCCGTCTCCCAACTTAGACAATTTTAGAAACCTTTTTAACTTTGGTTCAAGTCCTTCACTTTAGCAAAATCCTGGTTACAGCTAGGCCAACCCAGGCCCCGACTTCTAATCTTCCATTTTACGACATCTTTGTCCCATAAAAAGACTCTTTTTTTGAAAAAATTTAATAACGTCATTGCGTGTGATTTACGGTTTGGCTTTCCCCGCCAATCAAAAATCCTGGCTACGTGCACTTACCTCGTAAATGTTTTTTTCTTACCTTTAATCACATTTGATTGAAAAACAATCATTCCTAATTAAACAGTATTGCAATTGCGCTTGCGCGATTGCGCTCAAAATTGCTAAAATACTTGCGGCGCAAGCGTTCGCGCAACCGAATAAAAATAATTGCGGCGCAAGCTCTATCGCAAGTAAAATAGTTGTGCCGCAAGTGCCCACCACTGCACACAACTATATAATTATTTCACTCAAAACAAACTCTTGAGCAACAAGCAATACGGATTTATTAAACACTCTTCCACTAGTGATGCTGTAATGGATACATACAATGAAATTTTGTCAAACTTAAATGAAAAAAAGATGACTTGTTCTATATTTTTAGACTTAGCAAAAGCTTTTGATTGCATCAACCATCAAATACTTCTTAAAAAAACTAGAGAAATATGGTGTCCATGGGCTCCCATTTAAACTTTTTCATAGTTATCTTTCAAATACACAACAATGCACAAGAATTAATGATGCTGTGTGACATAAAAAGAATCACTTGTGGGGTACCTCAGGGATCAACACTGGGGCCTTTTTTGTTTAATTTCTACATCAATGACTTACCATTAGTCACTAAACTCCACACCAGGCTATTTGCTGATGATGCAAACATTACAGCATCACACTACAAAAAAAATATTTGGAAGAAATAGTAAACAACGAATTAGGTAACATTAGTAATTGTATAAAAGTTAACAGATGATCCACCAACTACAATAAAACTAAATACATAATAGTAACTAACAAAAACTCGAAACCAAAACTGAATGTAAAAAGTGATAACAAACCAATTAACCAAAATACATGTATTAAATATCAGAGGTGGAGTCCTCGAGGACGTCTTTGGCCTCGAGGACGTCCTCAAGGACACATTTTAAAGTCTTTGGCCTTGGCCTCGAAACCTTAAGTCCTCGAAAATTGCCCTGTCCTCGGCTCGAGGACTGCACTATTTTTTAAACAGTTGAAATTTCGTTGGAAAACGCCAGAAACCTCGCGGAAAATTTGCGAACACCTTTTTTGTTTCCTGACTTGGAGCATAGGCGTAACCAAGGGGAGGGCCAGAGGGCCTGTCCGCCCCCCCCCCTCCCCCCCCCCAATTGAAATTTCACCAATGACAAAAATGTGACAAAAAAGCCTACAGTTTCTTCAGCTTCAGTTTCTTTTTAGCATGTTTCACTTATAACAGTAACTAACAACAATATTGAAGACCAGGAGCCCCGGCCCTCCTCAATTCAATTTTTGCCAGCCAATTTAAACGTATTACCCGGAAGAAATGGAGAGTTTTTGACCTAAAAGTTGCTATCTCAGGCCCACATCTAGCCTTTTTATGAACGTAATGCATTGATCAGGGCCGGATTTATCATAATATGGCGCAGTTCCGGCTAGGGGCCCCGAGCTAAAATCGTACGACTTTTTTTGGTCTTCACCTATATTTGGCAGAAAGATGTTGCGAAAATCTCCAAGGTGCCAGGAACCCAGTGCGATATAAATCCGGCCCGGTAATAACATGGCTAGTTGGCGTAACCATCTATTGCACCATTTTTTAATAACAATTTAGTATTTCACCTCCGACCTCGCCGGTTTTACGCACGAAAAACTTTTAAAAAACTAAGCCATGGAAAATGCTGATTGAACAAATCATTGAACTTCAATTGAGGGGGCCTGGGCCCCGGGCCAAACATGTACTCCCATAACTGATTATTTTCATGACAAAACAAAAGTCTCTAAGGAAAATCTTGGAGTGGAGTATTATTTACTACTAAAATGTTGCAAGAGAACATGCACCTTAATTCCCCCTACCTGGACTAAATCACATACAATTAAAATTTAACTTCAAAATGCAAGATGTTAAACGTGTTTTGGACTTAAATTGGAAGTAAAAGGAGGATTAAACAATTTAATTTTTTTAATTGGCTTTCAAAGGTCAAAAATCTAGTGCTTTCAAATGGCTCTGAACACTTGTGAAATGTGATTCAATAGCATCAAAATAGCTTTTTCTACCAAAAAATTACAAAAATCGTCCAACAGCTGGGGGCTTGGACCCCGACCCCCGTCTGTGATACCTTTGAGTTACTCTAGCTTTCTCAACACGTTCCCAAAATTAGATATTAGCACTTTTCAAATATTAGTTTAAACCCTCTTCCTTTGCAAAATCCTGGTTACATGCCAACAGGCAACAATTTCAGATCTTCCATCCAACGACATCTTTGTCCCACAAAAACTTCCTGTTTGGAAAATTTTTGATGACGTTATTGATTGCTTAAGGATTGTGGTTTGGGCCTCCCCAATCAAAACTCCTGGCTACGCCTATGAATTGGAGATCGCCTGCAAAGCTGTTTTGAAGACCTTTTTTTTTCGAGAACACTTGCGGCTGTGTCCTTGGTCCTTGGCCTCGAGCATTCCTGTCCTTGGCCTCGAGAGGGTCTGTCCTCGGAAAGGCTGTCCTTGGCCTCGGATTTTTTTTTGTGTCCTTGGTCTTGGCCTCGAGCCTTGTGTCCTCGACTCCACCTCTGTTAAATATTTAGGCGTATTGAATTGGAAGCATCAGATAAATAAAATATGTTCCAAATTAGCTGGTGGTTGTTGGGCTCTCTATTAGTTGCGTAAACACTTGAAGTATTGCATAAGTAGGTGGGGTGGAGCTCCAGTCTCTTTACTATTACTATGAGATATAATGCAAAAAAAGCAGTACGAATTATCACTAATAACAATACTAAAACACATACCAAACCCCCAGGGGCTCTTTGGGTCGCCAAGATTGCAAAATTGCATAGAAAAATGAGCAAAATTGAGGCATGCCCTCCCCCTTTGCAAGTTGGGCATCAGGCCTTGGGCTCGAAATCACCTGATATTGGGCGAAAAATGGGACGAAATTTGAGTGAAGACCTTTTTATTTTTGCTCTTCACCTGATTTTGGGCGAAAAACGGGACGAAATTTGAGTGAAGACCTTTTTTTTTTGCTCTTCACCTGATTTTGGGCGAAAAATGGGACGAAATTTGAGTGTGACAATTTCAAATCTATGTTTCTCTCAAATTTTCTGAAGGTTAGATTCAGGATCATTAGTTTTGCTGCCTAAACGTTTAAGAATAGATTCCAGTTCATCAAGTGATTCTTTACTTAAAAGTTTAATAGCGGCCCCAAACCGCTGAAATTGAACATACTTAACAATATTAACAAAGGCCTTATCCAAGTAACTAGCATTCAGAACAGGTTTTTAAAAAGCAACTCCTTTCGCCTTCGCAACGACAAACTCCGAAAATGCAGCCAGATACGCACAGCGCTTCTTTAGCGTATACAGACTTGGAGAAGCTTCAATGAGCCTATCCAAAGCTGCGTCGCCAGAAAACAAATCTACGCTGCTTGCCAGAGCTCTGCGCACGACCACCGAATGCTCAGGAGGCCTAGCATCCATCTGCTCCTGCAAAAGAAAGGAGGGTCCTTTTAACCACAAATCGAGTGAGCTAGGCTGTTTACTGCTTTGCACTCGAGTGTCCACGTCTGCAGGGTTTAAACTCGTATTAACGTAGCGCCAACAGCTAGCTGACACCACAAAAAGAATCCTGTCGACACGTCGTTTAACAAAGCGAGCAATTGACAGGTCGGGGTTCACAATCCATTTAAGAACTACCTGTGAATCGGTCCAACAAAAGATTTTACAATTAAGATCGTGTAAAGCTTTAGAAGTTTGAAGCATCAATTCACTTAACATCTTAGCTGCTTCTAACTCTTTGCGAGATATAACCCAGCCTTTTTGATGAGTGAGAACTAATTTAGATTTTCCAATCGCAAAACTGACTTGTTCTTTACCAGCGCTAACGCCACGCAAATACATAGCGCAAGAAAACGCAGAGTCCGAAACATCACAGAACCCATGCAGTTGATATTCTGCGTCATTTCTGAGCTCGGTGTGTTCCAAAAGGAAGTTGCGAGGAATGCAAAATTCATTTAGTATATTCGAAGTTTCAAGCCACTTTTTCCAATCTTTTTAAACTTATTCCGATAAAGCGTCGTCCCAGTTCACTCCAGACGCAGCGACTTTTTGCAAAATCAACTTTCTCCCCAGAAGCAGTGGCGCCACTATACCCAAAGGGTCAAATTGACTCGCAAGCTGACTCGCCATCTCGCGTCTCGTGGTTGCCTCGACAAACGTGCGGCCACTTGTCTTCAGTGTGTCACTTTCTGGGTCCCAGGAAAGGCCCAACGCTGTAGAGTCTGGCAAAGGCTGCGACCCAATGTCAATCTTGCCAATTGAAGGGGCATGATCGCATTGGGGAATCTGACGCAAGACAGACTTAGCGTGGCCATTGGTCACCCTTTTTCGTAACTTGAATCCCCTGCTTTCAAAGAGCTCAATCCCTTCTCTAGCAAAGGTCTCTACGTCTGATATAGTGCCACCAGCAAACAGCAAGTTATCCATATATCTGTTTTGAGTGATTGCATTTAAGGTCACCATACTTGCATGCGTGGGGTTGTCAGCTGCCAGCCGATTGAGCGCCATGAGTGCTACATAAGGGCTCGAGTTTATTCCCCACACGTGCCGAGTAAAGCGAAAGATTTGAATTTCACCACTGTCTATGTTATTATCCTTGAACCAAATAATATGGAACCAATCTTGTTGATCCTGAGGAAGCTTAATTTGAAAGAAGCACTTACTCACATCAGCTAGGCAAGCGTATTTTCCCATACGAAAGCGCATCAACACATCGACCAAGCCATTTAAAAGGTTTTCACCGGCTAAAACCGCCCCATTTAATGACTCGCCACCAGCTGTAGCAGCGCCATCATAGACAACTCTAGGCTTAGCCGTCTTAGTAACAAAAAATGGTAAGTACCATTTTTTATAAGAATCGTTTTCATTTTTATCCGTAGGCACAATCCAATCATGCTTCAGTAACTCAGCAAACGTATCTGTCAAAGTCTCTTTCAACTGCGAGTTTTTAGCAGCAGTACGACGCATCGACAATGTTCGCTTTAACGCAATATCGTAATTATTAGGAAGTTTTTTTAAGAACATCAGGTTTAAACGGAACCGGCATTTCATACCGACCGTCTACAACGCGAATAAATGGTTCAACCAAGCTGCAGGTAAGCTCATCGTTTTTTGATGGCAATACCTCTTCATTAAGCAGCTTGTATTTGCGTAAAGCATTATTAACCGTGAGAAGTTCTTGTTGCAACTTATCACAAAGTCCGCAGTCTGGGTCAGTAGCAATCGTCTCGACTCGCAACGCTCTCACAGATTTAGAGCTTCCTTGAACTCTACCTCTTCT